>JAHLSL010000022.1:25365498-25437269 GCA_025920805.1 Petroica traversi
TTCTTTTCTTTTCTTTTCTTTTCTTTTCTTTTCTTTTCTTTTCTTTTATCTTTTCTCCAGCAATTTGCAGTAGATTTAGTGCTGGGTGGTAGAAGACAGCCGCTGCTGCCAGTCAAAATTATTCTGAGACCTTTAAAGGGTTTTGTTTATCACATTTTTCAGTTAAGCTCTGCATTTCAACTACATTTTAATGCCTGTGCCAATTCACACCAAAGAACAAACATAAATCCTTGTTTCCTGTCATTATTTCCTAACTTTGTAAAATCAGGGGGGCTTGGGTATTTTTCCTCTTTCTTCCTCTTATTTAACATAGGGAGAAAAAGGACGTAAATTTCAGATTACAGAAGACTACCAGAAGGGGGAAAGGATTTGATATAAATTACATTTCAAAATTAATCTGCCGTTGCTTTCTTTCCTTTTCTTCTTTTGAAGTGAGAACAATGATTTTCATACAGTAAACGTGTTTTATAAATTTTAAAGTTTAACTTGAGGAATTTGAAGTAGATATGCAAAATTAAACTCAAGTTTTAAGAATGCCATTGCAAAGAGAAAATCATAATTTTATAGCTCTAAACCACTTGGTGTGGCAAGAGAAACACTACATGTCTAAGAATTCTGGCACTGCATTCAGAGCAGCCATAATTTTAAGCAACATTAGCTAAACGAGTGTAGTTGTAAAGTATTACTGAAATCTCATATCTGCAACTCAGATATGTTTAACTACATGGAATAATACTCCTTTTCCCTGCTTTTTCCCCTTTCTTACCTCTTCCCAAATCAATGCTAACCACCCACATCTAGAAGAGAAAGGAATGTAACTGCGCCTGAACTCAAGAAGTTTGCATTGCATGTGTGATACCTTCTGTCCAAACTGGGATTACAGACCTGGTCACCCAGCCTTCAAACACTATAAGTCTGTTTGTAACAAAATCTCAGGTATTTTTCCACAGCTGTTAAATAATGCTATTTGTGTGGGATGGGGCTCAAATTACTTAGTGCTTGATATCTGTCTGCTTACATGGAAGCTTGGATGCTAGTCCCCCTTGGCTCCCTTTCAGGTCAGTGGAGAGTAATGAGCATTTTCAAGGTTTGATTCATTTCACTTCTCTTAGACAGCTACTTTAGGATGAGACAAATTGCACTTCAGACTCTACTCACTATATTGACTATATTGTCACTGACTGTGAATGGAGCCCAGGGCACAAATATTACCCTTGATGAATCCAATCCTTTCTATTTTTTCCATTGTCTGCTCCAGGTACATCAACCAACAGATCACTGACTATATTCAGGAAGTTAGTGATTATAAAACATGCAGTAAGACTGGTAAGACAATAAGAAAATTTTAGAGAAAGAGAGCTGTTGTCAGAATTTGGAGCAGGATTAGGGGAACTACACTGAACTTCAGTACACAGATTTATTTATTTATTTTTCCCTTGCTAGCACCTCCCTGATGAGTGCTGGGAGGCAAATAAATTGCTAATTCTCAGTGGGTTTTGTTGTTGGGGTTTTTTTCAAGCCACAGGTACATGAATTCTCAGCTATTCACTAACAATAAATAATTTTAAAATCTGTGAGATTTTCACCGCATGGTCAGGCATATGACAACTTATAAAGCAGAAGATAAGCATGACTGATACTGAGGAACACTGTTTTCCAATGTTTAATCTGGGTAACAGCTGCAAAAAAAACTGAAGAAATTTGAGCTGAAGAAATGGGAGGTGGGTTCAACTATTGTTAGACTCATCACTTCAAGTATGTCTACATGGTCTCCAAAGCCAGGGCAGAACTTGCCTTGCTGTACAGTCTTTAAAAGACATAGGAAATAAAGAATCTGGACAGCAGGAAACTTAAGTCCAGACCCAGAATAATAAGTATGAAGACCAGGCTGAGGCGTGTATTTTAGACCACATTAGTATGTAGTGCATGTGTGTGCATGCCCCACTAGGCAGGAGAGTTGGCTGACAGTCAAGACTTATTAGTTTGGTTGCAGTCCTATATTAAAATAAATATCTCACTTAGAACATACAAGTGTCTCCAAGTCGCTCTGTGCACCAGCTCTGCTTAAACTCCTCTATGCACCATGCTTATAAACTTTTTTGTTCGCAAACCCAACACCTGTACAAAGCTAGATGTCCATCTTTTTCCAAGAATGACAACTGTGGATCATCTTCCAAGATTATAAGATGAAATCAGGTCAGGTCTTTCAAGAAAGGAGAAAAAATAAACAGCATCACTGCCCCATTTTTTTGCCTCTTTATTTACTCAAGAAATACCCCTAAGTTAGTACAGTCTTTGGGGATTTTGGAGATCCAGGCTTAAATAATTTTTTGTCTTCATTGACTAGAAATCACATTGCTTACCTACCAGCCCATTTGTGCCTGAACCACAGGATAGATTATTTTGAGGTGACCACTCTATTTCTCTCCTATGAGGTAGATTAATTATCAATACATGTCTTGGCATAGAATAAGCTGTAAGTGTTTGTATAACCTGCTCTTTAGGGTATTGTCCTTCTCTCAAAGCAGATGTGGTTCTGACCTGCTCCACATATTAGATAAGAGCATAAGTTCCACCAAACAGCAATTAAAGTCTGAAGGGAATGCTGACATAAAGCATACCACAAGTCACTAAATTCCTTGTAGTAAAAATAGGAGTACCGCTCTATTAAATACTTCAGGCCACAAAAAGAAATGTGTAGCAAAGATAAAATTAGAAATGTTTATGTAAAATAGTATTCCATCCATACAGAAGGTAGAAAGGCAGTTCCTGCAACTTCACAGGCAAATGCAAATGTTTCCCTCCTAAAAAGCATCAAGATCAGATTGCATTAGAAATTAAAAGCTTTAGAAAAGTGTAATCTTCACAGGGTACATATTAAGTAAACGATTCTGACAAGAATTGGCTGAAAGATTTCTTGTGGCATAATCTCTATTCATATTCTCCTTGAATGTAGCAAATCCAAAGTGCTTGAAAATTCTGGTAGGATGCTTTCCAGCTAATGGTAAAAGATCTGTAATCTTTACTTTGTAGATTGTATCAACTTGATTGGAAGAAAAAGAACTATAGCGAGCAGATCTAAAAACAAAGCTACAACCCATGGACTGGTGATCAAACAGAAAGAAAAAAAAATACATAAAGGACAATGGAAAATTCTCATATGCAACAAAAAATTTTCATCAAAGTTTAGAAACTTGAATGAGTGGATTCATTCAGATATCTCAGAATTACCATCACAAAGAAAATTCTAAAAAATATATCAAAAGTAGAATTGCTTTTGTAATATCACTATTTGCAAAGTTCAATATAAACTGACAAGACAAGGGTATCTCAAGTGCATCAAAGAAAAAACTCAGAGCAATAGAAACCACCATAAGCTTAAAAACACATGAAACCTGGACTCCAGCAGTATGGATGAAATGACACATTCAAATGCCTCCAAATAAACGTGCACTGTATAGGAATAACAACTCTATTAGAATGAACATTTCTGAAATAATTGCATCCCATGAGCCTGTGCAAGCAAATGAAAAAAGAGATAGCTGCTGGGCTGTGAGGAAAGCAACAGGCCTTGAAAACACCACACACCAGACGGAAGTCAAAAAGTGAGAAAAAAAAGACTCCCAATGGCCATATAAAGAGATGCCAGCATGAGAAATGTCCATTTGGACAAGGAAATTAGAGACAATCCGTTTCTCCACACTAATAACAATTATCTCAAAGGCCAAATAAGCATTTGAAAATAATAAAGCTATGACAATGTAAGTAACAAAAAAAGAGCTGCAGGTTTTTTTTGCACTGAGCTGAAAAGAGCAGCCTCATGTGTAAACTCCTCTGATTTTATCTTTGAAACTGATGCAGAGATCTAGCGTATAAGGAGTGTACACTCTGGATGGCTTCATTTGTACTTTATTTCATCAGAAATGGTTTTTAGGGTGGAATTTTAAGATGATCTAGCATCAATTATTATTTAAACACATTTGCTACACAAATACACACTTGCGTATAGGTTTACACATGCATCATAGCTTAACTGGTGGCACACCTAAATACATATTTTCTCCATAAATATTTAGGACTGGGAGTCAACTCAGTCTACCCCTGAGTTTGTGCAGAGCAGTAATTTGTGCGTGACCTCATTTTGCTAAGTCGTGGAATTTTGCTTCTTTCTTAAGCTTCTATAGCAAGGAGGTTGGACCAGGTGACCTTTTGTCCCTTCCAGTCTTACCCATTGCTAAGCAGTCATCTGTCCTGAAAGAGGTGAAATACTCCTCTGAGAAAATGCAACTGTTAAAAATATGGTCGATTTACTTTCTGCCAAAGGTGCTAAGAGAAAAACTTAGTGCAACTTTAAGCACAAATATAACTGATAGAAAAAAGACACTTTGCAAAAGCCAAACTTCACAGGTCCTGTTCCTAGTGTCCCTGTTCATTTCCCCCAGAAATTTACAGATAACTGCTGTATATTTTAAGCACAGACACAACTAGTGCTGAATCATACATGTTTCTCAGAGTGGGCCATAAATTAACGATTAGAAACCAGTGGAGGAATGTTTTTCTGAACTAAATACATAGTCCACAAAATCAATCACAGAAGAAGGCATGGGCATGCTGCACATCAGAAAAATTAGACTCATTTGAGGTAAGCTTTCCCCATGACTTAAGAAGTTTGCATAAATCTGAGTAGAAATATTGAATGGAAAGCTTATGTATGGCTTCAGGGTATAATCCAAAAAGTCCAAAATTAACCAGAGATAGAAATCCTATAGCTGAATAAATTAATTTGGAAGTAGTGAGAATAAAGGAACATATATATTTTCAATTCTGTATTTTGTCAATCTTTTTTCCTTTGAAGGAAAAAGAATGTAAACCTTAATTAGTGGTAGAAAATATATTTATTTTAAAAAACCCAAAAACTTGAAATAACTTTTAAAACCTTTTGATTACTTATCTAAGGCATTTATTGAGTATAAATGTTTATGGTAAAAAATCTATAAATATAATTGTTTTATAAATTTAATTCAAATTATGTTGATTTGGTATAAACATAAATGTTTTTCACATCTTTTAGGGTTTTTTATAATTTTTAAGGTCTTGATGAAGATAGCACTTCAGCAGTCAATTGCAAAACCTCTGTAAATAAGAAGATAACCAGATTTTCATGACCCAGATCTACTTTTCAATGTGAATACGTGGACTAAATTCTGCATAGACATTGCTATAATGATCTGAAAGGAAATTTACCTACCTTACTTCTACGCAGGCTTTTGGATGATTGCAGAAATAGGCTGAATATAACTATGATAATTTCTTTGTGTGTTGATTTTAGCGCACAAATTAAATTCTAGTGAATTATTCACTCAGTTCATAATGGAATAATTCCACTCATATCAATGGAACTAAACAATATAACCCAACTGGGAATATATCCAATGGTGCTCCTACAGTCATTGAAACTTGTTTTAGTTAAATAGCATGCAACATAATTTTCCTTTTTTCTATTAGAGCAACATTATCGTTCTTTTGTATATCATATAAATTCAAAATGTTAATTTTGAGAAATCTTCTTTCCATTGGAGTATGATGCCAGATTTTTTCTTTTAAGTTAGCGTGTTTGGTGTGAATACAGACTTTTGTGTGTGTATTTTTCACATTTGTGCATCCATCTGGTAAACTACCAGGTCATAACAAGTGAAGCTCCATGGGCTTCTCAGGCAAGATATTGCATAAAAGCAATGTAGAACTACCACAACAATTTACCTGGTAGGCCCCTTCTCCCCACCCTTCAGAGGAGAGTCTGGAAGGTTCCATGCATTGATTTGGTTACATGAGGCAGCCTTTGCCTCCAGTGCCAAGGCATCCCATTGCCCTTCAGGCAGAACCTGGGGAGTGGTTCTCACACTTGAGATGTTCATTGTTCTCACCTGGTCCCTACAGTTTTCACCGTGTTATTGGGAGCAGCATTTGATAAAGGAAGAAAGATTTATTCCAACAGTGAAAATGGTTTCCCAGACTGCCCTTTCTCTGCCTGAATTTCTGATGCTCTGGTAAGTACTATGAATCTACATAAAGCACTGAAAGAACAACTCTGTCCAACAACATTTCCCACATAAATAGCTTGGGTAAGTTATTTATGGCCTCACAGACTCCTGTCATGGGTAATGTCAGTGATTAGCTAAGATGATCCCTTGGTACTCCAGCAACAGGTCTGACTGCCTAATAGGAAAGCATTCAAATCTGTGTCATGGACATTGATTCTGTCACTTCAGAACAAGGTTTCACAGCTTCAAAGTATTCCCCATTGCCGGAACACTGCCACTTTGTCCAGAAAATTGACTGTCTCATGATTTACTCTTCTCAACAATGATCAGCTCCTTTGGGCCCGACTTGCACTGCCATACATATCTGAAGAATATTAAAGACTGTGTTATGGAGAAATAAGGACAGAGACATACAAGCTACAACGTTCTTTTTAGCCTTCAGCAGGCACTCCAAGCTGGGCAGCTAAAAATCTCTGCAAGATAGGTTCCAAAGGCTTGAGACTCAGCATTAAGAACACACCCCACATTCTCTCATAACATCTCACACACAATCTACCTGTAATTCACAACAGTAGAAGCTTATAGGACTGTAGCCATCAATGCATAGAAAACCTGAAGAGGGAAATATAGCTTTCAATAAACAAGAAATAAGTCATGCAAAACAAAGACTACATTCCCCATTTATGCCACTGTCACACGGATACAAATATCAAGGCAAGGGATTTTCATGTAAAATGCTAATGAATTTCCTAGGAACCTAGCTTCAACAAAGCTGAAAAACATCTGTTCAGTTTCAGTGAGGTTTGAATATACCAGGTAACCTCTTGAGAACTCCTGATACATCTTTTGTAAGGCTAAAAGAAAAGAAAAGCAAAACTGAAGAAGTCATCTAGACTATTTTTAGACTAAATATTTATATGCAACTGTTTTAAAATCCCAAATCCTTGCAGAGTTATGAAAAAGACAGTCTGTTATTCTGACCAGCACTGAATGGATAATTTTTAGAGTTCAGTTATATAAATAATCTCAAGAGTTATTTGGCATCCACATTGAACCTATTCAGTAACTGGGGAATGCTGGACCATAGGACGATTCCCCATCATGTCTAATTTTATACAATTCCACACTCTCACACCATAATGAAATATAAGAAAACCACACAACTACATTGGTTAGAAGAACTTACATATTTCCATTCCTAGAGAGGAAAAAGTAGCTTTTTCTTTAGGGACAGACTACGAACTAAAAACAGTGCCAGAAAGTCATAAAATAGAGCATGACTCTATTTTATGTATGCTCTCAAAGGACCTTGAGCTACCAAGGTTTTTGACAATATAAGAGCAGTCAGGTGCCAAGGCTCAGCAGGACTAGTCATATCCTGGATAAGTTCCATCTGGCTCCAAGCAAAAAGGCACTAAGTCTCAAACATCTGTATGCATGAAAATGAAACAAAGCACTTGGCAATACTGAGACTCTATCCAGTATAAAAATTGATTTAATTAATTTCCAAACAAGTCAGTGAAACTGTATGCATAAGCCAGAAGACCAAAGATATTTGTGTACCTTCCTGTCACTAATTCATGGCAAGATACAACCACCTGATCCAAGGAAAAACCTTTTGTAGATATGCTTGTTCCATCGAAGGGAAGACTCAGATATCATCTTTTATGGATTATGAGATCAGTCACTTAGTCAAAGGAAGTCCAAAGCAGATAAACTATATTCTATACATTTCTCTAGGACAATTTTCATATGTTTAGAGCTTTGCCTCAGCTATTCAAATAATGAGAGCCTGTGCCAGTTATTGTGACAAAGATAACACTTAATTATTTAGGGAAATGCTGGACTCTTGTCGTTTTTTTTTTTTTTAGCCTTTTGACAGTGGACAACAGGAAGTAACATAAGCTTCTCTGTGTGACCTCTCCTTCATTCAGCTGGTTCCAAATGTGAGGGCATAAGTGACACCTTACTTGCTTAATTTAGAAGCAAGAACTGTACTATAGAGAAAAGTGGAGGAAGAATGGTAGTGGCTAGATTAAGGTATCCTTCATCCTTCATTTTAGACGATTACAAGTAGCCATTTTCTGACATGAAGCATAATATAACAAACAAAATGTCTCCTTATGTGGCATGAACCTGTAGCAAAAGATAACCTTCATACCCTTACCAAATAACACACACAATGTTAATTAAGTCAGTCAGTTAAATTAAATTATATGACATATGTATATATATATATATTTTTTTTTATCTGTTTGCCCAGTAGGACTGACAAGAACCCCAAAAACAGAGCACATGGCATCCCAAAGAACAACTAAAGGCAATTGCATTTGTGTCCCAAAACCTATCTCTGAAGGAGCCACCCTAAGAAATGCCAGGAAAGATTATTCAGAGCAGAGGGCAGTGGTAGGAAGATGTTTTGTGAGAAAAGCTGGTTCAAAGGCTGGTTCCAGCTACCACGCATTTAAAGTTTTATTTCTAAACCTCTTTTTGGGTTTGTACAACCAGTGTTGTTATTTAAACTTTTATTTTGTTTCAGTGCTGAACCTAGATGATATTCAAGAAAAAAAATAGTGGTGCAGTCATTTAAGCTTAATATACACTAACTCTACAAAGTTGACACATATAAAATTATATGTTTAGGGCCCAACAGTAAAAAGCCAAACAGCATTATCCAAAAACAGAAAATGAAGTCTCTTTCCTGTCAAGCTGAAAGAAAAAAAATATTAGGACCCTTAATTTTTATTTTTTTTTTAGAACAGGGATCTTTACAGCAACATAAACTAGTGCCTCTCCTGGAAAAAAAAAATAGAAGTCAGTAAACAGAAAGTCTCAGGATTCAGGTAATCTTCCAAACATCATGGGTAAGAGCTAAATTTTCACAGGTTTCTGTAAGAGAAACTGTGGGAAGGCAGGGGGGGGAAAATATCCCAAGAAAGACCTAGAAATCACAGGCAAAATCAGTAGAACAAAACTTTGAGAAAAACGCAAATAGTTTCCTATTTGAAACTTTACAGTTCAGAGAAATAAAAGACTGGCTAAAAAGCTCTTCTATCAGTTTCTACAATTAACTGAGCTATGACAGAATGGACAACTAAACAACATTATTACTGCTTGTAATACTGCCTATGCTGCCCAGTCATACATGCTGTGAAAGAGGCAGTTTCTGTCCCCAAGAAAGCAACATCTAAATTATGGCCAACCTACTGCTGGATGGCTGCATGGGTCTGTAGAAATATTTTCCAAACCTTATATCAATCTGTTTCCTCATAAATAATGATCCCAGCAATCAATGTTTCCACAATATCTGAGCCAAATTTCATCTACTACTAGAAGATGTTCTAGCAACGTGATGGAACGTATTTTGTATTAACCTTCGATGAGATTGCAATTAATTTCTGAAAGGAAGGATACATTTAATAGTATACTCACTCAGGTTTATAGACACACAAATTATTAAATTAATGAAGAACAACACTGAGATGCATAATTTCTCTCTTTCCCATAGATAGTCAACACAAATACAGTTATCTTCTGCTCTCTCAAACAATTTTCCACCATCACACAGAGCACTTCTAAACACTATCAGGGACTATATCCTAGTTCCTGCCAGGACCTTCCTCACACAATGGACACAGTTGAGAACACCTCAGCTACCCCAATCACTGCACTTTTTTCCACTGACCCCTCATTCTCTGATTATAAATGGGCAATAGAATACTTGAAAATAATCTGTAGTGAGTGCTCCTCTCCAAGTGTAGAAGAACTGACTGAAGCATCTTTGATATCTGCATCTGTGGGTGCAAGACCATGCAGAAGACTAGAGGAATAAAGGCAGTAACACCTCTTTCAGGAAGCACTAAATGGAGATGGTATTTTTGTAGCCAGGCATTAAAATTTCTATTTGTTCCAGAAATAAAAATTTGTTCCTGATTTCCATGCTGCAGGGAATGGGTAACACATGATCTCTGCAGCAGTTCAACCAGTTTAACTGAAAAAGCTATCAGCCTACTGTGATCCCTGTAAGATGCAGTATATCCTTCTGAAGTAAGGCTTAGACTAATATGTTCACACTATTCATCATTAAAATATCCATTATGCCTCATTAAAAAATCTGTTTTCACACTTATGCACACTTAATAACAACAATAATTAACTAAATACCTATATTTAATTTAAATATATAAGAATCATTATGTCTGCAAATAGTCACTAGCAGTCATTTTCAAACAAAAAAAAAAAAGAAAGAAAAAGGTATACAATAATGGAAATAAAGACCCAGAGGGGCTGCATGATCTTAAGATTATATCCTTACATTGATACCTTTTGTACCTCCTCTGTTACAGAAGCAAAATAAACATGACAGGAAAACATTCCAGTTACTGTTGTTATTACAGTTACAGTCACACCAAGGATGAGCTCTAACTGAAGCTAGTTTCATACTTGGTGTGTAAAACTTCTGTAAGGAATTTAAACAAGCCAAAATTATTCTACAAAATGGCAAATATAGAAACACACTTAGTGCTGATGTTATTTTGCAACATGGTATTTTAACACCATTCTTTACATCCCTTAATACGTCCACTGACATCTATAGAAAAAATAAATAAATAAAATTTCTATTTTAGTATTTATTAGCACTGAGGCATATGCGCTATAAAATACTGAAGTTTCTACAGTGTTAATACTTGTTTCTTGAAGCAATAGAGTTCCTATCAGGGAAAAAAAAATCAACAAACCCACACTACTTTTGATTAGAACAGTTTAATCCTAATCCTTTTTCTCTGATCTTGGCAGAGGATTTTAAGCAAGTAACTATATTTAAATAACTACCCAGAATTAATCCTTTTGGTTGCTCAAGGCATGTAGGGAAAGTAGTCAGAAACAAAGAATTCAGAAACATTTTGCAGCTGTTTCTTAGAATTCACTGTTTATAATTGAAAACATTCTTTTCTTTTTTTTCCTTTTCTTTTTGTGCGTGTCTGTGTGTGCAGGGGTGTCAGGGTAACCTTCAACTGCCTTACTTGTCCTTTCCTTTTCACAATAGCGAATATCGAGAGGGACAGTGTAGGTATAAAACATTTCAGCATGAAGTTTAGTGTTTCTGACAGTTTACAGTTTTCTGCACAAGGCTGTATGTAGAAAGAAGGTTCTTTCTTCTAGAGAGCTTGGGTTCATTTGATAAAACTGGGGAAAAGTTCCCGTTTTTAGTCTCAGCAATAATTGGTTGAAAGTGTCACACTTCTTTCTAGTTTTTGTATGTAGTGAAAAGGAATTTGATGTGTAGCTGTAGACCCTCTGATGCTACATTTCTTTCTTAATATTTGGTCGTTCCCAGATCCAATGGACCAATTTAACACAAGAATCTCATCTAAGGTGTAAGTGAATCTTTTTAGACCCATTTTAAATAGCAAAAATTGAGCCAAAAAGTACATAATGCACATGAATATACATTACAATGAAATACTGTTATACTGAATAACCACTTTTTAGCACAAGTATGTATGATTTGCTCAAGGACTGGGTTCTTATAGTAGGATTTGTCTTAAAGTAGACCGAGAGCTAGGAAGCAAGTCTCTCTTCTCAAAATCTCTCAATCTGCAGCACAAGTTTTAAAACACACAAAGCTGCAATTCAAAATACACAAAATAGAATGAGAGGCATTGGGATGATGGAATAATTGGGCACTCCAAAACTACCATTGGCTTTTGTGAATGACAATCTGCCAATTTGTAGGTAAAAAAGACAAGTTGGTTTAGTCTGGGATTTTTTAGAGTGGTTAGCTTTCCAAGGCTGCCTTAACAGAGATGGTTAAAGCATGGGAAAAACTAAAACACTGCACAGATTAACTTTCATTGTTAAAAATGTTAACATATTTAACAATAGTTAAATAGTATTTTTTCATCCACCCTCTGAGCTGTACTGGCACATATAACCCATTATTATAGCATTTCAAAAAACCACCAACAATCTTTACCTTATCACTAAGGATGTGCCCCTTAGACCTTAGGAATCAGAATATTAAATCCAGAAAAATTAAATTGTTCAAGGTCACACGAGTACCTGGGTGCAACAGTAGCCTTTATTTTCTAGCCTTAGGTCTGAAACCTTGTTTCTTGAACCAATATAAAAATTATTAGCTTAGTTAAGAATTTATGAAATAGGAAAGTTTTTTAAATTATTCTAAAAAAGTTACCTTTCCTTGTTTAAAAGAAATACAGGTTTTGATAGCAAGTTCTTATATCTTGGTGATTCATCAGATTTTAATAATTCTTTCTTTTCTATTCTGTTTTCTCTCTTTTCCTGAAATGGATCTCTTTTTACATGGACTAGTCCTCATTTTCCTTTCCTGACATTTATGTAAATGTCTAAGATGTCAATGACACAAACCCCTTTATAAGAGATTCCATTTTACTTCTTTCATCAGATCACTTTCATAGTGCTTGGGCCATAGTTCTTACATTTGCATTGTACATTCTTATCTCTCTAAATTACAGATTTTCTATTTTGTCCTGATTACATTAGAAAAATGCACACCCAATTATAAAGCATTTCTTTAATTCAGAAGTAGGGCATTTTCTCAGATTTCCAAAGCACGTTCTACAAAGGTTTGGGCAGAGAGAAAGATCAGAATTTTTAATTCTTCTGTTTTGAAGCGGGATATATGATGAACTTGAGAAAATGGTAATGTCAGCTGGGAAATCAGTCTCATTTTTACCCTATGGGTTAACAGTCTAGATGTAGCATATCATTTAAAGTAATAGCACTGCTGTTCAGGGAAAAAAAACCACTCATTTTGCAGTATGCACAAAATGCAAATACTTCAAATATTTTCAGTGTTATCAGCATACTTCCACTCTTCTGCTTACTATTTAGATGTGGAAGCTGAAAGCTCCTCAATTTGTATGACTCTATGTCATTAATATGACTTTCAGTAGATGGCTAAAAGAAGTCAAAGAAGTACAGTCAGCAAGAACATGAGGAGTATCCAGAGAAAAATAATGCTCTTCCTGAACCAGGCAATTACCACGATCTTGCACTGTTAAACATAAATATTTTGCCATATCAATTATCATCGTAAAGAAGTTACAAAATTTGTTTCACACATCATATAATCTTTGGGTCCCACAAACATGACAGAGAGAGACCAATGCTGCCAGTAGTAGACAAGTAAACTTCTGGTAGACAGTTATGAAAAATTATTTTAAACCCCCAACTAACAACTGTGAATACAAAGCTCTGAATGCTTTGTCTGCTTGCATTATTTCAGAATGTACCATGAGGGTTAATCCATTATAGTTATACTAGAACATTGTATCTATAGTCAAAAAGAACACTCAGAAATAGATCAATTTTTTTTTTCCTTCTGCAACCATGTGACATTGCTAATGGAGAGGAGAAATAAAATCCAGATACCAAATTCATGCTTTGTAGACTATTAAAGCCCAGCTGTTGGACAGAGTTAAGGAAATGATTGTGCTGTTTGTGCCATTTCTAATTAATAATAACTAAGGATTAATAAAGCAATTTGGAAAAAGAATGAACCAGGTAAGGATTTAGTAGATGACAGTAATTTTATTGTAAATAATCATGGATAAAATTAAATGTGTGTAATAAAATAAAATTATGGGGCAGGAAAACAAAACCAAAAACACTTCGCATATTTTTCAAGCTCAGATTCTCTTAAAAGCATATTAATGGAGGTGGAGGTACCAGAAAGTCACAATTTCATCCCTGACAAATATTTCAGAGACATCTGCAATATTTAACAGTTCTCAGCTTTGCTGCAAAAAGCAGGAAAACTGAACTTAAAGGGGGACTTTTCTCTGTTTATTGTTTATTAAGGGTCTTAGAGGCTTCACAGCTTGATGGAAGACTGTAACCACACTGCTGAGAGAAATTTTTTAGGCTTTACAGGAGCCAGCCCCAGGAGCTGTACTCAGGAGCTGTACTTAACCTTCTGCTGAAGGTTTATTAGGTTTTCTAGCAGAAATAATAATAATAATAATAGTAATAAAGTCCAGTTACATTGGTCATGAAAGTTTCTGCCCATAAATGAAGGAAAGAGCAATTGACTACTCACCTTCCAAGGCAGCTCAGCATGCACAGGTATGTAAATATTCAGTTCTAAAGCAGTGTGTTTCACTGTCTCCCAAAGACCACCCCACCCCACAGACCCTCTGTGAGCTGCTGTTTCTAACACCCATACTCTGAATGTGGCTCATAACCCTCCCCTGACCCACAGGCCTGGGTGACATGTCCTTGTGGCTGACAAGGGTCAGCCTGGGTGCCTGAATTAAACACAGCTCGCACTTGTCACCTGTGGAATCCTGCAGGTCCTCTCCAGGAGGGGATGGTCAGCAGCTTCCAAACCCCCCCCGAGAATGGGCACTGGCAGCCTGGCAGGCCATGGTGGGGGCACTGGAGAGAGGAGGGGAGGCCATGAGCTGCCGTGGCTGCCAGAGGGGAGCAGTTCTGGGGCTGCTGTGGGGACCTGGTCCCTCAGGGGCAGAGACCGAGGGCTTTGGGGTTGTGGGAGAGTAACACCCCCATGTCAGATACAACAGGAGCCTACACTGATGGTGAGTGCAACACTGAGCCCAGCCATGAGCACAGCCTGAGCTATGAACAAACAACACTTTATAGCACCCTTAGGCCTTGCTCTTAAATTCTCTTCAATCTCACACCAGACGGGGCCCAAGTCTGCAGCCCCTGTCACATCCCTGTTTCTCCTCTTGCTCTGCCAGATAGTCTCTGGCTCTCCAAAATAGGTATGAAACAATAAAGGAGTCAGAACTTTCTTTGTAGTCCCTGAAAAAACTGTAAATTTTGATGGCAATAATGTGTACTGATGAGGGCTAATGTAGCCTAATAGTGCCCTCAGGAGCCTGACAGGTATATTGTGGAGTGAATTCAGCCTGCAGAAATCTCTCTATTACAACTCTTACTCTGAGTATCTTATTAGATATTGTCTTCTTTCATGGTATATACTGCCTCAATCATCTACTGCCTTACTGGAAAAAAATCAGGCATGTATTTGATGAAAAAATGCAAAATCAATACAGTTGATAGAATGGAGTGCACAAAAATATGGAGCAACTTCTACTCAAAACCTTGCTAGTTTGTCTGCACTAGGGCCGTAATTTCCTTCTGGATGTACAATTCTATACTTTTCACTGGTGCATGGATAGTTTTCAAAAATATCTGAGTGCCCAAAAAGAGGTTTTACAAGCATGTATACATTTCTCTGTCACACCTTGGAAATGGGATCGTATTCTCCAGATAGTGAAAATGTTTGTTTCTAAACATCTCATTTCTTTAAAAAAAAAAAAAAAAGATTTTATTTTAAAAGAATGCACACCTGATCTGCTGACTGCCAAGAAGTTTTGGAACATTTAGTCTTTGGAACAGTGAGCCCTAGTTCCTTCTCTGATGCATTTATATATTTACATCCATGCACAAACATAAACATATGCTCAGAAAAATAGAACCTTGCACCTAGAAGACTGCACAGTTCCAGTTTGAATAATAAAAATATAATGCTTCGGGAAGGGCTAAGAGAAGAGTTCAGATTGGCTTTATCAGTACCTATTCACATATCCATTGTATAGAAGCGGGACACGGGTATTCGTTGCCGCATCTGTCAGGTTTCTGGAATTCTTTTCACTGGGAAGGGAAGTTTGATGTAATCTGAAGGTGAAGTTTTACTTATGAGAAATCTTGGCCGTGAACAGATAATGAAGAGCACTAGTAAGTCTGCTAAGATGTAATTTTATGTTTTTAAAAAACCTTGAAGCCTGAGGAAATACATTGGTGTTTAGGCTACTCCATTTTTCAGGGACAGTTGTAATTGTCCTATGATGATTTTTGTCTGTTTCCTTGATTTCCCCATTTACAAAGTAAATACTTAGTGTCAGCTGTCCACATTAATTCTTTACAGGACAGTACAATAAGAATCAAGGCAAACAGTTTCTTCCTTTGATAAGCCATATACCAAATACAGCTGTAGTTCTACCTTCTGATTATCTCCCTGTTTCAATTTCATTTGGAGGATAACTTGTGCTAAAAGTAGAATAGATCACTTTGCTTGTTGCTGTACATTACGAATATATTTTTGTCTTTTAGAAGTAGCTAATAATTCTTAGCGTAAAACCACTCAAATATCAAGTATAGGATTAAAAGATAGTTTGGAAGGGAATAGTGTGATCAGTTTAAGTAAGTTTGATATTTGTCCTATTAAATTTATTATCCTCCTTGCCATCTTGAGTACATTTCAAAATGTAGTTCAAGTAAACTGTTTCTTAATCTTTACAGAATCTCAGAACTGTAGAATCAAAAAATGGCTGAGGTTGCAAGGGACCTCTGGAGGTCATCTAATCTAATACCACTGCTTTAGCAGGACTCATAGACTGTGTCTAAACTCCTTTTTAATATCTTCAACAATGGAGATACTCATTTTCTCAGAGCAACCTGTAGCAATGCCCAATCTCCCTGACAGGACTTGCAGGTTAGCTTTGAATATGAATCAGCTTTCTTGGGCACCTCCTCCCTCCTCAGCCTTATGCCATGGGACACTTCCAGGCAGATCCAAAGTCTGCTCTCAGAACTCTAGGGTTGTGACCTTGCTTTTGGCTCTACTCTCTCTTCTCTGAATCCCAAACTCCAACATCTCATGGTCACTGGAGCCAAGCCGGCCTCCAACAATTGCAATTCCAATGAGCCCCTTTTTGTGAGCCTGAGGTCTGGCAGAGCATCTCAGCTCATTGGCTTCTTTGTCGCTTGAGTCAGGAAGCTGTCTTGGATTCTCTTCAGAATCATCCTTGATTGCTTATGCCCTCTGTGTTGTTCCTTCAGCTGATACCAGGGTGGCTGAAGTCACCCATGAGGTCCAGTGGTCTTGGCCACTTATTCCTCCTTATCAGGTGGCTTTGGCAGACACTACACCCATACTGATCTTCTCTTTAATCCTTAATCATAAGATTTCAGTTGGCCCAACAATCCCAAGGCAGAATTCCATGCATTCCAGCTGTTCTCTCACATAAAGTCCCATTCCTTTTGAAAACTGTATATCCTTCCATTGCATCAATCCAGCCATAGAAGACATCCCATTAAGTTTTTGTTACCCAAACAGGATTGTAGCCCTACAACTGCACACAGATCTCATATGTTTTTCCCCCTGCTGTATACATTAGTGCACAGGCACTTCAGAGAGGCACCCAGCATGCTGGTTTGTCAGAAAGGGCTGGTACTGTGGTGGTGTTTGCCCCAGAACAGGCTTGAAAGTGCAGGAAGTGGCCTGCTGGAGTCCTATCTTGGTTTCGTGTTCACTTCACTTCAAGTCCTTTGCTTGTCGGTCCAGTCCCTCACTCCCTACAGGTCTGCTGTTAAATCACTCTTGATTATCCTACCCTGCATATTTAGAGGAACAAATTTGCAAAATTACATACACAGAGCAGTCAGAACTACCTGGATTTTGAGTTTATCTACTCATTTTAATATC
Source organism: Petroica traversi (assembly GCA_025920805.1). Classification (NCBI taxonomy): domain Eukaryota; kingdom Metazoa; phylum Chordata; class Aves; order Passeriformes; family Petroicidae; genus Petroica; species Petroica traversi. The sequence continues at coordinate 25,383,040 of JAHLSL010000022.1, forward strand.
TGTTTTTAATTTAATTAATTCTAAGATAAATTGCACTAATCTGAACAGACGGATTTTTAAAAGCAGTTACTCCTTTCAGCCTCATCTTTTTTCATAAAACACCAAGAAAACACAAATGGTAATAAAAGAAACACCATTAGTCTGTGACTTCTTTTTACAAAACAAAATCTTCAACCAGATGTTCAGCTAGGCAAAGCAGAGGAACTATTCTGTTCACTTTATCTGGGGAATTGTTACAGACAGCAGTAGAGATCCACAAAATAAAACTAGCCAAAAAAGCAGTCTGATTTTCATACCCATGTCACCCTAAGATTCTTATTGCTCTCCTCTCACAATTTAGACAAAATTTTTCCTGCCCTTTAAAGAATGAACAAAGTCTAATTGGCATAGGTCAGTTTACAGCTTTGGGATGATTCTTCATGCAGCTGTAATGGGCAAAGTAGAAAGGATTCATTAGGATCTCATGATAATTTCCACTCAGGACACAGGAAAAAAAATTCAGAAATTAAAACAGAAAGTATATAGCAGTATTATCATTTTGCCACTCCTCTCTTCCTGTGAATGTGAACACACTTCCATTTATCAATAGATTTATTCTCCTACCTAAAGAAGAAAGCTAGAGAGGAACTTTTTGGTTTGTAGTGATAGAACAAGGGGAAATGGCTTCAAACTGGGTAGATTTATATTAAATATTAGGAAGAAATTCTTTAATGTGAAGGTCATCAGGCACTGGAACAGGTTGCCAGAGAAGCTGTGGATGACCAGGGATACCTGGCATTCAAGGCCAGGTTGGATGGGGCTTTGAGCAGCCTAATCTAGAGGAAAGCTCATGACCCTGGGGTTGGGACTAGATGATCTTTAATGTCTCTTCTCACAGAAACCATTCTATGATTCTTTCTCTGTAAATTCCACATGTGTCTATTGCTAACTTGTGCAATGAGGAAACATTTCACTTGGAATAAGAAAGTAAACAAAAGATTACAAAAGCAGGATGTTTTTCACACTTTTCATTCTAAACTTGTCAGAACTTCTGTATGATTAAAATGTTAATCAGATATACTAGGCCCTGTAGAAAAGCAGCGCGTCTGCAAGAATTCACCTGATTTGCAAATTATACAATAACAACCTAGTTTTTTTAGTATAGAGAAGACATTTTGATAACAAGTAAAGGAGGAAGCCAAATACAAACCACATTTTTTACTGCAGTAGAACTGGTTTTTACTCATACATGAGTAAATAAGAAGCACATAATAACTGTCCTCATTGGGGATTTTAAAATGTTATTGTAGCTCTTAATTGCTATGAACATGCACTTTAGTGTGAAGAAGGTAGAGCAGTGTTTGCTATAGGACACAAGGGAAGAGGGAGCAGAAATTAGGAATTTGAACCTTAAGAATCTGTGCTTGAAGAAAACTGTAAAATTAGGTCTTTATGATCTTACCAATCTTGCCTACATTCAAGTATCCAGATCATCTGAATAGCAATTTTAGCTGAATAACAACTCTGGTATTTGCTGAGATGTTTGTTTGTATAAGATCTACTTTATGTGACCAAAGGAAGTAAAATCACCTTAATAATTTGCCAAGTACTGGATAATTTTTTTATTACTAAACATAATATAACTCTACAAAGAAGGTAATTTAATTGTTAAGAACGAATTTTTTGTAACATAAATAAATTTCCCCAGAGCATCCTTTCATATCATGCTGTTAGACTAGACATGGGTTACCAAAAAAATTAATCCTTCCAGGTATTTCATGGCTTGTCTGTGGCATGCAGTATGCTTTCAAGATAGGTATGTTTCTGATAAAGCATTAGCAGTAAAGTCTGTGCTAAATTTATGCTGTTGGCCCCATTTCCACAAAGGTTTATTTTACAAAAACTAGAACTCAGGTGCTGCTGCTCTACAACAGTTCTGTAACATTAATGTGGGTCACTGACATGATGACAGAAAACTATGATTTCATGTCAGTAGGGCTAACATTTCAGACTTGAATAAAATGTTTCAGTCAGAAGGGACAATACTGTCAATGAAAAAAAAAGTCATTTCCATTTATCTTATCTGAAGGTAGAAAATATACAGAATAACAAAGTACTACAGGAGCACTTGCTAGCACCATTACAGCTAAAGAGGACTTTCACACCAGGGAATGCTTTAAGTATTTTACTTCTTACATGGATTCATTTCTCTTGCAATTACCTCTAGGTGTTCTATTATTTGGGCTGCTTCCAGTAGCTACTTCTACTAATGCATGCCCTCTGCTTCTCTTAGTCTGCCTTGCAATTACATTAAAATGTGTATTTTAATGGCATCAGAGGTATTACTTAATGTACTTTCGTGTTGAAATTAAGCCTTTGTTCTATGAAAAGGAGCTTATAAATAAAAAGTACTTGAACAGGTTTTCCATTCTGGAATATTTTTAAAAGTAGTTAGCAATATGACATATCTTGATGGAGATTCAGAACAGAAACAAATGAGATCTATAGGTATTATATCTATACCTGGAAAAATATATTTTTAAACTTTGCTCGGTGAATTTTTTCCCAACTAAATCTTAGCACCAAAATGACATTTTTTTTACTGTATTATTTCTGCCCCAGTCTGATGGATATTTTTATAGACGACTCAATTGTTTACAGTTAAGAGTTGATGTAAAGCTCCACTTTCTACTTTGTTACTTCTTATTTGCACTCAGATTCACAATCAGAAAAAACAAAACCTCACAAAATTTTGCAGAGAATTGTATAGAAAATAATGCTGGTAAAATTTACGGATTTAGTCCATGTATAGAAGTTGTATTTTTGTCTATCATGTATGCATTGTAAGCTGCAATTTCACCTAAACCAATTTACTTTGACACACTTCTACCCTTAATTAGAATGTTAGCAGGAGCTGCTGAAAATATTAATAGCACTGTAAACCCAAACCTTCACAGACCATATACAATTCAGCCTAAAAATTGCCAGGTTTGAAAAGTATCTTGCATGGACTGATTCATTTTTCATTCATAGTTGGGTTTTAACAGTCAGTATAACTCTCCAAATATTATTTATATTTTGTCATTTTGCCCTTACTGTGCTTACCATGCCCTCTCCCACTGGACAAATATTCTTGGCTCATATGCAGACTCTAAACCTACAAAAGGAGATGGGCAGCCTGCTGAGACTAGATACTCTGCGTTCCCAGATTTTGAAGGAGACATCAGCCCAATTTGCTTTAATGCCTTAGGGAAAAGCTTAGATTTTAACCTGGCCTTCTGAAAAGCTGCAGTGATAATGATACTAATACTGGTATTGGTGATGATGGTGATGATGGGATGCAGAAGCCACTTTTGTCACTTTTAACAGAGAGATGTCAATGGCAGACGTGTAAGTTATCTTGTCCAAAGTGGAATCTGGCATATGCTACCTTCTGTGGCATTTCTTTTTGGTAGTGGTAAACCACCTATGAGAAGGAATATTCTCACAGGTGAGAGAAGAAAAGCTGCAAAAATAGTCAAAGACATCATGTTTTCAGCAAGACAGACTTTTTACTGGTAAATTCTTGATCCTGCCATCACCTACACTCAGAGAAGTGTCTGTGGAGATATCAAGAGTATGACTGAAAGAGAGTCGTAATTCAGAACAAGTTATTTTTTGATACCTATTGTAGGTTACAAGAAGTGCTGGGAACAACTTATTTACAGATCTGCCCAATAGTTGACAGTGACACCACTAAATCTCTCTTGTACAAATGAAAAATTTGATCTTAATTGCAGCAAGCCCAGGTATGAGTGGCAGTGAAGCCATTCAAGCTTGGCTTTAAGACATGGATGTTTGGGATTCAGCTGCTGGGTAAGTACAAGGAACATCTTGTGCCAACTCCACTGCAAATTCACTGATGAAAGGAAAAATGCTGTTGAACAACGCCAAAATAACTCCTGAAGAATTAGAATATTTCCTTGTGAAATAGTCTCAATTCAGCTGTTCTCAACTTTCTGTTAAACAGAATATTACATTTATACGGTTTAACAGTAGTTATTTATAATAACTAAGTTCAAGACACAGTTCTTGTTACCTTCAGGTGACCTGTTCTTTTTTAGAGGCCTTCAGAGCAAGATATATCATTAAAGACTTTTAAAAAGTTTAAAACACCACCTTCAAGGTCAGTTCTCTGTGGTGTTTTCTATTGCATTGGCATCACATTTTAACAAATTCTCACTTTGTGAAAAAAGTCTTTAGCACATCCCACAGAGCAGGTAAGAGACATGCTCCAGCTGTTCTGACAAGGTTATGTATTCATGAATTGCTGAGTCACATTCAGAGATAAACCTCCATTCCCTGAAATCTGTAATTGAAAAGCTAACATGAGATCCATAGCAAGTGAGAAAAGACCAGTCTGAACAACAAAGAGATAGACTGTAAACCTAATGCCATTATATGCAGCATAAATACTCAGATAATTTAAGACAGGTATACCATCTTTTGTATCTATTATAAAGTATATACATGGGAAAGCTAAAGGGAAACTGGGCTAACCGTGCTACACAACTTTGTAAATTCTGGAGAGCTCACATGGGCTACATCACGGCAATTACAACTGTCGCGTCTTTATTTTTATGACTTACTTCAAATAACATTACATCACATTTTAGCTTCATATGGCTATTAACCATTTGCATGCCTGATGATGTTGAATAGTTTTAGTCAAGTTATCTGTCAAATGAATTAGATTAAGCCATTTGCTCCTTTGCTCTGAAAGGAAACTGAAGGAAACAGTCAAGGCAATTCCATATTTGTTCTGGTAGAACTACTAGTGGCAAAAATTAAGATCCTGCTGAGTCCTCTGTTTCACAATATAAGTAAACAACTTTTATTTTTGCGGCTGTGGGTTTTTCAGCAAAAATAGGAGGCAGATTGCAAAATTTCAACAATTAGTATTACTTTAAAATATCTAGATTCTGGAAAAGGAATACTTTCCCACCACTTTTCCCAGCATGGAAATGTCCTATGGCTTGGATCACCAGTGACAGTTATAAGATCTTGGGGCCTTGGCCCCAAAACCTGTTTTCTGATTGCTTTGAACATGCTCTGCATGGCACCACAGTCTCTGCCACCCTGCAGCTGCTTGTGCCAGGCTCAGCTGTGGCTGGCAGCATTTAGCAGGCGGTGGAAGTGAGATGGAAGCTGTGGGAGTGCAAGGTAGGAGTCCTGTCTAATGACTCTTCCTGTGTAAGATTTCTAAACTGCTTGGGCAAGATTGGGGTTTTTTTTTTACACAAAACTCCAATGCTCTTAGATGGTATCACTGACCATTGACTATGTAATGCTAGCCTAAATAAACTTTCAGGAATCTGAACAATTAATGGATGGGCTAATTAGAGACTACTCATTTGTGACATAGCCCATAAGTGGTTCATAGCTAGCTAGTAGAAATAAATGAATTTCTGAAGGGCTAATATTGTGTTTAGCAGAAGAGCAAACAACAAGAGAAAGAATTCAAGAGCCTATAATTACAAGTGTCATAATGACAAAATACAAGAGTAAACAAAAATTGAGATCAGATAGGTTTGCAATAAGCTTTGAACTAATCACAGCACAAAATAAAGGTACAAGAGGTTCAGAGTTGTTTATTCAATAAAATTTCTTCTGAGATACTTGAGAGCATAAACACACAGATTAGTTGTAACGTACTCCAGTGCAGCTGTGCAGAACCACTTGCACTTTGCCACAGCCCCAGTATACATCACCAAGTCATACTGGACTCCCAAATTCTACTGTATTGGTGAGTCTGAAGAGTGACTCATCAGAATTTTTTAATCTTTCTTCTCCCATGATTATGGGAGAAATTCACTCTGCTCAAGACATTCACTCATATTCCTCCCTTACACCTTTGCTCTTGGGACTATATTCTTGCATGGTTTATTTTTCACATTTTCATCTTTTTTCTGCTCCACTAAATTTCTTTCCAACGTTGTCTGGTACTGCAGCCACTTGTCATTCTAAAGAGACTGTTTCCCTCCCATACCTTGCCTCATAAAGCTTCCAAACGATCTTGATAAGGGTGGTTTCCTTAAAGGCTGTGTCAAATAGCCTCCAATTTAATAAGTCCAGCAGAACCTTTGTATTTAGCAATCTGTTTGGGCATGTTCTTTAAGATGCTAAGATCTTTCTTAGCAATAATTTTTTGTCTGTCTTTGCATTAGCCTTACAATTAATATTTGCCTACAGAAAAAGATTGAGTAACTGTGCTTCCTCATGGCAGTAGAAGAGGCAAGGCAGGATCCTGGTCTAACAGAATGGCATGTCCAACACTTCAGTATATAAGGATCAGCTGTCTTGAGTTCTGAAGGGGCACAGCATATTCCTTGTCCTGTTGTATGCAAGGTAGAGAATTTGTATCCTTAAACTTCCAGTCTTATAAAAATACTTTTATTCTTTCTTTACCTCTCAGGTTTTCCCATAGTTCTACTTACCTTCATTTTGATAAGACAATAAGAGACAAAATAGTGTAAGTTTCAGCTTTAATTTTTTTCAGTGGGCTTAACCTTAAATCTTCACTTTTGAGAGGGCACTAACAACATACAGAAGACATTGCTTCTCTCTACAGGGACACAGCTCAGTGGCTTCTGACAAGGGAAGGAAGAAGTTTGGTCCATTTCATTCATCTTATACATGCTTATTGAATTAATTTTTTAGGCCTATATATGGTGGTATATTTTTAATTTTCAGGACAAGTACATGCAGTAAGTGTGCTCTTCATTTAGTAAAATGGATCATTAACAATAAATGCAAAATGGCATCATAAATATTGCTGTTTTTCTTTTGCATCCAGTGTTGGGTTCAACTGGGTTTAAATTGCCTCATATCCCACACATTAATAATTTCTAAGGCTGACATTTACAAGCATAGAATGAAGGATATTTGAGGCTTTCAGATTAATTTAATTTCAGAGATTCTGGATTAGATGTTTACATGCTCGTGTGGCTACTAATCATTAAATTGAACTCAGTTATTGGCTGTACAGATGTCAAACCTTTTTAGATAAACATTAATATAGTATCTTAATAATGTTTAGATAAACATTAATATAATACCTATGTCGTGTGTATATATTATGTCCATAATATCTTTTAGGCTATTTTTCAGCAATCAACAAAATGTTTCTATACTCTCAAGTGTAAATTCACATTAGGCAAAAATATTATCTACTGCTTATTTTAATGTTTTGAATACCACAATGAATCCCAGTTTCTTCCTGCAGAAGAGATATAGTTTTTCTTCTTTCAAAATGGAATGGAAAGTAATGATGCATTCCAACAAAGAAATAATTCTTTCTTTTGGTTATTATGATCAACTTTCCTAAATAGATCAATGGACTAAAATAAGAGTATGCTACATGAATTCTCAAGTAGCTTAGATGGACATGGTTATGTCTAAGGAGATATTAGCAAGAAGAAAAGAATTGCCTGTAAAACTTTTTCTTCAGGCTGTAAAGTTTTGTTACACTGATCAACTGCACAGTTTCTGATGACATCCACAACGCTATGTATTCATGTTGTAGTCTTTGTGTCTTGCAACTACCTCATCAGACCACAGTTTCACATTCAGTTTGGTTTAGGTTCATTTTCCACTTTCTTTGCCAACTGGCATTGTCCTGTTCCTTGTATCTATCAAACAACTCCATAGTCTTGTATATTTATTTTTCCTTCCAGCATCTCTGGCTTAGCTACTCAGCAAAAGACGTTTTGATTCCAGAGCAAGTCAATGTAAGTGATGTAGGTGTAATCTTGCCTGTGGGAATGCTGGGATCAAGACTGAACCTCCTCAGTACTCAGAATTGCAGTTATGCATTGCAAAACTTTCATGGAAGCTGAGCTCCTATGTATTAATTTTCTGTGCTTAAACAAACCAGATTAGAGCTGCCTCTCGTGTAGCATTTCTGCTGGTATTTTTTACAGGCTGCACCTGTTTGATGGCAGTTGAGCAAGAATTGCTATCTTTAAAGAGGAATTCTCTAGCTTACTGTAAATTATATAATATTGTTTTCATCACTATATGTTTTCTTTTTCCTCCTGGTTCTTTATCTCTGGACTCACAATATTGAAGCTGTCGGAGGATACTCAATATGAAGAGTTGCACTGCATTGTTGCAGACATTGGATCTGGAAAAAAAATATTGTCATTTCACTATATTCATGTAAAGGAGAATCAGGAGAAAAAAACCCTAAATGTGGTCAGTAAATTATGTGTATATAGTAAAACCAGTATCAACCACGTCTCATGAAGTAAAGGAGGACACTTAGGATTTTAAGAGGCTGTTTATAAAAGAACAGCCCAACTAAAATAGTAGTTTCTTAACAGCCTCCAAGTGAAAAATTGACAGATGTTGTGCAAAAAAAAGGACAAGCAGGAACTGAAAAATGCCAGAACGAAATATGCTTTCAATTACAGGCTTGCAACACCTAAGGTATGCTCTGACTGCTCAAACTTAAGAAGTAACACCAAAAATCCTATGAAGATGAGGGTTGCTATAGAGGAGGGAAGCCTCTAATAGACCTCATTAGAATAAGTTTTTTGAAGTTTTTAGAAACCAACAGTGCCATCTTGAAATTATTCTACTGTTACAGGCAGCAAATTTAGATAGTACTAGTAGTGGATTGTAGTATCAGAGTTGCTCAGACAAAGAAATAAACATTTCTTCATTCCAAGGAGCTGCAAGGAACAGAAAAGCCTTTTTATCACAAGGCGCATATTGCTGTTGCAAGGTAACCACCACAGAAAGAAAGTCGAGGTGTTTGGCTGTTTTGTTTCTTTTTCTTTTTAGTTGATTGGAGATGTTGCTTTTTTCTACTAGAGCTGCTAAATTTTTATCCACAAGAGGAGTTTATTTCTAAACTTGATAAGTATTTTGTTGGTTTGAAGGGTTTTTTTCCTGCCAAAAAAAAAAAAAAAGCCAAAAACATCTCTGCTTTTGTTAACTACATTAAAAGGGAGAAATTACAAATTTCTCGACTTGCTCCGTGGCTCAAGCCATAGCCAGTTTGATGCAGAGTACTTTCAACACATTTTTTCTATGATAACTGTTCTTACACATGCTGAGGACAATATGGTCAGACTATATGTGAGACATTATGAACAGATAACACTGACATAAACAATAAAATTTAATTATAAATATAGTAATAGATAGTGTTTTTTTTACAGACCTGGTGTCTGAATTTTTGCGGTTTCAAGATTTTAGTTTCTTTGAGAAAGAAATAATGTGAGATTATTTTCTCGTGGTACAGAGAACTCACAATCTAAAGATTTTAAAACCAGAGCAAAATGACTAAAAAAATGTGTGGATTTTTATCCTTAATTTTGTCTATGCTTTTTTTTTTTTTTTTTTTTTTTTTTAGTTGGGGTTTTGGAATAATGTTATTTTTTAAAAAAAAATAAACTTGCAATTACTATCCAAAAGGTAAAAACAGGAAACAGAAGCTCAGCTAGTTCAATGGACATGCTCAGATTACACAGAAAACTGTAATCTGAATCTAAATCTCAGTCCCCCAGACCATAAGCCAATCACTTATTCGTGAGACTATCTTTAAAATTTAGGCAATGCTTATATAAAAAGAAAATCAATAAAAACCACTTAAGTTTCTGGGAATATTTATTTTCTATAAAAGATACTTACTTTATATAAAAGATCTTTATAAAAGATCGTTACATATGCAGTAAAACAAAGAGTCAATAATACTTGTTAATCCCCAGTTTTAGCAAGGGAAATTTAGAAAACCTTGCAGAGGAAAGCTCAGTAACATTTCCAAAATTGTTATTTAATTTTAAAACCTGAAATAATTATTTTCATTCACCCCCAAACTAAAACAAACTGTTTTCAATTTTTTAAGCTTCTCTATGCAGAAGACAGATAGAAAAGAGGTCATATAAACAGAAAGTTTGATTTTTTTTATTTCAGTGAGTGAGCTTTTCACTTCTAACATCTACATTTCAAACACATGGGAGCAGTTAGAGGGAGCTCAGTATACAGAACATAGTGTACAACTGTATTTCATAAAATTGCCTACAAAAATCCAGAATAAAGTGTATTAGGAGGCAGACAAACTTGCAGAAATTATGTAAAAGGACTCAAAGTCCCTATGTTAATGAATTCTTGTTAAGCCTTCTTTTTAATATCTCCTATCTGAATATCTTCACAAGGAATTGTCTTTTCTGATTACTGCTACCACAGTTACTACTGTGGGTAAATTGGTGAAAGGTATATTACAGACAGAGAGTATGGAAAGGGTTGAGTTCAGGAACAAAAGTAGTTTTACATAGCATGTACTCAGGATTTATAGCACAATTGTCTTTTCAAGAGAGGGTCACTTTGCAATACAATAATTGTTTCATTTATCTTGTGCTGAGTTACAATAGCGTGCAGACTCAAAGTTGATTAAAAATTAAAATGCACTTTATTCAATACAATGGTAAAGTGATGCTGCATAAATGGAATGGGCTTTTCTATTTCTCTCATCAGTCTGCTCTATGGTTCCTTTTCACATGCTGATATTCTTAAATGCCAGATATTTTCTGCAAATTTAAATGTTAAGGATTAAAAGAGATAATTGCTCCCTAGGCTAATGGCCACTATTACATGGAGCATGACTGGAACATTCTGCTGCTTCATTTGGTTCACGGATATTCCCTTCAGGGGGTCACCTGCTTTACTCTTATGGTATAGAAATACAATGAAATTATTTCTTACTCCATAGATTTCATAGAAATATAGGATAGAGATATATTTGTGTTACACAGAAAAGTTGGGCCCCAGCACATGAAAATTTCCAGAGCCGAACTTCACAGGACTTCATACTTATTGATGGTAATAATTTTATTTTTTACTAAAGAAGACTCAATTTTTTGTCCTCAGATTAATTCATTAATACATTTCATAGTGTAACCACTACACAAGACAGAGGAAATAATAAACAATTAATGACTATTAAGACCATTTTCTCCCAGGATTATATAATCAGCATGATTTCTCAGATGCAGATATCTCGAAAGTCCAGGTAATTTTCCAATCTCATACTTACATTCAGATTTTTTGATAATTCTGTACATTCTAGGTTAGGTACGTAAAGCACTTAACTGGTATTTTCACTCAGGACACATGTAAATATCTATCTCTCAAGGTGTCCTGTTCTTTTATACACTATGATTGCATTACCTTGATGCCCAGGTTCCAGCCAAGACAGGGTTAGTTTTAGCAGCAGCCAGGGATTTGGCTAGGAATAGGAATTCTGTACCATCTCACGTCATTTTCCAGGAGAAGTGTAAGGGGTCTCTTCCAGGTCAGGGTAAAGTGGCAGCAGCTGCATATTGTCAAATACAGTGGTGAGCACTGGCCTTTCTTGTACACTTTTTGTTAATATTGTTGCTGTTAATTTTCTTACCTCATTGCTGTTTCCAGTAAATTGTTCGTATCTTCACCCGTGATCTTCACTTTTTGTGTCTCCAGTTCTCCTCTCCAGCTTACCACAGGGGAGTTCAGGGAGGGAGTGGGGAGTAAGTCAGCAGCGCGTGGTTTCACAGAATCACAGATTCACAGAGCATTCTGGATTGGACAAGGCCTATTCTTAAATATTATTATATTATATAATATATATATTATATTAATAATTATTATAAATACTTATTAATATAATTATTGTATCAAATATATGTTATATTATATTAAATATATATAGTATTAAATATATATTGCTCCTACCAATGCCAAAATTCATGCGCCTTGGATTTTTTGATTACTGTGTTTCATAATGTGAATACCTACTTCCTACCTTCAGAACCTTCTTAGTAAACATAATTAAAATCTCAACATTTTGATTTTTCTTCTACTCTACTTTGTTGCTAGTTTTTTAATATATTATATTGTATATATTATATAATATTCTGCTTATATGATATGGAAAATGAAGCTGTTAATTAATTGATAAGTTGTTAATATTTTTTTCTATATAAAAAGGAAAGGTAATGTTAGGTGCTTTTGTTTTCCCTTAGGAGTCTTTATAAAACAGGTCATGAAACACAATTTCCAGATAGCAAAGGAACTTCTTGAAACGTTTTGTATTAACATGCACTTAAGGTCACAGAATATTTGTGGTTAGCCCTCTTTCTACTTCCCCTTTACCAAAGCCTTGGACTTCAGGTCTGCCATACAACAATGTGTAAGGTCAAAAAACTTGTTAGCTCATTACATAAAACTAACTTCAGCGTGGGAAGGCCGGAAATCTCACTTTTTCAGCACAGTCAGAACGTTAAAGTGGAGAAGAATCTTCACTTAATATGTGTGGTAACAGTTCTGAAAATAAACAATATCCACAAATATTGATAATAAGCATAAGTATCAGAGAAAAATAAAATTAGTCTTGATTCTAATTAGAGTCAGTGGAAAATGTAGATGACAAAACAAGAAGCAAAAAAATCCCCAAATCCAACACATTCTGGGGTCTCTCACATTAACATTATTTTTTGTAATTCTCTTTCATATGTCATGGAACTGAAAACTCAGTTTTTCATACTCTTTTCACTGAAGATCATTTTCTATACATGTTTTTTCACTCCTTCATGCAGTTATCTGTATAATTATGTATTGGAGTGACGTGTCTTTGTCTTGGCTCTGCGGTTATCTTGGATAGGCTTATCCTGCCCCATGCTTCGGCTTCTCAGCTGCTTTTACCTGTTCATTTTATAGCTTAGCAGCCTGTGCTTTGGGGGGAACTCTCATTTATTTGGACACACCTGTGTGGGAATAAAGCAGAGCATAATCATTTACTATTAACTTTTTGTATGTTTTGCATGCGGGCTCTCACATCCAACTATCTAATGGCTCCATTCTGTCAAAGGCTTCATAGAAGGACATATTTCATTGTTTTATCCTCATATTTAGGATCACGGAATTCATTAAGTCTTCGGCACTTTGTGGGGTGACTGTGCAGAATTTGTGCTCTTCATTTATTAGCAATTCCATTTTTTGATCATTTTGTACTGTAAAGTCTTGGTTTCCTTTTCTACATTCCTTTTTCCCCTTGATTTGTTCAGTAAACCAGTTCGGTTCTTAATTTCATCTTTAAAAGCAAACTAAAAATCCAGCTTTCTTAGTGACCGTTGTATATGCCCCCCTTGATTTCATTCCAAAGAACAAGGAGTGTGCTCTGAAGTCACCAGCCTCTTCATTAATGTTTTTGTATTACATGGCCAAGGCCACATAGTCACTATCATCTAACCCCATCAAACTTTGTCATCACTGGGAAAGAGGTGCCTTGTTTTATGTTGGGTGTCACAGAGAAGCATGAACTTGGAAAACTGTGGGTACAACAGTGTGCAGACATGCATAACAGAGCCATGGGATGGGTATTGATATACAATAAAGGAGGTTTACACCATGGAGCTGGTATTGGGCACAAATGCTGAGGTCTGCCAAACAGGAGACCAGGGAACACTGAAGAATGAGACAGGCCAAGGAGGAAAAGGAGAAGAGCAAAAAGAAGATATGGGGTTAAAAAGAAGGAAAAAATACTCTGAAAAGGGTCAGGAGACCTAGATGAGACAAACTGCCTGGTGCTTAAGTCCCCAGAAAATGAGAATAGGTTTTACTAAAAATTACTTCAGCTTGGAGCTTCTCAAATTCCTTTATTTAGTACTGATGGCTAACTAGTCTGGAAGTATACTGAAGAAAATAAACTGAAATGAACTGATTTTTAATCTTTCTAAAAAGACGTTAATAAGCATGTATTCTCTTTTGAAAGTTTTCTAAATAGCTCTCTGCCTTGGATGACTTACACTACAGCAAGGTAAAATGGACTTTGCAAAGAGATCAGTGAATATAAATAAGAGTGGAAGGCAGTGTATGTTGCATGGAGTGCTGCCATCTTTTGGTTGTAACAAATTAAGGTTATTTCAAGAGAGGTCTGAATATGTCTTAGAAAGATTAATGCAGTCTGAAAGCACAATATATAAACCAAGTATTATTAAATAAAATTACTATTTTTACTAAAAAGACTAATTTTTTTATTACAGACTCAGTCTGAAATGTGAGATTGCTGCTTAGAAAATGTGTCCTTTCATTTAGAATACTGTTTTAGCTTTTTGCTCTTTTTGAGATCTGGGTAAGCAGAGCAATGAAAGATTTCTTCTCTTGTTGCAGAAGTTGAAGCATATAACACATAAAGAATATGAAAAACAGTAATTCACAAATAACACCCATCTTTTTTAAGGAGGTTTCCATCAGTTTGGTTTTGCCTTTTGCTTTCTTTATAAGGATTGTTTTTCTTTCTGGGCATAATGCATTTGAGTTAATGATATGCTCAAATTCCACCTTCATCAGAAACACATCTATGTAAGTGACTATTATATTCCTCTTTCTTTTATATCATCTTCATTATATTTAGCTTTAGTAGAGCTTAGAATTGGGGGGGGGGAGGGGGGTTCTGTTTCGAAGGAAGAGAGGCACTGGCCCTTGAGCAGAGTACTTTAATTTTGATTTTTCTTTCAGACTCTCAATATTTCCTTACAGTCATGTTAAATTTCTGGATTCATGGCTAATAGTAAAAGTTTGAAAATGTGATTTGAAAGGCAGGAAAGCCAATAGCCAAAATAAGAGTTAAATACAGATTATTTTCTCTGAAACCTTTTGAATACTCAGATTCATAAATTTACAATTATAATAATCTGAAAATGTAACTACTTGCCCTCAGATTTACTTGTTTCCTCGCAGCTACAATGGCAAAACAAACAGAATTAAAAAAAAAAATATTAAAACCCAAACCTACTACCTGCTGTAGTGGCTTTTTGTCATTTTCTGTGCAAAGAAGGCGCATACTGTGCTAATAATGATATTCCTCACTTGTTCAAAGTGTTTTGTTTACCTAGAAAGAGAACCAGTGAAACATCTCAGCTAAGGTTGTTTCTTCCATTCCCTTTACAAGATTTCAGCTGATTTAGGTTTCTTTTGCTTACATGAGCATGTTTGCTTGGTGCAAAGACACTGGCATTCACTATTCCACATTGTGTATGTTTTGTCGTTTTCTGGTTCTGCTGATGCATTAATATGTTTTCTGTCAAAAGCTTTTTACAGGCACATTACCCAGCTTGACAGAAACAGCGAGCTACAAGGATTTCCTGAGGAGAAACTTCCAGATGCAGTGTGTGAGATTTCTCATCTCCCAACTACATTAATTACATTATCTCCCTGAAACAACATTCTAAATGAAATCATTCACTGAAAGTCTTACACACAGTCCAGCTGTCTGGACTTCTCTAATGTTTCTGTCACCTATAAATAATTCACAGAAAGTCAACTGGGAGACTGCATACTCATTTTCTGCTCTCTCAATATCTGCCAGTCATGGGTAAGGAAAGAATTTCAACCTGGCATCTGTGGGGAGATAGAAGTCTACCAATTTCAAGTCTTCAAAAAACCTCAAGTGTGGTTATAATAAGAAATGAAATTGGCTTTAAAAAATAAAAGTATTATAAAATAGATTTTTTAATATTTTATCTCTTCTTATTTATTTTGAAGTTCACTGAGGTCCTATTTTCACACACTTTATTATAACCAAGAGGACAAGAATTTTAGCTTGAAAGCAGGAAAAAAAAATTGATTTCTACATAGCCACTCATCTTTGGAGCTGGAACTTCCAAAAAAAAAGAATAAGAAAAGGAAAACCATGAGAGCCAGAGTAAAATCATGAGTATTAACAACACTACTACAGAAAGGCTCTTAAGTTGAAAAGATGGTGCAGTCTATTAGAACAGAATAATACAATTGCCTTCATAGGCAAAAAGACTGTATATATACTGCACTCAGTAATTAAAAAACATGGGTGAAGTGTGCTGTGCACAAACTCTGAGACTATTGCTAAAAGGACTGGTTATTTTGTTTTATATCTGCTTTCTTTGCACATTAATATTTGGAGAGAAAGAGAATTAATTATGTCATCACTAATAATTCCAGTCAAAAGATGAGGACACTAAACCCAGATATGGCATAATTGAATTTGTACTTACTTTCACTAGTTACAGATTTGACTCATTATTTTTATTTTCATGTTGTGTCAAGCGGCAAAAATACTTTTTGACCTTGTGATCAAAGGGAAAAATGCCCACAATTTGCCTTTGAAAGAAAAATGGGACATGCAGCTTTCTGAGTCATCTGCTTTTACAGTTACATCCTACAAACTTTGATTATAAAAATGGGAATTTTGTCTGATGATTATAGTATTGGGCCAATCATAGACTCAATTTAGTTCAAAATTCCTACAACTCCATAGAAAACAATTGGTTGAATCTGTTTACACCCAAACTGGTTTTGCATCTGTTCCTTTGAGAGGCTGTATTTCCCTTAAGCTATTAGGAACTTGTCTCCCAAATGTAGAAACTTTATCACATCACTTGCACAAAGGAACGACATCAAATGCTGCATACATAAGAACAGCAAATAAAGTCTTAAAAGAGCTCTATGTTTCTTTCTTTAAGTACTTTGAGGAAGAAAGTATACAAGTGTGACCTTATACTCCAGTACCTATGGGATGCTCCATGGAATGAGCAGATTCCAGTTTTTCACATTTTTGCTCTCCTTACTGTAGTCAGCTAACATGTCTCCACAAATCCTCACTTAAAACAGATCAAAAGTTGGAAGCACTTGCAATAATACTTTAACTTACTCTTATAATTGCTGAAGAAAAAAAAATCTTAGTGTTGTTTTTGAAAAAAAAATGCAGTATTTGCTCTAACTATCATGTTACAGTAGACATTTTTCTGCATCCTGAAATTGTGCTGGGATTCTTTTCTCTCTTCTTCATTGTCTTGTTGCAGGTATTGTTTTCCTGTTTCCTGTAGAGCTGAAATGAGTAAAATGTACAAGAGATATGGTCAAAGAGAGTGTGAGTGAGAATACATCAATAAAAGGAATAATAAAAGTTAAGTTTCAGTTTAGAGAAAACAGAAGTCTCCTTTTGGAGTATTCTTGAGAATAGAACTGATGAAACAAGATTCATTTAGAGTCTTGAAAGGATTCATTTGCTAACAAATATCACCTTTTATCATCTCAATGTTCTTGTGAGATAGTCTGAGAACCAGCAAATTGGTGCATGAATCAGTGATCAGTTTCTGCATATACAGCAGTATTATTATGACTTTTTAGTCTCACATGGTAAAGTCTCACAATCCAATAAAAGCTAAGATTTTTAATTTTTTTAAATTATTATGAGACTTTCAGTTAGACACAATATGTCATGAATATGCCCCCAAATATGTCTTGATGGAACTTGATACTTTGTGGTCCACCCCTTTCGGAGTATGAGGTCAGATTTGCATACTTATCTCTCCTGAAAGCAGGAGTAAGATGTGCATTCATCAGACCTTTGAAGAATGAAGGCCTGAGATTCTTCGTCAAATATTTTTAAAGAGCATTTTCGAATGTTTTATTAAGGTTTAAAAAGCTGAGTTCTTTCTCAAGGAGGAGAGGGGAAAGTAAGCTCTTAGTATAACTATCTATAACTTTAATATATACTTTAGGTATTATTTTATTTCATAGTATAATCAACATTTCAAACAGAGATTATTTATCTACTCTTTCAAACAATTCTTCCATCTTCTTTCCTAAAAGCTGATCATAGGGAAAACCAAATTTTCTTAAGATACATGTCTCAGGATTTGGGTACTAGGCTGGTAATTCTGTTAGAGAAAATTATATGTTCTTAGAAATAACCATGTCTTTTGTTGTTTCTTAGACACTTGTTTTTTAAAGTGTGTTTGTATCCACTGTAGGCAGGGTTCAACAAAACAAATGTGGGTTTTTTCTATTTATAAGATTCCTAAAGCAGCTATCTGAAATAGATACCAAAGAATCAGTCATGATCATCTGTCCATAATTAAGTATGAAATTTGAAGGGTTGGATAAAAGGGATAACAGTGGTCTCAGAAAATTCTTACCTGCATAGGTGCCATCAATATGTTTCTATGATTTTGATTTAAAACAGTTCCAAAAATTTTGATGAGCGGTGCTCCTCAGTGGCCAGTATTGGGACTGCCACATTTTTACATTTTTGTTGGTGGTTTGGACAGTGGGATTGGCAGCATGAAGCTGCATGATGCTGACAACAGACTGGAGGGAAGGGCTGCCATCCAAACAGACCTTGACAGGCTTGAGTGGTGAGCCTGTAGGAGCCTCACAAAGTTCAGCAAGACCAAGTGCAAGGTCCTGCACCTGGCTTGGCACAAGTACAGGTTCAGCAGAGAGTGGGTTGAGACTATCCCTGGGGAGAAAGACTTGTGGGTGTTCATGGACAAAAAGCTCTACATGACTCGTCAATGTGTTGCCACAGCCCAGAAAGCCAATTGCACCCTGGGCTGCACCAAAAGCAGCAGGTCAGGGCAAATGATCCTTCTCCCTCTGCTCTGCCCCTGTGAGACTGCTCCTACAGTGCTGCATCCAGCACAGGGGCCCACAACACAAGAAAGAATGGACCTCTTGGATGGAGTGCTGAGCAGGGTCTCTAAGCTGATCACACATCTGGACACCTCTCCTATAAGGGAAAGGTTTAGATGTCGGGGCCATTTTCATCCTGGAGTAGAGAAGGGTTTGGGGACACTTCAGAGCAGGATTCCATAACTTAAAGGAACTTACAAGAAAGCTGGAGGGGGACTTTTCACAAGGGCATAGAGAGACAGGACATCAAAATGAAGGAGAATATCCTTAGATTAGATATTAGGAAGAAATTATTTGCTGTGAGGGCAGTGAGGCACCAAAGAAGGTTGCCAAGAGAAGTAGTGGGGGCCCCACCCCTGAAAGTGCTCAAGTCTGGGCTGGATGGAGGTCTGATCAATCAGGTTGAGAGGAAGGTACCCTGCCTTTTGTAAGGGAATTGGAACTAGACAATCTTTAAGGTTCCTTCCAGTTCAAACCATTTACGATTCTCTCATTTTGGCAGGAAAATAAATTTTATTTCCTTCAATTACTCTCCATGGCTAAACAGAATGTGGTTTCAGTCCGAAAATCCACAAAGTAATACCAATTAAAAACCATGAGAATATAAGCAGTATTATGGCCCTTGAAACGACAAAATTATTCTTAAAAATATAATTCTTATCATAAAATCTCTCAAACAACAAGTTCTTTGAATGGGCTGTTGAGCACTTGTCAAAATGTCATAGATCCTATATATAGTATTTAAAAAATATAAGTGTTGGGCTTTGGGAGGAAATAAAGATTTCTCTCCCAGTACTGGCAAGGTTAGCGTTTATGTCATACAAGATGAATTGTGGCATTCTTCCTTTCTCTGTCAGTGTTTAAGGATCTCTTCTTTCTTCTTTTGTCTCGATTTCAGTTAAAATTCTCAAGATCTATAATCAGTTCCTGAGAGGAGCCTTTTCCATTCTTTTTGACATGTACTGCACAGCTAGGTATTTAGGTCAACTAGAATATGATGCACAATGATCTCACATACAGAAAGAAATAGCAATCTTAAATATTTTCATTAAAATTGTAACAAACAAGTGTAGCATAGCCATCAAACGTAAAATCTCTTTCCTTTTGCTGTCTCATTCTTCATTTCCTTGTCATTAAGAAAAAATTCTTCAAAGAAAGACTTGTTAGGCATTGGAACAGAATGCCTGGGCAAGTGGTTGAGTCACTGTCCCTCTAGGATTTTTTTAAACATGTAGCTGTAGCCCTTAGAGATGTGGTTTAGTGGTGGATGTGCCTGTGCTCAGTAAATGATAAGAGATCTTTTCCATCCTAAATGACCTATGATTCTATCATTCTGTTCTATCATGCTTAAATATCTGAAGCTGGACTAACAAGTGTATCAGAAATAATGTAACAAGAGACACTGGATGAATTTGTTTATAACTACTGAAACAAGTGATCTATAAAGAAGATTTTGACACTTAAAATAGTCATAAAATGCCCTTCTTGCACCGTGTGCCAAAACTATGTTTCTAAAACATTTGTTTAATACCTTTAAATCTCAAATCATCCCCAAAATTCACTTAGCAACTGGTTAGATTAGAAAGTTCTCTGGACAGTTGGATTTTGCTTTTGCACTTGCATTAAATTATTCTATTGTAGGCATTTCCATGTTTTCAAAAGCTAAAGCTGTAAGTTACACAGAAGGGCAGCAAAGCACGTAGAGATTTCAAGACTATGAAAATATTCAAGGGAAACACACCACATGGTGAGTAACACCTATGCCAAAATGTAAAAGTAGTAATGCTTTCAGTTAAAATATTTCTTTTAAAAAGAGAGTAAGAACAAGTGTACAATTTTTTATTAACACATAAATTTATTTTGAGTTAACCTTCATGAATTGCATCAGCTCCAAATCTTTCCATCAAGATTTTGAAGTCTCAATGAAGCTAAATACTATTGTCTTGTCTATCCCAGTATTCAATTCTTTTATGAATATTATTAAAAAATCAAACCTCAGACCAAGGACTAACTCTAGGACAACAGATACTTACTTTCTCATTTTGCTAAAAATTATCATTGAGCCTTATCCTTCTTTCCTATCTGCCAAAAAAATCAGAATAATTTCTCCTTTTTTCTCACAACATCAAACACAATGAATGTCTACATGTCTTCAGTTCTGTTTTTTCTTTTCTCTCCAATTTGTGAATTGACCTTAATAATTTCTTTTACCCCACTCACACATTTTCTTTGTATCATTTGCTATTGATCTCTATATTTCCTCCTCTTTACATGAAATTAATATTTCCCATCTTGAAATCATCAGTGTCTCTGTATAAGGTTAGTAGCAGCAAAATACATAGTTCACAAGCAGATGACATAATATGGTGACTTAACTACTAGCAAAAGTGAGAATTCATCTCTTGTGCATCAATTATATTCAATTCTGTTCATCCTTTGTGAAGCATTATTTAAAGCCAAATATGACCCATGGATTACCTTGAAATTATCTGATGCTAAACTTTCTGTTGCCACATTAATATTCCCGCTTAAAATACCAGTATCTGCTATATATGTCAATATGTAAACATATTAATTTATATTAAAATAAATTATATTATGTGAAGTAAAAGCCTTACTGTGCTGTGTTTCTTCCTTTTGAAAGACAAAATTAATAAAACTACCTTATATAGAGCCTTTAATAAATAGAGGTTAACAAATTCCAGAGA
Source organism: Petroica traversi (assembly GCA_025920805.1). NCBI lineage: Eukaryota > Metazoa > Chordata > Aves > Passeriformes > Petroicidae > Petroica > Petroica traversi. The sequence continues at coordinate 25,404,204 of JAHLSL010000022.1, forward strand.
CTTCAGAGGTAGTCTTAGAAATAGTTTTGTTGCTTTTTCTCTTAAAAATCTGAAATTATGTCTTCTGAAAATTTTTTCTTCCTTTATCTGTCTGTTCATAATTTAGATCCAGTGAAATGCAGATCCAGAAAATATACACATGTGCAATCTGTATTTTTCTCCTTTACTTCATCATCACTGACCCATAATATAGATTTTTGCCTTTTCTTTCAGTGCCTTCTTTTCCTTCATTTCTGGCTTTGAATCTTGTGAATGGCTGTGCGATTTCCTTTGCTATATTAAAACTTGCCTCTTTCCCCCCCCCCCCGCTAGTACAGAACAACCAAACAAAGGACAGTACAAGGACATAGAAACCATCATGAAATGCCTTTTATTTCACAGCTCTTTTCATCTGCTTAACAAATAACAGAAACCACAGTTAATCATTGCATACTTCGGGTTCCCTGGGCACTCATGGAGCTCTCCATATGGTCTGTTCAAAATGGAGGCACTTGCATATATCAGATCTAAATTATGCAAAAAAATATTATCATCTAGTGGAACAGAGTAATAATAGAAAAGATACCTACTCAAGAAAAACAGTAACCTAGCTAATAATCACTCTACATTTTCAACTCCCAAGGTAGGAGAACAGTGTACTAAATTCATAAATCTATATTCTGACATTAATTTCATAATATTTAAAACATATTCACTCTTGAGCTTTACATATTGTTCCTTCATGCAAGAAACCAAATAGCACAATGACTTGTTTTGTTTTTTCATTCCTCTCCTCTTTTTGCCTTTTTTTTCACCTTGCTCTTGATATGATCAAGCTCTTCTAAGTCCACTTCTTTTTATTTACCTTTTCTTTTGCTTCCCATTCTTATTATTTTCATCAGCCTTTAGTATTTTACCACTTTTTTTTTAACGATCCTGCTTTAAAATAAGCAAGGAGTCTAAGCAGAGAATATATGATTGTTGTCTTCAGAGAAAAGTTGAAAAAATTTTACTCAGGCACTATAGGCCTTGCTTTGAACAATCTGTGGAGAACATTTCTGTGAGCAAAAGTGGTTACTAAATCGGAGCTGGTGGCTGACTGTAAGGCAGCAGCTATGGTTAAACTTTTTGTATGCACTGGTCTGTGTTTTGATGGGAACTCATCTTTAGGAAACTGGAATCAGTTTTGAGACTTAGCTCTCACAGTATTCCCTCCTCCAATAGAGAAAGGAAGGAAGATCTGCCCTTCTTTTACATTGGATGCATCCTGCTGTTCAGCCTCTTACTGGAAAACTCTATAGCCTTGAAATGCAGACTCACTGCACTGGAACAGACTTTAATCACCTGCACCTGTATAGTATGTTGTCTGTTTGACATGTCCAAATAATTTTCTACATGTTTAATTTTAAGCTTAATTATCATTGGCACTAAACACAGATAAGGCAATTCACTTAAGACTTAAACAAATTAGGTCTAAACACTCAAGCAATTAAAATTGTTGGGTTTTTTTAAATTTGGATTTGGTTCTTCAGCATTCAAATAAAGATTTGAATTTTATATCCTCTGCTTGGTACAATGCATCTTCTCTGTCTCAGGGAAGTTTAGATTAACTTAATTAGACAAAAAACCCCTGTATTCTCATGAACATCAAAGTAATATTGTCACACTGTTCCAGTCCAAGAGTGACATATAAAGAAAAAGTCTGCCTAATCGCATTGCTGCTTCTACCAGATATACTATTAGTACCGTCTTCGAAATGCAATTATGTCTCTAGGACAAGGGATTAACATATAGCTAACCAGAAGCTAGCCCTTTTGACCTTAAAATATGACTAAAAGAACTGTATCCAGTCCTTTGTGAGTTGCTTTCACTTCCATTTTCCCTGTGTACAACAGTCATCCTTTGTGTGTGAGCAGAGGAGCCGTGCTCCCATGAGTGTGTGCACACAGACACACAGACATATGTGAACACGCAGACATGTGCACACACCCCTCATAACACCCACCAGGATGCGGAAACAGAGAGAGATCATGGGACTCTACAGTCATTCCTCACATCCTCTCCCTGGCTGGAGCTGAAGCCCTCTTATTGTTATAAGACACTGTCTTGTCCTCTCATCTTCCTTATTTCTCTATCTGTCTGTTTTATCTATTTGAGGTTGATTGCTTCTAATCCATTTTAGGGAATTATTTTTTTCTTTTTCAAATATTTTGTATAGGGATGTTCCTCTGACCCAAAACAGTTAAAAAGTGGATATTGTTTCTCACCTGTTTGAAACCCTGTGACTCTATTTTAGGGGTCCAGATGTTTCTCTGCATGAAAAAAGTCTCAGAAAGACATTGATTTCCTAATTACTCTGTGCATTTTGCTTCAAACTTCTGAACTGGACATGGCAATACCAAAGAATCAGCATGGAGCTGAATTCATTAGTGATATGCTGATATACACTGACTAGGACTGCAAATTGCTACATTAGAACTGAGCAGGCATATTAGCCAAAAATTTACTTAGAAGGTGTTTCAAAAAATTTTTTTTAAATATTTTCTTTATTAAAATATTTTAAAATATTTTGCTTTATTAGCAAAAGGAAAATAAGTCTAAAATTTTTAGATATGAGTTTTAAGAAAGACTATAGTTGGGAGAGGAGAAAACACAAAGAACTAATTCAAGGTGAAAAAACTTAGGCATATGGAGCCATATGGAGGATGGCCTAGATAAGAACAAGAGAAAAATTCAAAGCAATTAGTTGTGAAGCACTGGGAGAACAGCATGGATATGAATTTATGAATGTTGCTTGTCTCAGTCTCAATTTGAATTCAATTTATCCCTTTTCCCCTTCTCTTTCTACTTGCTTTAGTAGTGCAGAATAATAAAAAGAAATAAATCTTCCTACTCTTTTTCTATTTTGAATAGGAATTAATCAAATCGACTGGTTGTTCTGCATAATACATTTTGTTGTGACTATTTTCGCCAACTCATGCAGATTTGATGCATTGTGTGATTACTGTTTCTGCAAATCCCAGACACCTAATCATTTCTTTCCTTACATATAGTGAGAAGAGATAAGATTCAGCTAGAGTCCTAAGAAAAGTATGTGAACTTGAGCATAATTGGTGCAATGATTCAATATTATACGTACACATCCTATACAGATGTGAGATTCTTCACTGGTAAAGGGGACTGAAACTTCTTGTACTGTTAAATTGATGTCAGGGAAAGCTTTTGTTGAGCTGAATTTGAGAGAAGTGTCAAAACTTGCCTGTAGTTTATCAAAATATTGTAGTGAAATGGCACATATCCTAAGATTGAAATTTCCCCTATTGGCTTGACAAACTCAATGTTTATTGAAAAAAAAACCAAGAAAGTCTTGCAGATCTGCATTAAAACAATCAAATCAGTTTAAATTAATGATCTTTGCAATTTCCATCATGAATTTGACAAGCTCTAAATCTAAACTCAACAAAAGCCAGGATAAAGGAAGTGGAATACTGCCAGGAAGGGAACAAGTTCAGTTTCCAGGTATCTTAGAAACTAACTGTGTGGTCTCAAAAATATGGGTAACTGTGAGGTACTTTCTTAGTCAGCTCCCTGTTACCCCTGGCAATTATGTCATTTGGTGCCTATGACAGCTCCATGGTCTTTTTTGCCTCTAATTTTATCTACATATAAGCCTAAAGATCTATGCCGAGAAACATGTCAAAAGGTTTAAATAATGTCTGAAAATGTTTTGAGGTCCGAGATTACAGATACTAAGAAAGTCCAGAACATTTAGGAGTTGTAATAGTGTTGTATTTATCAGTGTTTTTCTCTTGTACTTTAATCTTCGGAGACATTTTCCATTTCAAAGCAATAAGATATTGAACAATTCCCTCAGATGGTGGTTTCTGCATAAGAATTCTCACTTCTTTCTGAGGCACCCTGTATGACAGCCAGCACTGGGATAAGAAATGGCAGACGGCAGAATCATGAACACTCAGAACTGTATAAATGAAATTCAAAATATGACAACTGATTTCCATATGTGCTCTGTATTAAGTCACAGTTAAGCAAATAGCTCGCATTTCTCCTTACCGAAAAAGGGATTTGACCAGGAGAATAAAGCAAAAGTTCTGCTTAATTGCTTGGCTAAGCAAGATATTAGGTATATAGCACAATAAAGGTCAATAAAGCTGTACAACATGCCTACATTTCCCTTTTATCAGCCTCCATATAAACTCACAGTTTACCAAATACCTCTTGTTTCTGATTCCCAGAAAATGGTTGTGAGGAATTCACTAAAAGACCAAATGTCACTCTTCGTTAATACCTGTGTGGCTCCATTAATTTAAATGGACACACTTACATATGTAAGGTAAGAAGCATTTGGCCCATAAACTGCTTACATTCATTATTATCAAACCTTAATTTTCCAGGAGTGGCTCTACTAACACACAATAAAATGAGAACTGCATTCAGATCTAATATTTGCATACTATGTCATATATTTGTATATGTCCATTTTTAGCTGCACAGATAGCAAAAATGAAGATGCATGTTGCCATAACAGTAGCAGTATTGGAATATTTCTCCAGCTCACTCCAATGTCTATATTAAAATGCAGAGGAGAAATGTCATAAATACACTTCTTGAAATAGAATGGCACATCAGCAGCAGTGTTTAAAGAGTCTCTGTTCCAAAAATGAAATGTTCGTTTCATTTACACTAAACCTGAGATGGGTTTGTTGTTTGTTTTTTGGTTTTGTTTTTGGTTTTTTTTATTGTTAGGAGGGAGGGGGAGAGAAGAGGGAATGTTGCCAAGTGAGGGAAGATGGGGATGGTTGCAAAGAAACATTTAGTCAGTAAAACACCATGCTTTCTCATAATGTCATGCATCTCACTCACAATAATTCTTTCTTATTAACTGCTTGGGAACAATTTATTTTCCTCTCAGGCTATGAAGGCAAGTGCAAGTGTAGCAGACTCTGGTTGGAGCTGATAAGCCATCCTATAGAAGCAACACTGCTGGCATGATGAGATTTGTTAAGAGGACAATATCCCATTGGCTCAGACAAACCATGCTGTATATCAAACCTATCAACAATAATATCTGCAAAATAATGCCTTTATGTATCTGCCAACTGCCACAGAAAGCTCTCCGGCATTCCTTTGGAAATGTGCTTTGATTTTTTAATATTTGTTTTGTTTGTACCACTGATATATACAACAGCTGAAGGTTCACCTACTCTCACCTAAATTTTACAGCATTTTAAAATCCATCCTCTAAAGACACTAAGCACAAAACTTTACTAATTAAACCAAAAAGTGATCATTCACTGATGTAAAAAAAACCCAGTCTTTATGATAAAAACATAAACAAAAAACCCCAACATATTTGCATTTTTAAATTTTTGCTATATCACTGTTTAGAATGGTTTAACTGAACTGAACTTAAATAAAACAAATAACTTTTAACCTCATTATTAAAACTATCTCCTTTATCATCATCATTGGTTTTGAAATAATATTTTTTTCTTTTCAAGTGATTCTGTTTGATATTCATAAAACTGTTTCAGAAGTCATATGTTCAAACTGCTTAGATTTTGGTATATTAAAAAACATCCTCAACTGTTTCTAATGAAAGTTTGTGTTGACCAAGGTGAGTGGGTGAAATATAGTTTTATTTTGGGAAAATCACTACCAAAGACAGCAGAAGTTTGATCATAGGAGGTAAATTTACATCTCAAAGAGCTATAAAAGACAAAAAAAAACCCTTAAAGTTATCTTAAACTACAGGCAGAAGATTACTTTTAAGTACTCAATATTCATATTCTGGCAGGAAGAATAAAGATCTCATAAAATTTCTGGGAGAGTGTTTCCTTTTACATCTATTGGTAAGTCTCAAGTTGAACAGCTCAATAATTGTTTGAGTGGCAATGTCATGGACAATGCGGACAGAAATTCTATTTCTCTCTCCACTCATTTCATTACAAATATTTCTGGGAGATCAGTACTTATCTGAGTAGACTGCTCAGCTTAGATCATAAATGCTGGACTCCCTGAAGAGATTAAATCGTGCAAAAATAAAGTCCTTACTGCAAATTTTGCTTTCCAGTGTGAAGGGCAGCTTTCATATCTATAAAAGGGGCACAGCAGTATTTTTGCACTGGAGGATAGCGAGGGTGGATGGGAGAATTCAAGTATTGGATACAGGAAGAGTTTGTCTCACTGTTCATCAGGACAGTGAAGGAGAAACCTTCAGGCAGATGGACAAGCTGACAGGTACCTCCTCTTGCAATGAAAATTAACTTATTATTAAAAATTAAATAATATTTCATTCGTCTTCAGACACAGTTTTCCTGGGGTAGGTTGAAGGTGTCTCTCATGACAATACCTAAATCCTTATTGCAGTTTTGCAGCCTCTCTCCAATTCCCAGATGTCCCCTGACAAAACTCATCAATCAGAGTGAAGTTGCAACTACATGGATCTATGTAAACAGGATATGAGGAGGCTGGGATTACTGAAGAAGTAGGACTAAACCCACTCCTCAGCTGAAATCCCATGTTGCTGACACAACTATATCATGTCACCATTCACATATGGAACTCTCTTTGCTTCTGTTCTTCATCAGTGATCGCTGTGGAAGACAGCCACACCTACAAGGGCTCAACTAAACAAGGTCTCAGAGACTGTGTGTGCAAGCTGCTCTTGCACCATGTATGCAGAATACACAAATACACACATGCACAGGAGAGGCAGATGGATTAGTTCCAGTGGACAGTCACTGAAGCAATTTCCATAAAAGAAAATGCTTTTTTTTTTTTTTTATTTAAAAACTGGTAGGCATCTCCATGGTTACAGTTTGCTGTCAGTCATCTACCTTTAGCCTTCTGATGCAAATACATTCAAACACTGGAAGCACCTCTAGTGCTTTCTTATTTTTCCTCCAGCTCCATGTATGTAGGGTTGCTTTATGCATGGAAGAGCAGTGGACATGTATCCCATTGTCTCAGCCTAGCAGAACATGATGAGAGCTGTTTCCACGGAGCTTGCATGCACACAGACCCAAGCAAAATAAAGTCTTTTCTTTCCAGTGGTCCCAGACAACAGGTTTTGACTGTCAGCATAAATGGATGTGATCCATTTAATCATGATGCACAATGTCTGAGGCACTCAGCTACAGCCCCATAGTGAGAAAAAGAAAAAAAAAAAAAGAAGAAGAAACAATGCTTCATGAAGTTCAAAATTTATGCTGCTGGTTCAAAAGCTGTTTTGTCCTGCTTCTCCACAGATATCCAACACTCAACACATAATGGAACATTAGGCAGCTCCACCTCCTCCTAGTGAGATCTACTTGTTGGAAACAGTTCCTACAAAGCTTTTAGCTCCCCTCAGTATTTGGGCTGTGATCTGCCATCCTTTTTATATGGGCCACTCAGAGGGAAGAGGTTTTTTTATTTAACTTAATAAATAAATGCAGACATTTCCAAAAATGAAGCTTAGCTACTAATTAGCACTTTTTGATTAATGCAAGCAATTTATGAAGATTATACTCACAGTGTTCGGTTCAACAAAACACTTAAACTCATGCCAAACTTCAAATTCATCTCTAGTAAAACATCTTAAGAACATAATTTACTTCCTGTAGCAGAACTGATACCAAGAAGCAAAAGCAAAACTCCCTCTTTTAAAGGACCCTCCACACTACAGGAATATTATTGATAGCAAGTAATTTATGAGTAGATTGAAATTTATCTGTATAAAGGCATAATAAAAATGTTGACTAGCAAAATATTTTTTAACCATCACAGCTTGATATCACTCATTGCACTGCAGCCTAAGTTCTCAGCTGCACAAAATGGCTTTGGGAGCTAGTCTGGAATACATGTAGCTGAAATCATGCATTGAATTCCTTTCATTAAAGTATGGCCTATGCATTTAGCCTCTGAAGAAAATATTATGAATATTCCTGGACACCAAATCTTGTGTTTTGCATTTCTTGTACTCTTATAGAAGGTTTTACACTGTCCACAAAATACAAACTGTCCTTCTGGCAACTGCTGCTCCTAAAATCTTTCTTAGTTTTGACTACTTGTCTATAACAACTTTGCTATTTATGTCAAAAAGTAAAAATCCCAAGAGGCAAGCACTGACATCTTCATAATATAATCCAAGCAATGACTCCTCCAGAAGAGATTATATTTTAGTGTCAGGCTCAAGCTGCCCACCTAAATGTAACTCCAATTTATCCCAAGACCCGAAAAATTTGGCATACAGCACTGCAAACAGGCATACTGCCATACTGACAGATGTGTATTAGATTAAGCAGCCAAAAGATGGGATATGATCTCTAATGTTCATTTCAATTGTTGCTTTCCCAGCCAGGAATATCATATCTGCAGCTTGTTCACAGGATTTATGCCTATGGCTAAGGGCATAAACCAGCCCTGGGTCAGCTCTGAGGTGCATTCATTCAGAAAACCAATGCCTGTTGTCCCTGGCATGAGACAGTGTTGGCTTTGTCTTTGAGTCTCCATCAATGGGTTCCATTAAATCGTCTGGTGAAACCTATAGGACATCAACTGAGAGGGTGAGAAAGGTGTCCAGAAATATTAACAACATAGAATTGAGTTTTGAAGCAAATGTTGAATGTTGAAGCTCTGAATGAATGGTGCAATGCAAAATCCTTAACATTGTCATCAAATCACAAGGAATCACAGAAAACCTTTCAGAATTTGACAGACTCATGAGATCATCTAGTTAAACCCCCCTGCTTAAGCAGAGTTAAATAGAGAAGGTAGGCCAGAACCATGTTCAAACAGCTTCTGACTCCCTCCTCATTGTGTCTGGAGATAGTCAGAAGCCTATCTGTTTCAGTGTTTGATCAGACTCACTCATTTTTTGAGTTCAGATGGAATTTTGTGTTTCTTAATTTTATCATTTGCTTCTTTTCCTATTGCTCAGAAGAGCCTGGCTTCCTCTTCTGCATTGTCTGATATCAGTTATTTTGCACATTGATAACAATCTTGAGCCTTCCGTTCTCTAGGCTAAACCATTCCAGCTCCCTCAGCCTTTCTTCCCAGTGGAGGAGAGTGGAGCAGAGATGCTCCAGTCCTGTCATCACCTTTGTGGCACTTCACTGGATTCTCTCCAGCTCACTCATGTCTCTCTTGTACCAAGGAGACCAGAGCTTAGCATGTTTCTTCACCAGTGCTGAGCAGAGGGGAAGGATGGCCTCCACTGACCAGCTGGCAACACTCCTAATGCAGCCCAGGATGCTGTTGGTTTTCTTTGCCATGGCTGTGCACCATGATCCCAAACTCCTTCTCTGCAGAGCTGCTTTCAAGCTGGTGGCCCCAACACACAGTGGTACACTCTTCCACAGATGCAGAAATTTGCATTTCTCTCTGTTGAACTTCAAAAGGTTCCTGTCAACCCAGTTCTCCAGCTTTTCGAGGCCCCTCCAGATCACAGTACAACTCTCTGCTGTATCAATCACTCATCCCAGATTTGTTTTATACACAAATGTGCTGCAGGTTCACGCTGTCCCATCCTCCACATCACTGACGAGGATGTCACACTGCACTGGTCCCAGTACCAATCCCTGTGGTGCACCACTGGTGATTGGCCTCCCCAAGACTGACTGTTCATCCAGGTTTCATATCTAGCATCTGCATGTTTCCAGTGAAGGCTTTTAGAAGCAGGTTCCTACATTCTATACAGAAATTTGTATAGTTGGGTTTTTTTTCTGGCTGCTGTGTATGCATCTTCAGAATTTAACCCTTAATTCTGAGTCCAAGAAATGCAAAGCAACATGATTGTGCCAAGATGGATCTTTATAGAAATAATTCATTTTATTCATAGTTTGTAGCTATGCTAATTCTGGTCTCTTTCTTCATATACAATTGTGCCAAAGTAGGTGGTAACTGGGTGTGATTTAACTTTCCATCCACACATGAGAGTAAACTAGAGCAACCAGTTTCATCCCAGAGAATCTGGATTCAGCTGCCAAATACAAGTGGAAAATTGTGAAATGTGATTTGCTAAAACAATTTCAGTAGAAAAAGATTAATTACATGCAAAATGAATGTCTGGTGGCTCCCACCAATTAAGTCTCAACCAAAGTGTTATTGTAGCTCCCATTAACTTGTCATCTTTCTTTTTCAAATTGAAACTGAAGTAGATAATTTAGGTGAAATTTAAGAAAATTTCACCAGGAGAATCATAGTTTAATTATAAAGATAATATGTTCGCAGTAATGCCATACATATCACTAATTTTCAGTGACCCATCAAAACATAAAATTTAATGCTGCTATTCTATGCTTTGGCCAAGGGTTGGTTTTCCAGGTGTTTTTTTCCTGAAGTTGAACTCATGAATGCTCTCTGAAACAGCACTGTTTGTTTTCAACTCTCTGCAGCTCTGGATCACTAGTTTAATACTCTGCACTGCTTTAATAGGAATCCACATCAAAGTGGTAAGCTTCCTTCTGCTGCACCAGACAATAGAGTTGCTAAACGTTAACAATGCCCCCTGGGAAGGAAGGGAAAACACATTCCTAAACTCTTGTAAGTCAGAGAAAAATTGCAACATTCTTTGTATTTGAAGGCAGAATAACATCAAGAAATACTGTTGGAAAGGGACTCGTCAGATACTAAACACAAAATCCAAGTTATCAGGATAAGAAAAAGTTTTATTTCTGTTTGTTACAATTTCAAAGTAAACAGCTCCACAGGGTTAAGAAAAGCAGCAGCTATTAAATGGGAGTAGAAGACCCCGTATCTGGTGAGAGTATTTATTTTTTTACATTATACTCTGTAACCTATTTGTATACACAGTGTTATAAACACATCAATTTGTCAAATTGTGTATATCAAAGCAGTCAAAATAGTCCTCCACATAGGTTTATAAAATGATAGCATATTGTAGAGTTATAGTATTTCTTAAATGTATCAAAAGAGACTTTCCGACTTTCCAGTATTTTCTTCTGCTATACATTTTACTGAATGAACAGCTCTTAATTTTGGAGGAAACCCTTACAAAAGACAAAGCTGCAAGAGATGCTATAGATTCCCATAACCTTTTGTCCATCTTTAAGCTTTCAAACTTCTATTTCTTTCTTTTTTTCTCACATGAAATGAAATGTATCAAACCCAGTTCAGTTTCTGCCTTTTAAAATACCAAAGGTGAAAAACAGAGAAGCTGTGGATAATGTAGTAAGCAAAAAAAAGAGCACTTTGAGAAGGGAATCTTTGTTCTGTATCAGCCATTGCCAGAATAGAGAAGCCGCTGTTCAAAAAGAGAAATGAGAGACTACATTTTCCTTTTAAATATAAGGGACAATGAGGTCTACAAAAGTATATGTGTGATATGTACATCTGCAGTGAAAAAGGTATTGTAGTAGAGGCAGGGAATAGGGGTGACAATGGTTATGGTGATAGAATAAAGGCAGAATGTTGTTCAAGGATACACATATCAGTGTCAGAAGACAGTACCAAAGAAATACTTAGAAATTACATCTGAGGATAAAACATTTTGCTAACCGGTTAGCAATATTTAAGTCACTGGCTAGATTTTTGCTAAGATCAGCTCTTCTGTGTTTGCCTGCTACACTCACATTCATTGCCTGTCTCAAGGAAGCTCCCTTACTAGAAAAGATTCCCCATATGAATCTGGGCATTTGCTGCAGCCCCCTCCCTCATCAGCCTGGCCTTTCTTATTGTTGGTCATTCACATCCACTGTTTTTCGATATTGTCCTGTTCTCCATCCTACTCTTCGATGAACAATGGGTTCAATGGCCGACAGAAGACCCTATCTAAAGGCACTTATCTAAACTCTCCTCAATATTCCAGCTAAGCTGGGGTCAGCTTTTTTGGCTATGTATGGATTTGCATAGATTTCCTATCACTTCTTATAAGAACTTTGTCTCCCCCATATTGACTTAGCAGGCAGAAAAAATCAGGTCCCTTTTTTTTTTCCCTCGTGTACTTGCTTGAATTTCTTTTCCTTAGCAAAATGACCAAGTTGTCTTCATATGAAATACCTTGCCTGGCACAACTGAAAGAGTGTATTTTTTAGTATTTAAATAGAGCAATAATTCTCCACAGGCAGACAATGAGAAGAATTCTAGGTCTTTATCCAGCCTTAAACTTCCTTCCTCACCAATTTTTGTAAATAATTAATATCAAATTATCTCAGTATTGAAAATGGGGATGGTGTATGTTCATAAATTTAGGCTCCAAGCTATCAAACAAAAGAGAGTTTTTCCTTGGTTTTGCAGCCTTTTTTTGAGCCAGAAATATACAACCCTGCAATTTAATCACTTTATTACATGCCTCTAATTTATTTTTTTTAAGTCACAAGTCACTGCATGGAACCTTACTACCTGTTTCTCTGAAAATGATATAATAATACATGCATATTCTGTTTACACTTACTGTTCTCAAATAATTACTGAATTTGAACATTTTCAGCTGAAATTCAGATTAATTTTAGAGTGATATGACATATTGCCTTTCTAGGATGAACCACTTGGTGTAAAAGGACCTCAGAGAATGGCTGTTATTGAGCGCAAACAGGAATGGAATACCTTCACCCTTCTTCCCTTTTATCTTCCCTTTTTCAAAACTGAGTGTATAGCCACTTCTTTTTGAAAAGTGCTCTGGTTTATTTTCAAACCTCCAAAAGGCATAAAATCAATGTGTAGAGAGTTTCTTTGACTTCTCTCTTTGTGTGTTTAATACTTTAGTGGAATTCAGTGGATTGATACCAGAAGCTTTTTTGTTTGGACACTCCTGATGCTTCTTGGATTTTGTCAAAATTTGGTTCCTCAGCACAGAACTCAGCCAATGGTTATTCACCCTTACTGAGCTCTTCATTGCAGCACTTGTCAAAATACCACACCACCCATCTATAACACCATTCTGTGTAAATGTGTATTCCATTCATGTGATAATTATGTTTTTCTCCTTTATCAAGCTTTATTTTTGATAGTCTTGCCTCCATTCAGTGACATCCTCATAGAATGACCTTACTTTATTAGGGTTTCTGCTCCATCTGCTTTACCAAGCTCGGCAAGTATTGCTGCTTGCATTGTTCTATCAGTCTCTTGGCATTTGTTTTATCTTGATCATATTCCTCAGCAGGAATCTGACTCCCATCCCGAACACATGCTGTTCTTACACTGTTGGCAACAGTGTACATAATTAACCTTTTTGCCATTCAGTTTTGCCCACAAAAACGGCTTCAGAAGGCATTTACTCTGCTTTTATATACACTTGCCCAGAGCACAGAAATCACAGCCTGGGTCTCTCTGTTGATCTTCTCACACAGTGGTACCAGCCATACTAAATAATAAACCAAAGTTCCATCCATCAGCCTGACCATAGAGCAAAGGCTACAAGGGACCCAGAATCCAGGCAATGCCTAGCGGGAGTTTTATCCCTCTTTCTATTTTCAAATTTTAAGCAGAGAAGCAGCTGAGTAATTTTTGGCCAACTGTACCTTCCGGAGGTATCCTGTTTAACTACAATGCAGTTTAGAGTAGACAACAAGCCCTTCATCTGCTCAAACTTTGACCTATTAAGTAACACATTTTCTGCTCTTCCCCAGTAGATTAGATTTAGTTTAGATTCTGAAACTAAAAATGCAACATGGCTTTCCCTAAATAGAGTGTGATCTTCACGTGGGATATTAAAGCAGCACTCTTCTGCTGACACCGCTTGTGTCAGCTGAGAATCTGGCCTCTGATTCTTTATTGAGACATGAGTGTAATCAGTGCCATTAATATCTTGCCAGAAAGCATTAAACCTTCTTTTACAGTTTATTGTTTTTGTAATTTTTTTCAATTGTCTTTGCTGCTGATTGGAAGAGGATGTTTGCATTACTGGTTTCAATAAGGCTTAGAGGAATAAGGATGCAAAAAAAACAGACTCACATGCGGACATGCTTCTGAATTTATAGTACATTTGTTGGTTCATCTCAACAACATTTGGGAGGGGGAATTGGGCTGTAATTTGGGGTAATTATATGAGCCATTTTTTGCCACGCATAATTTTACCATTAGAAAAAATTGTTCTATATAAAAGTTGAAAGTCTCACATCTTCCACACTCATTTAATATAACAGGTAAAAGCAGACAAATGGGGAAAAATCCAATTGAAATAATTTTTTAAAGCAGGTTCTTATTCAATAAAAAAAGCTAAGAGATTAACATTATCTGAGCACAAATGTTGTAGAGCAACAGAAAGATGCTGTTGAGTAAAAAATAGGAGTTTTTTTATGGAGAGAGTTGCATTTTTTGTTGTTCTGCAGCCCCCTGGCCTTAATTTTTTCCTTTCTTCTTCCTATATCTTATCAGACTTTCCCTCTGTAAAGGGCAGATAAGCCCCATGTTGCTTCTTTTGTTTTTTCTCTACTTTTCCTGTTCTTCCATCAAAACTGAGTATATAGTTCGATTTATCTTTATTACATGATCCGTTTTCAAGTGTAAGCACTTTTTTAATGCCTACTTTGTATCCATATAGTGGCATTTTCAATCTCCAACAAATGAGGCTGCAGTTGCACTACATTGTTATAGTGTGAAGTAGGAAACCAAAGATGACAACCCCTAAGAGCAAGATAGGAAATCCTGCAGGCTTTCATAGAGTCTGCTGTCCTCAGAAGAGGTGAAATAGTTGAATTTACTGAGATAGTATGAAAACAAGGTCCAGAGCATGCATATTTCCCTCCCCATATCCTACAGTACCATGTACAGAAAATGTTGGACATATTTGTAATGAAGGGATGTGTTATGTTCCTACTAAAAAGGCCACCAGTTTCAATCAGTTTGAGCTCTGGATCTCCCAGATTTCATCCATGATGTGCAGACTGCTAGACGGAATCAGGAAACATTTTTTCACTTCTGTATACTATACATACAAATATCCAGCACAAACCACCTGTTCACTGGGTACCTTGTAAGAGTACTAGGGAAAGCAAAACATTACCTAGTCCCCTTTCTTGATGAATGCTTGGAATTCCTCCAGAAGACAGTGAGGACTTTCACTGCTATTTATTTCATTTCTCAGTTTGGTGAAATGGGGCCAAAGGTCAACAATTCAGCTTTAACACCTTTGATGGATGCAAAGGGTGAGAAATGGGGCACATACATTATTTCATGATTAATAGGTTTCTTCCCAGTCAGTGTGGTGCTGAGAGTGTCCAGCTCTGAAGGTAGAGAAAATGTATATCACCTCTGAGTACAGCTGAATTTTACTCCCAGCAGTGCCCTGGCATTGGACAAGCCCTGTCAAAACATGTTTTCACAGTGATGCAAAGGGAACCACAAGAAAGAAAGATTGTTGCATATTATCAGTTGAGGCTCACTGATAAAGCAAAAAAAAAAAAAAAAACTTCAATATAAAATGTCCAACTATTTTTATAGCATAGCTCAAAATGAGAAAAACAATGAAAGGCAGAGTTTAAACTGCCACTTTAATGTATATTTTTCTCTGGCTAGCATTTTCTCAAAACAAGCCCTCCAAACCCCAAAGAACCACATGGCATTTAAAAAAAGAGACAGTATTTACTAACTTAAAGATATTTCAGTGAGGCTTGAGTTTTCTGGGGATTTTTGCTAAAGGATGTAATGGTAGGGTCTTCAATATACTTTCAATGTCATTGTAAATTAAGTGAGAGACATATCCATTGATTTACCTCAGATGCTTACAACATAAAAATGTGGAGGATTTTTCTAAAAATCATATACAAAATTATATATGACACAATAAATGACACCTGCCTAATTCATCTTCTATGTTCCTAGGAAGAACACTGTGCCTCTCCCCCTTGATTTAATGGAAATTAGTTTCAGTGACGTACAGTGAAGGGGAGACATGGGGTTCTTTCTTAAATTGGGGAAAATATGAGCCCTGTTACCTTTACATTTTATGAGTTGGTTGCTCTTTAGTGTTTGGCAAGACAAATAGAGTTACATACTGTTAGTGACTCTGGACAGAACTTCACTATCAATCACCTGCCTGACTCTGCACAAATTCTGTAGGGCATTCAGGACATTTTGCTGCCTATGAATATTTCAGACAAGATGAATCCCTAACAGCTTCCTGATGGATTAATACTGGAAAGCAGGACTTTTTCTTGTTTTATAGCAGTTTGTCAAAATACTATTGCCACTAAAGCTCTGCAGCAGCATGCCTCTTTAAATGAAGAAACTAACCCGGGGGAGTATCACTGATTCCCTTTATCACAAGTCATTTGAAGAAATTATATTTAATCAATTAATACTGTATGGACTGCAACAGCAGAAAATAGAGAGTTATGGAGTTTGTTTTAGCTTCTAAGCCTTTAATAGTGCACTAATGAAAGTGAACTACAGTGGATGCTTTAACAAAGCCACCTCCTAGGCTGAGTCATCCAAAGGTGCAGGCTATGGGCCTGGATCTCTTGTAAACATCCAAAGGTTCTCCAGTGCTATGGAAGGAAGGTCTCTAACACTAAGAAAACAGTGGTTATGTCTTTTCATAATGACAAGCAATCTTTCACTGCCAGAAACTCTGGAAAGGGATTATTCTATAAAGAGAGATGACTCTAATAACTCCAATACATATGCTCATCATTCCAAATTGCATATTATGGGGAATTGATCTGTGAACACATTTACCTGCCCAAAGACCTCCAGTCACTACTGCAAACAAGGCCTCCAAAATGTTTAGGATACCTCTAAAAATAGTGATCTTATGATAGGAAATTACCTCAATTTGTAATTGAAATTAAGTGCTATGTAAGCACTAAGATGACAGCTTTATTTTAAATACATATTGACTCCGCTCCTCCACACATCCTTAAGAGACCTTGGCAAAACCACTGGAATAAATTTATTCTGATTTGTGATTCTTTTGTCACATTAGGGAAATCAGCAATACCTATTAAGTGCACAATTTTTATCAAAATACAATTTCATTTTCATTTGATTAATTTAATTAATTTAATTAATTATATGTCCATCTAAGTACATACAAGACATCTATTAGTTGTCTCATTTTCTAATCAACTTATAACAAAATACAGTTATCATAAGCCACACATATGAAATCATACTATGGTCAACAGAAGATTCGACCTAATGTCCACCTTCAACTAACCTTCAATTCTGTACTTTTATTACAGAAATTTCCTCTTGATTTTAGTTCATCTCCAGCCTTAATCTGTGCTTCCACCTCCTGTTAAACAGCTGCTACTTGCAAGTCCAAGGACACTGCCTTTCAATTAATGTGAAAAAAATTATTTTATCTCCCATGACTACTTCTCCAAGTTGTTGTAAGTATTAATTTAATTTTGCAGAAGGCTTTAAGATATTTGGATGCCTGCAAAATGACATTAATTACAACCTCACACTATAAGCAGGTATCTCCAGACTTACACAAGTCCCAGATAAACTCATATGTGCCTAAGCATTCTCGAACTTTGCAGTATTTACAAAAAGATATGAAATTTGGAGGTCAGGCATACCTTTAGTCAGAACATGAGCCTTGGCAGAACAGAAAGAAAATACCCCAACTTTTCTCATTTCAGACTTTGTCAAATGACTGAATATTTTTCTTTATTTGCACAAATATTAAACATGATCTGACTAATATCATTGCAGTACATCTGTTGTTGTAATGGATACGAATTTGCCAAGCTATTCTCTCATTTTGTTGTAGTAAGAATAAAAAGCCCAGCCCATTAACAAGAACAGAGTAAATGATCTCACTTCATCATTTTCAAAGGGACTGATGGAATATGAAATTAGTTTCATGGTAGTAAAGTATCATTGTATTACAGAAGTGTTTGAAATTACATAGATAAATGGTCAGATAGACAGCAGCAAAGCAGTCTCTTGTATAGCTGTATATATACACATTTATATATGTCTGCACGTATATACAGATTTGCAGCTATATTTGCATTTTAATATAGAAACAGAAGGGTATTGTTTAACTTCTATTATTTATACTTGAGACCCTGTATATGTCCTTACCAGACACATACTCATCCTGTGACAAATCAGGTTGGTATAATTTTGTTTTCATGTGTCAAGGATTTGGCATTGCATGTGTGCATGTGTGTATGTCTACATATAGATATAGATATAGATATAGATATATAGATAGACAGATAGATAGATAGATAGATAGATAGATAGATAGATAGATAGATGGATAGATATAGATGATATAGAAATAGATTCAGATATAGATTATATAGATATAGATGCTTCTACAGCTACATGTACAGAAACATATAAAGTGAGAGCAGCTTAGGTTATCTATTTCTATTATAAAGTATTCTATGGGATTTTTATATCTTCTACCTCCTTTGATACAATATGAAAATACCAACAAAGCAAAGAGAAAATTCTTGGGGAGGAAAAAACAAAAAGAGATTGCTTTGAAATAACATCAATCTTTAGCTGGGTTTATTTCTTTATTTATTGAAAATGGTTAAAATCAGGGTTTGCCCTGCAATGGCTGGATTCCTCATAAAATTTTAGGCCATCTTCCCAATAAAAGTTCCAGAACTGGTCCCCTCATGATATGCTATACCAGAGAATCTATGAACTGCTGGAGATTGTACAACATCTCTGGACACAAACCCAGGCTTGTTATCCTTTCAGAAAAAATTCAATTTTTTTAGATTTAAGGGTGCCTATTAAGGTGCTGGGTATCCTAACATGTTTCTTACAAAAATACAGTGAAATATTAACATTCTCTTGGCACATGCTTGAAATACTGAAACTCAGCCCAAATGAGCCACAGCTTTCAAGCTCACAGCCAAATGAGGAAAAATAGGATTGTGCAGTGCTTTGAAGTCCTTCCTTTCAGAAAACTAAAAAATAACACTTTAGGTTCTGCTGTAAACAATGGAGGGTTAGTTTTCAAAATCACAGCTTCATGTTAAAAAAGTGTTAAATTTGCACTTTCTGCTTCTTTATGTAAAAGTCTAATGATGGTTTAATTAATTTTACATTATTTTTACATAATACTTTGTCTTTCTTCCATGTACAACTTGGTCACCCATGGAAGGGGAATGAAGCTTACAGAAGCAGCTAAAGTATCTTCCTGCATCCCAATTTTCATGACTTTGCAACCTAAATAATTTAAAATATGTTTCCCCTTAGTCTTACATGTTCTGCAGCATAAATGCCTCTCACATCATTACTTGCTCCTGGCTCCCTGTACCTCAGGGAGTAGCTGGCCCTTGCTGTGCCCTGGCTAAAGGGTATCCGTAGCTGTGAAACTGGGATGGGTGCCTCTGGCAAAAAGCCATGCTGAGCTTTAAAGGTCATCAAAGAAGAATTACACTCAGATTCACTTTTTTGATAATCTAGCAAAAATACTTGCATTTGAGCAATAGAAGTATTTTTCAGTTAAATGTGTTACCTTTGTTCAACTCAAATTTCCATGGAACTCAATGAAAATATGGAGATTTTCAAGAAATATGGCCAAAGAAAGGAAAGGAAAAAGATTGTTATAAATAACAGATTATAACCAACACTTTAATATTAAGATAAGAAACTTAGTAACTACCTTCAGAATAATAGAAACAAATGTTAATATTTTAGACAGGTATGCATCAATTTTCAAGATGCAGACTATAATCTACCAGGTGTAAATGTGAAATGATCCCTATTTCCTAAAAATCCTAGCTATTCATTACAACATACTTCATGCCATGTAGTATATTTCCTAATATTTTTCAAAGTAAATGTATGAACACATATCCTTAGTTGTAGTGTTGAAGGTATGAAATTATTCCTCTATTCACACATGGTTTTGATTTTTAGGGGATTAGAATATCCTGAAGCTTAGCTAGGAAAAAAATTGCTACAGTTGAATATATTATTGTTGAAGTAATTATTCAACTGAAGTTGAAGTAATCCATACTAAAACAAGAATAAAATAAAATAGATGGTTTACAAAATTTGCCGTGTAAAAAATAAAGTGATTTTATTTTAAATACTCTTTGGGGGATTCAATGGATTTTAAAGAAACCTTTGTTTTAGGCACTAAGCATGGTAGTGTGTTTCAGTACTCATAGCCTCTGAGCCTCCTTCACATTCCAGCTATCACAAATTCTCTATAATAACAAGATTATTTTGTTTACAAAACCACAATATTGCAAAACATTTGCATCACTAATGTAATTAAGTACTTGTGCACATGCTAATGTGTTCTACCTAATCTTAGGTTTGCAAATTTTCAATTCTGTTAAGGGATAGAATTGTAATTTTTTCCTTTCAGTAAATGCTTCAGGGTTTAATGACAAAAACTAACTGGATAGCATTAGTATATTCCAAGAGACAAAGAAAACTATGCTGCAGGAAATTATCCTGCCACAAACAAATAAAAATTTTCCCATGTAAATTTTGTGACTAATGTTAAGCATGCATTGAGCTTTTGAGCAATTAAAATATTGTGCTATGTTTAGCCATTATTTCATGCCCTGAACCCAGATAAAGAGAATAACTATTGCTGATCCAATAGTCCTAATCCAAAGCTGATTGATGTCACTGGAAGCATTTTACTTATCTGGCATCCTATGAAAGTGTAAGGAGCACTCTAAATTCACAGGCTAAAATGTAACTCCATTTGAAATGTTCTTATTGAGACTACATGCTGTCTGTTAAAGCAAATTGCTTTTAGTCATCTGTGCTACACCCTAAGGTGGAATACCTACTCATTGTTATATTAAAAGCTCAGGAGTCCTAAATAGATCTTTCATTAATTACTGCCTAAGAAAACAATTGGCCTGAGCCAGAGAAAATGCAGATTAATTATCACTGCTCAGTCACTCGAAGGACTGGATCCTCAATCTCAGTGTGGCTATATAATACACTGTTAATGAGGCTTCATTAGAAAGCACCCTCTCCCAGTCTAAATAATTCCCTTTATCACATTTATTACAAAATAAACCCCATTTCTTTGGTTTTCAGACAAACTCACTTCCATGTTTTTACCTATGAAAATCCTAAACCTCCCGCTTATTTCTGCACATTTATTTACATGTAGCACTTAAAATAGCCATTTACGACACAGGACCATTAAGAAGAAATTGATTATTTGTCCGTATCTTCTTTGTCTTATAATCAAGAATTTCAAGAGTAGGGACAGCAGGTATACAACTAAAACGTGATAAACATGTTAGCAGAAAGTAGCAGAAAGCAGAAGCCTCAACTGTTCCATTGTTCTCAAGCTCTAATCCATGCAAGGAGTGAAGAAACAAGATACAAAGGACAATAAACACAACCTCAGGCCACCTCTAGCAATTCTTGTTTAACAACCTAATCAGAAATATGTCGCAGCTGGACTCCTTCCCCTGTGTTTATCCCACCTGGGCTGGGGATAGAATTTACATCTCTTCAAGGTGCTCACAGTAGCTGAGCATCCAGAAGATAACTTGGAAATCCTATTTTTTCTTGGACTTACAGTCTTTATTCAAGAAGTTACTGTGACAATTATTGTCACATTTACTGTTTCTGAAGAATTTTAGTTCCAGGTTCTAGGCAAAGGAGCTCCTAGTAATTTAATACTTCTGAAGATTAAAAGGTTATCTAATAGTTAAATCTAGAGAATAAATATTAAAAAGCCATATTTATAAGAATTTTTGAACACTCTCAATGTCCTGAATGTAACATTGATCTTCCATTAGTTCCTAGAAGTGAACACTGTGTGAACAGTTTTTTTTTCCTGATGTGTTTGCTTGCTCTTGGTACAAAGCTTCAAATCCACATTCAGATGTCATGCATGAACAAAGACAGTCTCCTAATTATTGACTACTCATTAACTAAATCTATTTTCTTTCTTGCGGTTAAAATGGTACGTAATTCAGGTGCAAACCCACTATCACTTTAGTTGAACAACTGGCTAAATTTCTAGAATGAATATTAGCAGCATACATGACTGAACTATGTTCCATTTTTTACTAATTATTTAATTTCCAGAGACTGCTAAAGCAATAGATCATAAAATCACCGCTGGCTGTTAGAAAAGGTGACTACTCAATTGCTTAAAAAGTGACTAAAGCTGAAAGGGGGATAAATCCTGCTGCACATGGAAGTGTCTTTACTTGTAAACACTTGGCTTTATAATCTTAGCATTGTTGTCTTAACATGCTTTTTTTTTTTCCTGTTGAGTTTTATAATGAAGAATCTTATTGACTATTTAGAGCTTGTCATATCCACTTAGAGGATACTTAGGTATACTTCAGGCCACAGTGAAGCTATATTCATCACACTCTAGAAGTGGAAGCCAAGTACTTAAGGTTCAGTAAAGGCAAAGCATTATAAAACTGCCACTTTTAAGAAGTCCATATGAAAGGAAAATACTTCAATATAATTTATATATTAGTAAAAGCTCTTGTCATAAAATATGTATCTATTCTTATGAGCTTAATTAAAATTAAAAAATAATTCTATAATAAAATTATTTATTACTGAAGTAGGAAAATAACCCTCAAATAAGACACCAAAAATATACTACTGCTACATCAGCATCATCATCTCAATGTTCTACTTCCCCATGCAGTGACATTAATAAAGAGTAGATTTGTGTTCATAAAATGAAGTTCAGTATTTCTTTAGTTTCTCTGATGCATGCAGTTAACAATCAATGCCAAATTAAGATAAGCTGCAGCCTGTTTTTTTTCCATTGTTGCTGGAAACCAAATCCCACCATTATCTTTTACTGCTTTGCACTATTCACCACAGTAGCAATTTTCCTATTTGATCTTCACAAAAGCCACATCAGAAAAAATGTCATGCAAATTTATGTTTCCAAAATGAAACTCCAGTGCCCAGTTCATATTTGCTCTCCTCTCTCGTTTGTTTCTGCTTTCAGTCTCCTCTGTCACCCACGACTTTGGCAACCTGGCGAATGGGATCACCCCTCTTCAGGTTTCTGCCACGGCCCTTGGAAAAGTTTTCATCGCCCTGAAGAAAGGAAAAGACCAGCAGGTTCAAACTGGATCTTGGGCAAGGAGAGAGCAACACAGAGAAAATGAAATGCACAGACACAGCGCAGGAGACTCTGCACACACTGAGCATGGCTGGTGTGGGCCAACCCTACACTGAGCCTGGGCGTGCACATGGACAGCAACACAATGGGAGTTAAAAATGACAAATCCCCCTAATGTTGTTTGCTTTATACTTTTTGAGAACAGAAAAATGTTAAAGAAATCAAGAGCACTTGCTTTATGCATCAGCTGTTATGTGTGGTTTTCATTATTCACTGCAGCTTGAAATTCCTGTGTCAGCCTCTTCAGGATTGTCTCTGCCTTTTAGAGCAAAGAAAGAGCAATGCTAGCTGTAAAAAACTTTGGTTATTCAGACATCCATGCAGAATTTGATTTATTTTTAATAGAACTGCTTTACTTTAGGTTTAAATCATATTAATGTAAAAGCATGTTTCCTAGCCCATTAAAGCTTAAATTGTGCAGATTAATATACTACATCTACTGCTGCTGTATTTTGGAAAGCAACCAAATTGAAAATGCAGTTCAGTCTGAAGCAAACATATTTTTATTATTATCTTTGATATAAGGGGTCTTGCTACAAACAGCATATATTGCCAGAGTAATTTGAGGCAATTGAAACAAATGAGGGTATAGTTATGCTAGATAAAATATAAGACCATTTCATTTCCTCTGTGAAATGTCAAAGTTTATGATTCTGATGTCTAGAATAGAATAGAGTTGAGATAACCACAATCCACATACCAGTTTCATTTGTGGATTGCAGACACTTCTTGATCTGTGACAAAAGATTACAGTAGTATGTTTTTAAAGAGCTCATCATTTATATAAGAAGACAAGAGTTGAAATGAAAATGTGTAGATGAAAACAGCCTTCATAAAGTGAAAGAAGCCCAAGATAGCTGTAAGTTGACATAACATCTATCAGTGAAATGGAACAGCTGTCTCAGGCAAGACAGATAAAAGTAAATGACTTCAAAGCACAGGAGGAAAGTCAGGAACCAACCCTGGATTCCTCAATCCAAAGAGATGTCCATAATGGAGAAGAAGATTTGAGTATTGAACACAAGATTTTAAAACTTCTGCACATCTGGCAGCTGCACTATTGGAGTAGATTGTGCATAACAGTGATTCAATATGGTAATTTTTGTCATCCTTTGTGGGTTTGGTATGCATATGAAAAATCAGATGTATCAGAGAGAACTTTGAAATTTTTTAAAGCATCATTCAATCACATTTGAAAAATTTCTGAAATTATGTTTTCACCTAATAAACCCTCTATTAAATGTAAAAATACGAAAAAAATCATTATCTGTCTTAAACAACATAAATCATAATGAAAATTTTAAAATGACTGTTTAAATTTGAAATGTTTAAATACTACAGAGTTGTAAATACTGGCATTCCAATTAAATAAATTCATGCCTGCTTCCTTAGAGCTTCTCTTGAAATTAAGCAAGTGAACAAGGGGACTGATGCAGCCTATCCTAGAAGGAAATAAAAATTTTAATACCCTGTAGCTGATCAAGCAAAATATTCCTATTTCAAAGATAATGTCATTAGAGTTGATCAGGATGATTAGTTTTGATTGGTCAAAAAATTTCCTAACACCAAAGTTAATTATCTGTTCAGAAGGAATAAAAGAAAGAGGTTTTAAATTGTTGTAGGGTGCTGGGTACTCTTTTTATGTAAATTGAAAATTGTGCACTTACAGCCATGTTTTACATTCCTCATTATGTGAAGCCTCGATTCCCTATATTTGCATGTGAACTTAAATTTCTGACAAAGTTCTGAACAACCATTGATGAACAGGTCCATCATAATATGTATAAATAAAAATGAAGGTGCTTGAACCTGATGGTAAGAAAGATAGAATTAGAACTGCTATGTAATGCCCCAGGAAGAATCTGATTTACTATGAGGTAACAACACAAGTATTTTTCCTTTAAACAGGCCACCAGATCACTGGAAACAGTAGTTAAAGGTGAAAACCATTGCTTACTCTTTTCTGTTCTTGCATCTGTGCCGGAGGTGGGTTTTGCAAATTGAATTTGCTCACCAGCTATTCATAAATACAAATGCAATTTGCAATGTTTGTGCAGTGTGATATATTCATACAAAGGAAATTTACGAAAATAACGCCAAGAAAAAATATTTTAAAGGCAAACTGCTGTAGTAGCATAGCCCATTTTTTCTAAATACTGTCTTATGTATGAAGAAATTATTATTTAAGACAAGACAACAGACACAGCAGTATAAAATTGGGTCCACAAACCAAAGGCCCCGGGCTTATGGACTAGTACATACTGGTGCTGTGACATTGTCAGTGAGGTTCAAAGGGCTTCATCAGTAAGACTGGCACCAGACAATTACTGACTTTTTTCCCTATCTCCACCCTTGGCTGACTTGATTGGACTTTCACTCATCTGAGAAGACATTGATGATGATGATCATTAAAACCACTGCTCTAAAAGAGGCAGCGAGAGAGCTCACTGTGAAAGGCTTACTTCAGGCAGAATGTTTCATAGACCAAGCAGCTGCTCTGCCTCCATGCAGCCAGATTCCAAAAATCCTGTTGGCAATCCTGCTGATGCTCCTCCAGCCTTAGCATCTTCCATGAGGAATACTGTCTCCATCAGATAAAAAAATGTACATTTGCCATCCTGTTGTTCGCTAATGTCTTTGATATCCTGAAGGACAATTCATTGTTTTAATGCATGATGTAGTGCAATTCATCATGCAGCAAGACCAATGCTAATCCTCCTTCCTCTTTGCATCAGCCATCACTCTCCAGCCCCTATTGTATCTGAATCAATCTGAGCTCATTTATATTAATCACCAGCTTTTTGCATAGAAAAAAGCCAGATGCAAATTGTATGCATAGGTACCATACAGATGAGAAATAGGGAGAGAGTATTAGAGAAGACAAAAAGAGGAAATGAAAAGTGTGTTCTGTTTTTTAAAGTTTATAAAACAAATAAAAAGGTTAAGCAAGTTGCATATAAACAGATATTACAGAAAAATAATATTCAGGAAATAGAATATGAAAATGCAGATAAGCTCATTTAAAAGAGATTGAAGGAGAACTTTCAAACTGCCAGAACACTTAAAATTCCCTTAGAGTTTAGAGCCTTGAAGAACTGCAACACAAGCACTATGAGGTGTTGCAGATGCCTTCTCAAAGGTATGGTCTCCCAGGGGCAGTTCTGTAACAAGTTGAATGCTTTTGCACTGAAATTTACCAATCTCCTCTCCTGACATTTATTTATTGCCATTCCCATTATTAAGGGTTTCTTAAGTTGTGCATCAGCCACTAGGATGAATGCAGCATGCTATTACTCGTAAAAAAAGATTGGCTTCAGTTTAAAAATAAGCCTAAATAGGAATGACTCTTGCACTTATTTGTTACAAAGTGCATTTATTTATTACAAAATTATGCCTAACTTTTGTAAAATAATTTTTATAAAATGATTTTGCATCCAAAATAATAGCATTGATGCTAAGTGTACCATCAGATTTGAACTATAGTCTTAAGTAATTCTCTGATTCATAGTTATCATACTTTTCCATGGACATTAATTACAAACCAGAGCATTTTAAAGTTGACAGTACAAAATAACCCTCCATAATATTTCACATTAATATTTCTCAAGACACAGGACAAAATCCAGGTGTAAACATGCTATGTCATTTAAAATTTACTAAGTCAGAATTCTTATTTTTCTCTTTAGCTTTTAATATTTATTAACCTTTTAATTTGGATGCAAGTCAAAGATGATTTCCATATTTCTACTAATGCCAAAGAAATTTTCTTTTCTGTCTTAAATCTTATAATTGAATAGCTCATGCAGAGCAGTTTCAGACAAATATATGAGAAATCTAAAAGTATAGTTAAGCTACAACCATACTTTTTACATCATCAGTCCTGCTCCTAAGGATCAGTTCCCCCAGCGTATTAATCAAATTCCAAGTAAGGTTAATGCCCATTAGATAATGAGTAACTCATGAGGGAATATAAGCAATCTTGATATCCAGGCAACATGTATCAGAAATCCAGTCTAATACATAGCCGAATTAAAATAATATATAGAATTAAAATAATTGCCAGGAACAAAAGAAAGGAAATGCACTATTCAAGTCATTGGCTGACATTTCAGTATGCAGATCTGGCAATAGGTCACTCTGAGTGCCATGAAGATACCTTGATTCTTTTGGGGTTTTTTTATTTACTAAATAGTCACAAGATACAGCTACTTCAAAGGTGTTCAAATGTGTTTTTACCTGCTGCTGCTCAAATGTATGATGCAAGTAAGATAAGGACTCAGTCTGGGTAAACAATCAGAACTCATTCTTACTGAAAAATTCCTGCTACTGTAAGGATTGTATTTTTGTGTAAACTACTTCATGAATTTTTCATTATTTGTTTGTTTGCTTTTGGTTGTTTTTAATACAGAAAGAAAAGAAGAGGCTGTTTCATTACTGTTATATGTGTGAGGCTGAAGAAATTACGTTGGCAACTGCCCTCAAAATGAGGTAAATAAGAGTTATCACCAACAGTGTGGTTACACTGGACTTCATTTTAGGCTGAAACTTTCAAGAAAACAGTAATAAAGGCATTTAAGACGCAGCTATAGTCTCATCTACAGGTTTCCAGGCATGATTTATGGTATGTACCAGAGAGTTAAGTCATGCCCTGGACTTTTCCATA
Organism: Petroica traversi; assembly: GCA_025920805.1. Taxonomy (NCBI): domain Eukaryota; kingdom Metazoa; phylum Chordata; class Aves; order Passeriformes; family Petroicidae; genus Petroica; species Petroica traversi. Next base: position 25,431,878 of record JAHLSL010000022.1, read on the forward strand.
AGAACAAAATATCATAAATGTTCAGGCAAAAAAGGCCTGGTCTGAGAGGTTTTAGTATTGATAGGAATTGTTGAACACACAAACAAACCATTAGATTATTACAAGATACAAGAAAGTCTTTAAAGGATTCATCCATCTGAAACAGGAGCAGAAAAATATTGCTGAAGACATACTTTTTGAGCTGGATATATGATCTGCAATATGATTTATGGAACAGGAATTCCATCATCCTCTTTATTGTTCTGCTAGCTAAAAAAAAAGTACTTTGAAATGGCAGTTTTCTTCTAAAATTAAGATTTATTGACGAGATAATCAGAAAGATTAGACTTGTCAATGTCTGCTGGATATATGGTCTAAGTAACTAATTTTTCATTTTGCTAAACAAAGCTTTAAGCTTAGAACAAGTTTTCTAAAAAAAAAAACTTCTTTGAGTGAAGCCTTATTTCAGTAACTCTTTTAAGAGAATAATTAGGCAAGGTTTCTAAGCCATCAGAAGCAATCCAAGACTCCTAAGCATCCTTATGCTGCTTCCAGAATTATAAGATGAAAACTTTGTCCTTTTTAAGTCTTATTTCTAGTTATTCCTTTATTCAATAGCTTTATGTAAATACATATATAAGAAGCCTTGAAAAAATTACATGCTGTATTTCTCAAGTAGGATGAAATTCTACTGGTATCCCCACTGTTTGATGCATTGTATTAATTAATAAGTCTTGTCACATAGTAGCAGCCCTGAAACACGACAGGAAAGAAAATTCCTCATTGTAATTAGTGGCAGGGTATTTACATATTTATCCAGTATTTTTTTGCTCTCATCTACAAATATATTAGTGCTTTACATTAAATTTTTAGTTTACAACTTGCACATAGTGTTTCTGCCTGAATATCAGATAAAAGCTTAAAGGAAGGCTTGGTCTTTTAAAGGAAATCTCTTTTCTCTCATAGCAACCATTCATCATCTAAGCCAAAGGCCTCGTGAAAGCTGCTGCAAAGAAAAGGGTGGATATTCTGTTTTTGTACTTGCTTTCTGGCTGTCATTTTTTTTTATTAGCAACACTACAGGGGACCAATTATACCAAGAATAAACAAGATATCTATTTAGGTTTTTCATTACTTGACTGCTGCAGTTCCTTTTCCTCCATTAGCGATTTTCAGCAGAAAACACCCCGTGGTTTTGCCTATAAACAGGATTTTGGGAGCATACTTAGAGTAATAGTATTCACTGGTGCAGAATAAATACAATCATAATGTTAAAATTATTAAAAATGTCTCTGGGTTTGTGTCTGCACAGCTGCACAAGCTTCAGTGTGAATTTCAGTCTGGCTGCACCTTTTGCTACCTTTAAAAGAATAACAGCACCACTGCCTTGTTTCAAAAACTTTGCCAGAAAAGAACAGCTTTAGCCAGTGGTCCCCTGCAGAGCACACAGGAGATGTACTTGAGTTAAATAATAGCTGTGCCCATTTGTGTAGGTCAATGTTGTCAAATTTACAACCTCTGTCAAAGGCGAGGCCAAGTCTTGGCTTTGTTGGCCCACGTGACTTACAACTTACCTTGCATCTCCTTATGGCTTACAGGATTTGTCCTAAAATAATAACCTTGGCTGAGAAGAAAATCACACAACGCACTCAAAAAAAGGAGTTTATAAGACATTAAGCCCCTGGTTAGTGATTGGACATGAAAGTTTGGAGAATGGACCACAGAAATTAATTAAGTTGCTTGTTCCTTTGCCACTCAAAACACACGCTGGATACAATCCCAAGGATAGCTCATGCCAGATATATTTTTGTTGATTGTGATATCTGGCACAATTTTCTGTTAAAGCTCAAATATGTAATACCATACAAGAACTGAAACTGAGGGCAACTACTCACACATCCATTCACACTAATTAACACTTACAAGATCTGTGAGGGCCTTTGAATAAAACTCTTCATTCTTACTTTCATCTTTATTTTTATTTTTCTATTACGTTTTCCTGCTTTTAGTGCTTATTGGCTTCCTGAGTTAGTTTGTCTCAGAGCTGCCCCATGTTTCTCTAAGTCTGTGAAACATCTTCCTTGCTGCTATATACAGAATTATTTCTTTTAGAAAACAAAACAAAAAAAAACCCAGCCCATTTATCATCTGAGTATTAAAAAACAATTAAAACATCCATATTAAATGTCAATAATAATGTGAGCAGTAGGATAAATTACTGTCCTTGTTAAAAGTAATTTCTTATCCCTTATATGTATTTTACATAGATTATAAATCTTCTGGGCATGAACCCTTCCTCTGACAGAAAAAGAGTGAAGAGTTATAGCTGCGTATTTTGGATAAATGCAAGGCAAGGATAACAGTGAGAACAGTGCTGTGGATGTGGTCTGCACATCACATATTTTGAGTATAACTTGAGAGCTGATGGTTTTGTTATGATGTGTACATTGGACTGGGAATATGCACACACAGTGTAGGATGCCAGAATCTGAGCTCAAAATTGTGCAGGGACTGATAATGGCTTTGAGGTATTTCAGCTTACTTAGCTGCTAGTGAGCCCTGCACTTGCTTGAAAATACCTGTTTCTTTCCAACTTATTTTAGACTATTAAAATAATTTTTTCATAGAAGTTTCAACACAAAAAAGCATTTCTAAATGATTTATTTTTGTTAAGTACACTTTACATTTATATTGCACAATCTCTACAATCTCTATATTTAATGAAAACGTGAAGGAATACAATGATTGTGTTTCAAAGAAGCTTTCTGTCCATTTGAAATTCAATCCAGCATTGAATTTCACCCAATAGAACTTACTGAGTTTATGAGTGGGCTTAGGGAGTTAAAAACTACCTGATCATTATATTACCACATGTGTTTGTGAAGTCCTCTCAATGACAACTTGAAAGGAGGTTGTAGCAAGGTTGGTGTCTAATTTCAGATCTAAATTGCACTTTTTCATGATGTTTTTCATTATTTCTGTAAAGGAGAAGGAATTTAGAAGGATCAAAAGCTCTGAGCTGTTATGAGAATGACATTCTGCAGTCCTTCATCCTGAAAGATGCCACACTGGGTATGTTTTATATTGTACTTAGAGAGCAGACCTTTGTATAAAAAAATAATCAAGAAATTCTCTGAACAATGACAACAAAAAATCTTTATTTATATTTTGGGCTCAGACGAAACATTGATATTTTGGTAAAGGAATTAAAATAATCAAAAGATCAATTATTTCAGTACTGCTTTGACACAGAATAGAACACTTGGTAGGAATGATCCATCAGAATACAATAAAGAACATTTTGCTGATATAGGAACTATTTCTTTCTGACATAACTCTTCAAAATATATTGATCTGATGCTTCATGCATGGCATCATGATTCAGTTAGAATCAGGGGTCTCCAGGAAAACAACTAATAGATTATGAGCAGTATAATCCACACCAATTCCTGAAAGCTGAATGAATAATAAACAACTCCAGGTAAAGGCCCATTGGGGCAGAAACTGTGTGAAATATCAAGTTATCTTCCACTATTGCAAATTCCACACAGTAATAAGTTCTTATTACAATTCCTACTTTAAAATCCAAATCTAGTAGACTCTCCCCACGTCTGAGAAGAGTTTTGTTATGCTTACACTGCTTAAGGTATACTATCATACTTGATTCAACTTAAACTGTGCCTAGATAAATAAAATCTGCATGGTAATTGATTGTGCTTTTTTTCTAATCAACTTCTGAAATAAAATTAAGGTTTCTCATGCAAAATAAATTAATATTTCTTTTTTCTATATCTACTCATTTCTTCTTCCCTACTAACATGTAGATCTGTTGGTCCACTTTTACAAGACTGAAGACCGGTTTAAGTTTCTACAATGATTAGATTACTACAAACTTCATGAAACTCATCAGCTGGAAGGAGGAGACCCAAACAAGCATCTCTGATGTAAGAGAGACAGGAATTAAGGCAGAAGGAGACAGTTATTGACTGTGGTTGGAATCTGACAGATGACCACACAAGCACACACCTAGGACCCTGGCTAGCCATAGCACCTGCTTGTGGTGCTTGTCATGAGATGATGGAAAAGTTGGGCTCTTTTTTCTTGGAAGAGTTATGGGACAAAATTAAAATCTATAGGAAATGATTTATTAATAATTCTACAACTTATAAAATAACCTCCTTTTATTGTGTTTATTCATGCACTTAAAAGTTAAAATTTGTGGGGGAGTTTTTTATTTAAATGTGAATATTTCTTACAAGCGTATAGCAAACAAATTTTTCCTGGATTTCAATGGGGTACTTTCAGAATCACAGAACTAGTAATTTCTAGCAGTGTATAAAGAATTGTATTAGAGAAAAGAAGATGTTATTTTCCCAGAAACTAACTCTCCATCTCCCTTTCTCACCGCAGAGCTTCTGACTGCAACCTTTCCCACACTTCCTTCTCCCCACGTTCCTTACAATGATCTTAACAGAGAGACTCAGGCTGATCCTTTTGTTTGATATAAAAATCTTTCAAGATAAATACTGAATTAAAGAAAAAAAAGGGGAAAACTTTTGAGTGGGAAGGTTTTTTTACTATTATTATTATAATAATTATTAATGTTACTACTCTTACAGCTGCTTCATGCTTTTTAAGAACTAAATAAATGGCAAAGCAATTTCTGGGAAGAAAACTGTATTCCACAGGGTTTTTTTCAAATAATTACACCATTCCTTGTGTGGTTTAATATCAATAGATATGAAATATCTATCTGCTCATATAGGACCAGGAAATTCATTTATATGTTGGAACTCTGACTTTAGTTCCCTCTTCCTTCCAAAATGTTGAGACTGGCAATGAAGTTACCTAATGCGTTCCCAGGATGATCATCGTCATGATGAGGATATCTGACATAATTGTTAAACTTCCTAGGAGTTGCTTTAGATCTAGAAACACTGCCTTTAACAAGATTAGTGAGACTCTACCACATTCAAAGTTTCGAAAATTTAGGTGGAACCACTAAACATTAATGACTACAATGGTTAGGCTCAAATAAATTAAAACAACTCAAATAATATTACTGTAGTGTATCACCAGAATTTTACAACACTTTTTCAAAAAATAAAGAATAATTCATCAAGGAATTTTACTTTTTCATTCCTTCAAATACTCTCTTTTGATGTCTCCTGTCAGCCATGACAAATAATTCCCACAGTAGTACTGTTTACTCTATTGGTGCTATAGAAATGAGTAAGTGTTCTTTTGTTTTCTGTTGTTTATAGAGAATTACAAGTATTTTAGAGCATTTAAGCTATTGCTTAAATGTTACAGTCAGTTGTCAGTTCCAGAATATTTATGCGTATATGTATATATATACATACATATATAGGTATAGGTATAGGTATAGGTATAGGTATAGGTATAGGTATAG
>JAHLSL010000022.1:25437279-25454097 GCA_025920805.1 Petroica traversi
TATAGGTATAGGTATAGGTATAGGTATAGGTATAGGTATAGGTATAGGCATAGGTATGCATATGTGTGTGTGTATATATATGTATATGTATATATATACACATATATATATCTTGAATTTTGAGGAGAGAAAAATAATGAAGGAAAAATAAAATTGATGAATTTGTTCTCAAAATACAATATTTGTCTTAATGTTACAATGCATTATACGGATGGTATCGGCAAAACTGGTGGAGAAAGAGTACTAATTTTTTTGATAAAAAGAAATAAAGACAAAGAGAACAAATCAGGGTAAAAAGCCACAGTGTACAAATCTTGAAAAATAAATGTCGGACTTTACTATGAAAACTGAGAGAAGACCATGACCACTAGGAAGCCTGAAATGGGAGATTTTTAAATGCAGGGCAATGGGAATTCTGAAGTGAGATGCACACATCTGACTGCAACATGGAATGAAGTAATGCGGACCCCAATACAGAGCTAGCAAGGGAGGCATTAAAATAGGGTGAGTGTCCATCTTCTGTTCTGCCCACCTTTGCCTGCTCTGGTCCCTAACATCTGTGGATACTTCCTGAGAAACCTGTAGCTATCAACTGGAAATCTTCAGAAGTGGGGAGAGGAAACCTGCTGGAGATGGGTATGTATGGCACCGAGGAAAATGCAAATACAGAAGACCATGACTGCTATGCTATTGTTCGCTCAGCTGCTCTGATCTCTCATGAAAGCATCATGACCTTCAGTGCTCTCACAAAAACCTTTGCATAGAAGAAGACTGACTTTCCTGGGAAAACAGAGCAATCGAAGCAAGCACTCTTTCCTGTGCCACTAAATGACTGTACTGTGAATCTCACATATAAAATAGTTGGAAAAGATTGCAGTCAAACTAAATTTTTTTGTTCAGCTGCTCAGACATCTGGAAGAAGAAAAAACCCTGAACATAACATTACTATCCAAATACATCCTCTATCTTTCCATTTCTGAGCTTTCATAGGAAGACATCTTATTAACACCAGTTTTTAAAATAGCTGCAGCGTGTGACACAGAAAAAGTGCTAAAAGTTCACGTGTTTTGGAGGGTGCAATGATAGGCAGTTAGAGAAGACAGTTTTGGGTGAATAGCACAAATGAGTTTCAACCACTCCAATGTTTTCATACTCAATAACCCTGTTCTCTAACCTGTAATTCACCACAAACCTCTACAAATTCTTGAGGCACTGCTGATTTGCTGCTGGGATTTATAGAGTGAATGATGGGATCCAGAGACTACATTGTGCTTCATGGCAAAAGACATTCTTTTGTATTCTTTTTCCAACTACAAAAATTTGTAGTTGGAACTAGATGCACAGTAGCTACACTTCAAGGGTTTGATCCTGTGAAAACATACCCAACCAAATAACTTGCTTATTGATTTAAGGGTGCACATTTTGGTTACAGAGAGGCCAGTCACGTAAGCAAAGCTGTGCATGTTGTTTTGCATATATTAACTTGGGTCTCTAAATTACGTCTGTGTTATCTCTCTCTTCATGCAATATATTTAATATTCTTGAACAGTGTTACTGGTTAAATAAACTAAAGAAAAAGCCACTTTACAAAATAACAGTCTCCACATATATTTTTGTAACTCACCTAATTTTCAAGTAGCTGGCTTCCCTTCCCCACTTCTGTATTTATCATTTACACAAGTAAACAAACTAACAAACAGAAAGAATTGCTTCTGGACTTCATTTTCCTGTAATTTCTCATCTTCTAACAAGGGTGCTCATGTAGTTTGGCAAAAGCTTTGGTAAAGAGATGCTCTAATTGGTGCAGATGGATAGCCACAAAACTGTAAGTTTAGCTCTACAACCATCACTAAACAAAGGAGTTTATAGATAAACTATAGTGTTTACTCCTGAGTTAGTTTAATTCTGACATTTATTTCCATTTGTACTCATTTTGCTTCTCACTGACTAAATTATTTCCCAAATCCCCTTATTTTTTCCTCATCATTCCTTATAGTTAAGCACTACTACAAAATTGGTTTTTCTCAATTTACATACGAAATGCAGTAAAATGTGTTACTCCAGAAGTACATGCCTCAGAATGTGACAACCTGAAAACATGTAATTTTCTATGTTAAAGTGCGTTCAAAAACTGTGAAATGTTTCTCTTTTTTTCATTCTTGCTAGGCAGATAAATTTGCTCTATTTCTACTCCACCATAATCAGTTCTTAAAGTAATTTGTAAGCATTTATCTCACAGCAAGAGAAATGTTTCATTTTATTTAAGTTAGGCTTTTAAGTTAAAAGTTGTCTATCTTGGCCTAATTACATGGTTATTCAAAATATTCTCAGAACAAGTCAAACTGGTGAAATTGCACTGAAAAAAAGAAAACAACTGTGCTTTAATTTGGTCAGAAAACTAAGTGCAAACTGTAACTTCACTATAGATTTTAACACAAGCTGCTAAGTAAAATTCTCAGTGTTTCAGTGCAAGTCAGCTAATTTGAGTTAAGCAAATCAATTTAGAATGTATCATTATTAAAGTTCTTTTGATAGAGCAAGTGCATCTGAGATGCTGGAGAACATTGCGCTCATCCCACCTTATGCATGGTATAAAATGGTGTGCTTTAAAATACTACAATAAATTACCAGAAGTTTAAGGTTTATATTGCCTTAAGTTTATTAGGAAGATGTATATCTAAAATCACTGCTTAATTAGAATTCAAAATATGATTCCTTGGAGTTTCACTTAAAGGACTAAACACTCACCATGAGTTTTCAGTTTTTCCATTTTTCTCACAAAGAGAAAGAGTCATTGAACAGAAATTTATCGCACTTTTCCCCACCTTGAGAGCCACTAGAAATGGAAAGCAAGCCCTTGAGCCTGGCCAGGTATCCAACAGCTCTGCTTATCACGCAGTTTTCTCCTCAGTTCTCCCTTCCAAAAGTGGGTAAGGGCAAAGACTATCTGCATGCAATTACAATTTTGGGATGTCTTATAGTGACTTTGGGTTTATGTACCCTGTTTAAGGTCTATGAGGCTACTGGAAAAATAACCAACTTCCTATTTCTGTTGGACCTTTGACAAATGATTCTCAGTTTTACTCACAATTTATTAGCTACTCCAATTTATACTTAGTAAATGGTGCAGACACTACAAAAATGTTTTGAACCTTTTCCTTAGACAGAAGACTTTTTTACAACTTCATATTCAAGGACTAAGTGGCTTTTTTTTCTGTTTCTGCAGTAGTAACTGAGTTTCTCTGTAATATAACAATGCAGTTCTGGTTATTTACGGAATATTTTATACTCAACTAGATATAATAGTTTACTTTTTCCTCACAGAAGGAGTTGCTTGGCATGAGAAATAGTGCAGCATTAGAAAAGGAAGTCTATATGAGCCTCGTACAGGACTTAGTAATATGTAAGGGTGGTGCTGAGCATAACCTTCATGCAAAAGTGCTCTTCACAGTCCAAGTTTCTTAAATAGAACCTCCTTTTTTTTCCTCTGCAGGTCTAGAAACCTTTTTCAACATCTATGCTATCAGCTGGATTTTTGTTGTCTTGTAATTAAGAATTGTAATTAAGTACAAAATAATAAAATACTAATTTCTACCTCCTCCCCCTCACTACACTTGCCCCTACATAAAATCTATTTAATTTATTTTTCCTATTCTTTTTGTTCACAGTATGTCCACAAGACTGAGTTTAAGGTTGAGGTAATTTTACAAATGTTTATCTGTTCCAATGTTAAAAATAAATTGGACCAAATCGGTGTTTTCAGCTGTCAGAGTTTAAAAGTGAGAATTATAACCATCCATGAGAACCAGAGATTTGGTGAACTCTAAGCTTTTCTTCAGGCAGAGGAAGCTACACTCATGCTTGTCAAGGAGATTAACAAGAAATCTGATTGAGTCTGGAAGACTATTGCTGCAGTGGATTACAAGTTTGATCTTCTCTTTTTTCAGGGATAAACAACCTCAAGGGCTAGGACACTGGCACAGAAAAGCAGATAATATCACTGACTGCAAAGAAAAAGTGTGGCCATATGGCAGGCCCAATAAATGAAAGCAAATGAAAGTGAAGCAATAAATTCAATAAAAGTATGGTTGTGTGCTATTATACCAAATTGCCACCTCTATTTTTGAATTTGTAGATTAACATGCACTCTTTCTCCAGCTCCTTTCTATCTTATTTATTCAGACTGTATACTCTTTTGGAAAGGTCAGTCTAGTACTAGGACTATGCATTGGATGCTGGAGCTGCCATTGTGCAAATGTTTAAAATTGAGTCTTTGAATAATAGATTGAATAAACATAGGGATAAAGATTTATAGCTGCTGGTGGAGTGTGGAATTTCTAAAACTGCACAGTAGGCTAGATGAAAAGAAGGGAAATTAGGGAGAATTTAGCAGCTGACAAAAAAGACATGCCCTCTAACTCTTTGATCTCAAGGACCACAAGTGTATTCAAAGAACAACTAACAACTAAAAAATCATACAAAGATTGAGATTGAGATTGTCAGAACTGGACATTTCCCTCTAGACTGCATGTGTTATTTTTCTTAAAGAGGTTGTATTTGTGAATATAAAAACAAACAAAACCCCCACCAACCAAACAACAACAAAAAGATAAGGATAAAAAAGCAGGATTTCTAAGTTCTCCTTTGTAATATTTATTATATTCAAAAGCTATTGCAAGATAAAACATCACATATACAAGTATAAATACTACAGATACACTGTATAGATACTTATTTGCAAAAATAGGACTATTCTAGAACAACCAGTAAGTAAAATAAACCACAGTGACACCCAACAGCATTAATTTCAGTGATAGCACATCTGCACTAAAAGCAGCTTTCTCCCTTCTCAGTGTACGCTTTCTGAGCAAGATCAAGGAAGGATTCTGATGGTTTTAACTCTATCTTAAAGCAAGATGATCACTAAATCAGATAAACTATTAATCTGTTTAAAGCTTGTTACTCCTGTTTTGCCAAGGCTGAGATGCTTTGCAGCAAAAATAGCAGACAGGATTCTTCCTGCCAAGAATCAGACATCTCATGCATGTTTCATAAATGTTTCTCCACTGAAAACTCAAGGATTAAGCAAACACTAGTTTGCAAAAGCTTCCACTAATGATTTTCAAATGACTCCAAAAGAAATCTTGGCCCCATTTAAGGCAACAGTAAATTTTTACGTCTAACTTTTAGCCACAATTCAAACCCTTTCGATTTTATATGTCATTCCAGTGCATTGAATATTCTGATAACTGTTTTTCCTACATTTGTTAAACTTGTAAATAGCTAGATGGAGAGCTTTTTATTATTAAGTAAAGCCTCCTTAAAATTTGTATAGCTAAATCCACACTTACGCCTGTATTGACTGTCCATAGGAAATACTCACTTTAAGAAACTAAGGTTTCATAATAAAGCTTTGCCATTTATAGCATAACACCACCACACCCTGAAATTTTGTGTGAAATCGATCAGTTCTCAAGCAAGCACCTTTTATAGTAAGATGAAAAACATTTCAACAGAATAGCAACATTGTGTCTAAAACAATGTTGATAAAGACTCCTTTACTTAGAAAATCATGAACTTTATGCAAGACTTGAGAAATAATAATAAACACCATCAAGATTTGCTTTTCAAGTATGTTGGAATACCAATACAGAATACTAAAACATGCTGAGAAATAGATTTTTCTCCTGATACGCATTATGAGCGTAATCACTGTCATTGCACCTCACACACCTCACTCAACTGGGAACTCAGTGGAGAGAAGATAAAGAGAAATTTTCCTTTCCAGGCAATAAAATGGCAAGAGAGCTGCTCACAAGCAGCCACTGGGTGAGTGCAGTAGCCTCTGCTGCTCTAATGATGCACAGATGTAGGTGCAGCTGGAAGGGCTTGAAGGGCTGGCGCAGCACAGCTCTCATGGATCCCTTCCAGCCCCTGCACCACAGAGCTCAGCTGAAGAATCCTGCCTTCTTCTCCTCCAACACCAGTGACTCTCCTTTAAGAACTGATGACCCTATAGAGATTCAGCTTCAAAAGAACACACCAAGCTCATGATGTAGAGAAGAGCATATGTCATTTAACTATTGCAGGATACATAAGCTCTGCAGTGGCTGCATGAATGTCATCATATTAATGTGTAACACATAATCTAAAGTGCAAACATTAAAAAATATTTCATCCATATATAAGGCATGCTCTGTGTGCATATATGTGCACACTTTGGTAGAAAGTATTTTATACTCACAGCTGTACAAAAAAAATCACTTACTTTAAATGAATGTTCTTTGTCCTGTTTGCATTTTGCACTTTGCAAGCACAAAACCACAGAATTCCCATGGTTCTTTCTTCATTAAATGGTCTAAATCCCTCAGTCTTACCCTTTAAAATCATAAAGTAAGTTCCAGACCACATAAATCCACAAGATAGAGGACAGTGCTGCACTGCAGTAACTGAGATGGCTCCTAGAAAGCCTGGACACCAGCAGCTGTGGCCTTTCGGCAATGTGAGCTACCTCTGCTAGCTTGAACAGATGACATGTGCTATGGTCCTGGCTGGACTAGTGTGAAAAAAACAGGCTTGTTTGCCTAAAGCCACACTGCTGTGGGGCACAGGACTTTGCTGAACTAGTTTCCTTAAGGCTTAGGGTGCACTTGAAAGCAAGCTGTATGGTCCTTTAAGTGACAGCATTAGCCAGAACATCCAAGTACACCTCTCACTAGAAACCAGAAGTTAATTTTTCTTCTCTGTTGGAAGTTGCATGCATTAATTAGTCCTAGGAAAATTAATATAGTCAAGATTGCTTAAAAAATGCAAGGCCTATTTGTCTTAGGGAACAGAGATAAAATGCAAAATAGTATGCACTCTACAGAATTAAACTCACTGAGTCAAAAAATTGTGTGACAACTGAACTTGCTAACATTAAATGTATTTGTGTGCATGTACAAAATAGTAAATATGCCAAGTAGCTCTAAGAGTTCTCTCTGATACCTTGGATTTGTAAAGCAGCTTTTGTGAATAACCTCTACCTATCATGGTTTAACCCCAGCCAACAACCCAGACCCACACATCTCTCTCATTTTTCCTCAGTGGGATGGGGGAGACAATCAGAAGAGTAAAAATTAAAAAAACTCTGGGTTGAGATACAGACAGCTTAATAGGTTGAACAGAAATCACAAAGAAGGAATTAATTCACTGCTCCCTTGGGCAGGTAGTCATCAACCATCCTGCGAGAGCAGGTCTCCATCACACCCAACCATTATTTGGGAAGATAAACACTATCCAAACATTCTTTCTGCTTCTTCCCAAGTTTTATATGCTGGGTATGATGCCATATGGTGTGCAATATCCCTTTAGTCAGTTCAGACCAGCTATCCCAGCTCTGTCCCCTCTCAATTCCTTGTGTACCCCCAGTTCATTGGTGGGATGAAGAGCAGAAAAGGCCTTGACTCTGAGCAAGCCTTGCTCAGCCAGGGCTGAAACATCCCTGTTATCAACATTGTTTCCAGCACAGATCCAACACAGCCTCATACTAGCTACTGTGAATAAAATCGACTGTAACCCCTCCAAACCCTACTGAAAATCCAGTCCTAAAGGGACAGTCCTAAAGGGAAATGTTGACCTCATTGTAAGCAATCAAAACATTTTATTTTACTACACTGACATGAAAATATTGTCATGGACATCCTTCCTTCCTCACAGAACCTAAAACAGCCAACAGGCTCTTAATAGAAAGCTTGCTGTAGCTAATGGGGAACTCTCTTCTAATTTCAACAAGGACCTTACAGAATAATGCAAAATTTGGTTTGAAGCAAGTAACACTGTATGTGTCCCTCTGGATCTACAAGATCTCTACTTGATATTAACAGTCTTTCAGTAGAAAACAAAACAATACACAATACAAATGTCTTTATGATCTTTACAGTTGCATTTTTAAGTTGAATATTTGCTATATTCTTTCTGGATATGGCATAAACTTTTTTTGGTTTTATGCTACCAAATAACATACTCATAAAATCTTGAAAGATGCAACAATGTTTTATCTATTTACAGTGATATTTTTCCGCCCAGGATATGAGGTCTCTTCTTTTTCAGAGAGATCAGGTTTCCATCAGATCATCCATTTGCTGGTAAACATTTTGGTGTCAAGTGAGGTTTCTATAGCAAATTCTAAAAAGTTTTACTTGGATCACTTAACCTTTCTGCTTACTCGGAAATCTGTGACACGGCTGTAATGAGATGTTGATGGGGAAAGGTGCTATTTCTTTTTAACACAAAAGTAGCCAGTGATTCCAGCACGTCAGGAAACAGTGTAGCCTCACAGAAGGAAAGCCCCTGACAAGAGGAAGATGTATGAGTGAACTGGATTTCTCAGGCTAGTAAGCAGAAACCCTGGCTATCTAGCTGAGAAGAGGATGAGAGAATAAAGACTGAAGACAAGAAAAATGGAGACCTTAAGCAACATACCTATACACATTTATATACTGCTGTCACTGAGATTTTCTCATTTTCAATAAATGTAACATACAAACAGACAAAAAAATCCATCCAATTTTCTATGTCAGAATTCATATAAAAAAACATTTCACTGTGACAATAATTTGTAATGGAGAAATTCATTATACTTCCACTGCACATTTTACATCCTCTGCTTTCTTATGCCTGAGTGAGTAGGCTGCTTGTTTCTGTCTCTCCATTCTCCTTGCTTTGGATGTAACAAATCTCTCTTTCTGGGGTCTCCAAAAGCTCATTCTTCTTTCACATAAAAGCTCTCTGTAACAACTGAGAAACAGTAAAACACACCCAAATAGAATTTCAGATACACTACTGGACTGTTTATTTTGTATTTGATGTGCACACAGGTAGATAATGGACTATTAAGCTTCATTCAGAAGAGCTCCACTGTTTCTGAAGCAGACTGTTTAAGCTCCAGGAGCCAGTAAATGCAGCTACATGACTCATTCAACTGCTGGAGCAAGCACCTACGCTTCAGAATTAGGAGGTCTACTGCTATGTATAATATAAATCATGTCTACTGCCTGACCACTGCATATTGTGTTCTGTGGGGAAATAATTATTTTGCAAAATAATCTAAATTTTAAGATCTCATTTTAACTTTGCCCATGGTTCTCTATGCATTATCAGCCCAAGACCACATAAATAAATTGCAGAATTTGTAAAAACTCAACTAATCTTTGCTCCAGCTACCAGGCAGTCCAGATGTGAAAGATTTGCTTTGATATGGGAAACAGGAAAGGTTTGAGTCACCTTTTTTATCCTTACTCTGTAAACACTGCAGTCTAGATCACTTTTAAGCACCCAGCTGATGTAGTCTGGGCCATTAGTCAACTCCTGACCTTATTCCCCTCTGCCAGGGATTGACAAAAGCAAACAATTGCCAGGGACCTGGATAAAAAGCAGGTCAGGTAGTGGTTCTTCACAATCCATCCATCCATCCATGAAAAAGCATTCTTTCATATTTAGGTGTTGCACCACCAGCATAAAACAGCTCCTGGAAATTTTGTCTCTATTTTGGGAGAGTCGTACCCAGCTGCCCACTTTGTTATAGTTCATTACAGAAAAAGTGACAGGGCACCTGTTCCAATGCTTTGAGTAACAATCTGATGAAAAGCTCTTTCTGGTGATGCAGGTTTTAATTTCAATACATTAAAATAAAAATAGATTTAAGATGAAAGATCTTCTGAAACCCTTTTCTGTTTGAAAGTGTAAGACAAGCTTTGTTCAGAAACAGCATGGGGTGAGACAAAATCCTACTTGAACGAATATAAATGGTTATTGAGAATTAAGTCATTAAGAGAAAGCATAAATTAAAATCATACAGTTCAGACACAGTTCACATGTTTATTTTCCATTGTTGGAATGTTTTAGAAACTGTGCTGCTATGAGGTAATGCAAAAAGAAGAATGCTATTTTCAAAACAACCCATAAAATTGTTTTTATTTTTATTTCACACTTTGGCACTAATACAAACTTGTCATTAGTAATCTAAATTCAGAAGACAGTGCTCCAGACCTTCTTCTGCAGTTATTCTGCTCCTGCTTTTTTATTTTGCACAGTAATTTAAACCCATTGGAATATCATGCTTATGTCTTTACTCTCAGACTAATTCTCACTGCATCCTAATAGGCCAAGCAGTCATGGCAGGTGTAATAAACAACTTCTGCATTGCCAAACACATGCAGAAATTGAAGGACATAAACTAAGAAAGCTCCTGCATTAAATCCAAGAACTTACTGTAATTGACATAAAATCTGATGCAGCTCCATCTGTCTATTCCATCACATGTCTGTTGCTATTTTTTTTTCTCCTGGAATACTTCCTGAACTTACCTGGGCTTTCGTAAAGGGGTAGGAGAGAGATGATTTTCACTAAAAAAATAAATTAAAAAAAAAAAATTCCTAAAAAACTTCAATGATCCCTGATCATTTTAAGCACATTATCTTTATTGCTGGGCTGAAATTTCCTCCCCTAAGCTTCCAAAAAACCTAGGAAGTTAAATTTGTTTGACACAACATGAAGATAAGAACATCTAAAGCAAATTATCCTCTTAAAATGCTAACAAAAACCTAGAGACTATCATGAAGTGTAAGTGGAACTAGAGCAGGAAGTTTGAAACTGGGATGAAATTCTGCTTTCTTCATGTTAATAATGAGTTCTGCTATCTTCCTGCTCTCAGTATAGCAGGAAAAAAAAAAGCTATCAGTACTGAGGAAATCTTATTAGATTCAACCCTATTTTTAAACAGCTTGGATCAAAATCTTCATTCAGACACACTGGTGCCACTCCATTAAATTCCAGCAGTGGCACCACTGGTAGAAAAAGAATGGCACTCAGATTTTTCACCATTAAGTAATCTGTTTTCATTACCTTCTCAGCAGTTTGTTTCATTTGCCTGCAGTAGAGAAACTAAAATTAGAAAACATTTCATGTTCATAGTTAGTTTGTTTCCAATGTGAAAAAAAAAAAGGCTATAAATTTGTCTATTGGATTATGGCTTGCGCGGTTCTCTTGTAAAGTTGTCTTTACATTATAGTGATGAACTGTAAATGGTGTAGTGCATTATTTTGTCCAAAGTAATTCAAATTAATGACCCTAGAAATGTTATTTTAGGTGACTGTTGTAAAGCATTGACAATACCCATGAATATTATCAGCAGAATTTCTTTTCTTTTTTGTAATGTATGCACTGCCTTGTGTTAATAAACTATTTTCTGATCATCTTCAGAACTCGCTGTCTCTTGCAGGAGTTCCACTTGTTCCTGTCTTGTGACAATTCTAGTAGCAAACGAATATCAGGTAAATGCTGACAGCAACCTATCAAAAGTTTGAATACATTTTCTTGCCTTTACTTGCATACTCGTATTTACATTTCACATTACCTGACATTTCCATAACTAGAAATAAAAAAAAAAATTGAAGTGTGGTGATCTCTTAGGTTCTTCACCTTGTAACTGGGAGATTTATGTTAACTTAGAATGTCTAAAAATTACTTTATCATTTAAATGAAATTTTCAAAAATGAGAAAAAGAAAAATATGCAAATTATTTTTTTGGTTCACATAAGCATTACTGGATTTGTTTCTCAAGAATGGAAGAGGTGTATATTTTCTTGCACTCTACTGGCTCATGTCATCCTTACTAAGAAACTGTTAAGCCTTACCAAGCACAGAGAGTAACCACTTCGAAATTATTGAAAAAAAAACCCCAAAATTTCCCCCAAACCACACAGCACCAGAATGAGCACACATTTGGGAAAGATGCCATCATAGCAGTGTCCAGAGACACTCTTATGAAGATTAAAGATCTGAGGAGGAGATGAAATTATTTGAACTTCACAGAAATTTCTCATAACTAAATACTGATGTCAAGACCACTTCAAAGGAAAAGTGAATGGATCACAACAGCATGAAGTCAACCAACTTCTGGATTCTAAAAGAGAGGACTGAAGAGTAAGTTTTCTATTCAGTAACACTTAAAAAACCCTGCCTTAGCAATGATCCTGTGAACACCTGTTTTCTGTAGTTGTCACAGACCTGTTGTGCTTCACTTGTCCTGAAGAAATGGTTCTGCAGCTTATCCAGTTGTTTCCATAATAAGGCTGGCCAGTAGAAACAATAACTTTTTCTGCACTTGCACATCTCTAATTTTTTCAATTAACTCATTCAAAACACATTTTTAAAATTAATGTAATATCTTCTCCATCTTTCTTCCTGAGAAAGTATTACAAGCAAATCAGCATTAAACATACATGTCCTTATTTTAAAGGTCATTCAACAGTCACGCACCAAACTAACTTTAAAGGTAAAGCATAGCTTGAAAACAGATCTGAAATATATTCCTCAGATGACATTTGCCTGTAAATCCCACCAAAAACATTAAATTCTTCTTTTAATATCAGGCACACTCTTCTAATTTCTTAGAGGCAGCTAGGTATTTTATTCTCACAAGGATCTTTCCTTAATGATATTGCAAGCAATTAAAAAAATTTTCAACATGCTGTCTGAAGTATGTGTTCATGTGCCAGAACTACAGAAACCTGTAAATCTTTCTATCCTCAATGGGCAGAATTAATTTCAGAGTTAATTATTCTGCTGCATATCAGGACCACTAATAAGGAGGCAGAGAATAACTGTTAACAGAAACTTGATGCATGCACAATGCTGTAGCATGCACAATGCTGTAATGCAAAAATAAGAGATGAATCTTCTGTATGTGGCTCATGGAAAGGACATGAAGACCAGGTCCACAATGACCATTCCAAAATGTGCCACAAATGGAAATCGAGCAAATATCCATCTCAGCTGAAACCTAAGACAGCAGAGTATCGGCCTCTTTCAGAAAACACATCTGCTCAAACAAAATGACAAGCTACAGCATTAATGAAGGATTTTACTTTTCCTACTAATTATGGGATTTCATAGTTTCATCAAAGTTAACAGCCAAAGGTGAATATAAGATGGAATCCTAAGAATCCAAACTGCAGTCCCTTCTTTGGGCTGTCTTCAGGGAATACCATCTTTGGCTTCATGAAGAAAGAGGCAGATGATGGTTTTAAAGAAGTAACTCAAGATCCTTGAATATTTTAATACAGATAAAATATTGTCAAACTTCGAAAGAAAGAAAGAAAGAAAGAAAGAAAGAAAGAAAAGAAAGAAAGAAAGAAAAAGAAAGAAAAAGAAAGAAAGAAAGAAAGAAAGAAAGAAAGAAAGAAAGAAAGAAAGAAAGAAAGAAAGAAAGAAAGAGAAAGAAAGAGAGAGAGAAAGAAAGAAAGAAAGAGAGAAAGAAAGAAAGAAAGAAATTCTTGCTATATTAATCACTTCTAATCTTGGAAAATAACGGTGATTATTGTCCACTACATTTAACATAGGACAGAAGTATACTCCTAAAATAAAAAGGAGGGAATGTACCCTCAGGATAATGATTTCTAGCATAATCAAACTTATAAAATTTTAAGTTTTGTGTATCTTTAAGAGCAAGTATGCTGCAATGGGCAAAGACAAGTAACATTGAATTATTTGCCTTTCGTTTTCTATGCAGTCTGTATTTAAAGATTCAAATGGCTTAAGCACTTGTTAAATATATTTGAAATATGCATTTAAGTGCCTTTATTAAAAAACATGAGCCTGCACTTCTGTCAGCTGTGCACAAAAGGAATAATCTTGTCTCACCTAATTATCGGGTTTATTTCCTGGATATTAGTCTTTCTTAATGTCCAGAGAATCTGTATTTGAAGAGATAAAATCCAAAAAAACTGCCAGCTACAAAGTTATAAAACATACTTCCCAATTTTTACACAACATACTTTTAAAACTGAAGAGAAGTGTTGCAACTGAACTGTTTGGATCCAGAGAGCAACCATTCCCCAAGGACACCTACAGGCTTTGCCCACCACTGTCATCGTGTCTCTCACAACACACATTTTCTCATTCAGACTTCAGGTAAGCCTTTCAAATGAAAACGGTGAGGGAATCCATCAGCTCATTTCATAATGAAAGGATAAACTGAATTGCTAACAAATAAACTACATCGTTTACCTACAAGATTTTTCCATATAAAATAGGAAGTCTTTGCAAATATCTATTTTGCAATTACCTTAGAACAGCCTTTCTTCTCCAAGTTCTTGTGGCTTGATTTAACTTTATTACTTGTATTTGCTCCAGCTATCTACATTCTTGGAGTCTACTTTAAGCAGAGAGCATCAAGATAAGAACAGCTGTACTCTGTCAGATAGTCCAGAATTAATATTCCTTATCCAAGGAAATGCCAGATGTTCACAGTAAAGCACGAAGAACCTACCATAAGTTACAGACTTGCAAAGATATTTTCTTTTAATCTTCCCAAGACTCAGCCAAGTACTAAACTGTAAGATTTTGCCCTGAAAGTATTTTTGTTCTTATATGAATAGCTAAATATTTCTCAAAATCTGCACCCTCTCTGCTATGTGCTTCTCTTCCTTAAAACTGTGATCCGTAGGAAATCTTGAGAATGTTTGTAGAATTTTATTTTTTTAATATTGAATGTTGTCTATATGTTTATTAAAAAACCTGCTCGAGAAGAAAAAAAAGAAAGAAAAGAAACAAAGCCTTTTGAAGAGCTCAGTCTGTTTTTCTCCTTCCCTCCAGCAACATATGGCAACATCTGCTGCCTCCCTGATGGATAACGACTTGTTGGCATTGACTTCTCTGCAACCAAAACTTCTTAAAGTGGCAAGTAGATAAATTCAGATGCAATTAAAAAATTATATATGCCCACACATAAATACATGCTTTCAAGTTTCTGAAGTTTGCTGTGACTGCATGAGCACGTAGTTATTTTTCTGAGACCACCACACAAAAAAAAGCCCATCACAAAAACTTTGCTTTCCTGTCAAGGGAACATGAATTGGCTTTTGCTTACTGACAAGCCATACAGCAGAAACTGTTAATGTAAGGCTATTTTCACACTGTAAAATGAAAGAGCAGACACTTCAAGTTTTAAACATTTATTAAGCCTCGTCAAAACAGTTTCAAACACAAGACCTAGTGCTGTGTGAGGCAAAATTGAGTATTTCCTGGATGATTAAGCATGACACTTGTGCGGACGGCTTCCGGAAGACCTTTCTGTGCAGCTCACGGACATGAGTGTGTTTTTAGAAGTCAGGACGGTCCTTTTTCAGTCTACTGTAGTCCACATTAACTGAGTAGAACTAGGAAAGAGAAGGAAAAAAATATTAGTTAGAAAGCTTGACTACACATTTTCCCTGGTATTTACTAAAACTATGCATCATTGAACTCATGTCAGGAAACTGAAATCACATTTTGAGTCTGTGAACTGGACAATAATAAACAAATAAAAACTTTTGATAAGCAGTAACTTTTTAATAATTCTACATCCAGTATTAGAAACTCTGTATTTAAAATGAGGCAGTGCTCATGTTTTCCACTAGAGAAAACCCTCAGTGTCTCTTCATAACCCCTAGAATCAGAAATCCATTCAGAGGAACTTTTTACAGTACTGCTGAGTTTATCCATTTTGCTCAAAATCTACGGCTCCTCTATACTGAAGGCAAAATCCAGCTTGCCAAGTGGCAGAAAGGAACATTTACAGCAGTGCTACAAAAGCTAAGTTTGGTTTAAGTAGCTCATCTGGAACTGTAAAGGATGACAAGGAGAAATCAAAGTCAGAACAGATCCTTTCACATACTCAGTTTATACTATTGTAATTGCTCCTGTTACAAGCAATCCAGAACAACCCAAAAAGTGACTGAGGACAATGATTTTACAAAGTGTGTATTTTGGCATCCCTGCCTGACTTGACATCCCACATTGGAAGTACAGTTTTTCTTAAAAAAAACAAAAAGAAGAAAACCACATAACTATTAGCTTGATTGGTTTTAGTTTTACCTAATTTTTAATTTCTTAACTTTCTCCAAGAAAACAGAACAGCCTACAGCACATTCAAATTACAGCCTTCTGTGCAACTCCTACAGCAACGATCAGGTCTTCAACTCCTTTATTTGGAAAAAGACTGAGGAATTTAACATGACAAAGAGAAGTTTAAAATAGAAAAAAAAATCTTATCAAAAGCTAAGACTTGTATAACAAGAACCTTTTACTAAAGAGTCATCTTCAAATTAGAGTTTATGTCCTTTTCATTTCCCACAGTGCAGATTTGGAGAAAAAAAAATGTCCCCAACGATACACACACCCAAATATGGCAAACCCTGAGACTGTGTTTGCATGTTGAGGCAGAGGGGGAATGCTACACAAGTCAGGCACTCTTTAAAAGAATTTGTGCTGTGCACTATGCTGGACTTGCCGAGTTTAGATATTTACAAACCAGCAACATTCCAGAAACGGCAATGAAAACAAAGAATGGAATGTTCTTCACGGACTTTTAAGGGAACTGCAACCTGTCTTATTTAGGAAGTGCGGGGTTTTTTTACTTATTTCAATGATTGAAATCAGTAGCATATGGTACCAAAAAGACACTAGCTTTGAAAACACAATAGGCTTGCTTTTTTTGTAGCTTGAGAATAATCTTTAAATATTCTTAACAGCAATCTACTAAAAAAGCACTTCCGTAAAGCATGATTAAAACATGATTCGTGTCCAGAAAAGGGCAATGAAAGTGGTGAAGGGTACAGAGAGTAAGTCATAAGAGGAGCGTCTGAGGGAGCTGATGCTCACCCTGGAGAACAGGAAGCCCAGGGGAGACTGTCACTCTCCACAGCTCCCTGAATGAGGGTGTAGCCAAGTAGGCCTCTTTTCCCAGGCAACCAGAAATGGGAAGAGAGGACACAGCCTCAAGCTACATCAGGGCAG
>JAHLSL010000022.1:25459097-25478381 GCA_025920805.1 Petroica traversi
CGGCCGCCGGGCCTGAGCGCCGCCTGCCCGCCGCCAACCCTCGGAACGGGACAGATCGGAACCGACCTCAGGGGTCATCTGGTCCAGCCTCCCTGCCCAGGCAGGGTCATCCTAGAGCATATGGCACGAGACTGCACCTCGATGGTTCTGGAATGTCTCTCGTGAGAGAGACTACACAACCTGTCCCAGTCAACTGCTTAGTAAAGAAGTTTTTCCTGGTATTCAGGTGGAACTAACTGTGCGTCAGTTTCTGTCCGATGCTTCGTATCCCATTGCTTGGCACTCTCAAGGAGAGCCTGGCTCCATCCTCTTGACATCCCTTACAGATATCAATAAAGTCCCCTTTCATTCGTTCCGTTTCGAGGCTGAACAGGCCCAGCTCACCCAACATTTCCGCTTAGGAGAGATACGCCCCTAACTCTCCCTGTAACGCTCCACGGGACCCGTTCCAGGAGCTGCCTGTCTTTCACTGAGAAGCCCAGAACTGCACACAGCATTCTAGGTTCAGCCTCACCAGGGCAGGATCATCTTCCTCAACCTGCTGGCAATGCTTTCCCTAATAGCCCCCAGGTCACCATGGGTCTCCTTGGCCCCATGGGCACGCCGCTGGCTCACGGACACCTTGTTTTCCGCCAGGAGTTTGCTGTCGCTGCCCTCACAGCGCCTGAGAGCTGCTGCCACCGAGACCTGGGGCACAGCCCCCACGGCCTTCCCGAGAGCCGCCTGCCAGCTCCTGAGGCATCGGGAGCGCTGGGAAGGTCTGTGGCAGCGGTGGGTACGTGCACTGCCGTGTCTGCCTCTCAGCTGGGCTCCCCTCACGGCGGAGGCCTGAGCACTCACCGGGCTGGGTTAAAAGCCGAAGCGGTGGTTTAAAGGTGAGGCAAGAGTTAGAGTTTCATTGTCCTGGAAAGAATACATGAATTAAATTAATCATAAAACTGCAAGGTTAATTATTTTGCTGCGGTCAGGTTGGCAAAAGTTTGGTGCATACATGGTGTTGAGATGGCCCTTTGATTTTCAAAAGCTGTTTATAATGATGTATTACCTATAAGTGTTTCTCCCCATCTACTCCACCTGGAGTACTGCATCCAGCTCTGGGGTCCCCATTACAGGAGGGCCATGGAACTGCTGGAGCAAGCCCAGAGGAGACCACAAAGGTCATCAGAGGAATGGAGGGAAGGCTGAGAGAGATGGGGTTGTCAGCCTGGAAAAGAGCAGAGTTATGGGGTGATCTGTTTGCAGCCTTTCAGTACATGAAGGTAACCTACAAGAAAGCAGGAGAGGGACTTTTTACAAGGACATGTAGTGGTAGGACCAGGGGGAATGGCTCTAAACTTACAGAGGGTAGGAAGAAATTCTTTACTCAGAGTGAACTGATGCATTGGAACAGGTTGGCCAGAGAAGTTTGGATGCCCTGATCCTGCAAGTGTTCAAGGCCAGGTTGGATGGGGCTTTGAGCAGCTTAGTCTAGTGAAAGGTACCCCTGCCCATGGCAAGGGGTTGGATCTAAATGACCTTTGAGATCCCTTCCAACCTGATCCATCATATGATTTTATTATATTTTGGGCAAGGTTGCTTTAATTATTTAAATATGGCTTGAATTTAATTAATTTTCTTGTAATAAAATTTTAAATGAGCAACATGTCTATTTATTGTACCGTACTGTGTACAAGTACTGCCCTACTTTTTTCTCCATTACTGTGTTTCTTTTACAGAACTGGGAACCAAATGCCTATCTTTGGATTGTGTCACCAGCCATTTTGAGGTGTAATTTCTTTAAAAAAAAAAATGTAGCCCAAAAGGTAATTTTGTCTCCAGGCATTAAAAAATTCATTATTAGGTAAAGAGAACATCATCATGCTACTAACCTAAGACAGAAATAGTCCTTTTTGTAGATTAGAAGCAAAAACCTTTGCATTAATGCGCTTAGTTTCTGGGGCTGTATAACAACGTAAAATTCTGAAGTAAAAGATAACAAAGTGGCAGAGAATAAATTAATTGAAGCAAATGGATGTCTTCCATTTCATTCCCTAGTTCCACAGACTGGCTTCTGCTTATTTTCAACATTGTCTCAAATTGTCTCTGTTATGATGAATTCTAAAAAAAAGAATATCATATTCCTGGCATATCAGTTAAAAATCCATTTTTTCCACTAGATTTCCAGAGCCTGTTTAACTGGGTAGCAGCTAAGTTAAGTAACTTGTGCAGATGCATTTGACTATTTATTGGGCGGCACAAAAAAAAAAAAAAATAGTTATATAATGTTTTCTTTGGAGCAATGCAATTCTATTGCTTGTCTCCCTCATTTGTTTCAGAGTTGATAAACAGAAAAAAGCACTATTGCTGCTATTCTTTTATAAAAGAGAACTACTTGAAACCTCTAAGAGTAACTTGGAAGGTTACAGTGCTTACCTTTTAGTAGAGTAGTTGAACTTTTCACCATATACTTGGATTGCAGGAGATGCTAGTTGCTTAAGCAGCTGCAGGAAAACCAGGGGCAAGCAAGGGCCAGAAACCACGTGGGGCTGCCCAGCAAAACTCTGCTCAGACTGAAACTGTCTGCTGCCTTCTGCACAGCCAACATACCTCTACATGAAAAAATTTGGAGATCACAAGTATCCTAAGGGATACTTCTACACCACTAAGTATCTACACTACTAAGGGAAGATCATCAGAGATACATTATTTTCACTAGGCTGTGTCTTGAGTACATATTTTTAGGAAAGGCAGCACAATTTTTATATGCTTCTCAGTATAAATTTTTCCACAATGCTTTATAGTTTTTGCTGTCTTATGCTTTTATGAATTTAAAGAGCCATAGTACCTGATCAATTTGCAAAATTCATCATGCATTTCATGGACTTTCATAAATTTTTGTCATTTTGTACATCAGCTTTTATTGCCTGGACCTGTATGGCTCGGCTGTTTTGTTGTTCATATACATGTTTTATTATTTGTAACACTTGTGATTTTGTGCATGGGAATGAATTTTGCAGACATAAAAAAGTTTGAAAACAATCAGAAATCAAATTTTTTCATTCTAATTTTGAAAATTGCAAGTAAATATTTTTAAATTTCACACAATGCAGTGCTGCTAAAAATGCAACCACTCACTTGTGTCACTTGGCAAAATTCTGAGTATAAACTCAAAGTACCTCATGACATCTTGATGATGGATCTGTGATTTTGAGAGATACCTACTCAGCTTGCCAAGTTTGAGGGCTTGTACTATGCTAAAGTTATATAAATTGTATGGGTTAATTGATAGTAATTTATAGTAATGCTGTCAATATATTTGCCATACAGTTTTCTGTAACTTGCCAATCCATTCCCAGAAAGACAATGAACACTGGATAAAGGTAGATAATTTTCCCACTCTCTTATCTGTCAAGCTCAAGCTGAAAATAAACACATTTATTCCCTCTTAAGGTTTGGTGCCTCTGTGTTCACACCTGACAATTAAATTTATGATCCTTTAGTTAGATGTGTCACTTCTTTAATCTGAGTAAAGTTATTTTTGTGTAGGTTTCTGCTTATTAAATAAGTGAATATATAAAATCTTTAGGTATTTTGGCAAGATTTTGTGATGAACCAGTGGGTTAAGAGCTAGGGGCTAGACTTGCAGTGGTGCTTAGCACTGCTGAAAAATCAAGCCCTCAGGTTATTCTGGTGCTTTGTCATTTATTTTTTCCTCTTGTCTTTTGTTCTCCTGTACAGCCTCACCTCATGGCTTCTGTCTCTCACTGTCCCTCTTTGATTGCTATTGTACCTTGTTCCTGTCCTTAGGCTCATTTGAGCTTTTGATTTCAGAAACTTTTCTTCTCTTCCAGAGGCTTTGTTTTAGTTTTTGGTGGCCTTCCTGTTTCTAAAGTCTTTATTCCTCAAGACTTACCTGTCAGTATGAATTGATTCATAGAAATCTGTGGATTTCGAATCTGTTCAACATCAAGTATGGTATGCTTCATTTTTTTGTTTAATTTAAAGCAATTGATTTTAGCCACAGATGTAAGTAATCAGGTCTGATCTCCTGAAGAACAAGAATCATAAGTCATAATGAAATCAGGTTATTTGAAGAATTGCAGTCCTAAGGTTTGACAAAGTCAGTTAATTAAAAAAAAATAAATGGACAAAATTATAGCCATTTTACTTGGAGGAAAATAGGAAGGAAAAATTAGTGGATTTGGGGATGTTCCAATTGGTCACTGATGAAGAAACTAAATTCATTGTGAATTGTCCTATAGCATCAGGATATTTGTTTGTTAATCAGAACAATGTATAAACTGAGGATTTTCTGTAGGTCTCACCAGATTTGGTAAAAAACATGGACTTTTAAAAACAATTCTTAGCAGAGAAAAGGAATTATAGCAGAGCAAAATACATTAAAAAACCTTGAAAAATATGCAAAAATATAAATGTAAAGCATAGTTTACATGCAACAAATACACAATGATTTTCTGTGGTTTTATTTTATTTTATGTTTTCAGTATTATTTTTGCTGTCTCTTCCCTCCGCTGGACATCCTTGTGTTCCTTTCTCTCACTTAGCAGGAGGCAACGGCAGAACAGGATATGTGTGTGCAGACCTCTGCCAAGCCCATTGGAGTAGTTCACTTACATCTTCCTTAACATCTGGCTTATATTTTATTCTAACTCTGAGAAATGCAGTGGCTGCATATTCTGTTCTTGCATCCCTGGTCTAATGGCAGTAAAGAGACATGGGGGACATGAGGTGGATAGTTAAGGGCAGAACCTTTCAAAAAAGCAGCTTGTGATAAAATCTTCCTTTAAGTGTAAACATTGCAATTTTTCTGCAAAAAAAAAAAAGAAAAAAAAAAGGCTTAAGAATTTTATAATGTTAGAGTGAGTTAAGTCAAATGCTATGCTTATAGAGAAAAAAAAAAGTAGAAAGAAAAAAATGAAGATTAGAAACCTATATTTTTTTTAAATTGCAACAAAAATATATATAGCATTTAAGAAACTATGGTGAAAGGAAGCAAACTAAAGGAAGTAAACTACTGAAAATTTGAAAACTAACAGCACAAGGGCTCTAACAAAGGAGAAATTAAAAATTAATGATACTGAGATCTATAGTATGGAAATATATCTGTCAGAAACATCCATGGATAAAAGTTCCTTTATTCATATATTCATTAAAGTACACAATAAAGGACAGGGAGAAAGCATAACAGCTGATAATCAATTACTTAAAATGAAATTAATTGTGGTCCCTGTCCCCGCTTACATTCTAGGTTCAAAATAGCAAATGAAAACACCTGGTGTTTATATCTAAAATATATTTTATTTTAAGTTATATAATCTGCCGAAATTTAGGTTGCAGAAATACAAGTTCCACACAGCTTTCACCCAACTGGATGGCTTGAATCTGACCAGAAGACTGCAAGAAATTACTGGAATGGAGTTACACTGATCCAGTGCCCTTTTACAGATAATCTCTTTCATGGAATTGCATCCATAGATGGTATTTTCCTGTAAGCTGCTCTTGTATTTGATTTAAAAAACTATCTGAACTCCATTAATAAAAGATAAGCTTCATGGATCAATAGAATTTCAAAATTTTCACTAAAACTGTAAGTAGGGCTGGTACCTGAAACTGTTTTTAACTAGATGCTGCTTCAGCTATTCAGCAACAACTTACTGGAGACAAATTAGAGGTACTTCTGTTTGTAATGCCTGTAATTGATTCAAGACTTCTGATATTTCATCTTAATACAGAAGGTTGAAGTATACTTTTTAGTTTCTGCTACAGAATAGGGAGAAACATACTTGAATAATACTTCAGGACCATTCTGTGTCATTTCTTTTACATATGCTGGTAACAGATGGTTCTTATGAGTCCTCTGTTCTGATGTTCAAAATTTAAGCTAGACTTTGTTTAATCTTTTGTTTGCACATAGTTTTAGCAAAATGTACTCACATCTCAGCTCCTTTTTTTCTTTTTTTTTTTTAATGCTGGGAATCTGTAACAATGGAGATAAGTCATGGCTTTCAGGTCTGGTATGACAGTTAAGAATCACACTAATAAAAACTATAATATTTCATCAGTTGTTGACTATATTTATATTTTATAAATGATTTATAAAAATTTGATCATGGTTTGCTCTCTGATTAGGGCTGTTCTCCTTGGTTATGACAGCACTTTCCAGGGCATATTACTGCTTAGGAAAAACTGCTGCAGCTGCCTCAGGAGTTACTCAAGCAGACAGTCTGGGAACAGAGCAAACTGCTTATAGGCAGCTGCTGAAATGTAGACATACACACACACACACACACACACACACACACACAGAGGATAATTGACTGTGCAACAGCTATAAAGAATAATACATGAGATCTCATGTTCACTATACCTTCCAAATATTAAAGAGAACAATATAGTAATAACCAAGAAACATGAAAACTGCATGTTTATAAAGTATAGTCTTATTGCTGTGGCACTATCTGCAAAAGCTGGGCCAACAAAGGATTAAGCAGTTAGAAAAGTATAAACAGATTTTATTTTCTCATTTATTTTTTAGTATTTTTTAATGCCATGGAGAATGCCAGTATTTTAATGGAACCACAATTTGTAAAAAGAATAAGGCTTCCAGATCTAGCCATTTCAATAAGCCAAAACTTGTTCTCATTTACAAAAGTGATAGAGCCTTTAGAGGACAGGATGAGACATAATTCTAATCAAGCTATTTTCCACAAACCTAGGCTGGAGAAAAATCTCATCTGTCTTCTACTAACAAGAGCTGTATGCTTTGGTTTTCTTTATGGAAAGGGTAACAAGGGATTCTTGCGATTTATGAACAGGACAGATACTGCTGTTTTAGAAGTAAGGGTGTTATTCATGTACTTAGCAGAGAAAACATTATTTGCCTCTCTTTTCTGCTGCCATTTTTAGAGGAAAGTTAGTATTTGCCAAGTAGAAAGGATTACTGAATAGAAATTGCAAAATAATGTTTTTCAGGTAGTTGAGAAATCAGGTATATTTTATGCATTGCAGCAAGAAGAGATACATCATTCCAGCTGCTAATACAGATGACAGAATTATTATTGATTATTTTAGGAGTCTTTGGATCATGTTGCAGATCCTGGCACTGTTTGCTAACACAGAGGCATCTGAAAAGGATGAGTATGGAGTGTGTTTTGCACATGGTTCAGTGAATGACAGTGTTCTGGGGATAATATATTCCACAGAAGTTTAGAAATGCAAAAGTTAGGAGTTTAGTTTAAGCAAGTTTTGCTTCTGAAATCAGTAGAAGATATGGGTGGTTCCCAGAGGCAATCTATGCTAGAGCTAGAATAAATCACTCTTTCAGGATGTCATATTTGGCCTTTGCCAAAATCACTGGAGATAAAAACTGATGCACAGGGATAGACTTCAGTTGCATTTGAGAAGGTGTTTCTGGGTAAATCTCATGCTTACATTACCCTTCAGAGCAAAACCAAGATATCTGCAGTATCCTGATATGAACCTGGTGAGACTTGGAGTGCTTGTGCAGAACATCTAATAATATCTGTTTCTTGCTATTTTCTCATGATTCATGCTGTGCACAAACATTATTTTGGGGTTCCTCCTATGAGGGCTATGACATCAGACACTGCAAGGACTGATGCATTTTGTAAATGGCCTGATTTTAAAGACAGTCAAATAACTGGGGATAAGCAACTGGTATGTTAGCACGTGGCTTTGCCAGGTGAAGTATAATTCGGACATAAACAAAATTGGCATGGGAGGGCAGTGACAGGTTCTTGTAAAGAAAGTCTAAGCCATTATCCTTTTACAGTATCTCAAATTATCACATTTGCTTGAATCATTAGTACTTTATGCAGATAATTTCTAGCATAGTGGAACATGAAATACAGCTTGTCTTCTTTCTGGGTAAATAAATAAATATGCTGTACTCACTCTGTTTGGGAAAAGGGAAATAAACCATGTTTCAGTGTGGATGTAAAGTGCTGCATCCACACATTTTGAATAATGACATTTTTTGGTGATGCTTTTATCTAGATTAGTACAAAACTCAATGTTCCGTTCTTAAGAATACAAAGTATCTCAATATCTCTCCTTAATAAATCACAAAAGCTTTTTTAAAAAGTGCGTGAAAGTAATTGTTTTGGTTATTCTTGAGTTTTACTTACTCTTTTTTGAAAGTTCTACTTGGTTAAAAATTGTGTGATGTACCACTTCTCGAGGAGTAGTATTCCTATGCTATCCTTTCTTTAAATACAGCTTCATTTCAATGTAGGGAATTGTATTATTATATTTATGGGAAAAGGATAAGAACATGCTTTGATGTGGGACTAGCTCATCCTTCTCCTTTGAATTATGTATACAGCATATCTGTAAGATTCACATTGTGTGATTGCATGAAATATATAACTGAAATCAGACTTCAGAGCAGAAATTTATTTTATTTGAACAGCAGACTCCTGACTGAAATGAAAATTATGTGAAGGGGAAAACTGCAGCATGTCTTGATATTTTTTCTTGTATGTTCTAAGACATCAAAATTTTTCTTTGACAACTGGCAGAACATAAGAGTTGGCATATTTAATTAAAAACGAGTTTCATAGCATACTTTCTTCTTTTTCTGTGAAAGGGTGTTTTCTCCTTACATTGCACAAGAAATGAGATTAAAGGCAACAGAATGTTTTGTTTGCTTACTTGCTGGTTTCAGAACATACTTGGACCAAAACAGTTGACTCCTGTCTTTCACTAACCTGTGTGTCTGACAAACTTACAAGCTTGTATACTTTGAGGTATTACTCCATTGATGTTGTCTTTGCCCATCTGTTTTTCCATTTTGGGACTTGCCTTTGAGAAACACCTCTTTCAGGCTGCCGTCCTATTTATGGAGACATAAGCA
Source organism: Petroica traversi (assembly GCA_025920805.1). Classification (NCBI taxonomy): domain Eukaryota; kingdom Metazoa; phylum Chordata; class Aves; order Passeriformes; family Petroicidae; genus Petroica; species Petroica traversi. The sequence continues at coordinate 25,467,973 of JAHLSL010000022.1, forward strand.
GAACAGTAGCACTTGTGTGAAAGAGCTGTCTTAAAAAACACATGTAATACTCCTGAAGTGTTCAAGCACCCAATACTCTTGTCTCTTCTCTGTGGAATGCAGAACAGATGCAGATGAAACAAGTAAGTTTTAAAACTGGTATCTTCTGCAAGCATAATTTAAAATGCTGGAGCTCTGAAAAATAATAATATTGTCAAAGATTTAGGGATATATTTACACAACCTCTTCACAGCAGAATCATTGCTAATTAAAAAGAAAAAAAAAAATTCTTGCAAGAGGCCAGCAAGGAGATGAACTATTTTTTTAAAACTAAAATAAGTAAGTCCTAACAAGAACAATCTGTCTAATCAAACTTGAATTCAGTATATTTGTTTGCTATGCAAAACAAGCTTTCATTAAAAGTTGGCCAAATTGAAATCACTTGTGATTTTAAAATTGGAACATTCTAGTGCAATGAGTTTTAAAAGTAATCCACATTGCATTTTTAGAGAAACAAATCAGTATGGTAGGAATTGTTGCTCCCCATCTCTACTTCTCTGCTCTCTTACTTGATTTGGAAGGGGAGGTAGAATGATTATCAAGGTTGTATTATTTTTACATTGATTTGCTGGTATACAGTTTCATGACTGCAGAATCTGGAAGAGAAAGAAGAGTCATTTGAGGAGCAACAGAAAAGACTATGCACTGTGGATGCCACAAATAATTTTTCTTTAGGGCCACCTTGAGTCACAGAATACAAGTAAGTAATAGTGAGAACACAGACAGGTATGTTTTTATTACATGGAACAGCAAAGGATGTAATGAATTGCTTAGGCCAAAGTAACACAGTGGTTTTAATTCACAGTAAGCTGAAAGTGCTGCTTGGAGACAGTTTTATCCATCCTTTGACCTTGGGTATTCATGTTTCAGTACCAGTTCACATAAGTTACACAGCTGTGTAAAAGAGAGGAACAAAAAGGCTTTATCTGGACCAGTTCCAGGTCAGTGCTAATTGCAAGTGTAAAGGATGTAACTGCAGAAAATGTGCAGAAGTGAATGGGAGAGGGGTGATGGGGTCGTGCTGTCTCACTGGCTTGCACTGATCACTTGGAACCACTGGGCTTCTTGGTAGGGTAGGTTTCTGTCAGATCAGAAACTGGCTCAGTATATGGTTTGATAATTGCAAAATTTTGTATGAGCACTGAGAATGGAAGATGGCAGGCTTCATATGGAACTGCACTCTGCCATCAGTGGGACTATGAGGATATCTTTGTGGCTGGACATTCACATTAAAGAAAAAAAAGTATTAATCACACCAATGTAATTGAAAAGAACCTTTCTATTTTAATTTTTACAGCATTTCTCAAGTCTGAAAAATAATTAAAGCAATCTGGAAATAAATTCCATTCCCTATAATTGTCATGGTAACTAAATCTGTATAAGCATAAAAATGATCATTGCTATAGGATGATATTTATTATATAAATATCTTCATGGAAGAATCTTACTTCTAGAAGTCTTGTCCAAGTTTGGGACTGGAGACGTTCAAGTCTTTTCAGGACTTCTGCTTTATAAACCATCACAATAACAGTAGATTTCCCCTCCATTCAACACCACCAAACCCTTCAAAACTGTGTACTGCCAAGCTAATTTCAAATAAGAAAAAATAAGTCTATTACATCAACTGGGTCATCATTCTTAATGTCTGGTTCAAGCAATATGACAATATGGAAAAAAGCCGGGGTTTTTTTCACAAGTTCTGCAGCTGCAGGATTTTGTCCCAGTCCTCAAGAAAAACTTGAGACCAACCTGTAAAAATCTTATATTATTATAATATTATTTATAATAAAATTGTGTATATTATTAGAGTGTTATTTCTTAAACATTTATAAGCACTTATATGCTATTATTTATTAAACATTTATACTTTGAGAGTTTTATTTCACAGTAGAACATAAAACAGAATTACATAGAGACTTCTGAAGGTCCTGCTCTAGCATAGAGTGTTCTGGGGGCTCTGCCATCACTCAGGAAGGTAAAATCTCTTTCTCTTTCACCTTCCCAAATCTGTTTTCAGGAACTTGTGCTTCTTGCCAAGCAACTGATGGTCATGGGCCGTAAGAGTGGCCTTCACTGTAATCTATTTTCTCCCCAGCCACAGTATGAGATCAGATCTATCAGTTCTTGCTGCATTTTCCAGGCAAAGTGCCAGTAACTTCGCCATATGCCGCCAGCAGGGAACCTTAACAAAGACATGTCTTGACAACTGCTTTTCCTTTTTAAAAGACAAAGGAAACTGTATATATGTCTAGATGAAGGGGAGCTCTAGCAAAACTGAATGTTTTTTCTTTTGCAATAAATTGGATCTAAAATCAGTTCAAATTCTTAAAATGCAGTTTTTCAAGAAAAAACTGTACACAGTTTGGGAAAACCAGATTAAAAATAGATTAGATGCTATAAAATGTTATAATAAAAGACATCTTCTCTCTTTGCTAAACATTGTGCTAATCAGTGATATAATGAATATTAGAAAAAGCAGCAAATTGATTCCTAAATGTCACATTTTAACAGAGGATATTAAAAGTAGTTATTTCATTTCTTGATTGCTTAGAGGTTTTATTATTTCATTACAATTTATCATACAAATCCAAACCAGTCCAGCTCAGCTTCTTTGTTTACAGATAATAAATAAATAAAATTTAAAAGGAAGCTATAGAAACCCTTTCAGTATAATTTACTTTTATAGCAATTCACAAAGTTTTTTGTCAGAACAACTGAAGCATTTTTTTGTCCTCAGCAAGACCAAAACAAGATTGTATTGGAAAAGCTTTATGTGAGAAGGGCCATTGGCACTCACATTCACAGTAATTATTCTTGTAAAATTAATTAACTTTTTTTTTTAATCCAAGCCCTTAGAATACTTCCCATTAGTAACAGCAGGTCTGTGCTTTTTATGTTCATTGTGGCAGATGTTCTTTACATCCCAGATTTCCTCAGAACAACAGAATGGTTTGATGGATGAAAGACTACATCTGGAAAAAGTGTATCAGTCAGCATCATTAAAAGCCTGAGCCAGAGCCCACTGAAATCAGTGGGAATCACTGGCTTATGTTCACATTTTTCATATCTTGTTAAGAGGGAGTAAGTCTTGATTATTGAAAAAGAATGGAATGACATTCTTTATTTGTATTGCACATAATTTCTTTCTCCAACAGTGAGGAAGAGAAAGACTGTATTGGCAGAAGAATCTCTTATGGACTGCTAGGCTTGGGACTTTCAGGTTTTCACAGTACTATGAGCTGGCAAACACCCTTGGGGAGTCTGCAAAGGCTCCTAAAACCTGCAGGGAAGGTGTAACTGGCTGTGGTGTACCAGTACTTCTGACAAAAGGGAAGAACATTTAAGCAAACAAGGAATCGAATGACTCAGGTTTCTATGACAGCATTTTGGCATGGCCAGGATTAGCTTTTGCAGTAGCCAGGAGGAGGTATGGCAAGGACCTGAGGTTACTCTATAACACCTCACATCATTTTCCAGAGACTGTGGAAGGGTCTCGTTTCCAGGTCGGGGAGAATGGTGTGGTCGGGTCGGGCTCCATGGTGAACGCTTTGCATGTGAATCACTCATGTCTCTCTTGTACACTTTTAAAAATTAATTTTGTTGCTGTTACTGTTCATTTTCTTGTTTTGTTGTTTCCAGTAATTTGTTCTTATCTCAAACCATGATCTTTGTCTTTTGTGCCTCCAATTCCCCTCTCCAAGGATAGTCCAAGGAAGTAAATTCTGATGGATGTGTAAGCTACTGGATGACACTATACTGGAATTGCAGCATTAGTGTTTATCACCTATGGAAATGGAAGAGAAAATATAAAAGGAGGTTGGAATAATTTTTCAGCAAAGTTAGGGAGAATACCATGAACAGGAAGGAATCCTTCAAACTGCATTTAAAACAAGAAAATTAAAAGTATCATGAGCTTTAATTTATTAAATGTCAAAATATGATCAGTTTGGCAGAATGGAAAAAGAATTTGAGAATCAACAATATAAACGCATCAAAATTATTAAAAAAATATATTTGAAACAGAAAAAAAAAGCCAGCATTCATTGGCCAGCAGATAATTTGTATTAAATGTACTCACAGAGATAACTTTCTCCATCAGTATTTTCTATGAAAAAGAAATGAAGATGCTCCCATGCTAAAGTGCAGTTCTCTGGGGGGAAAGGGCTCAGTGGACAATCTGTCTGAATTTGAAGGTACTGTGGAAGCAGTTACAGATAAAGTATTTTTTAAAAAAAGATAAAATGGTCTGATAAAATACATAGAAACCAGAACTATCAGAAAAATAGTAAAAGAGTTCAGGTGTAAAATGGCTCAACTACTAATGGTGTAAATTTTTACTTGACTGGAAGGTAAATAAAATAGAAGATGAAATTCAATAGAGATAAAGGCAAAAGAAGTGAAACGCAGTATAGATAATGTAAAGAAAACAATGCTTCTGAAGACAAGAAATCCTAGCTTTGCACGTGAAACTGTGAACTCTGAGGTGACTGCTTTGACATAGGTACAAGACCTTGGGATTATAATAATTTTATAGAAGTGTCATTTCCATGCAGTCAATGTTCACTTCATGCCCCAAGAAAAAAAGAATCTTAAAAATCACATGAAAAAAAATAGAGAACAAAAAAAAATAGAGAACAAAAGAGAAAACATTATTATTAAACTGAATAAACACACTATTTGCCTGCATTTCAGTGCTGTCTTCTCACTACAAAAAGGCTATCTATATCGATGGGAAAAGTTCATTGAAAGAAAACAAGGGGCATTGGAAGAACTGAAGTCTCTCTTAGGCACACTATTAGTATTGAATGTGTCAGCTGTGATTCCGTACCTTGGGAAAGAGATGACTTGGGAGGTATAGCAGAACATGAGCCAGCCTCAAAGCAAACAAAGTGATGTTTTCATACAGAAGGTAGTAGAACTGTGTAATTCTGTGTAATAATATTGAGGTATTAAAGAATTCTATAAGGGTTACAAGGGAGAATGGGCAAGTTCTTAGAAGAAACACCTATTTCAGGCCACTAAATGGACAACACAACAGCAGCAAGAAACTCATAACATTGAAAATAATTGGAAGTTATGTATGACTGTATATCATATGTACTTGCTCTGTTCTTGCTTTTCTCTGGCTGTCCACTTAGGCTACATATACCTTAATCTGCATAAGAAAAACACCTCTGTAATCTAAAATTTTTATTATACCCTGTTGTTGTTGTTTAGTACTCTAATTTCTTTATACAGTGTCCTAAATTGTATGAAGGCGGCTTACTGGATGAGTTCATTGTCTGAAAAATCACATGATAAAATTACTAATATTCCTCTTGTAGCTTTTATGTCTAGGAGCTTTAACCATGACTCAAAATTCTGCCACATCTGATATTAATCATAGACAGAAAAACAATACAAAAATGGAAATACTAAGTCTGCACCAAATGATTTGGTAATACATACACAGAACAAGAACCAGAAACAGAGACAGCTATAGCAGCATATATTTGCTATACTGCTACACTTGTATAACAGCTGTACAAATAAACTATGAGACAATATTCCTTTGATTGTACAAAATTTTTAGGAAGCATGGTGTTAGAAGGATATTTGCACAGAAAAATGAAGCCAGTTTGCTGATATTTAAATAGAATACATTTTAAGTATGAAGGATGCCTGGAAAAAAGCCCACAAATTTGTCTGAAAATTCAACAGCAAACTAGAGGCCAATATATTGTGTTAAACAAATTTGTATGGCGAATTTCATCTCCTGTAAAGGAATGGCAGATGTAAGAAAGAGTAATTTGTGAAATGTACTGAAATTAAACTCAAGAAGTTTATGACCGATGCAGCAGAGGTAAATTCACTAATTTAATAAGAAAGATAAAAATGGGAAATGAACATGGTAGGAGCTGAGGAGAATCATTACAATAGATAGGAAAACATCAGAGCTGCATTTTTTGAAAACCAGAGAAAGAGAAGATTGATGGAAATGAGAAGGGAGATGAGCCTAGACAAGAGTTGTAGCTGAATGGGCAGATAGGAAAGCTGCATGTGAGGAATGCGTTACATTGAGTGTTTCAGACATGACTTCAGTGGCAGACTGCAGTGAGGTTGGAGTTGAGGATGATATCCTCTGTATGGGTGTGAGTGACAGGGGGTGATCTCATAGTGGCTAAGCAGGTAGGCACATACAGCCAGGGTAGTGGTGGGAATATGCATGCAAATATATACATATAGTTCAGAAAGTATGTACTACTGAAGATACATACTGTTGTATTTTACTGTTGTTTTCACTTTTCCTGGACTCTTTTACAACATGGGTACTATGTAATCAAAACCCCCCATAATTAATTAACTGAGGCTGAGTGTGACCTTAGGAATGCAAGAAATCTCTCGATGTCTGATGGGAACTTTCCCTGGCAGTGTTTGACTGCAGTAGACCTTTTAACACTTTATTTCAAAGTATTATTGTTCAGAGACCGTTCATACCGAATTTTCTCCCTTTTGTAATTTAAAAAAGCAAGGACATCTGATTCAGTCTTTTTATATTTTACCATATAATACTAGACAAGAGAGATCACTGAAAGAGTTTGCTGTAATGGCACAGTTAAAGAGTAAAAGCTGTAAGATTTCTCTTAGTATGGAGGTCAGTCTCCATACTAACATATGGTGATGTTTGGATAGACAAAAAAAGAGTCTGCCATTTGGTTTCAGACAGGTCATGGCTTTAACTGTCTGCTCACTGACAGGAAAAAAAATAGATACAAGATTTCATACTATTATTCTCCATTTACAGTTGGCAGATAAGTTAAAAAAGACATACTCTTGAGTTGATTCCCTACCTGAGAAAATATTGCACTTCTTCCTTTGCAAAATCACCAATTTCATTAAACTAAGAATAATATTTTTAAGGTAATTTATTTGAGTGTGTCTGTATTTCTGCGGACTTGCAATTGTGTAAGTCCTTCTAAAATGGTCTTTACCAAGCCACATCAAGATTCTTTTTTTCTTAGGGCAAAAGTACACGCAGAAGATACTGTTTTCTCTCCTTCTCCAGCAGTTGAAGAGCAGCACTGAAATGGAGATTCAGACACCTATTCTTGCAACAGGCTGTGCACTGAAGGCTCAGCCTGAAGAGAACCACTGGAATGCTGAGATAATTCAAAGACCTGATGTGCCTGACATGACCTGAAATACTGAAATATTTCTAGGCATTTTTTTAGGTATTATGTTAGTGATGGAGCTGCCATGACATTTTCATACTAGATATACTATTTCAGCTCTTCACAATTTTCCACTAAAAATGACCTTTTAAGATGATTTTTTTGTATGTGCATGAAGATAGTACTTAGAGGTGCTGAACTGACACTTGAAATCTATTTCAATGTCAGTACAGTGCCCAGCTCCCAGTAGTGTGCCAGTAATACAACATTTCCTCTACCAAAAAGGCAACGGAACATTTTGACATCCTTGGTTATCTGCTGAGACTGGCAAAGGCCTTGCAGAAATAAGGGGATCAGACAATCTGAAGGTTTCTTTCATTTACAGCAAGAATTTTTCCTTCTTTTCCCTCTACTTGAAATAATCTGACTCTACTAGAAGAGGTTAGCATCTACAAAGGAGGAGTTACCTTTTAACAGATGTTTTAATAGTCAGAAACTTCCAAAGAATGATGAAAAAAGGATAAACTAGTAGTTCTACTTAATATCTGTGCCTAATTTCTGTATGTTTTATTTACTTCCAATTACTACCTTTGGAGGATTTGTTGGTAAGCCCTATCTTTGCAGTGCCCACAAGGTTAGACAAACAGTGAATAAATTTTAGGCATTTCACAGTTCTTTTCCTTTTACTGATGTGGGTTTTCTTCTGTTGAGGAATAAGGGCAAAGTAGGCAAGCTGACTGCAGAAGATAACAAAGACTGTGTGCATGTTATTTTCTGAAATGAAAGTGTGAATATTCCTTTGGAGAGGGAAAAAAAGAGAGGGGAAAAGATTTGGGACAAGAAAGAGTAAGACAGAAGGGCTGAGAGGGCTTGAGTCATGGGACAGAGTACAAAAGAGAAAAGGAGGAAGGAGCAGTTGAAGAACGTGATGTGCTAATGAGGAGCAGGGGCAGGTAGCCACTAATTAACTTCTGTTTGATCACCTATTTCTGCCAGAACTCTGCAGGTAGAGATTGGAATGTTCCTAGTGCTGCAGCTTGTCCCAGAGGGCTGAACTGAAAGTGAGACAGTGCATTCATGTGCTTTGACATTCCTATTTAAAGGATTCATAAATTCCTTCACTGTTCTATGGGCTGCTCCTCTCCCATTGTCTGTGCTGAAAGCTCTCATTCTTCGAAGTTCTCTGTGCTGCTCAGCCTGGATCTTCTATTTGCACCAAATCTGGGAGAAGTTCTTACTGTTCCTTCCTGGTACAGTATGGGACAAGATCAGGGACTTGTCCATTGGCAGGGAGGAAGTTTGGCATAACCTGCTGCTGCACATGTTATCGTGGATCTGCAGAGGTTCAACGAAGGGATCTAAGCCCTGCCACTTGTCTTTTAAGACTGAAATAGTGTGTGAAGGGAAGGTAGGACAGGGACTCCCACTCAAAAGTTAAAAAAACCCCCCAAAACATCCAGGAAATGAAAAGCTGGTATACAACTCCTCATTGAACAGGGAAGCTGAACAGAGTTTGGAAAAAAATACTAGAGTTCATGGGCCGACAGCATATTTGAGTAGGGCTGGCAAAATAATTCAGGAAAATAATTCACTTTGCAGTCACACCTCCCATGTAGCCAAAGAATTGATGGAGGAAACAGGAGCAGTCACTGTGAACACATCAACTATGGATGTGATAAAATGCTACAAAACCCCAGGAAATTCAAGGACAGAATTAAAACAGAATCCACACTTACCTTTGGAATTTTCTGTCCTTCCAAAATACTCAAAATCAGAAACACAGAAAATTATTGTTGAAAGTATTCCAGCTGCACTATTTTGTTGTCTGCTAACCAGCCATCTCTGTGCTCTATTTAAAAACTTCTACACTACCAACAAGCTACCCATCTTTGCAATGCCAGGAGGAGTTTTGGCTCTGGGAAGGCTTGTGTGGGTGCTACATGCAGCACTATGCTAAATGTAGCGCAGGCTCTGGCCACAGAACATATACTTGCCAAATTTTATGCCCTCTCCAGGCTTCATCGTGATAGGGAAGATGTGTGCTGATGTCTTTACAAACAATTCTAGGGGTGAAGGTATGGGAGTTAACCTCCTTGAAATGGGTCGTAATGTTTGTACTAATTTCAAGCACAGGTTTGTTACAGAGCCCAGTTTGACTCCTGAAACACAGAGGCAGTCTGCACAAGCCTGAACTTTGGGGTAAAATGACAGGTTCAAGGGGGGATATGCGGCAGGTGGTTCGGGAAGGCTGTACCTTCCTAGTACAGCCAATGTGGAAAGGAAGAGGGCAGTGTGTGACCATAAGTTTAGGATAAAAGGGGGCTGCACCCTCCAAAACCCTAAGAGAGAAAACCCCATGGATGTGTGCCCCAGTGGACTCTCTCCCTTTCTTCGAATACAGTGGCAGAAGTCCCCTGTCTCTTTTATGGACACTGGCTTTTCATAGCAGCAGTTTCCGTACAACCATAGAAGGGGTTTGGCCCTACATTTATCCATCATTATAAATGTGTTTTTTTAAGCTCTTACAACCCTGTTGGAAGCTTTCATGTTTAGGACTATTCTCAGTCCTCAAGCTCTTAAGGTCATACCTGTGTGCCAGAGCATCGATTCTTTTGAAAGTTTTGTGCAGGTGGCTCATTTTGGTGGTGGGGTGGGGGGGCAGAGGCGAAAAACCGTGGAAAACCCGTGTGCATGTAGGGGCCAGGGACAGCCCTGCGACTGAGGCAAAGCTGGGACTCTTGCAAAGGCAAATGTGCAGCCTTGTTCTCTGTGCTGTCCATCTCTAACCATGTGCTTTTGAGCTCCCAGACTGGTGTGATGTGGTCAAACAATTGTCACAGAATCACAGAATGGTTTGGGGTTGAACGGCACATTGAAGGTCACCTAGTTCTAATAGTGGGCTAGGACACCAGGTTGCTCAGTGCCCCATCCAACCTGGCCTTGAACATCTCTTCCCAATTTTATTTTTAATCTTTTTTTTTTTTCTCCCTAATGCAATGGATTGCTGTTCTTCAAAAGTGAGCTTGACAATGCAACAGAGCCCACGAGAAACTCAGCTCTTCGAGCAGCGGTTAGATGAGAACAGCTTTGCAACTCATTCTCGTTTCCACACGGGGAAGTGGAGAAGTGCCAGAGTGGTTTTTGGAGCTGTGTTTTACCGGCAGCCCCCGGAGAAGGAGAGTTACCGACCAGCGCCGGCGGCCCCGCCGGAGCGGCCCC
>JAHLSL010000022.1:25478781-25954557 GCA_025920805.1 Petroica traversi
GGGCGAGCGGCTGTCCCCGGGACCCCGTGCGGCTGCATCTGCCGGCTGCTCGCGGGACTGCCCTGCCCGTCACGCCCGTGCTACCCCGTAATTTAAATGCCCTTAGCCATGCTGGATTCTCTTTATGCCACCCAGTAACAACACTGTTTTTTCTCTGCAGTGGACCGCAGTTCGAAGAGGAGACAGGTGAAGCCTTTGGCAGCTTCGCTGCTGGAAGCTTTAGATTATGATAGCTCTGATGACAGTGATTTTAAAGTTGGAGATGCTTCAGGTAAATATGCTTTCTCATCTCCTTCGTTCAGAATTATCTCATTTTCGGTTTGTGGTTGCTCATTTATTCTCATATAGGAGACAGAATGCTTGTAGTCAGTATGCTGGGACTTGGAGCCCCTTGAAGGGAGTTACTTGATTGGATAACTGGGAATCAGTACTTCAGTTGAGATTTTTTTTTCCCCCCTACGGAAATCTCATGATTGTGTAACAAGTTTTAGTAGAAACATTTGAGTAGCTTCTGTGCAGACTGCCTATATTGCTTTTGAACTCTTAAGTGTAGAGATAATTTTTGGAGTATTCACTTTATTTAGTATTGAAATAAGAAGAATCTGAAGCCATTTTGTTTTGAATAAGTCTGGATAATAGTTTGTTGTGGGCTTATGAACTTGACTTTTTCTCAAGGTTGATTCTGCTTGGTGAGTAAGAAGCTAAAGCAAAAAGAGAATCTGTTCTGGTTTTTATTGGTTTTTTTACAATAGACAAACTTAAGGTGTCCATTCAGAAATATGCAGAAAAGTGTAGTGATTTGCTACTAGAAGGAAGTCCTTCTCAAAGAGTGTTGTTGCTTTGCAGTCTTTTCTATATGTGCAGATTCCTGTATCTGCAGTGAATATTCTCAGAAACTGAAAATAGACAAGATGGCAAAAATAAATGTAGTGAATTCAAATACATTGAAGGAAAGGGGGAGAAGGGATAGGACCGTGTTGGTCAATAAACTGCACGCTGTTCTGTGGCATGTGCTGAGGGAAATAAACAAGATGCTGGATTTATAGCATGTGAGGGGATGCATTATGCCACCTTATCAAATAACTTGACTGTTATTTCTGCAGTGGGGATGCTGGTGCATGTTTTGTGTGAACATATAGTGCAAAAGCATTCCCATTTAAAGGCTTATTCTTTAACATTTGGCAACTTCCTCTGTACTGATGAACTTAAAAATGCTTAATAGTAATAATAATTCACCCAGTGTCAGGTTTAAGATATGCGCTAATGCTCCTTGTTTGTGGTTTGGTTGGTTGATTTTGTTCTTCTTACCACCTCTTCCCCTAGGCTTACTCATATTTCCCTTGGTTGTTCTGGTAGAGCAGGCTGCAGTGGCTTAAGAGAGTAAAACTGATGTCATCTTACCAATTAAGGCTTTGTTAAGGCTTTTGGGGTCTTGTTTCATCTACTCTTCTAATTGTGTTCTGAGCTTTATTGTTCCTTCCTTTCTTTTGAATAAGGATATAATTTGCCATAAAAGGAAATTATTTTTAATTACCAAAGGAAATCTCCCTGTTTGGAACAGTAGCATAAGTGGGATTTTAGGGAAAATGAGAATTAGAAAGGGAGTATGGATGATGAACGCTTAATTCAGGGCAGTATATTAGTTGGTCAAAAGTCAGTAATTTATTAAAAATAGTGAATTCAGCTTCCTGACTCAGTGAGTGTGAGTGCAGAAGACTCATTTGTGATTGCTGTCCTTTTTGACTTCTAGGATATTGTATATACTAGAGGGGGCTGTTCAGTATCTAGCCTTGAGTGTATTTCAGGATCAGTTTCATTTTGAGGAAGTTGATTGGATTTTCCTTTAAATATGCAACAATGAATCGAAACAAGCATATGAGAAAAACTCAAGTTTTGCTTAAAGTTTTTTTTTTCTAATTGCTGTTTTGTGTTTATATATCCTATGAAGTGTTGTCTTAGCATTTCTGAACCTATATCTATTATTTGTAGGAGAAATTAATGTTCTGTTTAATAAAATTTAAAATTTTGAGAAAACACTTTGAAACAGCAAGAGAATTTGACACCTTATACTTTATTCAAAGATTTTCAGTGTGGAAAAAGAAAGTTGTGAGAGTTTGAAGAAGTTAGGGAACGGAAAGATATTACAAATAAGCGTTTCTTACGTATAATACAAATTTAAATGAATAGTGGCAGGGTATCTGAAGCAGAATATCTGTACTGATATAAAGTGAAGCTGGTATAACATCCTGTTAAATTTCTTTGCACTTAGTCCATTTAGATTTGTCTGGAATAAGTGAATAATTAAAGGGACCTTTTTACATGCGCACACACACACACACACACATAGGACTCTCCATGAGCAGCCTGTTGCAAATCAGTATTTAGTATTTGCTTGAATTCAGAATGACATTGTATATCCTGCTTACAAAGGGAAATAAGTGTGTCAGAAGTAAACCAGTCTGCACTGAGTGTGAGCATAAATTCTAGTATGGTAATTGCACAGCTCCACAACGTATGTTTATGTTTACTTCATTCACAAATGCACATATAGGTGTTTAAAATAACAAAACAAATTTGAAAATTAAGTTAAAGGATTATTTAAATACAAAATTAAAATCATTCTTATGTTGTTTCCTCCCAGATGATTGTGTTGTGTCCCTACGCGTGGGCTCTAGGATCTCCAGTGATATGTACTAGTAGATGATACTGTGCAAATATATGGGAACTGAACCCACAACACCTAAACTTTTATAAACCTTCATTGTTCTGCCAGATTTCTGGGAATATGCAATGCAGTAAGGATTTGAGAAGTTGTGATTAAGTACTTCCAGGAAGTAGTTGGCATTTCTGAACTTCTGTTTTCAGAGTCCTGATGCCTTGGTAAATATTTTCGTTATAAAAAATATTTCAAATCTGCTAACCTCTATTTCCACCAAAAAATCCACAGGTGTCGTGGACTTTTACTTACAGTGTAGTTAATTTCTTTTCTCTTGGACTTGGGTGATGCCAACAGTCAGCTGGCCTTTTTTTGCTTAAAAGATGTCAAGATATCAACAGATTCTGGCATCTCTTCAGAGAAATTGATTTTAGAACTGTTACATTCTTGTAAATTTGCTCAATGTAAATAGTTTTCAGGCCTCCGGGTTTTTCATTATCTTCATACTGAAAAAGTAATTCTTAATGGCTTCTCTGTTTCTGTAATGCCATATTCTAAAGTATTGTATTCTTCTGGTTTTTGTAAACGTGTTGAAAAATTTGTTCTGTAAGAAAGAATGTCGTATGAAGTCTTTATGTGGGAATCAATGAAAAAACCTGCGTCTTTGGAGTCAGTACAAACATGTAATGATGAAATGATGGTGCTGTAATATACTCAACTGCAGGCTTTTAATAGTATCTTTCACAATAGATATCAGTTATTTGAAATTTTGCTTTTAAGTTAACTAAAGCATGGATTGGGGAGTCCTTGGTTCATTTTTTTTTATGCAATGGGGGCAGCTGGAGATACGCTGATGTCAGAAATCAGAGTACAGGCGTAGAATAATTCCCAGCAGGACTCCAAAGCAAGAATTTACCACTTTTCTTCTCTCTCATCAGTGAACTCAGTCAGTTTTGTCAGAGCACATACTGAAATTGAAATCATACAGAGGAATGTAGTGGTCTCTGTACAAGAATCAAGTGTGAATTTAAGGACTGGTTCCTATTGCAGTGTAGCTAAGAAGAAAATAAAAAATGCTGCCTTTGAAGAACTTAATCCTGTCACTGCTTCTGCTGTTAGTCTTGTTGACTCCAGTTTTTAGATACATCCATAATTTTTTTTTATGTTGGGTGTGGAGCCTGACTTGCATATATTTTATGTACTATTCTTGCAGTTGAAGTCAGTAGAATATATGTTTAAAACAAGTAATGATCTACATAAATGCATATATTAGCTGTACTTAAAAACCTGTGTCTTGATCTAGAAATAAAAAGTTTCATATAATATTATCTTTATGTAACTTGTTTCCTCTTAGCACAATGGAGATTACACTTTTGCTTTCCTGTTCAGGATATTGTAATATAAAAAAATGTTGTGAAGGATCAAAATACTGTAGTGTTTAACAGTTCTGAAATCTTGATGAAGAAAAAAATATGGTTTTTTTTGAGATGAAACTCAAAATGATAGGCAGCAGAACAGTTGTAAGGTATTTCAGTAGACAGTGAAGGTAAAAGAAGATATTTTCTAGTTAGCCATTAGTAAATTATCATGTGTTTCCATTTAATGTGTAGTCCTGAGACTGGAATACACAAGGGCTTTTTCTAATTGAGAAAATGGAAAGCATCAGCATTATATTCTTTTGGAGTATCTTCATCCCAGGTAAAACTTTAGTCTGTACAGATGTCTGCCACCCTAAGTAAAATTTTGGAGTGACTGACAAGATTTTCAACTTCCATCCTCTTTGGAAACACTGGGATTTCTGTTATTCCGGGTGCTTGCTGACAAGCAATTGATGGGGTACCCAGTTTCATCAGTGTTCTAGCATTGCAAATGAGGCACTTCCTAATGACTCAAGTCAAAACTGGCAATCTTTAGTATCAAGTGGTTTTGCAACTTGAATAGACATCTACCGAAATGTCATATGACATAATTATTGCTAGCGTAAAAGTGAGGAAGCTGCTTACTAAATGACTTTCCTTTGTTCCCTTTCCATCATTTTTTCTTTTAAACTTAAGTACTTGTTTTCTGAAATGTTAATTGTGGATCACTGGTCAGTTTAGTCTCCTGCTCTGCACAGTCTCCATCTGCAGTTCATACACATTAGATACTTCTTGTCAAACCTAATTTGAGAAGACAGTTTCTCTTCATAGAGCTGTAGCATCTTAATCTATATTGGTTTAGTTTTGTGTGTTCTTAATCATGTTATTTTGGACGGTTCAATTTTTTTAACTGCCAGCACTGCTGATGTTGAATTACTCGTAGTCTACCAGTGTAGATTGCATATGCAGCAAAATAGCATAGAAAACCAGGGACATATATCTAACTGGTGTGTTAGATTCTCTTTCTAGAAATTATGTTGCAAGTGAGGTATTAAGCCTTTTTAGTTCTTGCTTAGATTTATATTGATCATAGCATAATGGACCTCTGTGTCTAGTAGACAAATGTGGTCAGTTTTACCAGTTACACAACTCTGCCTTTGGAAATATAAAAATTCCTATTTTCCATGCACGATCTAGGTTTTCTTGCCTCTTTTTTATGTCCAGTCATTGATATTGTAGCTTCCTAGTTAGTTTAAGCATTTCCTTAAGGTGTTATGAAGTCTTTATTTATGATATCTAGATCAGATGTAGGAAGTACAGCTGCTTTTGCGTGCTTGGTATAGCAGGGTATGTTCCAGGGATTTTTAGCAGTACTAGAGCTGTTCTTCCGTAAGGAAATTTATGGCCAGAGGCTGTTGACAAACGCTTTTAGGAGTGTTTTGCCCATTTCCAGTCCATGAGGATGCAGGTGAGGGATTGTACATGGTGTGTACCATACTGTTTTAACAGGGATTGCTGGATGTCATTTCACATAATCATGTCAAAGGCTAGGTGTTTGCCTTGTGGTGGGAGAAAAAGGGTAAAGGACCAATAGATAAGAGGATGGTGGTTGAGTGACAATAACATCACCTGCATCCTGGTATTTGTTACTGCTCTCAAAAAGAGGGTATTATAAAGGCCACTGAAGGCTCTTTGTCACATGATGTATAGATTATTATTGAATAATATTATTTTGCAGTGATAACTTGGTAGTTGCTTTCTGTGTTGCATGCTCAGTTTTCCAGTGTTTCAGAATTCTTGGTTGTTTCATTGTAGGTAGCTTTGAGCACTTTGGAAATACTCAGCCAGACAGGACTTGGTGCGAATAAAAGAATTTTCTAAAATGATTCCAAATGCTTCTCGTCTACTATTTGGATTGTGTTTAACTTTGATAGTGGAAGAGGCAAGTTCAAAATTGAGTTGTTGATTGCCTTTAACCAGCTTGTTCTTTAGACGTTAGACTTACAACAATCAATAAAGCTGTTTTCTAAAGAGCTGCTTTTTAAGCTAAATACTGCATTGAAGAACCAGACTGTCTCCTGTGAGCATTGGCCAGGTAATTTTGTACTACAGCGCTTGCTGTCTATATACATGAATTTTCTTAGAATGTTGACAAAAAAAAAATTTTAGGGTGTCACATTTAAAATTATTTGTAAAATGATCCAATAAAACCCTGGGAGGATTTTTTTTTTGTTGTTGACTCATGTAATGATTTCAGTAGGTTTACCCTGAAGTCTTGTGCATAACGCATATTATGCAAGACTCTGAAGCTGAGTGGAGTGTTTCTTTATTACACCTTTTTTTGGAATGTTAATTCTGTAGCATAATGTTCTGTTCTTTTCAGAATTTTCCTCTTTGGATTTGACTGCCACCTGCTGTTGTGCTTAGTAGAGCTAAAGATACGAAGTGCGGAGGAATAAATGATGTCTTTCTCCCAACTGTTATCTCTCATATTTGTCCTCAATGGAACTCTATATTCTTCACTGTTTGATGGTGTATCTGGCCCCCATCTTTCACTTAGAGTAGCTTTGCTTCCCTCCTATGGGGAATGACATGATATAGTTGCCAATTTGAAAGAGCCATTCTTTAAGCATCTCTTTCAAGCAGAAAATTGTATACTGCAGCCTCTTCCTCAGTAAAAGTGCAGCTGACAGAAGAAGACCTGCAAAAATTGCTGTTATCGCAGAATAGCTCTTTTTAGAAAAGCACCTCTCACAGTGGATGCATTCAGATCCAGGATCTCAGGAGGAGAGATACCTCCTACTATAGATGTGAATGAATAAAGGAGAGTAGAAAGCAAGATGTGCAGGCAAAAGGCAAAAGAGAAATTAAAGGAGAGAAGTCAGTGAAAATAGTGTTTATTTGCTTTCTGCTTTAAATTATTGCATGGTGTACTATAGATGTACGTTAGGGTGTTAGAGATCAAATTATACCAAGACTAAGATCCCTTCCAAAACAAAATGAAAGCTTAAATTGGTAAGAAATCTAAAACTCTGCAACAGCACAGTAAAGCATCAAAACAGATGTTTGTTTGTCATGATGGGGAAATAAAACAAAAGAAAATAATGAAAGCTAACTCAGAAATTCCAGTGAATTTTAACGTGGCAAAATCCTGTAATGCCTTATTTATAGTAAGACAAATAGTGCACATAGGTACTTGGCACCTGTGAAATGAGATATAAAAATATGTTTTGCTTTGAGCATACATATGGCATTTAATCTGTGATATGTCTAGTATAAGAGTGTAGCTTTAGGACTTACTTGTAAAATGTTTATAAGAGCTGACAAGTATCATAGAATTGTAGAATTGTTTAGGTTGGAAAAGACCTTTTAAGATAGAGTCCAATCACTAACCTAGCACTGCCAAGTCCATCACTAAACCATGTCTCTAAGTGCCACATCTGCACATCTTTGTAATATCTCCAGGGGTGGTGACTCAACTGCTTCCCTGAGGAACAACCTTTTCTGTGAAGTTTTTCCTAATACCCAACCTAATCGACCTCTGTTGCTACTTGAAGCTATTTCGTTTGTTCTATCACTTGTTACATGGGAGGAGAGACTGACCCACCCCTTGCTGCCCCCTTACAGGGAGTTGTACAGTGGTAAGGTCTCTCCTGAGCCTCCTTTTCTCCAGGCTAAACACCAGCAGCTCCCTCATCTGCTCCTCATCAGACTTCTGCTGCAGACCTTTCACCAGGTCCATTGTCCTTCTATGGACACGCTCCAGCACCTCAGTGTCTCTCTTGAAGTGAGTAGCTCAGAACTGGACACAGGATTTGAGGTGTGGCCTCACCAGTGCGATTACAGGGGGATGAGCACGGCTGGTCCTGCTGGCCACACTATTGCTGGTACAGGCCAGGTGCCATTGGCCTTCTTGGCCACGTGGCCCATGCTGACTCTTGTTCAACTAAATGTCAACCAGCACCCCCCACCCTTTCCACTGGACAGCTTTCCATTCTGGTTGTCTACGTCATCTCATGTCTACGTGGAGGCTTCTTTGTCATAGTTCTACTGCTGCTCAGTGGTTTTCAGCTTCTCCAGTTAGTTGCTTGTTCTGTGAAAATTGGTGTAGAGACACTTCAACTGGGCTTTTGGTCTCAGCAACCCTCCTTTACTGCTGCATGGATCTCCATTCCCTACTTCCACTGAGGTAACAGACCAAAGGACCTCTCATGTTGTCCCCCAAGCCATGGTGTGCTACCCCCAGGTGTGTCTCTAGTGAACCTGGGTTTATTCCTTTCCCCCTTCAAACCTAGTTTAGTCTTTCAGTGAGCCCTGCTAACTCCTGTGCAAAGATACTTTCCTCCTCTTTGTATCTGGTGTGCCCTGTCAGTTGCCAGCATGCCTGGTATCCTATAAACTAACCCATAATAAAAAAACCTTTAAAGATCATCTAAGTCAACACCCTGCCTTGGCCGGAAGCTTCTTTCACTAGACCAAGTTGTTTAAAGCCCCAACCCACCCAGCCTTGAATATTTTCAGAGATGGGGCATCTTCAAGTTCCCTGGACAACCTGTTGCAGTGTTCCATCATGGTCATTGGAAAGTTTCTTCTGTCCAATCTAAAACCCTAGCCTCTTTCAGTTTAAAACTGTTTCCCCTTTTTCTGTCACTACAGGCCTTCTCCACCCTGAGCCACCCCAGCTCTTTGAGCTTGTCTTCATGGAGTGTTGCAGCCTTCTCACCATTTTTGTGGTCCTTCTGTGGGGGTACTCTTTCTTAACAAGGAAAGGCTGAGACAGCTAGGCCTGTTCATCCTTGGGAAGGGATGAGTGAAAGGGGAACCTCATCCATGTCTATCAGTATCTGAAGGGAGGGTGTTGAGAATGGAGCAGGCTCTTCTCAGCACCAAGCGCACCAAGCAGTAGGACAAGAGGCAGTGGGCAGAAACTGATCCACAGGAAGTTCCATTTGAAATCTGAGGAAGAACCTCTTTAGTGTGCAGGTGACCAAGCTCTGGGTCAGATTGTCCAGAGATGCTGTACAATCTCCCTCCCTGGAGATAGTAAAGAACTGTCTGGATGTAATCCTGAGCAGTGTGCTCTGGGATGACCCACTGTGGTCGCTTCCAGCTTTACCCATCCAGTGATTATGTATTCAAACAAAGCTATTGTAATTTAAAAACAATTTTTTTTGATTGCATGTTAGTTAATACTGGTTTTATTTCTTGTGTATGCCTGAAGAAGGCAAAACTGACTGTTATATTGAAGTGACAATTGGCTAATCACTGGCAATGTTTTTTGGGGTGGAAAAAAAAGCCATATGAAATGACACATTGCACATGTACCTCAGTGTTTGTTCATTTGGATTTATACAGAGATAAGTGTGCAGAGAAATTGTCTGTGTAAAGTGATATTGAGTGGTGGAGATTTTTAGGTTGTAACTAAAGCAGTTAAGATTTTTTTTTACATTTGAGAGCATCGACAGGTTTCATCTTTGCATCTGTGTGGCAGTGAATCAAGAACTTGATGATGGCTTTGAGCAAACTGAAAACTGTAGCCACTGTCTAATTGATCCCTGCACTGGATTAAGAAACTATACTTTCTTTTTAAAATTAAAAAAAAAAAAATTCTGATTTTTCCTTCATTAAAACTAATACTATGAAAGGAAAACAGTAGGTGCATGTAAGATGAGAGATAGCAAGGTGGATACTGTTTATCAAGTTTAACAAGTTCACCTGACATTTTCCAATATTTTTTACATGTACTTTATAGTAAAAATCTCTCTTTTTTAATATAACAATCTTTCTCTGTTCTTTTCTGTTGCTCATACTGGCATGTGTTAATTAATGAAATAGTGAGTACACACAGAACAGTACCATATGAGTGGTATAAGGTTAATGCATTCTTGTGCAGCTGCAGTGTTGAATGAGGCGTAGTTTAGGTGGGATTAATAAGTCAACTAACCTTAAAAATTAAAAGGGCCCTCAAACCCAGAAAAATACACATGTATTAAAAATGAAGGTGTGGTATTATTCATATTATTATTAGAACTAGTTATGTAAACTCTTAATTTTGTAATTTCAAACCTCTTCTATTGGATAGTTATTTTATTTTGAAGATGTAGAAAACACCTCCAGAAATTAAAAACTGGAATGCTCTTTCTTTAAGATGTGACTTCACATGGAAATTACTCTGTGCTACTGTTTTTTGCTAATATGAGCTGCAGTTCAAAGGAACGTATAATGCTCATTTAATAAGTTCTACCATCTTTTTTTTTTTTTTTTGCATCTTAAAATGCACTCATGTTTAACAGCTTCTCAACGTAGCACTCGAAATAGCAGTATTTGGACACCAACTGAAAAAATAGGTGGATTACCTTATGAGGGAGGAACATGCATCATTCTTTTGTTTAACAACTTTCTTCAAGAGATTTTATTTTTTGGGGGTACATTTGTGTCGGAACTTTTTTTAAATTTTCATATGCTCAACAGATTCTGAAGGAAGTGGTCATGGGAGTGAAGATGCATCTAAGGACAGTGGTGAAGGTTCCTGTACAGAATCAGAAGAAAATATCTTGGAGGAGGAACCGGCAGAAGAGAAAGTAGAAGAGCAACAGCCAAAAACCTCCGCTGAAGAAGAGGTGCCAACAGCTGACAAAGAGGTAATTAAAACTGAAAAGAAAGAGCAAGAAGATGAAGAAGAAAAGCCAAAAAAGAAGAAAGAGAAGGAGAAAGCAGCTGAACCTGATGCTGTGGCTGATGAGCAAACAAATGAACCAAAAAAATGGAATTTGCGCAGGAACCGACCTCTGCTGGATTTTGTATCGATGGAAGAGCTAAATGATATGGATGATTACGATAGTGAAGATGACAATGACTGGCGGCCTACTGCTGAGAAAAGAAAAGGAAAGAATGCCCTGAAAAAAGAGGGGAGTGATGGAGATAATGAAGATGATGAAGATGATGGGAGTGGAAGTGATGAGGATGACAATGATGAGGAAGGTAATGAAGAAGATAATAGCAGCACGGCTAGCGATGGAGGATCCAAGAAGAAGAAGAGTAAAGTTCTTAACAGGAATAATGCAGATGATGAGGAATTGACAAATGATAGCCTGGCTCTTTCACAAAGCAAGAGTAATGAGGTAGTGCAACCAACTTTCTATAATATATCTGTTGACAAATGGAAACTACTCCGCAGTAGCTATTCTGTTAATATTAAAAGTTAAACTGATTAAATGGAGGTGGTTCACACAACAATAAGTGAATAAGTAAAGCAGGAAAAATTATGCTAAATAGACAGGGCATATTAAGTAACCTTGCTTGGACCAGTTGACCAATCTAATGCCACTAAAGTCAATAGAGGGACTTCTCTTGGCTTTTTGGAGATTGGATTAGTACTAAAACAAATAGGAGGTCCAGTATGCAAACCCACTTACATTAGCGAGACTTAGTTCTGTTTTCCTGTAAATGTTGTATATCTGTAATGTTATGAAAGTTAAAAGCATCTGTGGCATAATCATAAAATAGATGAATGAGACATTTTTCTTTGCCCTTTGTTGTGACAAACATCAAAGTCTGAACTCAAAGTCACTTATAGAAGGATTTTAAGTTAAGAAATATGCACTCTAGGTTTAAAATCAAACAGAATAATTATGATAATTTGTTGGATTTGTTTATAATAGTCACAAATAAACTAATTTATTACTATACTATAAACATTTGGGTACTATGATTATTATATTAAATATCTTCTGACTGCAGAATGTGCATATTATATATATAAGTGTTTAATGAAGTAACCTTTTTTTTCCCTATGCACAATTAAAGTTGCCTTGAAGATTGTGCCTGTGGAAAAATTAAGATACCAGGTTGTTACTGTGGCTGAATTCATGTTCTGCAATAGCAAAATTTTGAACAAAATAAAGAGAATTGCCATGAAATCTATATTCAATCTTCAGGATATAATCACACTGTCAGCATAACATTTGAGAAATGGCAATGATATGTCATTATTTAAAATTCTGCTGTTCCCTTTAAACTTTATTTAAATGTGTAAAACAAAAGAGATCTAAACAGTATTTGGATTTGATCTATTTCAGATACTTTGATAGGTATTACATATATATATTTATATTTATATATTATTGCAAGTGAGCTGTGCTGTTTATTACTGGTAATAATTTAGATTGAAAAAAATACATTATTTGTTTTGAGTTTTTTTCCTTTTTTACCTTTTTGTATAGGCATCTTCTTTACTTATCAGGTTCTGTGATTCTGGTATTACTACCTGCATTTTCTTGGCTCAGGAGCTGAAAGTGCTCTACTTGAAACAGAGAGAGGCAGTTTTCTTTCAGAGTTGCTTCCTGTATCAGAATGGAGATATAAGGCTACATTCTTAGTGAGATATTTTTCAGTTTAATTTCCACTGGCTTGGAAAAATAGACCTGTTTCAGAAACCCAGAGCTGCCTCTGGTGTGTCTTCTTTGAAGCTTCTTAGTATGCATGGATATCATATTCTGTTCTTACTTAGATTTAGAACAGTGATCAGAACATAACATCAAAATTTGAAAATTTGTAGTTCAAGTTATAATTTTGTAACTGATAATTTATCTTTATTGCATGTAAAGTGCTGTACTTTTGATGAGTAGGTCTTTGTCAAGAAGTGAGTGTCTACAGACTGAATTACAGACTGTAGATTTCAGATTTCTGTGTTTCTCTATATACTTTATTGTAACAATGGACTCTCCACTGCTACAATATTTTAAATTAGTAAAAAAGAAGTAAAGTGAAAAAAAAAAATCTTGGCCAGCAGACATATCTAGCAAAATCTCATTGCGCTGCAGAAATGGAGTGCTTAGAAAATGAGATGTTCAAATGCATAATTAATTTAGGAAAAAATATTCAGGTAATTAGTTCTGAACTTATTGTAGTGTCCTTTATATGTACTCCTTCTTTCTCTCCTTTGCTTATTTTTGGAGGATGGACACTGGGGAGGGTGTGGGGGAGGAGTTGTTTGGTTCTTGTTTCCCTGTAGTTTTTATGTGTTTACATTTTACAAAAATATTTTGAGGTCCGCATGTACATTATTTTAACATGTGCTGTAATTAAATACTACATGCTTTTCTATTGTATTGTGTGCAGAATACAAACTTAGCTTTCTTTCCTGAGGTCAAGCATCATTAGTAGGTAAATGGTGCTTTTCTGTTTTTGTAATTACTACCACTTTATAAGTCTCTTCTATTCTCAGTGAGGTGGTTATTGTATTTTTAAGTTTTTTTCCCTTTCAAGTAAAAGTCTGTGGGAGCATAGCTTGAAATGCTCACTTTCTTCATTAATACTACGGAAATGGGAGTTATGTCATGATTCAGCTGAAATAGTTTCTCCACTTCAGTAGGGACAGGACTTGTTCAGGAGTTGCAGCAGTTACCATTTTATGTAAAAGTTGCCATGTTTTGGATGAGTCTCTCAGGTGCTTACGTAGACTAAAAACAGAGGAGAGCAGCACACTTTCTAGATCACTCCCTCTCCGTGCCTGCATAAAAATTGTTACTTAGTTGCTTTGTTTGAACTCTTGGCTGTCTTCACATGAAGTGAACCTTAGTGGATGGGGATCTTAACATGAGAACAAATATTTGATGCCCTTTCATCATTGCTAGTTTGTTCAGGTTTTTTGGTCTATGTTTGCATATGTTCTCACTGCCTAGACAGCTGCTGTTATTTCAGTCTTTTTACAACACAATTCTCTTTCTTAATTTAAAATAATACTTTGGTTTTCCTTTTTTTTTTTTTTTTTAAATTACCAGGCCTTGGGTTTCTATAACAGTAGAGATTAAAAATATCTTCTAAACTTCTCTCAGTGAGGCCAAAAAACAGTTTAAGTCAAAGGTACTGTCAGGAAAAGCTGATTTCTGTAGAATTGGGGCATACATCGGAGTAATCTGCTGTAGTAATCTGCCAAAGTTAGGGAACATCCACTGCCATTTCCTGTCTGTGATGTGAATGGTAAGCTAAACATGGGTATTTTGAGTAATCATGGGCTGCAGTAATGTCCAGGGTTATTGCTTTCCTCAAAATGCTTTGTCCTAAAAGGAGGATGTTGGAAGAGATGCACCATAAGTCTGAACTCTATCAGAGAAACTTCAGTTTTTCTCAGTTACCTTTCTGCAAGCAGTGTGACCCTGTGAATGTTCTTTTCTACTTCTACATGAGCTCATGTTCCATTAGGCGTAGTATTGGTGCTGTATTTTATAAAGGAGGGGTTGAATTAGAAAAAAAATATTTGAGAGGGTATCTTTCACCCAAATTTTTTTTGATGCCACACCAGTTTTGGAATATTTTTGCATCTTTGACATTTATCTCTGCTTTGAAACTATTGCTGTTTCTTTGTGCTGCAGTAGTTATTTTTCACTATTTTACTTATTTTCACGCTTCCTTATATGCCTTCATGTTACCAATAAAGGTAGTTCAAGCTCAAGTATAAAAATAAATGAGTATGTGTGGAGGCCGTGAAACTGCAGAAGAGAAAGTGGCTCTGTCTCGCGATGTTAATAGTAAGAAGACACTGTTTATTAAGAAAACTGATTTACATATAACTTTGTTTGGTTTATGAAGCACTTCTCTGTATTTTCTTAGAAGAATTCCCCATTAAAACCACAATCTGTTTAAGAGCTGTGGTTCATATTGTAGGTTGGCAAAACAAGGCAGTGTACTTTTTCTGCAAATCCTTATTCCTGTATATAATGAGAAGAACATATAGTTTTAATAAATCATAAGGTTTTGCACAGAGACACATAAATTTGCATTAAAACAGAACCACACAAAGTTGATAATTTGTTATATTTTATTTAAGTGAAAACTTGGCAGGCTTGTATTACCTTGTATTCTTGGATTTTTCAGATCCATATGATTTTTTAAATTTTTAGAAGATAAAGCTACTTTTCTGAATGTTGGAACATTTGAAGGTTACCTTTGACCTTTTTTTTTAAATTTTGATTTAAAATGATTTCTTAGATATTCCATTTTGTAGAATATAAATGGTTCAAAGACATATGTTTCTGTCTGAGGAAATAACTCTTCTCTGACCTTTGGATTTTAACAGGTCTATAGGCTGCCCTAAGATCCGTGCATCCCAGCTCTTGTATTCGTGGATGAAGCATTTGAGCTTTTTTACAACAAAGAAGCTTCTAACCTTTTGAAAATAGTGTTCCATGGTTTTTTGATTGTTATTCAAAAATTGAGCAAATAACAGATCTTCTGCTTTCTTTAAATAAAATTGAAATTCCTGGCATAATCCATGTGTCTCCATTTTTCAATATTAGGACTCATTGATCCTTGAGAAGTCTCAAAATTGGAGTTCCCAGAAAATGGACCATATTTTGATTTGTTGCGTTTGTCTTGGAGATAACAGTGAAGATGCTGATGAAATAATCCAGTGTGACAACTGTGGAATAACAGTGCATGAAGGTAATGCAACCCTTTATTCTCACTGCAGGAGGAAAGCATATGCTTTGCTTTTAATAAAATTTTTACTTGTTTTCTTCTAACAAAACCTTTCAATTCTAGGAGGTATTATTTTATAATACTGCATTGCTCTTTTTTAAGTGCTGTAACACCCATCTTCTACTTCAGCAAAGCAAATAAAAGAACCTGTGGGATGGGACATTGTCTCCATATACTGATACAGTGTATGTCAGTCTGCAAATACTGGAGCTATACACTTTACTTTCAGTGCTTTAGGATATTCTATTAATGTGTTTTGTCTTACCAATTTCAGTACATGAGTTTGATTGCATAACTGAGGGATAAGATAATGAGGTCTTCTAAAAGGAAAGGTTTTTTCAACTATATTTTTGCTCTACACAAATGGCAGAGAGAAGGGTGGAGAAGAAAGGCGTTCTCCATGGCATTTGTTTATAAGTGAAAACAGCTAGTCTTGAACTTCCTCATAATTTTTACTGACAATTTGAAATGGGAATTTTGAAGTTAGAACACACTCAAGTTGTTTTGCTAATTCCTTCAAATCTGGACTATGTCTGCGTAACAAATGTAGGCAATCAGGTTTTACAGAAGCTCTCCAGAATAATAATTTATGTGAATGCATGGAATTCTAAGAGCTTTACATGGAAGATAAGACTGTATTGTGTGTTGTTGTCTTTCTCTTGAGGTTGAAAGGTAGGGAAGAGAGGCACACGTCTATTGCTAGAAAACAAAAGCTTTTTTCCTCCATTAATCGGTTTGAGACTTTTTTTCCTGATATCTTGTACTATTTCAGGACTTCACCCCTTTTTTTTATAAGTTTTCCCTGGAAAAGGAGATTAAACTACATCAGTTCTTAAAGTGAAAAGAAAATAGGCTTTCATTCTTCAGAAGCGTACAAGGAATTTATTTAATTTATGTGACTCCCTTATTTTAAAAAAAAATTGAGTGCTTAGCATGTCTTTTTAGGTAGGAAGTGGTTTTATGAATCCCATACTCACACTTCAGTTTTCTCATACTAGATTGAAAACTCTTTCAAAACAGTATTTTTCATTCCTTGGGATGTAGTTCAGTGCTTTGCTTGACGTCACTTAGGAAGCTGAGGATGGAATTTCTGTCCTGTGGTTCACATGCCTTACATTATGTGTCTGTGTGTCCTTTTAACTCTTGAACCTACTGTGGTCTTCTGAAGAGCTAATCTGTACTGTTAATGTTGCTTAGAGAGCAGATTGACCTAATTTATGATGATCTGAATCCCACTCCAAGTGCCTTTGAGGGCATTAGTCAGGTCTTACTGCATTCTAGAAGAGTTAGACTCCTACATTTGTGTTTTGCAGAATCCCTTCTTCTGTATCCGTGAAGTTTTTTGGAAAGTAATGTGCAGAATATTCGAGATACTGATTCGAGATACAGTAACTATCTAAAAGTCAATTTTATAGAATTGTGATAGATCTTCTTTTTCCCCTGGCACAGTTTCATATTAACTCACGAGGAACAAAAAAGTATCTTTTACTGATACTTATAAATGCATGCTTGAGAATTCCCTAAACATTACATCCAGTCAATACATCCAAACTCTAAAGCTGTGGAGCTCCCTGAAAATTCTTCCATAAGGTTTATTTAATGATTGTAATGATTGCTAAAGTGAAGAATGATTGTGATAGAAAAATGATCCTTTGCTGCTTTAGAATGAAACTATGACAAACTTGTTTTCTGTTCAAGAGGAGTACTTTAAAAATCCCCATAAGATCACTTCCTCATTTTACCTAGTTTACTAAACTTCTGCCCCGACAAAAGCAAGATTATAGCTGGCTTTCCTCTACAGGAAAGTAGTTTCATAATTCAAAAGTCACTTGAATTCTAGTTGTTTATGTTCTATGTTTAAAAGTAATTGCTGCTATTCTTTTTACAGTGTTCCAGGCAAAGATTCTCTGTAGTCCCAATGATACAAAGAGTACAGGGTGTATGTTTCTTTTGTTGTCATTGCAACAAAGTAAAATAGATTAATTCAGAATATTTAATTTGTTAGTTTGTTCTAATAAGTTCTACAGTGTGTACCAGATAATTGACTGTAAATGTTGGTTAATTTTTCACATTTGTGGTTGAATGTTTAGCTAGCTCTTTGAAATTAATTTTAATAATAAATACTTGAAAGTATATATGAAGCAGTTGTGAAGTTCTGTTAGAACAGGTGAAGTCTTAGAGGAAAATAAGCAAGCTGTGTATGTGAAAGTAATTGATGACTGTGATAAAAATGCAAATTTCCGCAGCAACAATTTGAAGTTGAACAATTTGGAGTTTCACTTGACGTTTTATGTGTATGTTGCATTGCTGGATATGTATGAATACAGTTTTGAGTAGAAATAGACATTTATTTTGCTGTGTTTTTTTTTCTGTACTTGGATATTTTATAATGACAAGTGAAGGCAGTTGCAATTTTAAATCTGAGCTTTTTTCAGTTATGTGTTTAAATAGTTGCTTGCAGCAAATAAGAATATTACTGTGTGGTTAAACCCCTGTCATCATATATATACACATATGTTCAGTGACTTGGAGATTTCTGCTCTCCTGCCCAGTGGTCACTGACTGACTTTTTTCTTCTGAATGCATAATTTGAAGACAGCCTGTCTTTATGAAGTTGCAGTCAAAACCAAGTGCATTGCAACAGTTACTTTTTGGTCCTGTTTGTCTAATCATTCAGCTGATATCCAAAATAAATTTGAGAGTAGTTGAAAAGGTAATTACTGTCTAATCATATAAACATGGCTTGCAACCTTGAGAATTATTTTTTTAAATGTTAATAGAAGCAAGCTTTGCTCTTAGTAGCATTGGCTTTGATCATTCCAAGCATTGGCTTTGAAAATGTATGGCCAGATTATAGACATAGACTGTATTTATAGTCTTTTGTGCTCTTACACGCAGCTGCTTGGTAGTTTGAAAAATAAGTTCCAGTAATGAGTGTGTTTTGTAAACACATTGAAATCCAAGTTAGTTTTTATTTTTTCCGGTTTCCTTTAGTAGGTAGGTTGCTGTAGCTGTGGATATCATGCTGTGTCCTGAAATTTGTTCTAATATTTGAGCTTTTGAGTTTTTCATAGCACAGTATTGAATGAAGAATCTCCTTTATGAATTGGGTAGAAATCAATGCAGTGATGTTTACCTGCACTTAGGAAGAGTAAGCCTGCAATCTGATTTTGATTCTTAGCAGTTGCCTTTTCTGTAAACTCAAAGCCAGTTATTCCAAAATGCCCAAAGCAAGCTGGTGGAATACCACAGGGGTTTTCTTCATAGTTTTTATAAGCAGTTTCAAGTGGTGTTATGAATGAGCATGTTTCCTCTTCTCTGTAGCATGGCAAATAATTATTTGGATGGAATGCACTCCTTTCACATGCTACTGGTGTTCCACCCAGGGTTGCACATAATGATGATATTGACAATTTGATAGTTCTTCCCCTGAAAACCTTACTTTCTTCTTCTCCTTGTTGACTATTACAGAAACTGTTTTGCTACACAGTGAGGGTCTTATGCTTTTGACTTACGTTTTGGTGCTCTGTTCAAGTGGAAGTTTCTGACCGCTGCAGAACCTTTCTGGTGACTGAAAGAGGATTTTCAATGACAGCGACCTATGTTTTAATGTGAAGTTTAAAATTCATTAGCTGAGAGAATAGTGCTCTGAGTCAAACCTACTTCTTCTGGACATCAGGACTCCCTCCTGGGTGTTTTGTGCTACCACCTACCTGTTCAGTTGTGACTTGTATTCCTGTTGGATTGCTTGCTTGCATTAATGAACACGGAAAAAGAGGAGTGTTTTCTCATCTGGGAGCAGCTCTGCCAGAGCTCATGTGGAAACAGCAACATGGCTGAGAGTTAGAGGAGAGTTTTCATTCAGACCTAAAGTCATGAACCCTTAAATACCTTTACTTGACTGATGAGTTTTGGGATTGTGAGAAATTCAGTTTACTTTCTAATACAGCTATTTACTGTGTGATGTTCATATCACCTGCATGGCCTGCATCACTTGTCCAAAAGCTGTCTTTATGCTGCAGACACGTGTCCAGAAATCTGTGCTTAGTGGAGTAAATAACTGGTTTGAATTTTAACTGCTTTTAAAACCGAATAAGTAGCATAGGTGTAATGCTAATTTCATACCCACTCTTACACAGTGCAGCCATCTATTAGGCTGAAAAGCCTATAATTAATTCATAAGTCCATAAATTAAAAATGTGTTCTCGTTTCACATATCAGCCTATCCCTGTCACATCCTCCCTCTCCGCCCCCAAGAAAGGGAAAAAAAACCCTTTCCTACTTAATTTTTACAGTCGCTTTTCAGAGTTTTAACTTCTGTATGAAGATAATTGTCATTTCTTTATATAAAAGTCTTCTTTAGACACCAATCTGTCATTTTGGTTAAATGCGTTTGTGCTAAGATCTTGTAATAGCAGGACACCCCCAACTGTGTTGTCAGTTTTTTTTGACATCTTGATTGCAGCGTGTCTGAAGAAGATGTCTGGCACACATCAGAGCATGTGCCACGAGTGTAGATAGTACACTTGCCAGTTGTTGCCCTTGGGTTAGTTGCTGTGAGTTTAATGAGAAAAGTTCTATTTTTTGAGCAGTTTCTTTTCCATCTCCTATCTTTGTTTCTTCCTGTACTTCGATGTGTATGTCAGCGAGTAAAACTTCTCTTGCTAGAAGTGATAGTGTAGTTGCCATATGCTCTACAGTATAGTAAAACATTTTTGCATTTCAGTTTTGCCCCTTACTGTCTGGTATAAAAATCCATTTTTCAAGATGATATACTTTAGTACTCCAGTAACTAAATAAAAATACTGTTCTGAATTTATGATACATGAAATTATTAATGCATTTATTTTAAACTGTTGGTCTAATTAAGAATTGAATGAAATATATTTTGAATACTGTGATGTCACAGCATTTAATTTTGCAAACGTAAAGTTTACCATAAAGTTTGTGTTTCAGAGTATATATAGATGTAGTTGGTGTATGCAGATATCCTCTTTGGCAAAAAATTACCTTCCCAGGGAAACAGAGGACCAGCTGCAGCCATGACAAGAATTAGGTCTTTGTTCCTTTTTTCCTCAGTGGTATAAATTTCAGAAAAATTGTTCTAATGGTATCTTTTAAAGTGTGTGCAATTTATTTTTATTGACAATCACATGAAAATATAAGCTATTGACAGAGTAAAATGACTTCAAAATCAGGGAATAAAAAAAGTTTGTCTTCCGTGTGTAATGGCATACATTCAGCAGACTACTCAGCTGTAATTGTAATACATAGATGCCATTAATGGAACAGTAAGTGGTGTGAAAATTTTACCTTCTTGAATTTCATGTATTTAAATTCATGGGTTAGTATTGTACTAAATTCTGTTATACTAAAATAGTATTATACTAAAACTATTGTTTAGTGTTAATGGTGTTCAAAGAGGTGTCAGAATTGGAGTTATGGTACAGTAAGAGTATACAAACATGAAGATTTAAGGAACTTTAGTTCAAAAGGAGCTCTTAGGGGTGTTCAGAATTTTTGTGAATGCTTTTGAAGCAAAGCGTTTAAAAGTTATTTTATTTTCTTCAGCGTATTTTCCAGTCAAAGGGGCAGATGGTTGACTTAATGCCAAGTTGGTCAGAGGTGCAGTGACAATAACTGGAACCAAACATGTCATTTACAGGTTCTGTATCCTTCCCCCTGTTGCCCTTTCTGGCCTTATGTAGTCATTTTGTCTTTGCAATTGGAGTACTTTTAGAAGGAACCGAAGGATTCCCTCCTGATGCTTTTACTAAGCGATCCCTTAGGTTGCTTTCTGTTCCAACACCAGCAATTCCAGTACTTCATACAGAGCAGTTGGATTGAGCAAATTTAAATTGGTCTTCAGTGTAGCCACTTAAATACTAGGGTGGAATGGTTTACCAACTAGCAGCTTTGTATCTGCATAGCTATGCATTTTGAAGTCATAAAAATAGTGCTTTTTAAAATTTTTGTTAATTGCAACAAAATTTTTTCAGCATATCAAAAGAAGACAGGTAGTGTAAGTAAGGTGAACGTCTCCTGTACTCAGCGTTTTTAAGGATACCAAAATGATATATTTAAAGAGGTAATTGTTTTAGACTTTGGAGTATAATGAAATTGGCCCTTGTACTGTTCAGTCAAG
The DNA here is from genome assembly GCA_025920805.1 of Petroica traversi. Classification (NCBI taxonomy): domain Eukaryota; kingdom Metazoa; phylum Chordata; class Aves; order Passeriformes; family Petroicidae; genus Petroica; species Petroica traversi. The sequence continues at coordinate 25,500,419 of JAHLSL010000022.1, forward strand.
AACAATTGCAAAGTATCTTTTATGACACCTTTGTTAGCTTCAGAGCCAATAAGGTTTAGTATTGCAGCTTTGATTCACCAGCTTTATTTGGCAGTGTACAGTAGGTCAGTAGCAGTCTTACAGGCTGGATTTCCTTTTCTTCATCTCTGTGGTGGACCAGATTGTTTTGATGTTTTGATTACCAGTGATTAATGGTAATCTAGTCTATTTTCTCCAGCTAAAAATCACCCTTTTTGCTGGTTGGAGCTGTGTGGTGTTTAGTTTTTGCTAAATGCCAGTTAGGTAAAAGAGTAAATGCCTCCTTATCTGTCAGAGATCTTAAACTCTTTAAAGCTGTCGCTAAGATTTCTATACAAATTGGGGCAAAATAATTGGGTTAAAAATAAGGACTGTTTTTTAACTTTTGAAAAGGACCTGTATTTGTATTGTTACAGAAATAATGTTTAGTGCCAACAGGCTAGATAGGGATGGAAATAATTGCAGCACATTTGTGTCAGTTTCTAGGAGGAAGGATAAAAAAAATCAGGTGTAAATGACTGATAAGTATAATAAAGCAACTATTTCAGAATGAAGGTAAGACAATTCAAGAAAGTCATCATTCTAATTTTAATAGACTGGTGGCACTTAGACTAGAAAAGTAGATCTAATTACTTTCAATTGATAAAGAAGCATCAGTGTTTGAAACAAACTGATTTTATTTTGCATTATGGATTGATGACAGTATTACTGCGTCTGTAATGTTAAGAAATTTTTAGTAAGTATTTTTAAGCAAATGTTAATATGTTTAGAAGCCTGAAGGAATTGCCAAAAGGTTAATGATTCATCAGCTCTGTGATATCAATGGGTTATGTGTTTGTACATTAGTGTTACTGCTGAAAAGGAGATTTGCTGGCATGTTCTCAAAATTGTGTTAGAATTTTACAAAATTACTCTATGTAAAGTTGCTTAAAGCTGAAACCACATTACAAGGAAGATGTAGTTACCCTATGCATGGGCTATATGATCTTGTCTATTCCTAATGAAATCTGTCTGTGAGTGTGCTTCTTCACATTACTTGTCCTTTCATTCTAAGATGCATTTTATTATGAAAAGAAGTATTCTGCCATCTTATTTTAATTCTTATCGATGAGGTTTATTCTGTAGTGGAAGATTGTGTTTCTTAAGTGGTTCCTGCAGTGTTGCTTATTTTCTGAGTATGGTTTCCATGTATTATGCAGACCTCTGTTTCTGTCGCAAGGGGAGTTGGAGCACTGTTGCTATTTTATTACAGCCAGTGGTAATGAAACAAAATAAAAAATCATGTTGCTATTTAATTGCAGAATGGAGTCATTTTACTGCTGTGGAAGCACAAATTTTGACTTGATTGCTGCATTTGATAAATAGCTGAATTTTAATTTTTTAGTAAAGTCTCTACTGTGTTTTAAGTGTTGACAATTAAATTTTTTTTTTTTTCTTAGCAGCTAAATATTCAAAATGTGAAAAAAAAACAGTTCTGGGGTGATAAGCTTTAGTATTTTCCTTTTTGTCATTTGCAGTAGTAGTAATACAACTCTTGCTCTTGTGTGAAATTTAAGTAACAAATCACTTTAAAGACACTGTTTTCCTAAATTTGTGGTAATTAAGCATGCATAGGTGCCATAGCAATCATAAAGAATACCCTAGTTGTACTGATTGATTTAGCCTAGCCATAATTTAAAACCAGTTACAAATGAGAGTGCTTTATTTATATATATGTATTTTGTCAATCACCAGTGTGATGCCTCAGAATTGTCAGTTTGTGCTCCACTAACTATACTTTGGTTTTGAGGTTGCACAAGGGTTCTTAGGGTCAGTCCTACAACTCATAAAGTAGGTAAATAGTGTTTTTTCTTTCACGTGTATATTCTTTGTAGTTGATTACCATGCTGAATGCAAAGTGGAAAAGTGGAGAGCATATTTGTTGACTGGATTCTACTGACATAATGAACCTCTAGGAGGAAACCCAAACACTGTCTCCTTCCCTCCAAAAATACTCATTTTCAGGGAGAAGAGTTAGCTGCTTTTATCTTGAAGTATATTTCTTAAAAAAAAATGCAATGACTTACTTTAAATCTTTGGTTGCTTTAAGTTTTGTTTTCTTACTTTCCTTCCTAACGGGTAGTCTGAAAGAACACCAAGCGTGGCTAGAAGAATAAAGTAAAACAGTCCTTTACTTCTTGTTTTTCAGTTGAAATCTAACACTATCACATAAAACAGATGACTTTTTAGAAGTAAACTTGCTTTAAAATGTAAATTTTGCACTAACCGTAATAGTTTCAAAAATATTGCAAGCTTTCTTGGATATCTCAGTATTTCTCTTGAATCATTCTCCTGAATCTGTGTTGTGTTTGTGTTTCCTTCTGAAGTCACAATGGCAAGTGGCTAATTCTACAATTGTCTCATCTTGTATTGATCTTCCATTTATCCTGTGTAGGTTGCTATGGTGTTGATGGAGAGAGTGACTCTATCATGAGTTCAGCTTCAGAAAATTCCACAGAGCCTTGGTTTTGTGATGCATGCAAATGTGGTGTCACACCTAGCTGTGAATTGTGTCCCAACCAGGATGGGATCTTCAAGGAGACTGATGCAGGCAGGTAAGACTGAATAAGTGATGTTTTGAATTTGTTGTCATCTTACCTTTAAAATATTGTCTTTTTCCTACGCTTCTGCTCAAGCCTGTTGGCTTTGAAGTATGATGTAAGAGAGTGGAAAAGTACAAGTTTTATTTTTACACGGGTAAAGGACTAGGTTAGTAGTGCCAGGTAATGGGAAAAAGTAGCATATTGAAGGTGTGATAAAGGTATTCAGACAGACCTATTATATTATGATTATTTTGAATTATGAAGATTATATTCTTGATTTTTGAGAATATTCTCTGCTTCTTTTTAGGATTGAATTCAGGTCTAATTTGACAATAAGCAGATTAATGCTTGTGATGTCTTCAATTCCTGTCACATTTGAAAAACAAATTAAGATGTACATATTAATGATAACTAGTTATCTGTACTAAAGACAAAAGCTAGATTATCAGTGATGTCTGATTTATGCTTAATGTTACTGGGTTTTGCTGCCTGGTTTCATGGTTTTGTTTTGGTTCTCTCTTTTTTTTTTTTTGTAATAGGCCATAAAAATTAAGGTTTTTTCAATATACTTTATGGTTGTATAACAGTAATGCAGTGTGTAGTAATAAGCAAAGTTTTCAAATGCTGGGCTTTTCATAAGTTTTTTTTAAGAAAAGTTACACAAGTGAGTAAAGGTTTGTAGTGAGTAATTTTGAACCTTGGCAATATTAGTGCTTTTTTAATACTTTTAGGGTTCAGATCCTTGTTTCTGGTCTGTAGTAGGTTCAAGAGTGTATGTGCATTTCCTTATAAACTTTTACACAACTAGCAAATTGTGCTTTTTGAGTTGTTTTCTTTTCTAAAAATAATGCTTCTGTATGCAAGAAAAATGCTTTTAAAGACTAAAAGTCCATAACAAGAAATGTGAGACTTGATACCATCTGGCAAATCATATTTCAACCTTTTTATTCCTGTCTTCTTTAAATAATTTGAGTCCTATATATATGACTTGCCATATTATCCTAGTAGAGACTATTTTAACAACATTTTAGCATCAACATTTTAATAATTGCTTAAAATCCTTCTTGTAAAATGATGGTATGTTTTTGGTTAACCTGGAAATATTTTCTTTGTTACATTGGTTGTCTCTGCAGAAGCACATGTCTGTTTTGGTGATAGTGGACGTTATCATAATTGTTTATTATTTTTGTTGTATCTTTATTTGCCAGAAAATATGATATTGCTATCCTGGGTAAGTTTATTCTCCCAGATGAAGAGATAATGTACTAGAAAAAAACATACCGACTGCTATTTACCAATTCACATTACTAATATGTGAAAATTCCTGTGCTCTTTTTATTATTTATTTATAATTTTGAATTTTCAAGGCTAGGAGGGCACTATAGACTAAGTAGGGTAGGATCTTGAGGGCAGTGTCCATTGTGTTTTCAATGTACTCAGTAAACTCTGATCCAATTCAGTGCTTTTCTTGACGTATTATTAGGAAGAGACTACTGAGTAAGAGACTCCTTTAATTCACCTTTGCTCTTCATCCCCTTACCATATTTTTAAAATAAGTTCTTCTTATGCATCAGTGCTGGAAATTACACAAACCAAACCTAGTCAGTTTCTCTTCATAATCAAATCGGAATAATTTCTCTCTTTCTACATGAAAGGTGAATCATTAGAATAATGAGGTGCTTTATTTCTCAGCAGAAGCCTTTTCACATTAATCTCTCAGTTTCACAAGTATAAATGTGAATTTATAAAATTTTAGTTCTCAAAATGCTATTATCCAAAAATATAAATTCTGTCCTTGTTTCAGTATGGAGTTTTTCTTCCTTCCTAATCAACATCTGTCATCATTGCTCCAAGCTAAATGGATGGTAAAGTAACAAGGAAGATTATTCTTCTTTGATTACCCAATTTGTCTTAATTACAAGCTTCTAAAACATGTGCAGCTAAATAAATGAGCAGGAAAATATTTAGAACTGGTATTAAAAGCAGCTGAAGCTGCTTCAGCTGTGAACTTGACTGACTTGTGTATGTTTTTTTAATAAAGATTCAGGTCTGAGTTCGCATATAGGTGGTTAAAGAAATGAGGCACTTGTGTGCCAATCACAGAGAAATGGCAGTTTAAATCTGTAATACTGCAATACCTGGGTGACATGTACTAAAACATTTTGAGAAGGTCAGTGTGAAGCAAGCAGCCAGCTGTTAGGTTTATCATAGATAAACTCCTACAGAGTGCAGCAGCATTAAATACTCCAGTGGAGCATGAAAAAACTGTGCAAATTACATTGAGAAAGCAGCTGCTTGTAGAAGATGTGTATCTGTATATTGAACTTCGGAGGGAACGTTTAGAAGGCTATATTAAAACTTACTATCAAAAATCTCCAACCAGAACCTTGGATTTTTCTTAAGAATAATAATTGTGGAGATATGTAACTTCTGTTTATGAAGATTTGTTCTCTATTACACACCTTAAATTAAGGGAAGAGTGTAGAAAAGAAGCCCTACAGAATTCAGATGTTTTTTATTTACAAACAAGAAGTCTATTTATCTCAAGATTAAGGTCTCATTCTGTATGTCATATTTTGCTTTGAAATATTTACTAAGTTTCCTTTTGAAAACAAGTACAATATTCTCATGTCAATGAGGTGTTTACTTTAGTAAATAATAATATTTACCAAAACACACATTTAAGAACATACATATTTTTTTTAATAAAGGTACATTTCATTAAAGTGTGGTAGTGATTTAGGGCAAGCTATTGCCACTCCTGAATACAGTGTGGAAGGGCAGAGGGGGTACCCGGTGCTCCATTGCAGGGATATCTTGTGCCTCCGCTGGTTTTTTGGGGAGTCCAACAGAAGATGAAATTTTCATATCCTAATGAGAAGAATCTTATTTTTCGTATGTAACATTGTATTAAGTTAGAGAGTTGTGCTGGCATGCTGGAGTGTTTGTGCTGTAATAAAACCAATAGTGAGGTTTGCTCCCTTTCTGAGCAGCAAGAAGTTTGGCAGAGCACTTGAGTGTCTCAGCTTGTTCTCTGGCAGCTAGCAGGCTGCCATAGTTGTACTACATTGTTTAAAGGCAGGGTTGTAACTCATCTTTAAGTTTTTTTTTGCATCTTCCTATAGTTACAGAGCTGTGACCAAATACTTCTGTGGATGTGAAGAAAGCCAGTAAAATTTGTGGAGGCGAAGCAGTGCAGTTCTTGCATATAAACGTGTATTTGGGATATACATTATTCTCATTGTTTTAAACTAAATTTGCTGCTTAGCAGCCCAAACCTGAGTTATTCAACCGTAGGATAAATACTTATTTTTTAAATACACAAGTGAAAATAGTCTTGTCAAATGGATCAGTCAGTGTTGTGGCTTGTTAGATTTACTGGGAAATTTCTTACAGAGTGAAGCAATTTATTGGCTTTTAAATAGTTTCTTACTATTACTGAGATTTCTAGCTTATCCATTTAATATCTTGGACTCTTTTTGGGGAAAATAGTAAGTAAATAGTCTGTCCACCAATTTTGTGTATTGAAAGATCATTGTTTTCTTTTGTAAAGACTGAAATATAGATGTATTTTTGAGCTTGGTACTGAACCTTTCATATTTTGCCTTTTTGGAATTTCTGTTCGGATATATGATTCATAAATAATATGAAACTTAATAAATCTGAGTTTGATAAATTCCAGTGTTGTAGGTCTAAGGACCATTGATGAGAAATGTGCTGCTCTGGGAAACCATGGTTAAATGGAGCTCCTGAATAGTATAACCATAAACTTCAGTGTTTCTCTTATCAGTCAGCAGTTAGTTAATAACAGTAGCTGTTTTAAGTGCACTTGAACCCAGGATTTATTGCTCTGGTATAACTGAATTTTTAAAATTGACATATAAAGGAAAGAGGAGGGAGAAGAGATAGGCTAAACAGTGGTAGAAGATTGGAAAAAAGAGCGCAGCAGCATGGGTGCAGATTTAAGCAGGTGGTAACAGGTCTGTACTGAATCCCTGGTAAAAGAGACAAGGGAAGAAGTGTTTCTCACATCATCATGAGTCTTCTTGAATACAGCGAGTAGATTCTATTATTTGATTAGAACAGAAGAGAGTTTTAGTCTTCACTAGTGATACATTTACTGCTAAACAATAATGACTGAGAAGATTGTAAAGTGCTGATTTAACACACTTGCTGAGGCTCAAGCAGGATATTTCAGCTCAGTTATGTCTGAAATCTCTAGTTGTATTATATGTCATATGAGACTTTATAGGTTCAAAGTGTTAGTTACAATCTCTGCAACTGGAAGGCCATTTTCTTGAATATTTTAAGATAACAAAAAAATAGCAATCTTGACCCTCTGTCTATCGCAGTTTTCTTCCACCTGGTGACTTAGCAAGGAGTAGCAAATACTTCCTGTATTTTGATAAAATAGTAAGATTATTTGGAGTAGTTTGTCTCAATTGTGTCATGCATGTTGTGCAGAACAGATTTTGAGTTTGTTGCTAACTGATGGTTTGCAACAGTGAGAGCTGGATCTTTTAGAAAGTGTTCCTTATATAAGAAGAAGAGGAAAATTTGTCTTCTGCTACAAGGCTGCTTTTGGGTTGCTGAGAATTTCAGAAAGGTAGGAAGATGCCTATCAAAAGCAGACTTGAGGTTGAAGCCTTTACCATTGTGTGGCATTTGATTACTACACAACTAAGGTCCAGATTAATTTTCTGCCCCTCAAGACTGAAGATTTAGACCTCTTACTCTGCAGTTTGTTTATGGCCAGTGAAGAAGGGAACAACTAAGTAACAGTGTTAATCTGAGTTTCAGATTAACAGTTTTCAGGCCTTTCTGGAATGCTACCCAGATGTGTTTATTACTGTATGCAAGTCCTCTCTATGTTGCTTAAAACTAGTTACTTTTGGTGATACTAAAAGGTTTAACTAACAATGCAGAGTCTGACTGCTGTGCTGTAAGTGTTTCATAGCTATATGCTCTGAGTTCAGTATTGCTGGGACTGCCTGTATAATTTTGTTCCTCCCCTTCCTACCGCCTGCCACATCATGAAAGTATCTGTCTGCTGTAGCTTTATAAGTAGTATCAAAATCTTCATATACCTTTCATGTTCCTTGAAAAGTCTGTGGAGCCCTTGTGAGAGCCATCAGAACATAAAGGTGGTGGTAGCCCAGCCCTTGATCCAGGCAGGCAGAGCAGTCCCAGTGGCTTTGAAAGGCCTCACTCTGTGGCTCAGTGTCTGAGCTCCTAAATTCCAGACGGGCACTATCACTGCTTTTAGTGTATTTTCCTTCAAGCATTTCATCTAGCATCTGCAATGTTTACAAGGCTCTTTGAAATCTGAAAACGGTGAGTATAATGTTGGATCAAAATGTTGATAACAGTAACCTGATTTTGTGTGCTATTTTAGGTGGGTCCACATTGTTTGTGCCCTCTATGTTCCAGGAGTGGCATTTGGAGATATTGACAAGCTGCGGCCAGTAACACTAACAGAAATGAATTATTCCAAGTATGGTGCAAAGGTAAGTTTAGAAGAGATGCAGTGCCAATGAGTAGCTGTATTGTATATTTTTACATGTAAAAGAATTAAATGCATCTTCCCAACTTTATTTTTCTTTTTTTTATAGCAATTTTGTAGTGAGGTTCAGGATTAAAATTAGATAAAGTTTGTTAATGGTTGTTATACCTACCACTGCTCTTCCCTCCATCTTTCTATCTGTTTCCTTAACACTGTTCTTCATAATTTCTGTCGCTGTTTTCACACAATTTCCCTTCTTTTAAAACACAGATGCTAAATTCTTTTGAAGTCAGTTAGTAGCAGATTGACAAAATGTGAATAGAAAGTGAGGAGGATTTATGTGTTGAGAAATGAGAGGTTAAGTTGATTAAGAAAAGGGCAGATGTATATTCAGTAAGAATTACTTTCGAGTTTATATGTAAGCTAGCATGCATACAAAAAGGTGGTTCCAAAGCAGTGTTTAGAGAAATCCACAGCAACATAGGACCCTCAACTTGACCTGAAAAATGGTTCTAAAGTTAAAATGGTTTTACACGTAAATGTTTTTAATCCAGATCAAAAGTAATCATGAACAATCCATACAGGGGAAACCATTGCAGTGGGCAGAGGACAGCATTTATTAATTTGCTAAATAGTGTTTGTATGGCTAATGGAGAAAGCACGGAGAGACCATGTTTATCAGGCTGATGTGAAGGAAGGTGGTTGGTTTTAAGTCTGCAGCTGTAAAGCTTCATTTCTGCTAAGTCACTTTCGTTTTCTTGAATATCTGTTTCTGTAATTGAATACTAAATGAAAATATGTAGTGCAGTTTTAAAAATGCATACAATATATAAAAGAATAAAACACTTTGGATTGCCCAGGTAAAATACACCTGTGTAGGACCCTAGGCCTACTGAGGCATATAGCCTTATTTAGAAATGTTTGTATAAAAAAAAGTTGGGATAAGCACACCAGAGCCTACAAACTGTTGTTGAAATGAATCATGCTCTATTTTCTAATAACATTAGTGATGTATAGGATCAGGGTAAAGAGTTAGGGCATCTTTTCTTGCTGTGAGTGAGGTAAAGGTGAACTGTACAGGTGAAGAAGACTCTTTATTGTTGCAAAGCTGTAAATGCTGTTTACTGTATTAAGTGTGGAAATTACATCTTATTTTGCTAAGTTTCCCTCTGCAAAACCAGCTTAATACAATAGTTTTCTTCATTTCAGTGCTTACCTGTTGCATGTTGCAGCTACACAGCTAAAGGGTGCCCTTCTAGTGTAGTTTTGAGATTCTTCAGTCACTGAGCTTTCCTTACCACTCCATTCTGTTGTTTAACTTTCTGCATGGAGATATTTTCTCTAGGTGATAAACAGCTCTGTTCTCTATTCAGCAAGTAGGAGGCTAGGAAATGCATGTCTGAATAATTTTGGATCATCTTTATGCTGTGGATAGCGGCGTTGCTTAAGCAGCGCATGTTCCCATTTCCTGCTTATGTGCTCATTGCTCTAGATTGCTGGCACTGGATTTGTTTTGAAATTGTGGTGAAACAGACTGAGGAATTGATCTGACTGAAAAATAAGTTTGTTGTTTTTTTCCAGGTCATATTAGGGGATGTGAGTTCATTGTTTTGCAAATGACTGTACCTAGAATGCATGTATCTGAAGCCATAGTTCCTTAATTAAGTGTATTGCAACCTTCTTTACTGATATTTATGATTTTTGAGTATTTGTTTCTGCACTATCACATGTTCACTTCTCAGTCATTGCTTATCAAAGGACAGGTTCATAATTATCTATGGTTTTCAGTCATTCTGAGTGGTGCTCTTTTCTTGTTGTTCCTCCTCTGAAGTTGCTGAACATTTGAAGAGGAGTGGTGGATTTTTTATACCGTACTTATACAACTATTTGTCCTTGGATAGTATTTGGTTGTTTTGCTGAAGGGGAATACAAAGCATGGAGGTTCATATAAAAATTCATCCAACATGCTGTTGAGATTATTTAAGCACTTTACCATTGCTTGTTGAAAATGAAATCAATTGTGGGAGTTGAGAAAGCAGGAAGCTTTAAGTAGTGTCAGCTTTTGGGAGCACACTTGGTTTCTGTACCACACAGGAGTAATCTGCCAGTTTGGTTTTTATATATAAAACTTAAATGATCAAATACTAGGCAAAATGCACCTGAAATGTTTACTATGGCATTTTCCATTCTTCTTTATAAAGGAGTGCAGCTTTTGTGAAGATCCTCGTTTTGCCAGAACTGGTGTATGCATCAGTTGTGATGCTGGGATGTGCAGAGCTTATTTTCATGTGACCTGTGCTCAGAAGGAAGGCCTCCTCTCAGAAGCAGCAGCGGAAGAGGTAGCTATGGAAAGGATAGAATAAAAAACCTATATTGAAAGCTTATGAAGATGACCTGAAATGGTAGCTTTTTGTTCGCAGATCCCGAACAAAGTTATTTTAAGTAGGTAACAAGGCCTAGGCTGAGTAAAGGAACAGCACAGGGAGAGCTCTTTACCAAATTGTCCAACTCTTGAGCTCCTTTTGAAACCGAGTGGAAAAAAGGATAGAGAAAGTTCACGCAGAAGTTGGCTTAATGGACTATCAGTCAGTACAGACAGGAGTTCTAACTCTATTTCCTGAACTTCACATAGGGTGACATACTTACCTAGCTGTTTGTGTAATTAACGACATTTCTGATGCCACTTTTTCATGTGTGTTTTCCAGTATTTTCTTCAAATTGTAGTACATAGATACGACTTTCCTTGTCGTAATCTTTGGAATCAGAATAAAAAGCAAGTATTTATAACCTCTTGATAACTTCTTAAGATCTTTTCTTAACAGTTTTTCCCTGTAATAAGATCTAATGCAATTTAGATTTGAAGTTCCTACTTCCTAATTCATTTTTATGGTATAATTACTTTTAGGTTGTCCAATTTCATCCTGATACGTATCATTTGGATTAAGCCTGTCATGTTCATAGCTTCACAGTTTGGCTTTTTCCTTAGGAAGTAGCACAGGTGACACAAAAACAAGTATTACTCTCACTGTTGATCTTGACACTGCTGTTTCTGAAAACAGTGGACCACTGAGGGATTCATAGAGGAATCACAAAATACTTACTTCTGCTGGAGCGATAAACAGGAACATAGTACATTGCCTCGTTGTTGTCCTTAATAGATTATGTGTAAGGTTGAGTGTTCAAATGCTCTATGTGAATTCCCTTTGGACATATGTATCTGCTTGCCTTTCCACCTTAAAATTTTGTTACATATTTTCTTAATCAAATTTTTAATCAAGGTCTCACACAATCTCATTTTAGGGCACTGCTAATTTTTGAAGTAAGCTGTCGCATACTGTGAAAATCTAAAGTAAAATAAAATGTGCTTGTAAGGAAAGTCAGAGTAAATTTGATTGGTTTATGTTTTATAAGTGGAGTAAAGGAAATTTTGATAGGCAGGTAATTTATTAATATTTGTATTACTTTATGAAGGAAATCTGCTCTAAGTTTTTCTTAGTCTGTAGATTTATAATGATGTTTATACACTTTTGAACGTACAAAGACAGTGAAATGTGTTTCTCAAACCATGTCTCCTCATGACTCAGGTATTTGTAGTCTGCTTCCAAGGCTTGTGGGTGCTAAAAGTTGCTATAAACCTAGCCATGATAGCATGCTGATATGATGGAATGAAAAATGGGGAAAAAATACCATCCCAGAGATTATAAATCACATGAGGGTATAGCCACCAAAAGAGTTGGGTAAACATTAGAGAAACCAAATGTATTGCGTTTGGTAGCATTCAGAATTATTAAGCATTTGGTAGGATTTAATTTAAAAGTCACAATGAATCAACAGAAAATTCATACATCTTGTATGTTAAAGGGATTTGTACTTAGAAATTTATTTTGCTGGGATTTTTTACCTGGGAATGCAAATATAGTACAGAGGTTGACTAGTAGAGAGTTAAGTAGTTAATGCATTTAAAAACGTTTAGGATCATGCAATGAAAACAGTGGAAAAACACCTTATATTGTGAATTTCATCCATGTGAAAAAATTTATTTAGAAACTTACTTTTTAGCTTTTAAAAACATGCCTGTTTGAACATGTGAACTGATTACCAGACTATTTTTGCTGTTCATAGCCTTTTGGCCTTACTTTATGTCTCACTTTATTTTTGTTCCTTCCCCTTTGTTTTCTCTGAAACAGGATATAGCTGACCCTTTTTTTGCTTATTGTAAACAGCATGCGGACAGGTTAGACAGAAAATGGAAGCGGAAGAACTACTTGGCATTACAGTCTTACTGTAAAATGTCCTTGCAGGAAAGAGAAAAGCAGCTTTCTCCAGAAGCTCAGGTACTGTATTGGTGACACAAATGACTGTATTAATCATTCATGTTACGACAGAAATTAAGAGAATGTAAAAATGTTATTATAGTAGGAAATTAAATGTGGAATATATTGATAGTGCATGGTCATTTAACAGTGCAGTGAGCTGTTTGTAGGGTTTGGTCTCTAAGAACGATTCTCTTCATATATGATATAGTTACATCTCATATATATTTTATGTATTTCAATAAATATCAAGTATTAATATCTGTACTTGTCTGAATTGAAAAATATTACTTTGATTTTGAGGTTAAAAGTTGGTAATTACTGTTTCATTGTAATTCATAGATTTTGTTTAACATTTTCTTCAAGATTCTGAAGAAAAAAAGCCAGACAAAAAATTAGTCATATTTCTATTTCTGAATTTCCATTTTCGAAGGTCTAAGTGGAATTCTGTGTGCCAGATGTTTTTGTGGTAAAGATTTCCTAGGAAAAAAAATAATGTATGCAAAGAAGTAAGTCTATGCTACTGCGTGGGAGTTGTCTGAAAGCCTTAGGCAAGTCTATATCACTGTCTAGTGGCAGATCCATTTAAAACTGTTGGTTACTGCAGAAGCTCAACTGATAAATGTCCTGTTGATACAAAGGTTTCAATTCCTCTGAGGGAATCTGCATACTTTCATGTTTCAGTGTGTATGTCCTTCATTTTTTTTTCTGATTTTGAGGAATTTCTAGCAGAGTTTGCTTCACTGCTTAAACTGAACTGCATTCCATGGAAAAATCACACCTGTGCAGAAAAGCAGCTTGTTACCTAAATGAAACCTGCCTGATTTATTTGTAGCAAGTAGCAGATCCTGTAAATAATGGGAATCATTTATGGGAGAGGACAATCTGCATTTTTTCTGAAGTGAGAATTATGGTGTAATGATGAGAAAATATTGTTCCATAATATCAAACTTTTTATTTAAAAAAGTCTTGCCTTTATAGTTCTTCAGTGATCTTTGAATAGGAGAACATTAATTTAAAATAACTTATGCTGTTGAGAATGAGCATGAGCAAACTCATACAGTGGAAGAATTTTGAATAAAATATTTTTTGGGGTGTTGAGCTTCATGTAGCTTGATTTAAAACTGGTTTCATAATTCTTGCTGAATATACTCAGCTCTCTGTTATGTGAAATGCACCTGTGTAGTGGAGACATTACAATAATATGAATACTACCCAATAAAATGGGAAGTGCTGGTTGTGCAGTATCATTTTGGATCCAGCACGGCTTATTAGCTGTTTTCAGGCATGTGTTATGCAGTGCTGATAATGCTGGTAAGTTCCCAGCATTTTCCTTTCTCCCTCCTCTTTTCCCCAAACCAAGACCTGCAATTTTAAAATCTAAATTATTCAGATTAAATTTTCGGAAACTGAAAGAATGACTGCTGAAAACTGCAGGTGGAGTTACTTGACATAGTGTCATAGGCATCTTGATACAAGTATGATAACTTACCTACATTTTGTACAGCCCTGTGTTTTCACTGTTGGTGACTCTGGTGTTGTGCAGCAGTGGCTGTAGGTGGACCTGTTGCCTGCTTCTCTGTGTCCAAGAAAAAAGCCAAAGAGGTCAGAGCTGACCTGTAAGCTGCATTTGCTGAGTTTCTTGGTCATGAATGTTCAGGATCTAGTAAGGTAATGTGTTAAACTGTCTGCAGTACTACCTTCAGTGATTTTGTTTGAAATCAGAGATGTTCCTTAACCATCGTGTGTATGTATATGCACACCTTTTGCTTTTGTCTCAGGAGTATCTCACACCATATGGTGGAGCAGTCACATTAGTTTAGTTTCTCCTTTGTGCAGGCAAGTAAACAGCTTCTAACTGATAGTCAGCTGGAGTTTTGCCTCTGAAGGTTTGTATGTTGATGTAATTTTCTGCCAGAATTGCCACTTCATAGAGTTCCCTCAAGACAATGTTTTCCAACTGTCAGTAACAGCTCGATCTTCTGGGGTAGATCTCCCAGAGGGTCAGAAATATACAGATGTCATCAACAATATATATTGTGATCTTCTCTTGTCTGCTTCACTTCTGTTTGGGTTGTGTTCTTGACAAATTATAATCTGAAAGTTTAACATTCGTAAAGAGAAGTGGCATTAGTATGTCAAACATGGTAAAAATGCTCTTCATCTTTTGTTGCTTGCATAGATATTAATTTAATGTATATCTAAATGTGTATGTGGTAGGTCAACCAAAACTTTTAGCAGTAGTGATTTTACACAGTCCCATCCAATTATAATTATTAGAAGGGGTTGTCTCAAAACCAGCAGTCATCTGCTGCTTTCCTCAATGGGGAAATTTCATCAATAAATGAGTACATAGGTTCAAAACTTAGTGAAAGGATAATGCTGTCTGTGTGTGTACTTCGAACTAAAATGGAATGTCTGTATCAGCATCTGTTTCTGGAGTTGTGGAGTTCCAGAGCGAAAATGGCATTGACTAGATTATGCAGCTTCTAAAATGAAAACAAAACGTGGGTGTGTTCCAAATTACAGCTCCAAACTAATTTTGAACTGTTCCTTGATGTTTTCAATGGGTGGAATTCTTCCTTGCAGGCTCGGATCAATGCCAGGCTGCAGCAGTACCGTGCCAAGGCGGAGCTGGCCCGCACCACGCGGCCCCAGGCCTGGGTTCCCAGGGAGAAGCTGCCCCGGCCGCTCACCAGCAGCGCTTCGGCCATACGGAAGCTCATGCGCAAAGCCGAACTGATGGGAATCAGCACGGACATCTTCCCTGTGGATACTTCAGACACGAGTTCCAGCGTTGATGGAAGAAGAAAACATAAACAGCCAGCTCTCACTGCTGATTTCGTGAATTATTACCTTGGTAAGGGTGAAAATTATTTTCTCAAAAGGTACCGCTTTGCTATATTGTGCTATGCTATTTCATTGGCTTTTTGTCGTTGTATTTAACTGTTTATGGTAGATAAATGTGAATTATGACTTCATTTTAGGTCAGGTATATTATTGCTTGGAGTCTCTGTTTACAGAGAAAGTTGTTTGTTTTTTTTTTAAAGACACTTCAGAAAATAATAAAATCTTTCAAATATTAACAGAAGACTAAACTGTCTTTAAGAAGGGAGTAGGTAACTCTTGGTATAAAATTTTTTCCTTAAGTTCTCATCTATTTCTATGGGAAATAGCATGACTTTTTGACTGTTTGCTAGATCCTGATCAGAGCTCATCATTTAAGCAACTAAAATATTTATGCAGCAAAATATAAATGTTATGACTGTTCATTCTACTCAGTCTGTGTATTAAACCTAAAGGCCATAGTTTTGTGTCTTTGTATTGTTATAGTTTTTACTTTCAATTGCTTCACTTTTTTTAGTGCATAAAACTTGAAACTGTATATTCAAGAATAGGAAACAATGTGATTTTCTTTTAAATAGAGAGAAATATGCGCATGATTCAAATCCAGGAGAATATGGCTGAACAGAAGAATATCAAGGATAAATTAGAAAATGAGCAAGAAAAGCTTCATGTGGAGTATAATAAGGTAAAGAAAATGTGGTGATAAACCATTGTTCTATTTTATTATTGCTGCTGTTAGCTTTGATAGAGTTTTTCTTTCCATGGAAAAAAATAGGATGACAATGAAAGATGTAAATTATTGATCTTTTAAAAGTAATATTTAGAAACATATTTCTTCTTCTAAAAATATTCAGTAGTTTGTCTTCTCCCATACAAGTAGTACCAATTTCTAAAACGGGATCTGTTGACTGGGCACAGTCATTAACTGCCCTCACTGAGAGCGCCAATAACAAATTGCACATGGACCTGTTTCAACCTGCATGATTCTCTGCTTGGAGCCCCACTTTATAACTGGCAATCTATGATACTCAAGAGTATTATTTAGTTAGTTATTTAGTTAGTTATTTATGTCAACTACACTCCAATTTGGCTTAGATTTAATGACTCAGCTGATAATAGTTACAGAATTCACACCTCCACACAGTGTCCTCTGCCTGCTTTTTAGGGTATAACAAATTTGATGCCCATAAATTATGGCTTTGCTCCCACAAATTGTTGCTAATGTAATTTTTTATTAACTCGTCATTATGATTAAATAAGAACTTTGGGCATTTTTACCAAATAAATATTTATTTTAATATTCAAATATTTTGAAACTTAGCTGCACTGTATCTTTTCTGACAAATGATATGCTGCAGTTCCTGCTGAATTCAACAGCCTATTAAGTGATGGTTATGGTTAATGATGACAAAAAATGGTGTTGCTATTAATTTCTAAACTGTTTGGTGTGTGTTTTAAGTAAGAATATATGGAAAATGTAGCAGCAGATCCTTGTGAACTGCCCAGAGATGATAAAGGGAAAGGAAATTGTGCCTGGGGCTTTTAACCAAATTAATAGTTACCTCCCAAAATACACAACCTAACAGTTGTGTAAAAAAACAGTTGTGTAAAAAAAAAAACCCCACCTTTTTTTCTCCTTGCAACCTTTAATTTTAAATTTTCTCTTTCTGTGAGCATGGCAAAAGAGAGTTTTAACTCATTTATATGTTCACTCGTTACAATCTTGCTGCCTAAGTAGTGTGGACAGCACATATAAAATGTTGCTGTGTTTTAGTTTTGCTTTTCGTTTGACACTATGAAATCGTATTTCCATGCTGAAATACTTCAGGTCTCTACAAAACAGGTGGTTGCTCTGGTTTTTGACTTATTTCTCTTATATTACTGTATTGTTGTACTGATCTCAGCTATATTGATACAAGTTTCACTGTTTCTCTAATCCCACAATAAATTAATGCACCTTACATAAGTAAGAGGTTGAGTAAATTCTATTTAATAACTCTTAATGGATTTTCATTCCTGTTGCCTGTTTTATTTTCTTTAACTTTTCAGCTGTGTGAGTCCTTGGAAGAGCTACAAAATATGAATGGAAAACTGCGAAATGAAGGGCAAGGCATTTGGGCTCTGCTGGGTAGAATCATTGGACAGGTTGGTTGGTTCCTTGCCCCCTTTTACAGAAAAAAAACAACAGAACAGTTAGATTTCTAAGAATAGTCCTTTTTATTTCTGTCTGCCACTTCAGTGGCCAAGTAAATTTATTTGATTTGATCAGACTCAGGCTTTACACAGGGGATAATGCTTCCTGATTGAAGTGCCTAGACTTCTGCAAACCACCTACTGGGAATGTGTAGCTTGATTTTGTTGTTGTAATAGTGTTCTTGTTTGCAAAATTCTTTCATTTGGTATAAGTGATTGACCTGTCATTTGTGAGGAACCTTAGCATGAAGCAGAAGTTAATCCTATGGTTTTTGTCTCCAATTGTCTTTAGTTACTGTAGGCTTCAAATGATAGCTTAGCTCTTTATGGCTTTTATAAGCTAAAAATCCTTTTAAATGCAGTATGTATGAAATGGTGTGTAACTAGACAGAGGAGAATGTTTTGATCAAATTAATATAAATATCTAGGACAGCAGAAGGTTTGGGTTACTTCCTGTTGCCAGCAGTTATCTTTGTTCCCATTGATGTGAAGATTTTTGCAGTGTTTTCATGTGTTTTATGTCAGAGGTATTAAATGTCAATGGACATTTTAGTTGTAAGAGGGAGGTTGCAATGAGTTCCAGTTACGATTTGAGATTGAAGAAGCTGTTATTCTGGAAAATGCAGAGACACAATTATTTGCAATTTTGGCATGCCCTTTGTTACTGCTGAGATTGTGCTGCTATTCCAAAAACAAACCTTACACTTTCTTTATGCAGTAATAGTTCCCAAGGTATACAATCTTTTACTGCTTCCATTTGTCTGCCTACCTCTCCTACTTGCTAAGAAGAATTTTTGCATAACGTATCTTTTAAACCAAGATTATTTTCCCTTCCTTTGAGTAAGTATTCGCAAATATATTTCCTGATGCAAATGTTACTCAATTTGAAAAAAAAAAAGAAAGAAAAGCTGAGTAGAATTCATTTACACAGCTTGCATGACATTTTTTTCCAGTTGGTTGAACAGATGCAGACCCATGGGGATGCTGAGAAATGACTTTGATAGATGGTTGCTGTCTGAGAAGCCAGCATACTGCAGATAGTAGAAACCCAACGAGAGTCTCATCTGCTTTGTGAAGGGCTTGGTCCAATAAGATAATTTTTCTAATTAACCTGTCGAGCACCAGTGTAGCTGTGATGCTGGGGAAAATAAACTGCCTCAGTATTCTGTCACTTTTGTGAATCTGCCTTTGCCTGCTTCAGCTTCCTAGAGAAATGCATCCTTCCCCATCCCTGCATTGGAAGCTTGAAGAATAATTCTAAAAGCTAGTCTTTCCATGTGTTTCTTATGGAATTGAAAAAATTACTGTAAGACTACTTTATATTACAGAATCATGCTGGGATAAATATATAGTCTGTAAAATAGCTAGCTAAGCAATTTCCCACTCATTATGTGTCGTGTCCTTCATGCATTGAGATTAGAGGAATATTCTTTAAAAGTGTCAAGACTCATGTGTACTGCATTTCTTCAAATCCAATAGAAATTGAACATA
Source organism: Petroica traversi (assembly GCA_025920805.1). Lineage (NCBI taxonomy): Eukaryota > Metazoa > Chordata > Aves > Passeriformes > Petroicidae > Petroica > Petroica traversi. The sequence goes on from JAHLSL010000022.1 coordinate 25,519,366, forward strand.
CCAGCAATTTTACGGGCTCCTAAGGAAAGAAAACCAAGTAAAAAGGAAGGAGGAGCACAAAAGGCATCTACACTTCCAGCGGTTCTTTATAGGCAAGTAATTAAATCTTGACAGAATAGCTACAGTATCTACTAAGTTTCAGAAAAGTGTTCTGAGAAAATTGTTTGCTTCAATTTTTAATTAACAATATGCTTTAAAGTTGTCTATACATTTTACTGACTTTTGAAGGCTAAGTTGAATAGTGGTCAATTCTTCACCCTACTACACGAGTAAAGTTTGGGTGACATTACTAATTTGGCAGCAGTGCTTTAAGGACAAAGCTAACTCCTTGCATCTGAAGTAGAAGGGTCCTTTGTTTTTTTCTGATGAGAAAGCTAACTGGTCAGTTTGTTCTTTGAATGGAGTCATCTGAGTGGATGATTTTGAGAACAGTGATAATGCTGTTCAGTCACGATTCCTGGATGCACAGAACACTTGTCATATAAGAATGATCCCTTTTTGCTCATGCTAAATTTCCCTGCTTCTATTTTATTAATTTCCAAGGTTATGAAATATATTCACTCTGCCATAGTTCCACCTTTTCCCCTCTTCTACTGACTGGGAATAATTGTGGGATAGAAACTAGGATCCGAGGCTGTGACTATGCAAAATACACGTCATCTAGGATCTTTTGTCACCACAGCTGAGAAGTGACATGGTCTATTGTTTATCGAGAGAGCAGCAGCCAGGCATCCAGCCACAGCAAGTAGTGTCTTGCCCAGTTAGAAGGCTAAATGAAGAGGGTGATTTACATAAGCAAAAGTTAATTTCAGTGTTGCAAGAAGTAGAAATCTTGAAAATGTGGCAGTGGGCTGAGGATTTGACAGTTTATATGTACACAAATAATTGGAGTGATGCTTCACCAATTCTGTTTCATTCAAATGCCCTCAGTTCCTCCCATGTTAAAGTGCAATCAGTGAACACCCATCTTTTCAAAATGAACTAAAATTTCGATTGCACTAAAATACTAATAAAAAGGAAATGTAATTTCTAATGAGTTACACTGCCCAGCATAGCAGCAGCACAGACCTATTTCAAGGTGGTTGCCTGAATAAGCATGTGATTGATTGTTAAGATTGGTACTAGCAGCATAATTTTCTGTTTAGGCATTTGTTGTATTTTTTTTCCACTGGCCAGATGAAGTATTGAATGATTACTAACTTGTTAGAAGTTCTCAAAAATGTAATTGAAAGCCATTTTTTACTTACTCTTACTAGAAGCCTTTTATGCTTTTACTGTCCATAGGTACAGGCTCCTTAAAAAAAACCCTCCAAAATTGCTCCATAATTATTCCAAAAAATAATTATGCACTTAAATGCTGCATTCAAATTGAAGTTGCCACATGTTGAAACTGGGGAATGTGCTGGAATGTATAATTTATTCTTTATGAGTATGTAATTATAATGCTTTTCTGCTATGTACATGAAAAGTTGTGGAATTTGCAAGAAGAACCATGATCAGCACCTACTGCTACTGTGTGACACTTGTAAACTCCATTATCATCTTGGTTGCCTGGATCCACCTCTTACAAGGATGCCAAGGAAGACCAAGAACAGTTACTGGTAAGAACACAGTTAATATGTTGTTCTGTGCTGTCTCTGTACTTAAAGTAGGATGTAAATGTGAACAGATGTACAAATTCTAAGTGGATTAGGCATGGCTTTAATGCAGTTTGAACAGGTTTTTATAATTTTCAGGTTGTTAGCAGTGATGTTTCAAGGTTAAAAAAAAAAGAAGTTGTAAAGATCTTCTCATTATTAGCCACTGTGTAAAAATAGGTTATAGCTGTAATTTACTTGGGTCTTGAATTCATTTGTGATTGTTATTGCTGCAGTATAAGAGTGGTAGGAAATTATAGGCTAATACTTTTGGGAAATGAAATACTTGGTTTTCTGTTTGTGTTAGGACTCAGACAAGCAACTCTCTGTTCAGATCTTCAGGCAAATACTTGTCATATTTTTCAATAAACTTGTAAGCAATAGCTCTGTTTTTTGAAATATGGGAAGTGTTTGGTTTACTTCTATTTTATGACTCAAATGTACAATGGCAGAAGTATGTTCATAACTGTTCTTATTGCAGTTACATTTCCACAAATTAAAGTTCTTTCATACCTGCAGAGCAGAACAAAAGCTAAGTGGTATAATGGAGAAACAATAAGGTAGCTGATATGCTGATTTCTAAACTGTCATAAAATTAGCTTGCTCTGCTCTGTAGAGCATAAAGCATTTACTTCAGCCATCTTTTTGGTTAGTTTTGAAGATTGTGTGCAGAGCAAGATGGCCAGTACATGAAATGGGAGACCTCTCTTTTTTTGTATGGGAATGTGATAAAACCTGCATTTACCTCAGTAAATTTGCTTAGTAAATTAATAGAGATTTTGTTTAAAAGATGAAAATTTCAAAAAGGTTTTCACCATCACTACTACTTCCCAGAACCTAATTTTCCTTTAATTATTTAATGTAGTATGTGATGTTAGACTTTTGATCTCTTCAGTCAAATTTGCCAAGTAGTTACTTTACATGGAAGGTTTTTTTTTTAAAGTTTTTAGATGGCTTCTTCATTTGCACAGGAGATTTGATTTTTGTTCTGCTTTTTAACGAAGTTGAAAAGGTTCACTAAAAGCTATCAGTCCAAAAGATGAAAGACTATAATTCTCAGTAGGTGTTAAAGGCAGGATAGGTCAGGTTAGGTAGTAAAGCTCTTTCATTTCAAAGCTATAACTTATCTTTGTTGTGAATTTCATGCTTCAGTTATATCTCAGATCACAAACTTGGCTTTTACTTCTAATTAGCTCAGGCATATTCTGGAGTGGGAGATGATAGCAGACAAATTGAGCTGCATTGATTGGATTCTTTTCATCATTGAACATTCCTTTATGTATTCTTTTCAGGATTAGTAGAGAGCATATAGAACAGACCCTTAATCCAAGTTTGAGTTCAGCAGGTTTTTCCTACCCCGCTGTTTTGAATACAATGTTTATCTTTTGATTAAGATATGAAGAAAAGTGCATTTTTTTTAATATGGGGGCCATGTACTTTTCAGATATTTGTGTAGGATATAATAGGAACTCAGCAAAAAGATTTAAAAAATTGGTATAGTAGGAAATTCCTTGAAACACTAGGCAGTTTGAAATACCTTATGTAAGAGTGGTTAAAAACCTTGAGTTTAGCTCTCTTTTAAAATAGTAATCAAGAAACAATTAAAAGGAATTGTTTCTTGATCTGTTTTCTTTCTGTTCCGTTATCACTGCTAATAATTTACTCAGAATAGCAAACTTGAGCCCATGCAGGAATTTTGATGATAATAGTCATGTACTTTACCAATATATCTTTATTTAAACAATGAGTTCTTTAACATGAGTTTTTTTCATAAAACTCATCTTTTATATTGTGTTTGACGATATTAGGTGATTCAGGTTATGTGTGTGATGCTACATAGACTAACCATACTAGTTAAACTAACTAAATTAATGTCACTTTTTGTCGATTTCATGCTCAGCATTTAATATTTTAAATTACAATTTATGAAAAAGGGTTTTTAAATTGTTAATTTAAATCCTGTATTATGTGTTAATAGTAAGAGAAAAAGAATAAATATATTATGTATTTAAAAGCTAATTTGTTAAAGAAAGCACAAATTGTATTTCGTTATATCATGAAATTTTAAATGCGTTAACAGATTTAGCCTTAGTGAAATCATTGCAAGAATTTAGACCTGGTGAGCGCCAGTGTTTCACAGCTTACTGGTTTAACTGGTTTAAAACACTTAACACTAAGAATTTTTCTTGTTCATAGGCCTGACAGTTTTCTTTAAGGTAACAGGTATAACATCCTACACATCAGTTTGTGCCATGGTAAGTTCAAAGCCTGTCCTCATTTCAAAAGGATTTGAGATGAAGAGCATAGAAACTATTTTATGTAATACTACATTAAAGCATTAATTTATGGCTGTTTGGATGCTGTGCTTTCAAAGTAGAATCATAAAATATGCTGAGTTTGAAGAATCAAGTCCAATTCCTAGATCCGGAGTTTTAACCATACAGTGAAATGCTGTGGTTTAGTTTCATTTAAAAATTTCCAGTTCTCAGTTTCTTAGAAATCCTATGGATTAAACAGTTTAATAATTTTGATTCACATGTTATCATAATACTAAGTCTTACCATTCCTGTTGACAACCTGTGTGCTTTTATGCTCCTTGCCATTCTGGATGTATTTTCCTGGTAGAGAATGATCTTGACTGGTACTAAGGCAACACACAAGTGTTCGCAGACAATATAATGAATCAAAATCCAATTGTAGAATATTGACATTTTCATTAAGAAACTACTTGGCGGCTAGCAACAAGGATTGGCTTCTTCTATTGGAATGAGATTGCTGAAGAACAGTGATAACTTCTGGTAGCATATGAAATACTGGGGACTGAGATGGACAAAACAAGGACTAATGGTTGTATTAAGCTTGGTTGTTTTTAGTTTTGTTCTAGAAGGCCAAGTTATTTCAGTGGTGACTGCTGGGGCAAATACTGGCCACAGGTCAAAATGAGCTGTAGAGTTCCTGTTCCTGACCACTATTCCCATGAGCACTCATGCAGTATCTGGACATTCATTCCTATTCCTGACCTCATTCATTCCGTATTGATCCAGCACCTCTTCAAATGTTTTTTCATCCTGAGTCACTGGATAATGATAGAAAATTATTAACTTACATACACATGAGTGGAATATGATATATACATTTTTATGTATTTGTTACTTGTCCTTATTGAAGGATGTTTGGGTCATTGCAAAAGGCAAATTTTCTGTTTTATTACACTCTGTAAGGTGCTCTTTGAAGCTTTTTGACAACTGTATTTAGTTCATACATATTGTCTTTTATCTCCAGGATAAAAGCAGTCCTGTTTTTTTTCCACCTCCACTACATCATTTACATTTGTAATTTATCTATCTTAGGTGTCATCGTACAGCTGTGGTCCATGTCTCTTGAGTTCAAAGTGGCTTAATTCTTTGTAAACATTGTTAGAGGTGATTTTGTCAGAGAGCATGCCTGTGGGACCTGTGTCTTCCTTATTGAAAACAAGTCCCACTCTAAGTAACTGTACAGTTTTCCTTTTTAAACACCAAGGGCAGAACTGTTTTCTGTAAGCATTGTAGTGGTTTGTGCTAAGGAGTTTGAATATTCTCTTTCCCAACTCATTGCTACTGAGTTGGTGAGATGTTTGTGAGGTGGGAAGGTATCTCTGATTCTTGTACAAATTTAGATAGAAAACACAACAAAATCGCGCCATTTCCATTTTCTTCTGTAGGTTGTTAGTGCTTAGTCAATGACTTTTGGTATGGTTAAGTGATTTCAAATCAGTACTGAGATTTCTTGGTAGAGCAAACACTTTCAGTAATTTTAGCAGTAGGCACATTTTAGAAGTAGCCGTATTATGTCTTGCTACTGATTTTCTCTGTAGGTCTAGATTAGGCAAGTCCAGACTAAAAGCAAAACAAAACCTGTGTAAAATCGAATCTTTGGCACCATTTCTCCTGTTATTTTGTTTATGCTGCATAGTAGTGTTTGCCAATTTAGAGGTAGTTGAAGATTGTTGCAGTAGCTCTAAAGGAGACCTGCAGTGGCAGGTTCTCTGTTCCCTGCTTGTCCTTGAAGGGCTGAAATTAAGTGAGCATGACTGTGGCATAGCCAAAAAGAAGTCATATGGCTGTTTTCTATGACTACATTGGGATTAAACAGCAGAATGGGAAGAGTACTTTAAGTTCAAGAACCATGTTGAAATAAACTGTAAGAAAAGCTGAAAGGAGATTGTTTCCAAGTCAGAGGAGTGTGTGTCAGTGTGTTTCCGAGTCAGAGGAGCTAACAGCCAAACTGCTTTGTAGTTAAAGCTTGTCTGTTTTGTAACAGGGATGACTATGATAGTAGAGCCTATTCTGTTAAATCAAGAGGTTGCTTCTAAGGTCATGTTCATAACTCCTTTCCCCCCTTTACCTTTGGTATACTTGTGAAGTTTTGTCCTGTGATTCACACAACACCCTCACCCCCACCATAGTATGATTTTGTTTTCTATATCTAGGTTTTTTGTAATTTTGCTTGCTCTCGCTCTTACACAACCTGTTTCAGAGCAAGCTTGTTCACAAAAACAGAGTTTAAGGAACTTGCATGCAGTACCTCATCTTTTGGTTGAGATATTTTATGTTTTCCTCAGTAAGAAAAAAGTTAAAATGCTTCACATATATATGTAAATTGAATAATAGTGAAACCCGTTCATGATCTTGTTGGGCATTTTCTGTAGAACTGTCTGAACATAGATAGCAGAAAAATGGTGTCTTTCTCTTGTAATAACACAGAGATAAGGACCAGGAACGATTTAAATCATACATGAAGGGTGGTAGATCCAAGAAACTGGGTTCCCAACTCCAAATATTGTTGTAAAACCCTGTTTATCTTACAAAAGTGTCATTTTTATTGTAGCTCTTTAGTTATGGAAGCTTTTTCTTTAATTTATACATAGCTCATATTTTTACCATAATAATGGGGAAAATAACTGCTTTGTAAGAACTGCTCATCATAGAATTTTTTAACATTTTCATAGGTGCATAAGCAGATCATAGTAATTACTTTCAGTTGTGCTTTCCAGTGCATAAATTATTAACATGACTGATGCTGCAGTGTTATGGAGGGCCATGCTCTCTGATGCTTATTAAACAGAAATTCACCTTTAAGTTTTGGGTTGGACAACCTGAAGGCAATGCATCTTATAAAAATAAAGAACTCAAAGTCACTTTTTGCTAAGCAGACATGCAAGATTTTGAGGGAATATTGTTACTTTAAGCTTTTCTCTCCTTCATCATTGGAGTGCCTTTCTCCATAAAATCTTAAAAAAATAGTAGTTTGGTCTGTGTGCCTTTATTTACTTAGGTGCATGTGAATACATATTTGTGTGTCTGTATTCTCACAAATTTATGTAAACATAAAACCATAAAAAGCAGCATTGTGAAAGCTATTGTACCTTATATTTTTCCATATTCTTGTGCCTTAAGGCTTAGAGGTGTTAACAAGTACTTTGTGTATAGCAAACTGAGGCTTGTAAAGAGGAGTGTGCTAATTTTATCAAGCACAGGGAATAAAACTCCAAGCTACTCCCTTTTCTCCCACCCCTTTGGATAATGGATGAACAATAGGGAGAGATTTGCTAAAATCACTATAACCACAGCAGTATTAATAGCAACAGGTATACAAGAGAGAGAGTGCTTTACACACAAAGAGGTATTCACCTCTGGGAGCAAACAAAAATGTTTCTCAAAAATAGTGTTGCCAGTGGGGTCTTTGGGCAAAGGCATTAAGCTGAGGAGAGCCCTTATGGCATAACATTCCTGTTGAATGTGTAAATTGGAGCAAATAGGCTCAAACACAACATGTGAATCTGACTTCATGCTTTTGTTTATACAGGATGGATATGCCTTCATGTTGCAAATGAGTATTAAAATTTAGCTTCAAATTATTAAGCACATGGGGTTTTTGTTTTGTCTGCTTCCAAAGCAAATTTACTCTATTGTTTAGATAATTTTAATGTGCTTATCCCAGTTAATGTCAATTAATAGGAGAACATAATGCTGATTATTTTTTGTTGGTATTATTTAAAAAATATTTAATAGCAGAACAGTGATGAATTGTAATTCATTTGAATGGACTTGTAATTTTTTGAATTGGAAGTGTAGTGTGAGAAGTAATTAAAACTGGCTCTTACCAGTGAATATAATTTTTATGTTTTCATTAACAAAATGAACAATACAGTGGATTTGCATAAGATGATTTTCTTATAAATAAAAACAAATCCTGTTTAATTCCTGTCTTGTTAATTGTGTTATGGAGCTTGTTAATAGCATTACTTTAGCATCTCTCCGTTATTGAAGTTCTGATGGTGATTCTGTACTTTTTTCAGTAGACTTTTTTTTCAGTTTAGTGTTCAAAGTTTGTTAATATATGTCACTAGCTTCTGTATTTGTAATTTTCTCCTAACAATTTTTTTCAGACTTAAAACCTGCCCATTTCCTAAGTGTATTCCACTTAAGAAATACATGTTAAAATTTTTTTTCATAACAAGTATGTCCTCCAAATCCATGCCACTAAAGTGTGCTCTCATTGGAATGAATTCAGCAGCATGTCACCATGAAGATAAACAATCTGGTCTAGTGCAGGGTGCCCCTGCCCATGGCAGGGGGGTGGGAACTAGATGATCTTCAAGATCTCTTCCAATCCAAACCTCTGTATAATTCTATTATTAAGCTGCAACAGCAGTTACAGTAATTAATAGATTACAGATCAGTGGGCAGCTTTAAAAATGAGGTTGTGGTAGAATGCAAATGATGAAATGGGAACATTTTTCTTGAAGATTAATTCCTGTATTCAAAATCTTGGTTTTCAAAGTTGAATACTGTCAGGAAAATAAGAATATCTTCCTTGTATTTTGCCTGGTTGCTTAAAATGTACGTTTTAGATGTCCATTTGATTTCCTGACTTTTGAATTTTTCTTAAACACAAACACTTCAATATATTTCTCTTTCTGCTCTTGTGACTGCAGTCTTAAAAAGAAAATCTTCCATTTTGCAGGCAATGCTCAGAGTGTGACCAGGCAGGTAGCAGTGATATGGAGGCTGATATCGCCATGGAAACCTTACCAGATGGGACCAAAAGATCAAGGAGGCAAATTAAGGAGCCAGTGAAATTTGTTCCTCAGGATGTGCCAACAGAACCGAAGAAAATTCCTATCAGAAACACGGTAAATGACGGTGGAGTTGATGTTTTGAGGCTCATATTCATAATAATATTGTTTCAGATTACCTATGTTGTGGACATTTTGAATTGAGGGATCTCAATTACATTGATGTTCTGGTTTTGTTATGTATTCCATTTTCTCCTTTTAGTGCTTTGTTAGTTGTGGTAAATATCATTTTGCTAAAATAGAAAGCTGGGAAACACAGTACTTAACTGAAGAGCTGTAAGGAAAAGTTCAGTTTGCACTTAAACTTAGCCTTTACACCTCTTCTTCATTGTAGTAGTAAGGACACTTACTAGGGTAGATTTAAATATATTGAATTATAGCTGTAAAATAATTAGTCATTTCCTTATCTACAGGCTACCTGCTGACTGACTGCACATTTTGTGACCATCACAAGACCCTGATATTTCAGTTTGTTTGGCTTCCTAGTCTTATTAGTCCATTTATGTTTTCTTAAGCTTTCTTGGTGGATAGAATTTTGAGAAGACAAACAAAATCTCTTGCCTTCTACACTGAAGAAACATTTTGCATCTTTCCTTCCTTTGAAATCAGTATCTTTTATTAATCACTGTGCACTTTTCCCTAAATTTTGCTCTCCTACTTGTTCATAAAACAAGGCTTTTCATGTGTTGTGTGTCATATCACCTATAAAAAGTACATAAAAATATCAGAGGTTGTTTAGGTCCAGTTTACAGGATAAGTAGTGTTCCCATTCCTCTTCAGACATAAGTGGTTCATCTTCCAATGTATTTCTTAATGCCAGGAAATATTTACATCACATTTGAGTTAGATAAACTTCATATTTCGTGCAGCGCAACTTTATTTTCTTCACAAAACTTTACAGACATTTTATGATTGACCATACTTAATGTACACTGATAGGATTAAGCCAGTATTTTCCTGACCCAGTCTTCAATGTTTGCTTTAATTTTAGGCCACAGTTTTGATTTACCTAATGGCCTCCCTTTCCTGGTCTGTGATGCAGAACTTAAAGAATTACTCTAGCCAAGCTCATTAATTTAGCTCAAACTGTTACAAGTGTGAGTAATCCAAAATTAAATTTTGAGAAACTTCTTCTTTCTTTTCCTCATTGAGGGAAAGCACTCTTCTTCCTTATGCATAAGAGCTCATAGAATCTTACAGCTGCCTAGGTGGGTTGAACTTCCTGTTGTTATGCTGTTGTTGACACAGAAATAAGACTTACCTTGTGTTCTGCTTACTGAACCCTTTGTATCTCATCTCCCCAGTTCCTTCTTTCTTTATTTTTTCTCCTTTTATACCTAATGTAATGCCATTATGGTGTGGGAAATCATGATTCTAGGACTAAGGAGAACTAAGGAAAGACAATCATAGTTGAAATAAAAAGGGAAGTAATTTAAGGCATTGTTCAGAAATCCATAGGAATGCAAGACTTACTTGTTCTAAAGCCCATGTAATAACCACCAAGGTTTTTCTGTGTAAAATGAAGAGAAGTCTGATTGCTCTGAAGTGATCCCCTCATGCTGTGACACTATGATGTGTTAAACTGGTGCTACATTGGTGCTTTGGCCCCTTATGTGATACATAATACATCTACTCTTATTGTAGTGTGAAATACAGAATTAATTGACTTCCAGTGGACTAATGTGTTATCACTGTATGACATTTCACTGTGGAAAAAATACTGCTAGCAGTCTAAGAAAGATTTTATTCTTCAGTTTGAATTTTCAGTCTCTCTTTCAGTTCTCTCCCGTTGTCTACTTTTGTACAATATGCAGATTTTCAAGATAACATCCTTGCTGCCCTGTGGGCAGGACTTCTCTGTCAAAGGGAAGCATCAACCACCTCCTCCTCCACTGATTCGCCCCCTTTTGGGTAACTCCCCCAGTCTGCATAATGAGCATGGTGTTCTGTGGTGTGGAATATCCTCTTGGCCAGTTCAGTCAGCTTTCATGGATGTGCTTCCTCCCAGCTTTTTTTTGCAGCCCCTTCATGACAGAACATAAGTCTTCGAAAAGTCCTTGATTTGAGGTATGCATGACTTAGCAACAGCTGAAACATCCGTGTGTTATCAGCATTATTCTGTCAGCATTACTGAGGCCTGGTTAACTCAGCTGGTCATTATTGTTTTGCTAATAATGCAACGTTGTGGGTTCAATGCCTATATGGGCTATTTACTTAAGAGCTGGATTTCAGTGATCCTTTGCATCCCTTCCAACTCAGAATATTCTGTGATTCTCGTATTAAATCCAAAACCCACAGCATTATACCAGCTACTAAGAAGAAAATTAACTCTATCCCAGCCAAACCCAGAGCATATGGCCAGAGACCCGTGACAGTTGGAGCACACTAGTGTTCAGAGTTTCTACATGACATTGGAGACTCAATTTCCTTCTGTAATTCGGAAGCGTGAGAGAGCTAAGACTGAAGCAGATTATTCACAGTCAGGACAGTGCTTCTCCCTTGTACAATTCTCTACATTAATTGTGTGCCAGAACACAATTGTTTTGTATCCTAATGCTATATAAGCTTTCTAAAGAACCCTGTAAGCGCTCTGTAGTATTTCTATCTCAAGGATCAGTGAAGTCCAGCACCTGGCTCTGCATGGGACAGCTCCAAGAACCATGCCTGAGAGTGTTGTCCAGACACTTTTTGAACTCTGCCAGGCTTGGTGCTGTGAACACTTTTCCTAGGGAGCCATTACAGAGCCCAGCTATCCTCCGAGTGAAGAACCTTTTCCTGATATCCATCCTAAGCCTCTCCTGACCCAACTTCAGGCCATTTCCCTTTGATCCTGTCACTGATCACCAGATCAGTGTCTACCCCTCCTCTTCCCCATGTGAGGAAGTTGGAGACTGCAATGAGGGTCTCCCCTCAGTCTCCCCCAAGCTGAAGAACCACGCCTTGCATGTCTTTCCCTCTAGGCAGTTCATCATCTTAGTAGCCTCCTTTAAACTCTTGTAATAGCTTTGTATCTTTTTTTATATTGCAAGGCCCAAAACTGCACACAGCACTTGAGGTGAGGCTGCCCCAATGCAGAGCAGAGCAGGACAATCCCCTCTCTTGCCCGGCTGTCGATGTTGTGCCTGATGCCCCCCAGGACAGGGCTGGCCCTCCTGGATGCCACGGCACCACTGGTTCGTGTTTAATTTGCCATCGACCAGAACCCCCAGGTCCCTTTCCCTGGCACTAGTCTCCAGCCTCTCATTCCCCAGTGTGTCTGTACATTGAGGGTTGCCTTGTCCCAGGTGCAGATCCTGGCACCTGCCTTTGTTGAGCTTGATACCGTTGGTGATTGCCCAACCGTCTCATTTAGGACCCTCTGCATGGCCTCTCTGCCTTTGAGGGTCAGCAGCTCCTCCCGATTTAGTGTCATTGGCAAACCTACTTAGTATTATCTTCAGGTCCTGTGTCCAAGTGATTTATGAAATGATGAAAAGATCCTGAAGAGAATTTGGTCTAAAATGGAGTGCTGCAGAACCCCACTAGTGACAGGTCACCAGTCTGATGTCACCCCATTCACTATAATATAAGGAAATCAAGTTTGACTAGATGGACTTTCCCCTGATGAAGCTATGATGGCTCTGACATCATGATGTTTGTTGTCATTCAGGAGTTTTTCAGTATCTCCCAGAATAATCTCCACAGTTTTACCAGTCATTGAGGTGAGACTGACAGGCCTGTAGTTCCCTGGGTCCTCCTTGCCCATCTTGAAAACTCGAACAACGTTTGTCAGCTTCCAGTCCTGGGAACTCTTGGATTCCCAAGATCACTCAAAAATCATCAAAATAGGTTTTGTAATCACATTAGTTGAATATTCTCCACTGAATCCCATCAGGCCTCATGGATTTATAGGGAACCAGCTGGAGCAGTAAATCCCATACAAATTCAGGGTTGACTGGGAATTTATCATTTTCACAACCATGGTCTTCCAGCTGAGGGCACTGGGACCCCCTTAGGCTGTCATTGCTGTTGAAAACAGAGGCAAAGGAAGCATTGAGCTTCTCTGCCTTGTCTGTGTCCCTGTTTGTGAGGTGACTATCTTCATCCTGTAAGAGGCTGGTGTAATTTCTACATTGTAGAGCAGCTGTTCCAAGGAGGTGGGAAGACAGAGTGAAAGTCCAGCCATTTGGACTCCATTGTTTTGGAGACAGCAACTATCATATGGTATATTAAAATGTAACTTAGTTCATAAGAAGACCTTTCTGATTTTAAACTTCTTAAGACCATATAAGTGAATATACAAGGGTAAATTTAAACGTACCATACTTCTCCACTGAGCCAGGGTCTGTACAAATTATAAATGAATGTAAATAAACAAGACATTAGGTGTTTATACTTAATTCTGTTTTATGACAACTGTATTTGCAGACGAAATTTAATGAATTGTTTATGCTTTATACATTTCAAGCCATATGTAGTGACCTTTTAAAGAATTTTTGCATTTCAGTGCGTGACTTCTTAAAATAGGTTTATTTAAAATCTGTTATCTTTATAATTCTAATTTCACACTTTAGTAAGCATCACAAATCATCATTTGTGCTAGTTAACTTAATAGAAATTAATAGCTAATGATTAGCAAATAGCTAATAGAAATCAATAGCTAATTGCATAAACGAGATACCTATAAAAACCATTTATATTTCTTATAAATCTGCATGTTTTTTAACATTTGCTTTTCAAAGCTGTACAATTTTTAACTATTTTATTATAAAAATTGAAAGTATAGAATAGATTTTTTCTTTGGAAAATACTTTAAAGAGATGCAAATAGCATTTCTCAGCAGTAAATTGAGAGATTAATGGTTTTCCTATACTCAGGAAATGTGAGTTCAGATTATCAGAGTCTTACTGAGGTGGTCCATATTATAAAAAGACAACTTCTAAAAAAATTGCCCTTTCATTTAGTATCCTAGAATAAAAAAGAATACACAGATTAGTTTTTTATCAAGCATGTCATTGCTAAAACAGTTTTGTTAGTCTGGTGTCTTATTTGTCGCAAATAGGGATTTTTCTTCTGTCCTGATCTAAAGTATATTTTTTCAAATGTCACAAACTGTACTTTGCCTGCTATATATACTGTTGTCTGGAAATGTAATGCAGTTCCTGTATGTCACATACATGCAACATCTTCTAAAGCAATTTTGTGCAGCTGGTTCTAGCTGTGTGCACTAAGAGTGGAAAGGATCCTGGTGTATCCTTTGAAGCTAAGTAGTGTTTGTGTTGTTAAATATCCCATCTTCCAATAAATGCTATCAGATCCTGGTTCTCTTAATGAGCATATTAGAGGGGTTTTTTTTGGCATGGTTTGTTTTTGTGAAAATTGAATTTTTTATTCCATTTTATTGAGAAGCAGCTATCTACCCAGTGTCATAAAGGTAAAATAAAAGAATTTTGAACAGTTAATAGTTGAAACCTATAAATGAAGTATTCTGATGCTCTGATACCAAACTTGTTTTTGTTATTTGAAACATGAAAATCTTTTTTCTGTAATTGCATTGTATATAATCCAGAGGAACAGACAGTAATTTTTCTGTTTAAGAGTAAAAAGTCTGAGTTATGGTTTTGACAAACAGAATTTAAAGATTAATTGCTGTCAACTGAACATAAATGCTCTAGAAAAAAAATCAATACTTAAAGTTTTCATTATAATCAACATCGTAAAAGAACTTTGTTTTCTTAATCGATTAATAGAAAAGCTCAACTGAGTCTATGACATCATAACATCACAAAAATAAAATCTAATTAATTTAGCTTGCCAAATATATGGATAAATGATAATATAGGACTCTCTTTTGGCTTCAGATCAAATTCAGAATGAAGTGAAGTAAGACCCAGCTCTTGTGCAATGCTTGAAGCAAATTAAGTGTATCAGAGTTTTACATTCTGCTTTTTATTTTGTTTTGTTTGGAGTCTTGGTTGGTTTGAATTCTAAGAAAGCGAGATGAAAAAAAACTTGCAGATGAAAGATCCCTTGTTTTTCATGCAGCAAAGGCACAGAGAAATGGGCATATTCCAAATGGTATTCCAAAGGTGTAAATACAGGTATCTGTGAGTAAAGGTAACTGACGTATCTATCACTTCTACTAAATAAGTACTCTTAAGTTGAGTTTTCCAGGAGAGAATCACTTCTGTTAGCAATACCAGAAAACTGAGCTTTTCTGCCCTCTGTGTCTTCCTGCTTCTGTTACAGTTCTCTAAATGTGTACTTTGGAGGAAATTAATGTCAAAAAGGATAGAAGTCAGTCCTGCTCTTTGTCAAATTCTGTTGCTTGTTTAAGCTTGAGAAACAGTAGTTACAAGTTGATAGACTCAGTGATAGTTTTGCTTGACAGCAGGAATGTTGCAAAATTTTTGATTTTCTAGGAAAAAAATGTTCTCAGGACAATAGAAACTAAAAAAAAATGGAGAAAATTTGTAATTCTATGTAATTAAGTTTAATGGTTGACTTGTTTCTTTTTATAATAATATTTTGATTTACTGCTGTTTCTTTTTGTCTGACACTTTACTTTTTATTACTGTCATTTTTCTGGAAAATTTAATAATTATTTCAGAGGTATTTTTCAAATAGTAGTGATACGTACCATTTAAGATACTCTCTTTGATCTGTATTGAACGAGTGTGCCATCTGGTGTCTACATGACAGTCCTTACCTTTGTCTGAAATGGTTTTATTTCTGTGTGGTGCCATCAGTTGAACATTTCTTCTGCCTTTTAGCAAAGCAAAGGGAGGCTTCAACTGGTTTCATCATAACTTTTTGGTAAAAGAAGTTTGTAATTTTTCACTTTTCATAAGGAATGGGTGACGTCATGAATTAAAAATGGCTATCTTGGCAAAATGGTCATGGTTAATATGTAACAGGGCAGAGAACACATTATCTGTGTAGTTTCAACCTCTGTGGCTTTATTCACAGGCTTTTGTGGTTTGTTGTATGCATTCTGTGGGTGGTTAGTGCACTTATTTCATTAAGTCACTTTTTGATACAGTGAAAAGTTTTCCCAGTTCTGAGATTGTTCTGTTCTGTTTGTATTTCATATCAAATTATCTTCTGTTCTGTAGTAATGAAATTCTCCTTGCCATGACCTCTGTTTGGAATGATTATATAGCATTCTAAAGTTTACTGATTTCTTTTTTTTTTCTTTTTGTCTTTAGATTATCCTTAGTAGTATATGGAAAGGCTGCATAAGTGAGAGAGCTGAGGTTTGAAGATTTTTGATATGTGTGATATGTGTCTATGAACCATAGTTTGATAAAAGGTAAAACTGTGGAGGTATATCATTAATGTTAGTGTGTCAGCTACAACTTGACATAAGATAGAAATTAAAATATCTGAAGAATTTAGATAGGATCCAGAATTAAAGCATGGGTGTAATATTACAGTGATCCTGTTTGCTGTGCATTTCAGCATGCGTAGAAGACATCTATGTGTCTTTTTCAAGTAGTCACGGTGGCCACAGGTCTGTCAGGAAAATATGAATCAATATGTGCTATTATTTCTGATAAGAAATGTGAAGTTTATAGAGCTCCAAAAATCAAAGTATCTGAAGGTCTTCGCATTTTGCCCTCTTAAAATTACACACAGAACAAGTGCTACAGACTTCTTGCAGAGGAAAGACATTACCATAGTACGAATAGTTTTGAAAGTCAGGTATGTCTTATACATCGTTGTGGTCTAACCCCTTTATTTTTATATTTTCTTCCTCAGTTAGCTTTTTGAAATTACCATGCAGAAATCACCATTGATCTTCTGAAAAACTGTGACACAGGAGATTAATCCAGAACCATGCTAATTTCCCTTTATGTGGAGTGGACTTGAACCCTTGCCACTGACCACAGATGCTTTCAGTATTTCATGTTCTTTTCCCTGTATTGTTAACATTGTTAGCTCCTCTCTATCTTCTGTGTAAAACAAGAAATTAAATAGGTGACAGTACTACACTTCAATCTTCTAGGATCACTTCAGAAAAAGCTCAAGAGGAGCATATACTTCTGACTTTTGGCAATCACCTCTCCCATTTTACTCCGTTTATCAGTTCTGGATCAATCATAATGGATTTTTTTCTTCCAACTAGCAAAGCAAAAGTGTTCCAAGGGAATATTCTGACTTCTATTGCTGTCTTTGGATGAGCTGGTTTAAAGCAAAAACAGTGAAATATAATAATGAGCTTCGGTGTCCGTAGTGGTTTTGGGTTATGTGACCACCTCTTCACCATTGTGCTTTCCCCACCTGGAAGCTAACTTATCAGCTTGGTGCATTTGTTAGTGATGGCAAATAGACTGTTTCCTTTGCAGCTTTGTTTTGCTGCTTTGTCTTCTTTTGCAAACAGCCTGTTTTCTTTCAAAGACTGTAGGGCTCATCCTAGGCTTTATTTGTTCCTTCACAGATATCTTTAATTTATCTCGTGTATTGAATTTATTTTTCTGAGAATATTCAAAATCTTATAGTCAATGCATTATCTAATCTTCTTCATTTTGTGTGTTTTATATTGTTGTCCAGTTGCTTATAAAAAATAGAAAATGTAAGCATTCACTTCTAGCTTTTCCACGTTCAAAATGGAGGCTCCCACTTCAGTCTTTCTTCTTCTACTACTATTGGGTTTGAACCTATTGCTGATCTCATTGGCTGTCAGCATATTTTCATTCCATTTTGGACAGGGTTTTTTAATGTTCTTTTTTTTTTTTTCAAGTGTCTTAGTTCACAATTTCCTCTCATGCATCACCCCATATCCCTCATGCATTTGATCTGTGTCACATTATATCTTTTATTACTTCATCATTCATTATTAATGCCTTGTGTCAGTATTCTGGTTTTTTACCCATTTAAGTCCCGATTCTTTTAATTCCCTAAGCCAACATGAAAGTTTGCACTCTGTAACAGCAGAATGCTGCACAGCACAGATGGATATTTTTGTGACAGAAAACTCTCAATGGCTGAAAGAAACCAATTTTTTATTTATCGCTCCCTTGGCTATGGAAGTGTATGGTCTAGTTCTCCTATTTTTTTCTTTTTTTTTTCTCCAAGGCTTTCTCTAACATTCTTTCTTAATTGTGTTTTATTATTTGCATTATATATTATAAAATTATATCTATTTTATGGGATATTGTAGTAACTGTCAACTTAGATCATTACAAATTAGATTAGCAGGAGCACACCATTGTTGGGTGTTTTCCTACTTCTCTTCCTTTCCAGATTTGATAGCTGTTTGCATGTGATGCCCACCAGAGCTTCTCAGTAGGGACTCTTGTAATGTTTTGTGTGAATTTTTAAAACAATAGGCAAGAGGTAGGATTTTCTCTTTTTGAGCTATTACGTGAAAAATCAGAAGTTAATGAAATAACTGCAATAAGTGAAATGGGGTATGCCTTAATACTGTGGGATGGTTCTCCAGCCTCTACAGATAGTAAGCCTTGAAGTAAAAGACAAAAAAGGGATGTTGTTAATCTTTAGGATTCATTTATTCAGAACATTGCTGTTTTCAGAGGAAGGGCATTAAAATTGCTATGAAGGCTAAACCTTTGGTAAGATATTTTTGGAAAAGATGGCTTACTTACACCTTGATGATTTCATTGAATCAAATGGCTCAGTTTCTTTACCCAAGGAACATAATCTTACAGGATTTTAAGGAGTTTAATCAGCAGTTTATTTGATGTGGTTTTTCTTTCCCCTCAAAATGTTACGCTAAAAAAGATTAATAAGAAGAATTTAATATATTTTATCTTTTATGATTTCTAACTTCTTTATAAAAGTGGTTTTTTTCTTCATGTTTGAAAATATTTCTACTTTATGCTGGCATCTTAATTTTAATTCATTGACCTTTATTTGACTGCTCAGATTATTTTGGGATGTATTGCTAATGAAATAAGGTATTGTTTTTCTCTTTCAGTTCAGTGAAAGGTATGCTCTTTGTGATTCAGCAGCTAAATCTTTGGACTCTTTGTTTTAAAAAGTAATAGCTTTCAACTTGATTTCCTAATAAAAATAAGTTAGTCAGTTGCCTGCTGCTGTAGTAGCATTGCCTTCGGTAACTGGTAGACCCATTATTACAATATTTGATTGAGAGCTGTGTATGCCTAAGGTAATTAAATTTTGGACTATTTTATTAGAGCGGGTGAATGGGAAGGATGAGGTCTGAGTATGGAAAAGGTTCTCACTTTAGCTGGGGAACATGCAGAGAACTTCAGGATACGTTGGGAGGTGTGGTTTGGATGGACTAGAGAAGAAGAGGTTAAGAAGTCACTAGAAAAGGGAAGAATAGAAATATTGAGCTATAGTATCAGGAGGTCAAATTTTATTAATTCAACTGGCTTTAGTGTCAATTAATTCCTTTATTTGTATTATTTCAGTGCCATAATTGTGAAAGAAATGAAAAATAGAGTCTACACTCGTTATGGCCTTGGCATGTTTGTCTGAGTTTTTGGGGCAGTTAAGATTGTATAGAATCAGCCCTTAGCTATAGGCATCTCATTTTACATCTTCAGTTGCCTGTGCAGTAAACAGAACTGCCTGGTGATTTCTCTCTGATGCTGTGGGCTCCAGAGCTCAGTGGCTGGATCCTACTGTTACTAGTAGGGAAGTGTCTGAGCACACAGCACACTTTGCCCTTTCTGGAGTGCCCACTGAATGAATGTGCAAGTACACAGCTTAGGATGAGACACACCGAAGACTTGCCAGCAAACAGTCATTAATGTTAACATTTGAAATAATTTCTCACAGAAATCTTTAATTTCTACATGTAGAAAATTTTATAGGTACATATTTTGAACAACTTTCCATTG
Source organism: Petroica traversi (assembly GCA_025920805.1). Taxonomy (NCBI): domain Eukaryota; kingdom Metazoa; phylum Chordata; class Aves; order Passeriformes; family Petroicidae; genus Petroica; species Petroica traversi. Next base: position 25,538,934 of record JAHLSL010000022.1, read on the forward strand.
TTCAGTACTTTTTTTTGAAATTATTATTCTTGTCCTAAAGTGTCACCTTGTCACAGTTGCTATGTGTGCGTTGTGTCTCTAATCCACACCTTGCTCTGTTTTGATCTGGACTGAATTGCCCATCCAATATGGTAGAATTTTTACAGAATTTCTACCTTTTGCAGTAAAATAAAAAAGCTGCTGGGATAGCACTTGCATTATTTTGGAATTTGCTTGAGTGCTGATAATATGACTTTGTTTTCCCAACATACTGTGTGGACACTTTGGAAATGCAGGAGCAAATTTTACAAAACCATCTTGCTCCATTTTATGATATAGGGAAATCCTCAGTTGAAGGTATTCAACTCTGTAGTGTTGAATTGCCAGGTATTTTGATTTTTTTTTAAAAAAAATCACTGTCTTTATGGGCATCTTTTATTGTATTTACATCATAAGTTTTGAATATGCACAAGATTATCTCAGTTGTGATATATACCTTATTATTTAATATATATATACTTATTATTTAATAATAAGGTTGCTTTAGCTACTTCTAAATAACAAATCTTAAATTTTAAATTGTTTATGGCAAGTACATGCAGCTCTTATATTTTATATTTATAATCTCTGATGTTTTCATTCTGAGCCTGCTAATTAGACAGAAATTATTCAAAACCATTTAAAATGCAGTGCTTTGAGGCAAACAGCAATGAACAATATTGAGCAAAGTAATCCAGATTTACCTGATTCCTTTCTGTTAACCTGTAAGGTAGCTTTAGTGGCAACATATGTAAAATTACAAATGTTAAATTACTGGAGGGCTGTTGATGAAAATCAAGGAATATTCAATTTTCAGTTGTTAATTTGATTTTATTTTTCATGTTGAATGTTCACAGTGGTAAAATTATCAGAGCAGAAGCACTGAAAATATGTTTAACAATTTGAAAAAAAAAATGTAAAATCATTATTTTAAAAGCATATAAAAGCATCCTAAAAATATATGTGCTAAAGTTATTGATTTTAATGTTGTTTTCTAGTGATTATCTAACAAACTCAAGTATGTTTAAAGGTTTAGAAAGCTAATGAAAATATAATGCACACATTATGCAGCAGACAGGAAAACCGAAATTTTCTTGGCAAAAGTGACTAAATTATTAATAAATTTTATATCTCCATTTTGCTGAAGTTTAAGTATGTTTCATTATTCCTTAAAATAGACTTATTAACTTGAAATTCTTTCTATTTAGAGTCAAAAGTAACATCATTACCTGGATTTCCAAATTATGTATCAGTTTTCCAGATAGCATTACCCTAACCCTGCATTATTGGCATCCACCATTATACCTACATCTTTATAATCTGTACACAGCTGCATTCCAGAGGGCCTACATAGCTTAAAATTGTCTAAGTTTGTAAATGTTCTTAGGACTAATTCCAGAGGCTGAAAGTAGTAAAATTGGCAATTGGTGTGCTGATGTCTGATCAAACTTTTTTTTGTCTAGTTTTAATTTGCATTGACCTTGGATTGTGTAACATAGTATTCTAAAGAGCCATGAAATAGACCAGCATTCCACTACATTCATACATACATACTAACTAGTGTTAAATCTTCTCTAAAAAAGGAAAATCTTCCCAAACAGAATGTTACTAACATACACAGATCAAAATCTGCATAAGTATAAAGGTATAGATGTGCTGAAGTGGTAGGTTTATTTGCAGTGTAGCAAGTATTTAAATCTGTAAAACAGTTTAAAATAGAGAACTGTCTTTAATTTGAAGCTAGTATAAATCACCTTCAAAGAGGACCCAAACAGGAGAAGCGTTATATTGTTAGCTTCTTTGGAATTGAATTTATGACTGCTTGTGCTTCTAAACTGGTCTAAGATTTTTTTGATGAGCTGTTTTTTACTTTCTCTGAAATGAACACCAGCTGCTTCGAAAAAAAGTTTTAAGAAACCATAAAGTAGTCAGTGCTTTTATCTTATGATAAATTACTTCCTAATGTGATGATTTCCTCCCATAAAGACAAGCATTTTCATGGTTTTTTATTTATTTATGTTACTAGTACCAGTGTATCAGACATTTTGGGTTACTGGAATAGTCTCTGATATTTCTTACTTCCTTCTAAGATACTTTCCTCATTAAACAAGAAGGGAGGAGTATAATATTGTGAGCTTGTGGCAGTTCTATAACACAGGCAGTTTAATAGTGCTGCTGTTTCAATGATTAAATGTAGTGACTGAACCTAAACTCATGCAAGTTGTGTGTGGTAACTTAAGAGGTGCTTTTAAACCTTGTGTGCTCAATGATACAGTCCATGTTTACTCTTGTCCTCCAAACTGTTACTTTTTTGGCCAATTGCAATACTGGAGTAATTTCTACATTTTGTATTGTGCATTCTGTCTGTGTGTACCAGTCATATGTTGGTATATGCTACAGCTGTATAAGCATTTGCCATATACCCATTATACTAAGCTTCAGTATGAAAGTTTTAATTCTTGTTACTCCTCAAAATCTCTTAAATTGTGTTTCTGTTTTGGTAAAGTTCTTTGATTTTTTTTTTTAATCTTGTCACTTGTTTTATGAATAAAGCACATTGTAGTGCTCAGTGAGTTTATTTCAATTCATATCAATTGTTCATATCAATTTTCAAATTACTGGTTTTGGGAAGTTTGTGCAAAGTCTGTAAGAGTTTTATAATTCTAGTGGCAGTCTTTTTAAGAATAAGACTTCACATGCTCTAGCATTTATATTTACTTTTTGGCTAATTCTATAGATTTATATCCTGAATGTGAAGTTGTTGTCCTAATACTGATTAGTGTAGTTGTCAGGCAGTGGTTCTGTAGGTAAGGTTTCAAATTAATTCCTGTGAAATGCTTTTGTTGTTACGAATGATAGATAAGTAGCAAAAACATTCTGTTACCTAACACTGAATTTTAAATATATTCTCTTCTAGAGAACTAGAGGACGAAAACGAAGCTTTGTGCCTGAAGAAGAAAAACCTGAGGTTGGAATATAGTGTTTCGTTTGTTTGTTTTTTTAAGTTTCACAAAAAATTAAACTTTGGGCAGAAGTGTTACTTTCCATGCCATAATTGAAAATATTTGCTTTCCTCCCTTCCTTTCCCCCTCATTCCTTTCTTTTTGCCTTCTGCTGTGACAGGAACGTATTCCCAGAGAAAGAAGGCAAAGACAGTCTGTGCTGCAAAAGAAGCCCAAGTCAGAGGATTTAAGGACTGAGTGTGCTACCTGCAAAGGCACTGGGGACAATGAAAATCTAGTCAGGTAGGTTTGATACTCTGACCTTATGAGGAGTTAAAGTCCCATCTTTATCACTTTGTCATGATTAAAATGAAGTTTTTGAAAACACAGTAAATTTCCTCCCTTATTTAGGGGTAACATTGCATCAGAAATACTGACTTGATTCGCTTATTGATCTGCCAAAAACATTTATATTTTAAATAACCAAGATAATCTGTTTTTCTAACACAGGATAATTAATTTGCTCTCATTAGGGTGAATTGCCAGTGTTTTAGAACAGGTCAGAAAGATAAACCAGCCTTTTAATGATACTAAAGCAATATGAGCATCCTAAAAGTAATTAAATTAAAATAATTAACAATTTTATGAACTGAAATGTGGATTATGAGGAATTTGTGTTTTTAAAAAGGTATTTATGCTACCTCCATTAGTGCAGATCATGAAAAGATTTGATAATCATGTTTCTTATCTGAAACAGAAATGAAAAAAAGACCGTAGAATGATGTTTTAGTAGGTGCAGAAATCTAATTAAAATGTAGAATAGCTGCTATTAAATAGCTACCGTGGACCACAACTTCTGCAGATTTTGACTTTATAGCCTGCATTGTAGCCTCTTTGCAAAGCTGTAAAAACTGTTCACAATTCATGGAAGAAGAATCATGGACCTTATCAATCAGAAGGTGGATTTTTAATTGAACCTACAGAGATTTCATTAAAATGATCTTGTAAGTTCAGATTTTAAAATAGTGTATTGTATTTAGGTCCTCTATGCTTCAACCAGATTTTTCTGGACAAGTTCTTCTCTTTAGGGCAGATATAGTTGTTGCTTTTAACAGGAAGGAATACTCCAAAATAAGTATTTTAGTTTTTTTCTGGGACTCAGAGTTATGAGAAAAGTCAGAATCACTGATGACATAGGCAAGCAACACATCACTTTAGAATCAGGATGTGTCACAGGTACAGATGCCTTTTACATATTCAGAATAGCTGGTTTTAGTATCAATCACAGCATATGATTTACCATAGAAGTTGATAAAATTTCAAGGTCATGTGCCAGAGTGTAGTTGCATTTCCAAACTGGATGCAGAGTGCCTGTGCAAGCTCATCAGTAACTGTGTGACTCTCATATATAGGCAGGCTACTACTGCTGGGTAATCCTAGGTGCTGCTCAGAACCAGACTGTGAAATGGAGGGGGGTGTTACAGGGACTGCTCATGCAATTACACTGATGAGAACTGGTGGCAGCAGGTTTTTATCTGCTCATGAAAAGATAAAGGGCTTTCTTAAGCCCTACAGGTTACAAGAAATAAAATATATAGAAAGACCATTTTGTTGTAGGAAGGAATCCTGGTTAAAACATATACTGTGTTTTACTATGAAAAAGGCAGTGAAATAGTTTCTTTCCTCAGGCTTTTTCTAGACATGGTAAAAATACCACTTTGGAGGACATAAAGGATAAGATGAGAAAGTGTCATGAGGAGCTGTATATTTAAGTTGCGATTAAAAAGTAATGGCAGAAAATTACTGTTATGTCTTGTTTACTACAGGAAGAGATTTTAGTAGTAATATAGATGGGCGCCATACTCCATGCCAAAACACAACAGGTTCCCTAAAATAATCCTCATGATTAGGCCAAAAAACTGACCCGTACTCCTGCATAGGAGAAGGAGTTTTGTTCTAATCCTTTGTTCATAATTCTCTGAAAAATATTCCCTTAAGTCATCTGATTTTCCATATTAATTTTTTAAAAATATTTAAATTTAAAATTGCTTTTCTTCAGATAATTCCTATAAGTAGCTTCAATTTTACCCAGTTTAGATTACCACTGCTTTCTAAAGTGCTGTAGGGGCTTCTTTTGATAATTACTACAATATGGCAACTCTGCAGTCTAACATGTGTAGAGGTGTGATTCACAGAGTATTGTTATGTCAGAGAAAGTTCTCAGAAGCTTATTTTGTTCTAAGTTATCACAAGGTGGTAGGTGTGACACTCTGCCTGCCCCGTTGCTTTCTCCCCTCTGTCCCATCATGCAGGACTCCTTTGTGGTAGTAGAAATGGTGTTTAAAATGCAAGGTTGTAGGGCTCTTTGCAAGCAGGAAATGTTTAGGAGGGAAAACAAATTATTTTTTCAATATCTCTTTGTTTGGCATTCTCTGTTAGTAAAGCCCAGAAATTCTCAGATCTTTATCATTAGTAATCTTTGATCTTCACCAAAATTACTGGATTTAATTTTCCCTCTTCCCAACCCATCTGTAACTAAGAAAAGCGAGCTTGTGTTTGTAAGACAAGATTTTTCTGAATTTGAAAGTCCATCACTAAGTTTAATAGGAGTATGTAACTGGTGAAAATGCCCGTTTAAGGAATAATCTTGAAGGGCCTTCTGTCTTTTCCTGCTGTGGTTTACCACAGACAGGGCTGGTTACATGACACTTGGACAATCTGCTTTTAGAAGCTGTAGGTTCTTCTAAAATGTATTTGACCCTCACTCAAGAGTTGCCATCTGAGCAAGGATTACAGGAAGATAAGCAATTTTTTCATATTTCAAATAATGCACCAGCAATTGATAATTTTTAATAATAATTTATGTAATAATGATTCTGGAGCAAAAAATATAGTTTAGCTAGTTATTGGAAAATTTTTTTAGCCTTCATTGTAGATGCTTCTGGGTGGCATTGGATGGCTAAGGGCTTATTTGTGGCTTTACTTAACCTGTTGTTCATTTGGTTTAAAACCAATAAACTATGGAAGGATTTTTCCATAAAAAGTGCATTTTATTCTGATTAATTATAATGCTTTACTACTTGACTGAATTATGCCTTAGTGACTATAGTGATAAAAATTAGGATATCTTTAATTATTGGCTTTTGTCTAAAACTTATTGACATGTTGCTTTTATTTATGCTAATAGTTTACCATATGTATTTATTACAGACATATCAAGGTAGTGCTTATTTAATCAGGGGTGTCAGATAATATAGATAGACTGCTTCAGTGTAGTAGCATGCCCTAGAACTGAAAGTTTAGATTTTGTGTTTCGTCTACTAGAAAGGATCAGTCTTGCGATCCTTTTTTTTTTTTTAGAAGTTACAGTGAATTTATTTTATATATTCTTCTATACATGTCTGTGTAAATTCTGTTGAACTGAGTAATGCTGCAATTTTTACCACCTTTTACAAGAATAATGAGTGGCACAGTCAAGATTTACAGATCTAACAGTGAGAAGTTAATTGAAACCATGTACTCAAATGAGGCAAAGTTGGATCTGTAACTGTCATTTCAAATAAGTGAGAAAGCTATAGCTGTAATTAGAGAAAAGTGTGGATTTTTAGTATCTTTCTACTCAAACTACCTGTCACTGAGTTTTGAGAGAAATGGTAATAAAACGTGGAGGTTTTAAAATATTTTATATTTGACACTGATAGGCTTGATGTAGGGCTTGAAGACACAGCACTTTTTAACAAGGCACAGAGTCAAAAGAGCTCTATTATGTGCTTGAAATGAAAGTATTGTGAAACCAGAGGGTACCTATAAATGTATACTGCTCAGTCTTAACCAATAACCAAATACTGGCAACATTTCATACAGGTGTTTCTAAAGCTTGGTGTGAAAGGTAAAATTTCTGAGAAACTCAGAAAATAATTTCAAAGGTTCTATTTGTTTTTAGGGCTGACCTCTGCTGTTTGCTTCAGAAAGCATTTATAAATGATGCTTTTCTTTTAATTTTGTGAATTTTTTGAAGTCATGTATAGTTTAGACATTTAAAAGGTTTCCTGAGTGCATAATTACAGTTTTGCATGAATTGCTTAAAATGATAGATCTTGCAGTGGGATCACTTGATTCGTAATTACCTCCTGTTTTGGTTTTTTTTGTAGTTTTTTTAAAGAGGCTGTAATTCACTGATGCAAGTCTTTAAAAGTAGCTCCTCAATTGTTCTCTTGAGAATGCCACCATATTTAGTAGAAACATGGATGAAGAAGTGTCCTTCAGGTGGCTCAGTATATAATAGGTAAAACTTGCCCTCCATATTGTAGCCTTCTACAGACAAAGTGCTTTTAAGCCCAGTATTACACTATAATCTGCTTTGGTAAAATAAAAAATTAAGATGAATTTAAGTAATTTTAATGTGTAGAACAGATTTTTAAAGAAGAATTTACAAGCTAATCCAGTTTAAAAAATTTCAGGGGAGGACTTCTAAATCACTTCTAAAGAAGTGGCCTCTTTTCAATAAAATAGTCCAGTTCTCAACTGCTGCTATTAAAAGAAAGTAATTAAATATAGCTCCTGTTGTTTGCTGTAAGATGTGCTTGGGTAGTATTTTGGAAAGTAGGGCATTAGATAAAATTGGCATCTCAATAGTAGATTTAAAAAAAGCAGAATAGAATTACAGTATCGTTCCTGTACAGGCAAAATCAGATTAAAGAAATCTCTGAAAAACATTTGAATTCTTCATCCAACAATTTAGAGCAAGCATATTGTAGTACATTCTTTTGTAGTTTTGTGTATTGAGTTTTTCTGCTGTATTGTGAGTTAAGTTAGAATTTGATTTGCAGCAACTGAGGCAAAATTATAACTTCAGCATTACAGAGACAGTAAAAAAGAAGGTCATGTATTTGAATAGAGAATAGAATGTGTTGAAAATGTACATTTGAATGCTGGATATAAAGTATTCAAAAAACATGTAACTGCAAAGCAAATTATTAAGCATGTGTGTCGTATTTATTTTTAATGCATATATTTACTAGGAAATGTAAAATTAGTTATTTTTCCCAATGTACTCTCTCATTTTTCAAGCAAGTCTAATGTGCAGCATGTACAGCCACTGTATCAGGGACGGTGGGGAGTAGGAAGGGAGAAAGAAGAAAATATGCAGTGTCATATTTACTAAACAAAAAATATATTGAGTAAAATTAACTATAAGGTTGACTGCAGTATGAGTTATCCAATTCTACTGTAACTGAAAATCTTTAAGAAGTGTGCGGCATCTGTAATGCTGGTGCTACAAATGTATGTATATCAAGTTTAGGATGATAATTTATACTGTATAAAAATTGCTTACCTGCACACAGTGGCCAGCTTTAATTCTGCTTATGTCAGAGAGTGTGTTCTAGACAGTTTCTTTTGAGTGCTCTGGAGATCTTCTCTCCAAAAATGTCTCTCACCAGATTTCCTTAATTGTATTTGTCTTGTATAGGTTTATCTTTGCATTTTTATTTCTTACATTTCCATGCAAAGGGGCATGTCAAACTTGAAGTTAGGGATTTCTTCTTTATATTTTTAGCTGTTACTTTTGAATATCTTCATGAGCCTAAGTTTATTTCAGAACAAGTACATTAATTATTCATTACTTTTAATGTGCTGCAACAAAATTCACAGTCCATCATAGTGATTGAAAGCCTATTATTTACAGTGGAAGTTCAAGACCACTAATGTAGGGATTAATCACAAGGAAAATGTTAGTTAGTTAAACCACAATTCGCAGCAATCTTATATGTTACAGAGGATTACAAATGCATTATTTTACTGGAATGAACTAAGAGAATGAAAGGAAATAAAACATCCAGTTGTGTAGTTTATTTCTGCTATATAATTCACAGGGATTAATTCTGAGTTAACTTTTTTAATTGCTTGAGTTACCTGTCAGATCATTTTTTGCATAATTCTTCATTGTATTGCCTCTGAAAAGTGTTTCTTTTTTATTCTAGATAGCAGGGTAGTACATATAGTGACAATTGGACATTTTTCTTCACAGAAGACTTTTTTCATACTGAATTTGCATTGTATTTTATTTTCTGTAAATTCGTCTGCTAGGGCAGACATTAAAAAAACTGTAGACATTGTGAAGGTCTCTTGCCAAGTGCCTACAAGTCAGGCATAGGGCTGGGAATAGACTTACCCTGCTGTCATTCAGGGCTTCTCTAAATGTAAACTGCAGGGTGTGTTTGGAGTTGGGCTACCCAGCTACGTGAAGCTCTCATGCCTGGAACATTGGCAAAAATTGCATGGCAGACCCTTGGGTTTCCTGTTAATTAGGCATCAGTCTATTTACCTGGTATCTAGTGGATTTCTTTAGTATGCCTGTCTGTTATTTTCCTGAAATGAGACAGCAAAATCTGAATTGAAGCTCAGGTTACTTTTTTCCTTTGATTGTTTGCTGCCTAGCTCCTAGGAAAATTTAAACCCTAATTTTATGTTCCATCTCTGGTTTGTTTCTTGATACTGTGTAGTCTTGAAGGAATTATCTTACAGGAAGTCTGTGTAAGAGTGGTCCAAAATTGAAATTTTGGAGGTATTGCCATGTTTAAAAGACTTGTTACCATGCAATTCTGTTACCAGAATTAAGAAATTCAGACTGGGAAATATGCACAGGACCATCTGATGTAATTTTTCAGTAAAGTTTAGCATTGAGCCATCATTTTGCAAAGGAGAGCAAACTTCACTTTAAGTTATCTGGCCTGCCATGCTTTCTGATCAAATGCAGGTTCAGCAAAGCATGATTTCCCCTGCTCACTCCACAGAAGGGTTTCTTTGATTTTTTGGGGGATTATTTAATGACATTTCCTGTTAATACGCTAGGAAGAAGTATAAATCCTTGAAGTATCTAGAATAGAGGGAAAATCGGCATTTGTCTCTCTTCAGTGTTATGAAAGTTCTAAAACCCTGCTGGAGTATTATTGTGATATTTAATGAGGTTTCTTAGTGTTCCTCTTACAGGTGAATAGGAGAGAGCAGCGTGAGCATTCCCTGATTGCTTTTCTTGTTTTCTGGGCTGTTTAGTGATCTGTCACTTAAACCTTCTTGAAGTTCATACTGGGCTTTAGTCTGTAGAAGCTTAGTGAACAGTAGAAGTTTATATTCTTCAGGTATAAGTGTAATTGTCAGAAGTTCTTAGTATTGATATTCGAAGTATGCTGATCCTAAATGCTTCTGTACCAGTGTAATGAACTTCAGAAATATGCAAAAAGATAACCACTTGTGAATAAGAGAATCTTTCTACAGGGATACTTAGTTTTCTACAAACAAGGAGTATTTTTATTATTGAACTTTTAATATATAGTTATCCTTTTTTTTTCTCTTTAGTTACAGCTGCTTGATTAAGTCTGTTGCAATCATGGGCTTGAAATTATATTTCGTAGCTGTAATCCTTTTCCCAGACAGCTGTGCATCTCAGGATTTATTTATTTTTTTTCTGATTGCCCTAGGAAATATATGCATCTGTGACCTTTGCTCCTTTTTTATACTTTGGAACTACTAGGATTTATAATAGTTTATAAGACGAAAAAATACACTATAGAGGTTCTTTGCTATGAGTGACTTCTTTAGATAAAGCAGTCACTGAATGAGGTACTTTATCAGAAGATTAAAATTATTTAATGGACCAAGATGCAGATTTTGAAATTGCAAGTTGAGTTGGAAGGGGTAAGACTCTTCCTAGACTTCCCAGTCTGGTTACCAGTGATAGGTTATGACTGCAAAAATATCTGTCTGGATGGGGTCAGTAGCTTCTTATTTTTGTGGGCATTCTCAATATTTTTTTCTTACTTCAAATTGCATAAAATAATTCAATTCAGTTGGCATTTGAATGTGTCTCTTGCTCCTTCATTCTGGCCAAACTGTTTCAGTCACTTTCAGTGCAGTGAGCTGATCACATCACAATATTTCATAGTATAGCATACTCAGAAAGCAAATGTCAAATTCATTACCAATTCAGTCATTTTGCATTGTTAAGCTGAGCCATTGTGACAGAAGCCACAAGACTGAAATTTATAGTTGTGTAATTTATGACATGAGAATTTTCATGTCCAGGTATTAAAATGATGTGGTAGAAGACCACAGCAGGAGACAATAATCATTTAAATGCTGTGTTGGAGCATCAGTTTTGACTCATCACAATTAGTGTCAGGTGAGCATCTGTGCAGTTTTCTGAATAAAATATCTCTTCACAGAACTGTAGTGTAAATTATGCTCTATTTGAATAAGAAATCTCAATATGCAGAAGTGTGATGCTTACTGTTCCACGTGCATTTTTTATTGTTTTTGTTACTGCTGCCCAATACTTTTACAAGTCTTTGATCTGTAGTTAGTTAATCTGTGTGGGGTTTTGATAGTAGATGAACTGAAGTTTGGGTGCAAAACTTCATCTACACTATTCAAAACTAATTTTGTCTGGGAACAGTGAGGGTATGGGATTTGTGTGTTTTGGGGTTTTTTTTGCATTACCAAAGAAGCCCATATGTGAAAAGCAGCTAGAGGTACGGTGACCTTAAAATTATTGGTGACTTTTTTCAGCATTGAGCAGAGTTATTCTTCACATTATTAAGATGGCATATAATAACATTATATGGTATTAATTGCATTAATGGCAATAATTTCATTAATTAATCAGTGGAGCACAGTTGCATAATTTTTTGCTAATTTGGGTCTCAATCAAGAATTTTACATATAGTAGTATTCCCTGAGAGACAGTAGATAATCTACATGTATTTGGCATATTACTGTTCTTTTTAGCTTAATTGTGTTATAGGCTGAGGTATTGCAAAGCCTGGAGAACATACTTTTAAACAGTTAAAAAAAACTAAAAAGGACAATAAAAAACCCATTTAGTCATCCTGCTTCTTTACCATTAGAATATATTTGATAAATATTGCTTTTTTGACAGCATAAATAACAAGAGAAGTCCGATTTTAATATTGAACTTTATTTTGAAGTAGCTGAAATAATTTGTATGTAATAAGATATAAATAAATAATTTGATAAGTGTGACATTAATATCAGTCTTCTTATAAAATGTCTTTGTTTTTTGGGAAAACGAAGAGAATTGTGAGGTTTATTTCCTGTACCTTAGCATGATTTTGATGTCCACTAGATTTGGTCTTCTTACCCTACTATAGTTCCCTGCTAGAGTGGTCATTGAAATTACAGATCAAATAATCTGGACTATTGTGTATTACTAAAGAAATATTTTTTCTGTATGCAAAAGCTATGAATTTGTAAAACAGAGTTACATATTTTTCACTTATTTTCTGCCTTGTTTTTAGTTTTGTTCCTTTCTTTTGCATAATTTTAAATTTGGGGGGGGGGGTGTTTCGATCAATTTTTGCTTTTTTCGCCCGTGCCATATACAAGGTTAGATTCAGATTTTGCTTTGCTTTCAGTTAGTAAAACTCAATCTCCTTTCCAACAGCTGAAACGATTGCTATTACTTATACTTAGTGTCATTCCTTAAATTCTCATCTCCCTGAATTAAATTTTTTTATCTTATTTGCTTCAAGCTATTTAAAATACCAAAGATAAGATTCTGTATTAAGACAGGAATTCAATATCACTCAATGTTCATTACTTGTAACAATCTCATTCTTCTTCTTGAGAGTTTTTCCCTAAATATTTACCTTTGAATGGATTTTTTTAAATGCATGTCATTTGAAGAAATGTTTTTTGAATATTGTCTTGTGGAAATGCGAAACAAGCAGTTAAGAATTTTGTTGTGCTGCCTTGAGTGAAGTTACAGATAAATATTTAAGCCTATGTCTGATTTCATCTTGCAAAAGGCCTAAAAATTCACTTAGTTCTGAGAAGAAAGGATGTGGAAAGGATATGAAAGAAAAACAACAAGAAAAACTTGTTTTCTTCAAGAATATTAAAAAGCCCTTAGCGAAGACTAATATGTTTCTCCTTTTCATATCACTGGTTGTAACAATGGAAAGGTCAAGCGTAAATTAATGAGCAGTGCTTTGATTAACCAGCTGAATTCATCCTATTCCCTCCCACTCCTCTCCTTACCCAAGAGCCAGTTAAACTAAGTACAGCAATGTTACTGTACTGCATGTGCACTTACTGCTGAGGAACAGGAACACTAAATTCCTCTGATTCCTTGACATCTGACGTGATGTTGTATTAGGGAAATAGTCAGTAAAGTGTAAGCTGACATTGGAATATGGTGTAGTAACTGACTTTTACCACTGCACATAAACAGAGTAATTATTCTAAATCATAGCATCACTTTCAGATGGATAACCACTAAAATCACTGCACTGTGGTTTCCTGAAAATGCCACAATCCTTCAACTGCCAAATTAAGCCCAGGGAGAACAACCATTGGTAGTGCCTGCACAGTTATGTAGAGGGATGAGCCCTGAACCAAATGAAAAGATGTTCTGGAAGAACAGTAACCTTTCCCATGATGTGCACATTATCCATTATGTTTCTGACACAAAATGCTGTGAAATGATTTAATGTTGACATTTTGTTTTGCTGACTTTTTCCTTTCTTATTAAAAAGAAACAAAAGTTAGGTTAGGAAAGTAGAGGGAGAGTGGCCAAGCATTTGAATTCTAATGCAGAAATCTCTTTAAAGTCAAAACCAAAAGCACTGTAAGTGCACGTTGTTTCCGATACTGGATTGTACAGATTTTGTGGGAAAAATATATACGTATCTCCAGCATCAATATTGAATACTTTGATCTGTAAGGTTAATTTGTGTTGCTGCTTTACAGTAATTACATACCAAGTATGATTATTCGGTTAAGTATCCTTTCTAATTAGCAATCATAGAAATCTTACACATCAACTATACAGCACAGTACATGCAGTACATTTATTTCTGCTTGTCATTTTTGATGTATATTGCTTGAAGTGATTGTAGAAGGGAGCAAACCATGGGCAGACCTGATACAATGAAAGGTCAACACTTGTCACTTGGAAAAGGATAAAATTTTATGGAGTGAGGAAACAGAAGGCAGCTCTCCATTCATGCTGTACAGGAGCTTCTCTGCGTCTAAAGTAATACAAGTAAGAATACTTGGACAGAAGAATTACTTGTCTAAAGTGTGGTTCACGCATCCTTTGGCAGCTTTCTATTTCGTGTTTCAGAACTGATGAAAAGCCTTGCTTGTTTCTAGCACAGTATACAATTTTATCTTTGAAAAACACAGTGTTTGCTTTTGTTTTCTTAAGGATGTGTGAAGTTGTCTTGGCACCTCATTTATTTTATCCTTCTCCCATCCAAATTCAATGTGTTGGATTATGGTTGTTGTCATTTTAAGTTATTCTGTTTCCATGAGGGGGCATCTAAATATGAATAAAATACTTTACTTTGCAGTCACTGAAAATAAACATAGAATTTTGGTTATAGACTAACTTACTTGAAAGAAAGCGTGTATGATGGAATATGTTTTCTGTCACATTATTTAATGGTTGACCCAAAAGGCAAGACTTTGATACATTCAAAATAATCTTAACTTCTGGGGAGAGAACCTCAGTTTATTGTAATTTAAATGTGTGTAGCTAAAAGTGAAATACTAGCAACTAACTCTCTCCTTTTCCTGAAAACTAATGTCTACAGTTGGATTTCAATAGTGGAGTGTGTCTTGGAAAAACTGCATGGCATCTGATAGCACTTCAGGACTTTATAAAAGCTTCAGCATCCTACATAAGCTAAACCAGTTTTGAGCAGTTTTAGCTTTTGAGAGGAAGGCAAAATGGTGGTGATAGCCAAATGTGAAAATGGTACCGATACTTAAAAGTTGAAACATCACTCAGTTTCAATGTGAGAAGATAGAAGTAAAAATAAATATAATTCAGTGATAGTAGTAGACTGATAGTTAAATTATTAAATTCCAAAAAACAATGTTGAAATAAAGACTAAATAATTGCAAAAATCCTAATGGCAGTAAGCTAAACAATAGAATTTGTTGGCATTTATTTGACCATAACATGTAAACAATAATTTCAGAGTTGTTTCGTTCAAAGTACTATTAAAAATGAAATAGATGTTATGAAATTGTTCTGGCAGCCTTTAGCTGTTTGCTAACAATTTAATACAGCAATAAAAGCTAGCAATAGCAGCACCAAAATTGCATAGCAGAAACTTGATTATAATTTGGTAAGAAAATATTGTATGGATTAAAGTGCTCTCTTCAGTGTAAACTGTGGCTGGGGTTTATCCTTGAGTTTAAAAATCTCGTAAATTTGAATAGCTTTTTAAAGTGTTCTTGTTACTAAAAGTCAGAGACAAATTATGCCTTGTGCTGATGTTGCTGCCTAGGGAAA
This sequence comes from Petroica traversi, assembly GCA_025920805.1. Lineage (NCBI taxonomy): Eukaryota > Metazoa > Chordata > Aves > Passeriformes > Petroicidae > Petroica > Petroica traversi. Next base: position 25,554,216 of record JAHLSL010000022.1, read on the forward strand.
TAGAGGAGAGGAGTTAAATGTTCTATTCTTTAAGTATGCCTGTATTAAGCCTTCCCAGGACTCAAAATGGAAGTCTCTTTGGACAGTGTGATGTGGACTTGTTCTTTCCATCTCTGTTCAATGATTCACGTGAATAAAACATAAAAGATAATGGTGGGACTCACGACTCATTTTTGCAGCTAACTGAGAGCTTGCTCGTTAAGAAGTGTGAGCAGAGACTTGTGGGTTATGCCTGGAGAAAGGCAAATAAAGAAATTAATCTCTAAACACTGTCTTTATGAAATTGTGAAGTCCATTGTAATTGTGAATTTGCCTCTCATTTACTTTGTAGGACTTTTTCTGAGGGAGCAGAATCTATATGCATTTCTGAATTGTCTGTCCTTTAACTTGTATAGAAAGAAACTAACTACATGAGGAAGTTTGTGGAATAATTTTCTAGAAGTGAAGTGTGCTCTATAAGTGCTTATTTAACTTGATACTAAGTAGATGGAACAGAATATATAGCTGATTTAACTGGCAGGAATCTGTGCAAGTTTCCATAGAAATTTTTATTTGAGAACTTCAACTGGTTTTGAGACATTTAGGATATTTAAATTATATTTCTATTTAAATAATTTATATTTCTAAAAATATTTTGAGAAAAAGGTGAAAATATGGAAATGCTGCTGAAGACAACTTCTGGGAAACTGAGAAAAGGAAATTAAAGAAAAGAAGGGCTAAGTAGGCAGAGAGTGAGTGGGGGAGAAACCAGTTTGCAAATTATCTTAACCTCGAAGTAGTGAACAAAGACCTGAAATTTCACATGAAAGCTAGAAGAGATCCAGTCCAGACCCTGCTGGGACAGCTTCCTGGCAGTGCATATTCTGTGTTAATGTTTCATGATACAAGAATTGAGAAGAGGAAAAGTTAAGTTACTTAAAAATGGTGCAAAATATAAAGAAAAAAATCACCCTTGAAAAAGAACAGTTGTTTTTTCAAGATGTTCAGAAAGAATAACAAACAGGATTCAGTAACAGCATGAGAAATTGTGACAAGGATAACCTTATCTATTCAACTGTTTGCTTCAGAATTGAAGACCATTTCTTAATAAATGACAGGAGAAGAAAGGAACTTTTAGATTTTTTTCCGCTGATGAAGCTTGTAACTGCTACAGCATGAGCTTGTGGAGGGATGTTAAGAAAAGCACTTGAGGAAAAAAAACTTAAAATGTCCTCTTTTGAAAGAAAATGTAAAGATTTTAAGTTTGCATGAGTAAAATCAGTAATACTAGCTTTAGTAGTCTAATTGAATGATGCAACAGTAATATTTATTTGAAGTTTCTCTCCATTTTGGAGAGAATGTGCAACTACGAATATGTAAAAACTGCAAAAGCAGCAGTTCAATATCCGAAAATGCAGAGCAGATGAAAAGAGGAAAAATAAAAGTGCTACTTTGTCATAGTAAAAACTGTTTAAATTTACATAAAAACAGCCTGTCTGCTAGTATCCACTGACAGTTCTTTTAATAACGCTTGCTGTGAAAAAGAGATAAGAAAACCAGTGGGCTTTTAAAACTCTAGTGGTAATCTTAGTTTTTCACATTGAAGAACAATAAGTAAACTGCAGGACTTCAATTTTCTTTAATTTTAAAAGGTTTGATAAATAATTTATGCTTTTATTAAAAACAGAATCACAGAAGATTGGAAAAGACCTCTAGAGCTGGTCTAGTCTGAGCAGCCTAAATCAAAAGTAGTCAGACAGAACATGTTACTCATGGCAGTGTGTGCTTGGGTTTTGAATTTCTCCAAGGATGGAGTCTCTGCAACCCCACTTGGACAGCTTGTTCTGTTGCTTGTTCCTTCTCAGAGTGGGAAAAAAAATCTTATATTTAACAATCTCCTCAATTTCAGTTTTTTAACCTCTTGTCCATTCGCTGGGCATCACTAAGAAGTCTGGCTCTCTTTCCTTCCCCTTACAGGTATTTACACACTGAGAAGATTCTCACTGAGTCTTTTCTTCTCCAGACTAAATAATCTTCAGCTTTAGCCTATTCTTGTATGACAGATACTCCAGCCAATCACCTGCATAGTTCCTTTGCTGGACCTAACTCCAGTAACTCCATTATGTTCTTTGTGCTGGGGACCCCAGAATTAGATGCAGTCTTCTTGGTGTGGTTCCACCAATGCTGAGTAAAAAGAAAAGGTATACTTGTTGTTGTTAAAAGTAAATAATCAAAAAATATATTCTATTGTATATAACAGGGAAAAATTAGTTTGTTATAAAAGAAACGTCTTCCTGTAGTCAGAACAGAACCATTAATCATTAAAAACACTACTGAAGAACAAGAAAGTAATTTTGCTTATTAAATTAATGTCTTGGGAAAGTCATGTTGTTGTGTAGTTTGTAGTTGTAATTTAAAAGGTGAATTCATAGAGCAACATTCTGGAGAATTATCAGTGCTAATACTTCCAGTTTTCCACTGGAAGTTACAGCTTAGTGGGAGGTTCCACTTTGTAAACTCAGATGAGATAACCACGGTTACAGTCCCTTCTTCTGCTCTCTTTGAAAAGTGCATTTTTAAAATACATTTCTAAATGCACTGCATTAGAATATTACCACAACAATAGCTTTCAGAGGTCACCTGTCAAATTGCATCGAGAGAGCTGTATCACCTGACCTGGCTGCAGACTGAGACACCTAAAAAGGCACAAAATTCAATTGCCAGTTTTGCCGACTCCAGAAAAGAGTACATAATGTCAAAGCGAAACTCCACACTTGGCTAAAAAGGAATTACAAAATTTTTAATTAGGTTTCCTCTGACAGTTACATGTAGAAAAGTTCATGTGAAGCTGGTGAGCTTTATAAGTTAAAGTGATAATGTTCAAAACGTAGCTTTAGTCATCATAAACAAAATTTATGAGTTGACAGTGAGCTTAACACATACATTTAACAAGTAAGTTGAAGAAAAGGAAAAATACTTAATATTGCTGTGGTTGTCTTTTTCAGTAACTTGAATGTATTTATGTTTTCTGCCAGCCCCAGAATTGTGAATTTTATTAGAGTGTTACATGTTATTTTTAATTGCTATTTTGTGAGACATATACACCATTTTCATTGTTCAGACAGGCAAAAGAATTCCTTCTGTCTTGGCCACCAGACCTTTGGGAAAAACGCTGCTTCAGCTTCTGGTGGTTATTGTATTTGAGACTTTCTTAGTCAACAAAGGGAAAAAAAACTGGAATTAATTAGAGAAATCATTGGTAAATGAAGTAAAAAATATTTGCTTTTTTTTCCAGGAGCGCTTTCCTATGAAAGTTTGGTTCTTTTAGAATATTAACTTCAATTAATTTATTTCAAATTCATACTATGATTTTTGTTTCTGAATTGTTTCATCAAGATTTATATATTATATGTATTCTATACAGTATTCTGTAAAATGACTGTGTTATGAAATACTGACTCACAACAAAAGGAGGAATAGGGAAATGATCAAGCAAGATATTCATGACTGGAACTTAGCAAAGCTTATTCTCTGGAATTTTTAACTTGCGTTGATACAGATGAAAGTTAGCTACACTGGGCAGCAGCAATAATTGTGTTACCAGACCCCATTTTCAGTTTCTTACTACTTGTAAAACTTTATTCACGTGGACTCAGAATTTTTCATGTCGCCTGAGTATCTTTCAGGCTGGATGTTCACAGGCAAAATTTTTAAGGTGATACTTGAGCACAGTCTTGCCCAAGTGTCCCTTACCGCATACCTTTAAGAAGAAAAGTGAATTGAAGTCTTCTTTCCCAAGGACAGAGGATAAATATATTCATGCCAATTTGATGAAACCTAGGAAGAGGGAATCCTTGGAGGATATTGTGAGACAAAGTTTCCTCATAACAATTAGTCATGGTATGGCAGGTTTTAGATCTTTTGTCATTGTGCTTAGAGTGTGCTGTGGGCCATTTGAGTGTGCTTATCCCTACAGTAGTTGGAGTTGCTTCAAACTTGCAAGAAACAGAAATTTGGATTGAGAAGAAAGATGTTAAGAACAGTATCACTGACTGGTAATTTGAAGCCTCTTTGATCTAGATGGATTCCACTTGTAGGGTGGACAAATGCTGCACTATATGAGAAGAGTGAAATGTGTCAGTAAGTGTGGAGAGGTGTGTGACTCCCCTTCTTCTGGGTCATCTTTTCTTATTCATGAAGAGATGAATAAGAAATCATGCTGAGCAGGATGTGCAGAACTCAAGAATCCACAGCAATCACACTGTGGTAAGGACTAGCATTATGCTAGGCTAAGCTTCGTATGTGTATCTCACCCAGTGCTGATGTCTGACGTATCTTTGCAGGTCAGGCAGTCTTTGGTAAGGTAAAGATACTTCAGCCTCTGCTACTCCTTGGACCAGGCTGATCCTTATCTAGATTAATTGATTTCCTTGGATTCTCCATTGTATTCTCAGAGAGTATAATGGATCATGGATTTTTTTGTTTTGTTTTTTTTCTCTTGAGTCACTACTCTGTACCATTTCATATCAACAGACATGATGAATTTTTTTTACTCATTTACCTGAGTTTAGCATTTGTACTCTATGCTTGTTTCCTCAGTAAAGCTAAGCCAAAATCATGCAGATGTGCTGTATGAAACAGGGCCTTGGGTTACAGACAGATAGACTTTAAAGCTGTGGTTGTCTGGTACAGCCCAGTATGGAGATCATGGTGGGACTAGGACTGGAGAAGGACCTGAGTTTGGATAGTAAATGTGGAGAAATAGAATTGAGAGTGTTAAGCTCATGTGCAGAGGCAGCAAAATCCAGTCTATTCAAGCTTCAGGACTTGAAAAAGTTAATTAGAGAAAGACACTGAAACAAGAAAACTATGTGGGTAATAGTCAGAGGAGGGGAATACTGAAACTGTTTAAAGAGCCAGGGAGGGGTAGTTGTGGATAGGAAGCCTAAGTGAAAAGGAGAAGTTTGCTGGGGTCAAGACAAGTCAGTGATGCTGAAATGGGGAAATGGCTGGAAAATGACATCTTAGTAAATTTGCAGCTACTTCATTCTTATGTAAATAGAAGATATTTATTATGATTGCAGAATTAAATTTTTTTTACTGATTAATCAAAACATTTACAAAAGTAGCAAAGAAGTATTTATTAAAAAAGAAAAAAGTATGAATGGTAAGCATTAATGAAAAACGCAATGCTAGAGCATAATTAGCATTACTTATATAGTTACAGTTCCAATGTATTTATTTTGGATGTTTAGAAACTTTTCATTCTAAATGCAGAAAAATGTTGGTATATGACTTAATTATATATATATATATATATATATATATATATATATATATATATATATATCAGCAACCCTTCATAAAAAGGGGTTTTTTTCTGAAGTTCTATATTTTATTAGATATTTTCGTTGAGGTTACATGCTACCGTTCCTCTAACTTGACCTGTTAATTAAAAAATAGATAAAGTAGTTTGGAATATTTTCATATTTCTCTGTTTTCCTCTGTTCTCCAAAAGTAAGAGGAAAGATTTCAGAAATCAGTTAATCACAGTCACAGATTCAAGCACTTTGCAGTATTCTGGAATCAAGTTCTTCGACATCTTTTGTCTGCCTGTCATTCTAATGCATTGATTGGTTCACATTCTGTGTTATTTTCTTCTAGAGAGGAAAAAAATAGTGAAAAGGAATATGTGGGAACAAGGGCATGTCAGAATGACTGGGACCACTAATAAGGCAAAATGCTAAATCTGCTCTTTTAGTAGTTTCATGAGTAGTTTCTATGAGTAGTTTCAAACTCATACAGGATGATCTACAATATTCTTGTATTTCATATTTTTCTCCCAAATTAAAGTTCTGAAGATAGATATTGATTGCATTGCTTGAAATGCATTTAAGCCTGCTTTTAATTGCTTTTAAAAGTGGTTTCATTTCTTCTGGACTAAAGATCTGATGTGTTTTATAGGGAACCAGTGTTACCAACCTGATCAAAAGCCAACAACAGCAGTTGTGAAAGTTTAGGAAAATGATAAAATTAAATATCAAATGTATTAACTTGATTCACCTTACACCCAGCATGGTACAGAGTGAGATATCCCTTCTTCCTCCTGGTTTCGTTTAGTTTAGGTTTGTTTTATATAGATTTTACTGCCGAGATGTGATATAATGAGAACAAACAAATTATTATATTCCTATCTACAAAGGTAGTTTCATCTCTTGATTCAGTTGAAAGAAATTTCATCCTTTAAGTAGATTAGGTTATTAATGTACCTGCTGAAAGTAATATTCAAGGATACAGTTGTGTGGTAATGACGTTGCAAAAATCTGCATACTCTTTTACTTGACTTTCATTTTTGTCATGATGAAATAATTTTCTTAAGGGTCATTTTTTAGATTATTTGAGAAAAATCTTAAGCATGTTAAAAGGGGCATCATGGTATTTGATTTCATTGAGCTTTTTTAGTTCTTTTGGAAGTGATTTATTCAATACTTAGCACAGAGTTTCACAAATAGAACATCTTAGTACGCTGTTCCCAAACTTTTTGTATGGTCTTAAAAGCTATTAATTAATAGATTTTATATATACACACACATATATATATAAGTAGATTTTTATATTAAATACAGTTTTTCTTTGTCATTGCTTTTAAGATTTATGTATTACATCTGAATTTTATTTGCATGCTTGCATTCAGCCATGGTATAGACAAACTGCTATAACAGATGTTGTTCTAAGTGTATTGTCTAAATACTCCTTTTCAGGAGTACTGTAAAATGCTTTTAGTATATAACTTGATTATAAAATAATAGAAATGCATCCAGTGTTTAAAAAGGTTAACTTCTGGATTCTTTTGAAAAAAACTATTACTAAATTTTGCATGCTTCAGGACTAGTTTGAAAGAAAATCATAATTCCTTTTTTTTTTTGCATTTCAGAAATAGTCCATTTCCACTTAGAGACATGTTGCCTTTTAGAAAGTTTCAATACTGAAGACTGAAAATTAACTATGAAATTGTAATGGAATATATGAAATGTTTGCTTTGTAAGTTAAGCTTTTCTACATCTGTCAATCTACTTGAGAAACTTTATGGCTGCTAAAAAAGAAGTTTGGTGTTAAGATGCTTATTTTAAAATGCTGGTATCTGTATGAACTGATCAAGTGAATGCATTTCATTTTCCCAACTTTTGTTTCCTTACTCTTTATTTTGTTTGCAAACACATCTGGGAATTTTTTTCCTTCAGCCACTTTATGTGTGAAATTTTTTATTGTGGAGTTGTAAATATAGTGAATACTACTAGTTTTCTGTGGGGATTTTTTGTTTTTTGTTTGGTTAGTTATTTTGCTTTGTTTTCATTTTGGTTGTTTTTTGGGATTTTTTGATGGCTACCAAAATGCTTTAAATATGTTCCCACTTAGAAAACCTGTGTGTATAACCTTTTCTGGATTTTATTTGGTGAAGTGCTTATAGTCTAGATTTCAGTAGAATATGAAATCACTTTTTCATCTTAAAAAAAGGCCTTTAATATGACTATATTAAATTATATAAATAAATATAGAAATTATATTAAATTATATAATTGAATTTTAAGATGACATCAAGGGCACAGTATTTTAGTAGTCGCGCACAACAAGACTGATTATATATCAATCTTGTACACCTTTAATAGCACATTATGAGTTTATGTACAGTCAAATACTGTCTATAAGAGGGCTCGGAAGGAAATTTCTTATCCCTTATAACTGACACAAATCCTCTACTGACCCAGGCACTGGGCGTCACAGGATTTTATTCAGCATTTTGGCTTCTCATCCTGACCACAGGAATTGGTAATGCTTTCTAATACCAGAAATGAAAGCTTTTAGAATATCTAGAACAAATTATCATAGCTTCTTATTTGTTTGTTCCCATAGAGCTGAGGCATAAGTACCCTTGAGCTCACTGCACAATTCCTTGTGCTGAAAAGGCATCTGCTGATGTCCCCTCTAAACTTCCTAAGCTGCAGGTTGTGGCTATGAGCCCTTGTGGTGAGAGCCCTCCCTCTCTCAACTAAGGAGAGTTTGGTAGTGCTGTTAGCCCCAAAATCAAAGAATCACAGAATATGCTGAGTTGGAAGGGACCCACAAGGATCACTGAGTCCAGTCCCAGCCCTACACAGGACCATCCCCAAGAACCATGCCATGCTCCTGAGAGTATTGTCCATGCTTTATGAGCTCTGCCAGGCTTGATGCTGGGACTTCCATGGGAAGCCTGTACCAGTGCCCAAACACCCTCTGGGAAAAGAACCTTTTTCTACTATGCAACTTAAACCTCCCCCGACACAACTTCAGGCCATTCCCTTGGGTCCTGTCACTGGTCACCATGGAGAAGAGATGAGTATCTGCCACTTCTCTTCCTCTCCCAAGCAAGTTTTAACTGCAGTGAGGTCTCCCCTCAGTCTCCTCTTCTCCAGGCTGAATAGACCGAGTGACCTCAGCCACTCCTCATATGGCTTCCCCTCAAGGTCCTTCACTATCCTCACAGCCCTGCTTTGGACATTTTCAAATAGTTTAATGACTTTCTTGTATTATGTCACCCAAAACTGCCTCCAGCACTTGAGGTGGGGCTGCTCCAGCTCAGAGCGGAGCAGGACAATCCTCTCCCTTGCCCAGCTGTCGATGCTGTGCCTGATGCACCAATTCTCTCCCTGCTGGCTCCCTCGGGTACTTTGCTACTGGACAGCATCTAGAGCTCAAGCTATTGCCTTCTGCCCTTTGAATCCAGCTGGCTTTCAACTTTCATCCTAATTTTTAACTTGATAGTTAAAAGTGCTGTACCAGACCAATTGAAAAGCCTTACGCTGGACACATTTTGGTGTGTTGTAACCATTGCTCTTGCCTCTTTCACAGAGCATGTCATTCATCATTTCAAATATGTCCAACTGCTCTACCTTTATTAAATCTTTGCTGAGTGCTCTCAGTTACTTTCGTGTATTTGACAATGTATCCCTTGATCTTTCCCAGTACAGGGACAAGGCTGACCAGCCTGTGATTTTCTAGGTACTACTTACTGTTGTTTTTTATTGTGCTTGTCTCACCTCTTTAAGATGGGTTCTTCAGTTTTCAGAATCCTGCCTTGGCTGTAATGGTATTTTTTAGATCTTACAGAGGGGTCTGACAGGGATAACAAACATCTGTTTCAGAAGCATTGAATAATTCCTGTGATCTGGAATATATCCAAATGGACTAGAACCCGACTTGCTGCTTTCCTGCTGTTGGCTGTCCTTCTTCATCCCGTGTCAAACTGGTAGACATGGAAGTCTGAGGTCAGGTATTCACCATGCTTGCTGGTGCACCAACCTCAAAGTGTCACATATGTAGTCCTTTCTGCCTTATTTCTCTGAGTTCTGAGAAATCTTCTTTTAAAAATCATACACCTTTTGCTTGGTAAACTTCCTGCAGCCTAGTGGTGCCTTTTACAAGTCAAGTTTTCCTCTTCCAAAGCCATGATACAGCCTTTTGTGGTCTTCCTGATGGAGAAGTAGTAAATTCTTCTGTAATTTTAAGCCATAGTAGTGGTAAGGGATAATGCTTAAACCTCACTTTGTTCCCAGGACTCAATGTTCCAATAAGTCATAAGGTGTCACTAGTGCTATTAATATTTCCAGTATAATTTATAAATAAAACCAGATCATAATTGATTTCTTAAGCATAGTAGCAAGTGCATCACAGGATTTGATCTGGACTATGATATGCAGCAGCTTGATGAAGAAGTTCCCCGTGGTCCTGTAGAGACATTTAAATCTCTCACAGTGGAACTGTTACAGTTCTTAAGTTTCTGGAAGTGGGAGTTTTGAGGGGAGAAAACCCCTATAAATGTCTTGAAGAATAATTTACTTTGAAAGGAGGAAAAAAGTGCCCATCTGCTAGCGCTGAATCTGTGTTTTAGACTTGTACTTGGTAGAGCAGCAGAGCAAGAAACCAGAATTCCTACTTCAGCTTGTTTTGTAGTGCTTGTAATAGTCATGCTTAGATTTTAACATATTGAAGTCAAACAGAATATTATAAATGCTTCACAGGTATCAATAAATATCGATAACTGATGGCTGACTTAATGGCTTAGGCTTGTTTTTTCACTGAAAACAGTATGAACACTGTGCAGTCCAATGACTTTGTAACTCCATTAGACCCTAGCATTGACTGTCTAGTGTTGATACTGAAACAGTGAAATTTAGATTTTCTTGTCAGACTTAATCTATCCCCACTGATAAAGAGGCAGCCCAATACATTATTTAATATACTTTTCTGTAAAAATAAACAAAATAATTATGATATTATATAGCAATAAAAAAATACTTTATTTTGAGTACTGAAATGGAAAAAAATATCCTTTGTGCTATTTTTTAAAAGACTCTATTCAGGATTTTTACTTCAAATCAATATTATAATCTAATTTATTATTTGAACTTTTTGTTATATGGTTCTGCTAGTTAAAATATTTCTCATCGTATATCCTATAATTAATAGCAATAATAAGCAAGTTCTGTATTTGAAGAAAGTTTAGATTTTTATTTCCAATAAAATATTTTATCTGTAAGATTAATAGTATATTTGTATATGTATATAGTCTTAAGAAGGAGTATACAGTTCTCACATTAACAGACACAGTTATAGTGAGTGACAGTACTCATAAGACAAAGCTGTGTAATATATAAAATGAACATACTTTTATTGAGTTTATGCTTTTGAGTTTACTGGTAGATGATGTCCTTATTACCATTTTTGCAAGATGTAATTTTGCAGGGAAGATACTCTGTAACAAGTACAACAGTACTGAAGCCCTGGGATCCGGCAGGCAAAGTGGTTTGTACTGAGGGTCAGTCATGTGTTCTCTGTAGTGTTGTCTGGTGTGCACGTTGCTTTAGAGTGGCCTGTATGTTGCTGGTGGCTCTTAAAACTTGGAAGTACATACAGTGAACATGAAAAGTGAAATCGAGCAGAATTCTTATTGTCTCCTGTGATACAAAATGTTGGGAAGGCAGTGAAAGACTGGCATCTGATTTTTTAACTCTATTTTTTTTGCTAATTAGATTATCAGAGGAAAGCTCATAGTTGTGTCTAATCCAGCAAGTCACCTGTTTTGTTTCTCAAGCATGTTTTATGTGCACAGACAGCAGAAGACTTGAGCTGGGTAAATAAAGGGGAACTTAGTTGACCTGTCAGCCACGTATTACTGGCAAAATCTATTGCCACAGTTCAGTTTCATTAGCATATAATTATGATTATGTTGTTCATCAATACTCCTCTCAAGGCTTTGTTACTCCCCATCTATATGACTTTTTTTTTTTTATGTAGTTTAAAATTAGCTTGAATTGTTAGGTTCGAAATGGTACACTTATTTTCTGTTAAAACTGTGGAAAACCATAATTGCATGGGTAGATATGATTACATATATAATGTAACCATTTATTAATTATTTTGCTTATTGTATACCAAGCAGGGATTTTTTTTTTTCTTTTGCTCGTAAGAACTCAACTGAAAATAAGTACAGTCTAATGCAGTTTAGATTACAAGATATTGTGCATTTGGGATTGAGATTTTGTATTGCCATATGCCCTTGTGTTATAGAAGCCCTAACTCAATATTTTCAGTTCATAATAATAATGATGACAAACGTAATGCTCTAAGATCTGTTTTTCTACTTACATAATACATGCTAGCAGTTACAGGACTCAATTGAATTCATGGGTTGGCATTCAGTTGAGTGTGTTTATTTTTGCAGTGAGTACAGGGATTAAACTTGAAAAGGGGCTCCTCATGCTCTTTCAAAATAATAGCAGGAGGAAGGAAGAGTTTCGCTTTAAGTGGAAAGGGATAGTCACTCCTTGCAGTTAAGCAGTGAATCAGATAGAGACAGCTGCAGAGGCAAGATATGCATTGCAAAAAAACAGATCAATTGGAATCAGTCCTATCCAAATGAAATTACATCACTCAATAACCTTCCTTTCAAGCCATTGAAATCTTCTGGCCCAAATTTCTCTTGTCAAGTCACTGAGTTTTGCCAGTGATTAAAGTATCCTGAAATTGCTTCGATAACATCAGGGACCTTGTTGTGACAAGGTCTGTAAATGCAGTCATTTAAAAGAGAAAGCTGGGTTTCATGTAGGGTATTGAGCGTATTGACTGGATATTTTTTCATGGGTTCTCAGAAGCTTGTATTCACAAAGACAGTACAGATTGAAAGAAAATGACATATCCTATACAAAAGATTAAATAAAATATTGGTATCATACATGTGAAATGGTTTCAGTCAGTAATAAAAGCGTAATTTTCCTTTGAAGTAGTTTGAAAATGTCTTCTTGTTTTGAAGTGGGCACAGAAGTACTTGGAGAGCAAAATTCTGTAAATCAAGACAGTCAACATATTTATCCAGTGACCAGCTCTAAATGTCGTTATTTATGCTCCCATGTGAGAGTTTCTAAAATAAAGCAGAGTTCTTCTATTCCAGTGGTGCCTCAGATGCTGTGCTCTTTTGTCCTGCAGATAACTTTCTCACAGGTTAATCAATGTGTATACTAGCAGATATAAATGTGTAACCATTCAGGAAGCATTTATTAATATTAAAAACTTGATCAGTATTGAGAAAATTGAAGTGATTAGCAATGTCTAAAAGATACATTGCTCATCATTGTTTTGGGGGTCTGGTTTGGGTTTTTTTGCCCCTCTAAAAAGCTCAGTAACTCTCATCCACTTAATAGAGCTGTTGGGTACAGATTAATTTCTGAGATGAGGTGTACCTTAAGCAGCCCGAATTTTAAAAATGCATTTGAATTTTCACCTTTACCTCATTAAAGTTGTTTGCAAATACTTCAAATTCCTTTTCAGACTTAGCAGACTTAACCTGATGGGTGAGTCACAGTTTTTCAACGTTGGTAAGGTACTCTGAAGCAGCTTCTTGCCTTCAGACCCTTGAGGATTAACTGATTTTACACTGTAGTTGCAAATGTATTTTTACTTGTACCCAGTTAGGAGCCAGAAACATTGCTCTTACAACAGCTATTTAACGTGATGGAGGCAAGTATTAAAATGGCTTAAAAATAACTAGGATCAAAACTGTTGACACAAGCATTATGTTTGTCTGCAATTAGCACTTTTCTGTGTCTGTTACACAAATGAAGAGTAGGAAGTATTGAAATAATTTTTGGGATTTCTTGTACTATAAGGTCTTTTGAAACGGAAGTCTGCATGTACTCTTAAACACCTGCCCTTTACATAGCATTTATTTAAATGAGGAAGCAGATGACAGCCATGTGTGACTATGAAGGAGAGGAGAGATATTGGTGTGTTTCTCCCTCTTTGTACCAAAATTTGAAAGAAAATGCTTTTATAATTACTTTTTGTCCTGAATTGAAGGAGAGCTGGGAGAGAACAACTCTTCTAAAGGACCAAATATGCAATTGAGAGCCTACTTGTTCACAGCATCTATTATGGCATTATCTGTGATGCTTTTTTCTCTTAATGTTTGTTGCATCTACTGGTAAGAGAGGAATGCTGGTCAGTTTTGCTCGCTGTCCTTATTTCTGATTTTTGTGCTCATTCTTTTCCTAAGTGAGGCTGAAAATACAAGTTCAGCTATTCCAGACAACTCTGTATACTTCAGTCAGTAGAAATTTGAATGTATATACAGGAATGGGAGCAGTTGAAGGGTTGGCAAATGGTGTGTAGGGATGGTAGCAGAAGGAGATACTAGAACAGGAGAAATGTCATCAATGCAGGAGGTCTCAGGACAGTAGCCAGTTGTCAGATGAGTTTGCTATTGTATAACAATAACACAATAACTACAATAATTACAAGCTATTGTATTTATACATTCATATTCTGTTGTCTTTTGCCAATCTTTCATTTGCTAGAACTGTGTTTAAACAAAGTCAGTAGTGATTCCTTAGTTAATAATATTTCAAACATGAGGGGGTGGAGATAACACTAGAATGTGTAAAATAAATTGTCAGGTTAAATTTTTTAATAAAGTAGAAATGGAAAAATTGTCCAACCATTTAAAAAATAATTCCCTTTAATATATAAGTAAATACTCTAATATCCTTTAAAGTTTCTTGATATGTTGTTACCAATAAAAATGCAATACAAAGAAATATTATAGGAATAACTAGTGCAGGTATAGGTTACACTTCCTACTTGATGTCTCTGTTCTTATAGCCTTACCTAAAGTGCTACAAAATATTAGGATATTTTCTCAGTAGTTACAAGTTTCCTCTGAGAACCTTGTTTGTTCTTAAATACTTTGATTTGTGAGCTTAAAATTTAAATGATTATTTTATCAGTTCAGCTGTGAAGACTGTTTTGTATATAAAAACATGCTTACATTGATAAAATTTTTATATAAAATAATTTATAAATAGAAATTTATATCTAAGTACAGTTATATATGGATATACCTACGTGTGTTTGTGTGTGTATACGCATATTCACATACTCATTCACTCCTTTTGAGAAACCAAAATAAAACCCCTTGTATTTACAGTATGAATTGCTGTATTCCTGCCCAAACCTTACTACCCCTGATGGGACAGGCTGTCACATTCTGATGACCTGATTCAAATGGTACAGTTGCAGCTACTGACATAGCTGTGAGAGAGTAGAGGTGGCAAAGAGACCTTCAGTGTACCTTGAATTGTTTCGCATGCTGCCCTTCAAGTTTCTGCATTTCATTGTGCACCCATGTCAACCTTACTCACTGGCACTGTCAGAACAAGACTAGCTGCACTCAGTAAGGGAAGGGGATTGTAATAAGATGACTGTGAAGAGTATTTCTGCTTTGCAGCCAAACTTTTCTTTTGTTGTCTTAAAAAGTTCAAAATTGCAATGTAGAATTACAGTTCAGGACACGCAATTTAAAATTTTAATTGTGTACCGAGTAAGAGATGAAGTGAGAATTGGGAGTGGATTTATGTATGGTACTTCTTGCTGTCCCTCTAATTCTTAGACTCAGAATCCTTATACTCAAAACTAAAATATGGTTGCAAAGAATTTTTGTTTATATATGTGGCAATAAGATGGCTCCTATTCTTCAGACTGTTACGTTATCAAAGTATGACAGCAGTTTCTTTTTTATTTACAGTTCTACTTAAATAAATTTCAGATTTAAAAAAAAGCACCAAATGTGGTGATGGAGACTTTTTATCGATATTTCTTTCAAAATATATCTGTTTAAAGTCCGCATAGATGTTTTCCTAATTAAAATCTCACAGTTCTATGAGATACATTAATTTGCTGTAGAGCAAATAATTCAAAGAGTTTAAATGTAGAGAATCAGCACTTTAAAATTGTATTGATTTTTTAAAAAACATTCTTGAAAAGTATGTGTGTCATGAGTGTCAAAAGACAGGAAGCACAAGTAGGAAATGAAAAAGCTGTGAAGGCTTTGAAATTACTGGCTCAAAGACATTTTTTCAGAAGTGACTAAAGCCTTTTATGTACTGAATTATTGCAATGCATTTTGAAAGAAACCCTCCCTTACTTAGTCCTTCCTAAATCCTAATACTTGTTTTCTTTCAAGTGCTATTCTATAAAACAAGCAATTTTTAAGATTATAACATGGTACCCATGTTTGTGCTTGTAGTCAATCCTATAGCTGCATTTCTGTGGGTTTCAAATCTGAGTAAATTCTAGTTTCACAATCAAACCTAATTGTATTAAATTTATGCTTTTATGATTATAAAAAAAAGAAAATTATCTTCTCTGTCTTGTGGTGGACTGTCTTTGTTCTTTGAGCTATATTTAGAAAAAGGTATGAGTTGTAAACTTAACTCAGTTTAACGTTTTGATACTTTGAGACTTGAAAATTTGGTGTGGGTGTCTAAGCATTTGCATCTGAGCATACACATTGCTTAAATTTAGTGTGATGTTAAAATGTTTCATAAGACAGAGGAGAGCTGCTATGATCTTTCAATGTTAATATTTTTTTCTTATCACTTTACTGTGTAGATACCCTTCATGAGACACAACTCTGCCACAACTCATCCTCGGAGGCAATCGTGGAAACCTTTTATAATAGGATTTTTAAATGTGGATAAAGCTCTCAATAGAATACCTAAAGTAAAGGAGAAACAGCTACCTTGTCTCAACTATAAGCTTATTATGACAAAACATTGAGTTTGCTTGTCAGGCTTGGATAGAATGTAATTGATTGGTTTGTTATTTGGACTGACAAGGTAGTTAATTTGCCTGCATTTTTTTTGCACTATTCAGGAACATTTTGTATGTGCATCGTTGAAAAATCCCGGATAAATGTCTTGTCAGGATTGTCCTATTAAGTAATGTCTCTTTCCCCTGTGCTTCGTTGGCAAATGATGTTATACAATGCTTGGATTCACTGAAGAGTGACAGAAGCCTGTGGGACTTAAATATTGTGTGTTCCTCTATGGTGGTACTGAAATAAATAAGCAACGATTTGCCATCTGCCTGCCACTCTACTTATATACAGTTTAATAAGAACATTACTATATAGAACACTGTGTTGTACATAGACCTTACTGTAAAAAGGATTGTTTCCTAAAAAAAAAAAAAAAAATAAATGTTCAGTGATAATGAGACCTGTAGAACACTTGAGACTTACTATTCTGAAAGAATAGATTTGCCATGGAAAAATTGATTTTATGCTTATTAATATGAACTAATTGTTTCTGACTTCAGACACTCAAGTGAATAGAACTGCACCTATACTTCTTTCTGAATTTTTTTTTTTAAATAAGAAAAAATTGAGTATGTGCAGACATTTGTTTCATTTGACTTCTCTGGCAGTGTTCAGGACAAGCTTATCTCCTCCCAGTACAAAAATGAAATTGTTTTGTAAG
Organism: Petroica traversi; assembly: GCA_025920805.1. Taxonomy (NCBI): domain Eukaryota; kingdom Metazoa; phylum Chordata; class Aves; order Passeriformes; family Petroicidae; genus Petroica; species Petroica traversi. The sequence goes on from JAHLSL010000022.1 coordinate 25,571,042, forward strand.
TTGGGGAAGGAATGAAGAACTGATCACACAGCGTGACAGCTGAGATCTCCGTCTCCGTCCGTATATATCCTGGTAGATGCACACATAGTATTTTGATCTTCAAATGGTACAGATCCAGTTCTTAAATCTACAGTATCAGAGTGTTGACATCTTCATCGTTTTCATCTTGAACTTGCTCGCAAAAATTCTGCTCAAATGCAATCACACTTGTAACTTTATGATCTATAATCTTTGAATTTCTTGAGATATGGTGGGTTTTGTCATCTATCAAGGTGCATTTCCATTTGAAAGTATTTTTTAAACTTAAAAAAGAAATTTAATGCTGTAATAAGTAATAGGAGAATATACAAATTTATGTATACTTATCTACGAGTCATATCTTACCAGGGCATTTCATGTTTGAATATTATATTAAATAAAATTAACCTGATGTCTAACACGTCGTTTTATTTTAAAAAGGGGGTGGGAGAATCTCAGACTTAAGATTTTTGTTGGTACTATCAGAAATGCTTATCATTCTATATTGGCAAGGCACACAAAGACACCTTAAAAATAAAGAAATTTGCACTAGGAAGTAGATGTTAATGCAGGAATTTGATCTTTAAGGATCTGTGAATCCTTTCTAGGAAGACCAAAGTTTATTGACCACTTGAGCAGTATTCTGAAAGTAAAAAGTTGTGTCCAAGTGCTGTGTAAGCAAGGGCGGGGGGGAAATGTTTGCCTATATATCATGCTGAGTTTAGGGAAAAAAAGAAAAAGTAACTTTTACTGTGATTTATGATCATTTATTAAACTAAAACGGTCTAGGTATCATGGATAGGAGAGAATGATAAATGTGGCTTATCTTGGCTTCAGTAGTTCTTTCAAACTAGTTGTGTGTATGACGTTCCTTTAAATAAGTTAGTGATTCTGTTAATTAAGGTGCAATAAAATATGTAGCTGATTAGGAAAGTAAACCAGCTACCATGGACTCACTGTCAAATGATGCTCAGCTCACTGGGTTCCATTCAAGCTCTCTTGGACTCAGTATTATGATATTTTTGTTAATTTTTGCTTTAGAGTATTATGTACTGAAATAAAGTGTTTAGTTACATATGCGGGTGATGACAGTGGGATGTGAGTGAGTACAGTGTTAGAATTTAAAAGAAAATTTTAAGTGAGCATTGAGAAAAAGCATGTAGTACAGAAAGGAAAAGGGAAATCACTGTTGATTACATGGTTATGATATGAAGAGTAACTTCAAAAAAGTGTGGGGGATTCTGGATCACAACTCTCAGAACATTGATCAAACTGATCAAACTTGAGACATACGGAGAGAGGTGTTGTGTTTAACGCACTTAAATAGTCCTGCTGAATATTTAGAAGACCAGTATCTCACCCTTTGAAAAGTCTCAGCTAGCATATCCTGTCCACTTTGGTAAACAGAGAAAAGGACCAAAGCAAACTGAATTGGATGATAAAAAAACCACAAGAGACATGAATTTAAAAAGCTTAAAATAGTCATATTTCTTTAATTTAGTGAAGGTGGGAAATCTGTTAAAATAGCCTAAGTAAGCATAAAGATGATAAAGACAGGCGTTGTTACAAAGGAGGAAAAAATATGTTCTTCAAAGCTGGTCAGACCAAAAATAAGCGACATTGTATCAGCATGATTTAGACAATAGAAAGTTTTTTCTAATAATAAGAGTACTTACACTAGAGATACTTGTTAGAGAAGTTCAGTAATCTCTGCTATTGGAGGATTGTAAGACAGACTAATGCTTGTTAAATATTGTTTCAAGTATTGTTGATATTTTCATGGGCATGCTTGAAATCCTAAGGTGAATTCCTGCTGTATTTTTTATGTTTTTCCTCAGTACAGCTTCCTTGAGGAATTTTGTTCTGTCTCTCTCCCTCTTTCTCTCTCATATTATGTTGAAAGCCAGATGCTAACCTTTTGAAAGGTGTTTGATGGCAATACTCAAAACTATAATGGACATTTCTGGTAGTTCATAAACAGTACATTCAGGAGAGTTAATAGTCTGAACACCTGAGAGTGGTGCTATAGATGCAATCATGTATTACAACTAGAATGTACTTCAGAAAAACAAATGCAGTATTTGGTAATAGCTTCTTAAATTTTACACTTTACAATTTGTCAAAGGACATTTTCAGTGTTTGTTATTGGTGTGGCATTACCTTAATGCATGTCTTAGAGACAGAAATTCTTACTCCAAACATTGAATTGCTGTAAATAGAAGTTCTGTAAGTAGCTGTATATTAACAAAAGCAAACACATGTGAATTAGTGTTCATTATATTCCACTTGTATATGTGGGCCATTAATGAATTTTGCAAACTAATTTAACAAAGTCATGTGTTGTGTAGTTTTGCAGTAATGTGAGAGAGAAAAGTGAATTTCTTGCTGAAAGAAAGCTGTTCACATACAGGTATAGTAAATAAAGTTCCTTTTCAGCATTCTTAGAATTCATTTTGTACATACAAACTTAAAGTTTCATAAACCAAATGATTTGTAGACCTTTCAGAAAAAATCTCGGTTACATAGGAATGACATAACGATTGCCCTTTCAGATTCTTCCTTACCCATGAATAATCAGTGTTAGGTTTTTGGATATGAGGGGGTGTTTGATTTAGTATTAAAATAATGATTTTAATCAGTTAAATCGGTTAGGTGGCAGTTTGGGGTTTAGCGTAATAAATTTAGCTACACAGATGTCTGCCAGATTAATGCTTATTTTCTTTTGCTGTTTTGTGGTATAATTGATAGACACTGTTTTTATTAATGCCCTTAAGATTGGATTGAGAAATATAAGTAAACAGGAGATCAGACAGTTTCCCGTGTCCAAAAGCTCTTAGGTACCTTATAATGAAACTGCTGTTAGTTGAAGCTCATCATGCTCTGTCAGGCTGTGTGTCTGTCTTGTCCATGCACTGCCCATACATCAGCAGTAGGTAGATATAAAAAACAGAATGCAATAGTCATCTCTTACCTGGTATAATCTCTCACCTTTCAGCAATAGCCATGCCCGCTCTCTTCCAGGCATAACAGAAGAGAGTGATTGTCTACTTTGTCATCTACCATTACAAACTATGCAAATAAGAGATCTCCTCTTGTGTACTTGCACTGTACGTGATGTAATAGAAATTAAAATGAGACTTAATTACTTACTTATGCAATTCCATAGCATTATCCTTCCCAGGAAGAGTATTTAATTTACCTAAATGAAAATTATGAAAATATTAGAATCCAGGAAGATGTAGGTTGGAGAAGTCTCTGAAGGACATCTGTTCCAGCCACCCACTCAGTGCAGGACTGACTGCCAAGTTAGATCTTTGAAATTTGGTGAAGTTCCTTACAGTTTAATGTGGACGAACTTGTAGCCTCTGTTAAGATAGAGAGCCTTTCAGGATAACAAGTACCTGTGTGTGAAGAGGTCATATAGCTGGGCTGCATCCTGGTTTATAATCAACAATGTATGCATATGCAGTAACAGAATTTTAATGCTGAAATGTGTCACAATCCTGGTGGTAAAGTCACCTAAAGCTTGTCTAGCCTATGTGAGACGACTTCTTAAAACCCTTCTGTAGAACAGAACCTGCAAGATGACCACCGATTTTTAGTTGTTATGCCACTTCTAGGCAAGGGGAAGAGTGTAGCAATCAGGAAGAGGACAACCGGCTTCTGTTTTATACTTAATAGGGTTTTATTATTTTGACAATTTTTTGTCTAAAAACAAAGGAGTTGATAAAAATCTTGATCTTATATTTCAGAGTCTAAATGTAGTACTGCATCACTTCTGGTTTGTGTTTGACCTGTGACATATCACAGCAAAATGAAAATAATTTGTTTTGGAATTAATGGTGCTGAATTGAAGAGTTTTCGTGTAGAATGGCAGGGTAAGATACAAAGTCATACCTTTACTTATTTTCACTTTGTTTCAAGAAATGTCAGGAGCAAAAGATGAGTGTTATCCACATATTCTATTATAAAGACATGCTACAGTTCTTGGTTCCTCCTCAGTAACTAGAATAAATGTACTTTTTGGACAGCATTAATAACAGTGCACTAAATAGGTGACTATACATTTATTTCAGCATTAGATCTTGAATTTTACTGTTTAAATAAGGGCACAGGAACATGCCTTCTTTGATGTGGCACGTAAGAGCTGCTTCTACAACCCACCATGCAGTGTTCATTCCTGTCATCCAGAATTTATCACTCTTGTGGTCTGGTTGCAGTAAGGTGTCACAGGAGCACTTCTCAGCTGCTCCAGGCTAAAGTCAGTAGTTTTGGTTCTACAGTTTGAATTCACTTAGACGTACACTGATTTACTCTGCATTTTTGGGATTGCTTATCTGCTCCTTTTTATTGGATATATCATACAGCTGCTAAAAAGAAATAACTGTTGACAATGACTTACACGGTCATGGCTGGTTTTAAGTTGCTCATCTGAAATCAAGAATGTGCTGCAGTTTAAAATGAGCCCCCAAGCACATTTGCAGTTCCAGAGTGACTCAGCACTTGGACACTGAGGGATTGAAGGGGAGAGAAATCGGTGCCTGAGAAGAAACCTCTGTTCTTCAGATGCCTCTTCCTCAGGTGCTAAGAGCCTTTTGTCAGAAATGGGGTCCAAAACAAGCCAGCAAGGGATGATGCTTATCAGAAGTTAAATCTACACAGGTGCTGGAGTAGCTGTTGTGTTGTATGCCTTCAGCAAGTGGGTGCATGTACACACACCCATCCCACGGCAGCTCCATTAGAGTTTAAAAATTCTGGATTAGCTTACTTCTAATTTTTTCTAACCAATTCTGAGTTTGTCAGAGTAAGGCTTATATGACAAATTCTCTACTTTTAATGGTGAGATATCAATGTTTTATATCTTTTTTTTCCATTAAAGTAAATCTTTCCAAGCTGTTGTGACAAATTGGGAGCAGAATATATATATTTTGCAATTTTGTATTTTGTTCACTATGGTACCTTTTGGCATGACACTGCAGGCGGTGTGCAATGATGCGTACATAAGTGAGATTTTCTGTAGTCTCTGAAGCATATTTGGAAAGTTGTATTTAAAGATTAGCTTATTAATGTTGTGTTTCAGGGACATGTAGGTAATTACTTTTACAGCTATAGATGGGTGACGCTGTCTCGTGAATGCAAAATAGGTTTCTTCGCTCTGGCTGAATCAGCTCTTTGTGGATTTCGATGATATTAACCAGTGACTTACAAATGTGCCAGCGACGGGCGGGTTTTGCATTCGCTGCTCCTCTGTGAAAGCACAGGGCTTTTTCCCCAGTGCTTGCAGGAAGGCTTCTGCAGGCCAACTGATAAGACTCCCTCCTGTGCAGGTAGATGCAATGTAATGAAATTGGATGTGTGTGCTGAGCTTTGTAAATAAAATGAGATTGACCCCAGCCATTATCTCATTTATCTCATTTACATTGTAAAATCAGTATCTACACTATTGATTAGAGCATAATTAGTTAATTGTGAACGCGAAAATGCAGAGTTATGTAGGGCTTGAGCGCAGCCAGCTGTACTGCTTAAAAAACTAATAAAAACAATCCAAGGACAAGAGCAGATGGAGATCACTCTGTTAAAGAACAAAGCAAATATATTTCAGGTATGGAAATGCCTAATCAAGCTCTCTTGCTGCGAAGATGTAGCTGACATGCATTCTACACCTCTGCAAGTAAAAAATGTTTCTTTGGGTTTTTTTTAAACTTTTTTATCATAACTACTTCAGAATTCACCTTTCTTCTTCACACTCCATTTTCTCCCTATTTAGTGGGCATATATCTATCCTCATTAATTGCTGGGATGAGGAACACTGTGATTTTTAATTTTGATGCATAAAGTAATTTCAGACTTGTTATAACAGTGATAGTAAGCAATTGCCTGTCAGTTAGTGGTAATTTAGGAGGTTAGGTTAGCTTGTCTTTGTGTGGAGCTTTGCTTTTACTTCCATGAAGTTTTTAGTACAGCAGCTAACTGGGCTACTGAAGATGGCCCACCACTTAATTGCATTTGAAAATCATGTGCTTCACCACAAAAATAGTTGCCTTCAAATAGCAAGATTAAATATTTGCTAGTTTAAGGACTGGTTTGAACGTGTGACCTTGAACATACAGGGTAAAAATTTCAACAGCCTGTAAATATGAAGGAAGTGGCTTCTTTCCCTTCCCCCCCTCCCCATCCCAACTGTTTTGTTTGTCCTATTAAGTCATGTTCAGGATGGAAGCAGATGATACTTGTAAATGGTGGTGCCACATGACTCCTTTGCCCTGTAAATGTCCAGAATGTGATTGATCTGTGAGTGCATTTACCGAGAGGCTGTGAGGCTGTCAGCGTGACATCTTTTGTGACCCAGCAATTTCATCCTCTGTAACTAAGTCGAAAGTACTCTGTATTTTGTGTTGCTTTCTTGTTTTCTGAATGTGACAGTGGGATTTCTATCATTTTTATGCTGCTAGATAAAAGAACACAGCTAATAGTATACACTTGAGGGATTAATTTTGTGCCATTTTAACTTAGGTGCAAGGTTTGCTTTTGGAATTAGAAATTAAGAATGCCAATTTTTTTTTTTTTTCACTATGATGGGTGTAAGCTTCACATTTTGTCCCCAGTCAGTCTCAGCAGACAATGATTGCCAGTCAGCTAGAGCATCAGCTTTAACCAAGCTGCAATGTGTATTCATATATTTTCCCAGTACCACGCTCTGGGAACTTCAGAATCAGTGAATTTCTGTTTTCCAGTACAGAATTTATATTCCAGTAAAAAGCAGTAGGAACCAAGCATTTAAAAATATTTGGTATGGCTATGTTTTTATCACCATGCAGCTTTTTATGTTTTGATATATGAAAATACTAATTTGCATTTCCTCAGCTGTGCAGATGAAGATAGAAGCTATTAGGATCTGAAAACTTTCATATTGATATTTTTAACTCATTCTAGGAAAATGCAGTTTTTCTTCTACCAAACTAAATACTCTCAAGTGATAAAAATTAATGCAATAAATATTAAAAACATTGCCGTTTAGAATGGTGCTTTGAGATCCATATTTAATTTCACAATGTCATCGTTATTTCAGCCCAGCTTTGCGAACTCCCTCAGCATATTCTGAGGAAACGTGGCTGAAAGTGCACTCAGGAAGTACCACATCCTAGATAAAAATGGTAAAAATCCAAGAGATGCTGAAGTGTAATTTTAAAGGGGAAATGTTTTCTTTTGAACACAGAAACATATAAAGCAATATTTTCATTAAAAAAAAAATCTAAAATGACACTGTTTAAATCAGGTGTAAACTTTGGATTAAACTCTGAACGTGCTCTAAATTTGTCAGAAATAGTATGTTTATTTTCTGTTACTTATGAAGATCCTTAAGTTTACATGAAGAGAGTTCTGATAAGCACTGCTCAAGTGCAAGCCCTTACATGCATAAGATTCCAGATATAGAAATGGGTTAGTAAAAATATACTCCTTTACAGATGAGAACATAAAGGCTCAAAGGAGGCTTAGTCCTTTGCTGAAGGTCACATACTCTGTTGGGATTTAGGAGTGTGACCTGTCCCTTCTCCCATTCTCAGCCTTTTTATGTCTTGCAATATATGTCTCATTTTTAAAAATCATCAAAACCATGTCAGTCCAGTGTTGCATCCTGTGGGTAGTCAGATTATTGCTTTTAATTTCTATTTATCAGGAAACCCTTACCAGTGCTCATGTGTTACCTGTGTCTCCTAGGAAGCACAGCCTTGTCAGTGGGGACGAAAGTCCTTAGGTTAAACAATCAAAATCAGAAAACAGTTACTTCTTTTTATTGGGAGTCTGATCCTTGGAGAAGTCACATGAACACTTTGTTCTATTAATGCAGCAGTATGTTCTGTTTGTTGAATCCTCTTTCTGCAATGCACTGTCGGTTCTGTTGATAAATTATACCCCTCTGTCTTTGATCTGATGATGCCTGTGCCATGCTGTTACTGCAGTTTTTGGACATTTTTGTATTTGCACATACTGTAGAGGAAAAAATGAGTGGCCTGGAAAGCAGAGAAAATGTGCAGGATTTCTTTAAAAATTCTGATTTTTAAACATTTAGTCTTTCCTATTTTTTAATCATGTTTGATTTTGATCAAGTTTTGATCATTCAGGGTTTAAGAGTGTTTAATGAAGAGACCATTGCAAAGTAAATTTGAAAAAAGCTTTCCTTTTCATACCAAGGAATACAGGGGGGTATCCAAATAAAGAGGAATCCAGTAGGGTATATGAAAATCCCTAATATTTGCTTTTAAAAAATCTCTTTCTCATTTTTTTTATTAATTATTGTACTGATTTAAAAATCCCTTCATGAAATACTTGTTCTACTGTAATACAATAAAATTAGGTTAACTATAGTTCTGCTGTATGTTTTGAGCTTTTTATGTGGACCATGCATAGTACGAAGCACTAATGAAAGGTTTATTACAGAAGAACATAAATTTGTTGTGTGTACACAGAGCACTTTTATAAGTGAAATATCACAGCGAAATCCATTTAAATTAATGCCCTGTCCAGAAAATTCTGTGTGAATGAGAAAATATTTCATACATTTGTTTTTCAGCCACATAGTTCTGGTGTAAAAAATACAATTCATAGCTGTAAACTATACTTGAGTTACTGAATACGTGAGTGAATTTTTCACAAAGCTTTTCTTGGAAAACCACATGTGTAAAACAGTGTCTTAAAACTGTGAAAAATAATATAGTAATATTGTCACTGTCTAAACAAATAAAAATTTCTGGAAAAAAAAAGGCAGTGAATGACACTGAAATATCTAAAAATATAAGCCATTTTTTCATTAATTTGCATGTCTTTGCAATGTTGTCATTTACATAAGATGATGACAAAGGTGATATATGAGTGTCTGCATCAGAATATTCCAGATTAAGCAAAATCTACTTGAAGTGGCTTTTTAAAATAACCCCTTATAGAAAATTGATTTTCTTTATTATGATAATGGATCAGGAAATCTTCTGATGAGGATTGCAGGGAAGCTCAATCTAAAATAGTACAGAAGTACCATTTAACATAAAGATACATTTTGTTTTTCTCTTGCAGGTGTGATGAATGCAGACTTTGCTACCATTTTGGCTGTCTAGACCCTCCCTTGAAAAAGTCTCCTAAACAGACTGGCTATGGATGGATTTGTCAGGAATGTGACTCTACATCCTCCAAAGTAAGTTAATGCACTCTAAAAATAGTTGAAATATTCTGATTTTAGGAGTTTTACTTAGTGTCTGAAGTTATTTATGAAATGCTGTGCATAAGTTCGCTCTGGAATACAGTAGAAGGCCATAAAGTAAAGATTTTAGATTGTCTTTAAAACAGGTATTAAAAAAATTAGAGTGTATGCAAAATGGAAATATTCTTAATCAATAAAGAAAATTTTACTGTCCTAGTTAAATATTTGTTTTGTGACATTGTGCTCTCTCTGGGAGTGGTGTGATTACAGATACTGTATCAGCATTGGTAATATTGACAAGTACTTCAGGAGTACTACAGAATATGAACCTCCAAAGACAAATAGAAAATGCATGTGTTTTCTAAACAAAGGAAGATGATTTGAATTACTAAACCTTTTTCTTTCTCTGAAAAGTCATATGAAGGTTATCAATACTTTATATTGATTGGCCTGCCTTGTTCAAATATCACAGAACTAGAACTACATTTTGACATGGATTAGTTCTTTAATAATACTGAAAGTAATAGTATTCTTTTAGAGTACTGACTTCTCAAAAAATAAAGATTTTGATTCTTTGTTTGTCTGCACAGAAGCTTCTTTAGCACTGGCATTTTTTTCTATCATCACCATAATCTCTGAAGAGACACTTTCCAATTGATTTCATAATTGCATTTATAAATGCATCTGATCAGTGTAAAAATAAGAGTATTCTAAAACTCTTCAAGATTTTACAGGCTACTGCCACTTTCTTTGTGTTTCACAGAATCTTTTGCTCAAGAAGTGCCTCAGTATTTGGATACACAGGGACACAGGTGTGATGAGATGTTCTCATATGTTACTTGTCACCATACTTGGATGCTTTAACTCTGTCATATGTTTACTTTTAAGATTGGCACGTACAGAACATTCAGGGAGTGGTATAATTTTTTGGCTTGCTAGTGTCCCTTCCCAATTGCAAAAATATGTTATTCAGTTTCCCTCTGGGGGATTAATCAAATTGTTCTTTTGTAAGGAGGTAGGGAGACAGACACCGGAAATTAGCTGTCCACTACAGTTTGGACATCACGCAATCTTTCCTGAATACTTCTTACATGCAAGAGACATTCCAAGAGTGAATTAAAACTGTTATTGAATTTCTGTCACCAGCTTAAACTAAAATGGGGTTCTGATAACATGAGTTAAAATCTCGTGCCTCTTGTATTCTTGTCTTCCAAGTAAACAGAAAAATCCAAGGGTTTGTAATTTCTAGTTGTGTTTTCCTGAAGATTAGTACACTGTGTATCAGGTACAATTTTTTAGCTACTTAATGAGGTTAGTTCATTATTGTGGACTTCACTTCTTGCAGGGTGTGTATTAGTTTTAAGGTGTATTGAAAAATGGAATGTTTTAAAGAGTAAACAAAATTTATCAGTAGAATGATTATATATATTTTTGTTATCTTAGTGATGATTACAAATTTTAAAAATGTTATTGTGCCTAATTTTCATTCACAAAGATTTTTAATGAGTAAATTTAAATAAAGGCTTTTGCACTTTCAAGTACAGGAAATTATAATTTTATTTGAGTGAATACGTAATGAATATGACAGATACTGAAAAAATTGTCTTATGGGGACTCCTTGTGGTTTTGTTTAGTCACTTTCACGTGGCTTTTTCAGAGAGCTGTGCAGAGAAATTTCTCTGATAAAGCTGTATTGCCATATATGCTCCCCAAAGCCTTTTTAGTAGCTTTTTTTCTGTTTTATAGTGTGCAGTGTAATAAATTCAAAAGAATATGATAGCAAGTTAAACTCCTTTCAGCCTTAATGTGAACCTATTTTTTAAAGGATTAGGACTTTCTTTTGTACTTCATAATTTTCAAATTCACTGTTCTCTGTGGCTTTAGGATTGTGTATAATATATCTGTGATTTTTCACAGCCAGGAGGAGTTGATATGAAAAGGCTTTTTCTACCCCTCCTCAGAGGGGGTGGTTTCTGAGATGTGGGCTTGGAGCTCAGAAGTGAAGAAGTGTAGAGAAAGTTGGGTCATTTGGTGCACTCTGCCTGACCTGTGGATGAACTGCAAGTCTGAGCTATTGGTGATTTCAGTCTCTCAGTCACTCACTGGATCCAATTTTTGATGTGTCACAGGGAAGTTACTAGTATGGATTATAGCAGCAAAATGGGATTGAATTTCCTGCTTTGGTCAAGGAGGCTGTTGTTTAGTTTTCATTCTTTTTACTTTGTTCATCTGTTTTGATCCAGTTTAAATCACTTACAGTATAACCTTTTAAAATTCCCCAACAATATATCTTCATTAGCACTATAGGGCCTTGAAAATAATTGGTAGGTAAATGACACTATTTCAATGACAAGGGAGATCATAGTGCTGAGCTTATAATGGCTGTTAGTTTTTACTTCTAATTAAAAAATTCAATTTTAGATGTTCAGGAAAAGTTGCATTCTGCTGACAGCGAATAATGCTATTTTATTTTCAGATTTTGCCAAGCACTTGCAGGTGTCAGCAGTACAAGGCATGTAATTTAGCAGTAATAAACATATGATTTAAATTGTAATCTAGCACAAACGTTGGACTTGCTGCTTCCATTTTGCTCATCCTAGTCACAGGACTCTCCAGCAACTGTGTCAGTTTTTCCACCAGCGTAGCATATTCCCATATTACCCTGCCTGTCAAATAATAGACAGACAGTGACTTTGCTGTAGGGCATGAGGGCAACAGCTTCTCTGCTGGTAATACTTGCTGTCACTTCTTTGGAATGGGTGATGCTCACTACTAAGGTCTGACAAGCTCTCTCATCTCAAAAACATTGTAGATTTTGTTACATGAAAGCTGAAATAAACTTATAAGGTCTCAATTTCTGAAACACTGTCCATCCACCCTGCAAAAGGATTACAGTGCACTTTCAGGATTGCCAAACAGCACTATAAATCATGATTTTCCTGGTAATTTTTATTAGTAGTATTCAGGCTTGATATAGACACTTGTTTCAACTTTTTCTAGTTGAATTTAAGAAAGATAAATAGAACATAAACCAAATAAATCAATATCATGGCTTTGTAAGATTTAGTAGGAATAAATATGGTCTGACCATTTCTTCGTTATGTACAATAAGATCTTACTATGAGGTGTCTTATTTATTAGATGGGAGCTTCTTTCTGTTGCTTTCCATTAAAGAAGTACTGTTTGAAGTATCTCCTCTAAGTTTAAACTTTTGCAAGGACCAAGGCAGAAAGGAGTTTGAACATGTTGTCATGGTGGTTACGCTGACCATGCTAGTTAAGTTTCTATCTGGACATTTTTGCATGTAATCTATTGTGCAAAACACTGCAGAGTGTACTTGTCAGGTCATTATTTGAGTGCTGCAGAATCAGCTGCCTCATCTTTAGACTTCTGCTTAGTTTCCTTTTATTTCATTTCTTTACTGTACTGCATTTTTTCAGAGGAAATAAATTGTCAGCACTGAATTCTCATCTAAACCTCTCAGGAAATATTTTCTGGAACTGCAAATACACAACACACCAACGCTGGCAAATAACATATTTTTGTAAACATTCTATGTTCAAGAGAAATCATGGGTAATTTTGCTTATTAGCCAAGTAGAAGCATTTCTTTGGGTATATTTTGCTTTCACACAGTAAATATGTAAATGTATTTGGACACTGTAATATTACATTATTGAATATCATATTTGAAATAATATTTTAAGTTTAAAATAATTTTTAACGTGTGGAGTGTATTTCAAACCTTTGAATTTGGTCAGATGAAAAGAAAGAAGTGCACAATTCCATTTCTGTAGTCCATGGAATTTTATTCTAATCAATAAAAAAGTTGGTGATTAAGAAGGTATGTGAGGAGCGCAGAAGTGTCTGATCTACTCCTGAGTTGTGCAGGCGACTATCTAGTTATGGTTTATGTAATTTTATCTTTTTCATTATGACTTTTCTCCAAATGCAGGAAGCATTTCCTCACTCATGTGGTTTCACACAAGTGTGTTACAAATTAAACAAGTAACCCAAAGTCCTATTGTTAACCTCTCAAAATTTAGGAAATACCAAATTTGAGGTGGCATGCAGTGCTTTAAGTACTTTTTTGGATATGAGTGACTTTGCAGCGTTTAATCACTTCATGGTATGATTTTTAAATTTTCTTTAATAGGACTCCTGCCTTCTCTGATTTAGCTGTTGGGGGTCAATAAAAGCGATTAATTTGGGTTGAGAATTATGAGAAAGTACAGTCTTTAGGGTTTGCAAGGCACGAGAACTGAAGCGATGATTTCAGAAACAGAGAAAAAGGGAGGTGGCCTTATGTTTGAAGTAGTTGAGTTGTTACAAATTTGTTGTTACAAATTGTATGTTATCTTTGTCTCACCCCAGTGCTGCTGTGTGTGCTAGACAAAATTAGCATTTTGAAACTGTTTAGTAATTTTTTCTCCTTGTTTGCTCTTGCCCAGCTTGGATCCCTTGACCCAACCTGTAAAAATGCTGAATGCTCTGAGCTGAAGTGGGAGACAGTGTGTACATATGCAAGAAAACCCTATTTGAATATAACATATGAGCTTGGCATGCAGTAGTAATACAGTGCTTAATCATGCCTTAAATATGTTTTACATGTGCTTATTTTGTCATTCAACAATGCAATTTTACACAGTTATATCTAAAATACATTCTTTTTAAAAAATGCCAAAAAAATCCATCCAGGTCTTTTGAATTAATTCAAACTTGCTTCAGTTACATATTCTGACAAAGGATGACCCTCATTTAGTCACCTTAAATCAGAGATTGTTGTGCCTTCTTTTGAGGACAGAACATAGAAGCAAATGTACTGCCATCATGGCACCCAGCATTGCAGCTGAAAAATGATAAAAGAATACTACTAATAAATCTGTGTGCTGCTTCAAGCAGAACATAATATAATGGGAAAAAATGTTCAGTTTCTATGCAACATTTTTCATCCAGAACTTAGGAATATTTTAAGGTAGTTTACAGAAAAACAAATTATATAATGCAATTCACTAACTGCATTTGTCTTCCACAGGTGTGAATATTATGATCTATGTTATGATATGGTCATAAAGAATGATAGAGTTAAATATTTTTGTGTTTATTTATATATTTTAAGGTTTCTTGGGGAGAGTTTAATTAGCACTTCGGTTTCTTGTGGGACATAGAAAGAAGTATGTTTCTTAATATAGCAACTGGAAAATATTTGGTTATTTTGAAATCATTGTTGTTGTTCTAGGCTTCTGAGGAGCACTAAAATGTCACTGGAGTGTTGTCCTTAAAATTGAACAAGAGAAAATAAAGCAAATCTTTAAGGTCATGTGAAAATTTAACACAAGTCCTTACACCACTTATCCCCTGTTTTAAGAAGTTCAGTAATGGCACAGAAGGGATTTCACTACCAAGATGGTCAAAAAATATGGGTGAAATTTTAGTATATGGCAATATCACTTGGCTGAAGTATTGCCAAATGTGTTTTAATATTTGCTTCCCAGGTATCATATTTTTTAAAAATGAGCTGGCACAGCCTCTGTTATCTTCTGGCAAACAGCTATAATATATCTATGTAATGAATAATTTATACCATAAAATGTTCCAAAAATAATCAGCCTTGAAATTAACTTAAGATAGGACTTGATTTATGAATAGTGGATAAGTTAGTTGGAAGTAAATCCCCAAATTAATCCAAAAATTCAGATACACTTAGTTGGCAGAAGATTCTCACAGTCTAGGTGGGAGGCTTAGGTTTTAATGGGAAAAAAAAAAAAAAGGTTAAGCACTGGAAAATATTTGTGGAACAGATCCTTACTTTTAGTATTTTGATTCTTCTTCACATCAAAATCAATTTTACCAGTTCAAATACTTTCTGGTGCTGACTGCCAGGTCCTCATCATGGGCTTCTAGTGCTTGCACTTTTTGGGTGCAGCTTAACTGTATTAAAACAAAATAGCAGAAAATGAATAATACAATATAGCATTGTCTTTCACATGAAAAAACATTGTCTGAAAAAGTCTCTCTTTGAAAGATGATAGTGCAACTAATAGCAGCCAGATGTTTAAAGAAATCAGAATATAGGGCTGTTTTTAAAAATGTATTATTGTTGTTTCAAATGCAAAACCAAATTTCTGATTCTGAAAGATAACACTGAGATAAATCAAAAAAGCATTATAAAAATAAATTATGAATTAGGAGTGCAAAGGTAAATACGTAATAGTTTTTTTGCATTAAACTTTTACTAAATCCAGCAGTTAAAGAGTCTCTTTTCAAGTGGTATTTTCTTAGAAAACAGATTTAAATATGCACTGCGGTTTTAAATGAGGCTTTTTTGTAAAAAAAAAAATAAATTTAAAAAAAAGCCATTTTAATGACACTTGATTCAAAATATTTTTGGTTTACAAGTTCATTTTCTTCCCCCTATTTTTTGTTATGCAGAAGAAGGAAGAATCCCTTGCTGCTTACCTTCATTTGCTCTTTTTCATAAACAACCCAACAATATAGAGTTTTTTCCAAAGCTGAAACTTTGCACACTGTTTGAGAGCAGTAGTTCTTCACAGACTGCTCCATCCAGGTTGTGTCTCTCTGCACAGGCTGCAGTCCCTCAGGATCAGACTGCTCCAGAGGGTTCATAGGTCCTGCCAGACCACTCCAGAGTGGGCTCCTCTCTCCACAGGGACACAGGTCCTGCCAGGAGCCTGCTCCAGCACGGGCTTCCTGCAGGATCACAGCCTTCTTGGGGCACCCACCTGCTCCAGTGCAGGACTCTCCGTGGGCTGCAGGTTGTCTGCATCCCCACGGATCTCCATGGGCTGCAGGGGCACAGCTGGCTCACCATGGGCTGTACCAAGGGCTGCAGGGTGCCTGGAGCACCTCCAGTCCCTCCTTCTGCACTGACCTTGGTGTCTGCAGAGCTGTTCCTCTCACTCCTTTCTCCAGGTGCTGTTGTGCAGGTTTTCTCCCCTTGTTGAGTACGTTATTCTTGAGGCACCACCACTCTTGCTGCTGGGCCCAGCCTTGACCAGCAGTGAGTCCCTCTTGGAGCCAGGTGGCACTGGCTCCATCAGATGTAGGAGAAGCTTCTGACAGCTTCTCACAGAAGCCACTCCTGCAGCCCCCCCCGCCCTGCTTGCCACACAAACACAATACAGAGATGAACTAAATTAATTTTTATGAGGCTTTGTATTACACAAGTCAGATTATTACTGAGGTAGTCCTGCTCTTCATAAGTTGTCCTGATCGTTTTGCTTTTTTGTGATGAAAAATATGTTACTGAAGTAAAAAGCTGGGTGGTTGAAATTAGAAACAAGCTTGGTCATTAGCTGTTGCTTTGGTTAAAATACACACCCATGTCCAATTGCCAGTGGAACATTTAAGAGGTACCTGGTTAATAAAATACTAGAAACAAATCCTAAATAGCATAGAGGTTGTGCATTTTTAATGCATGTAATATAAACAAACACAATCTAATATTTGAATGACTAAACCTCTAGTTTATGTATAATAAATATTACTTACTCTAAGGTAGTGCCTAAGGAAGCAAAATCTCTTCACGGGCAGCTGTTCGAAATGCTGCTGCTACTCTGTACATTCTTTAGATTTTGCTTCTAACAAAATCTGCTTACAATTATGGTTTATCTGGGTAATAGCTCTGCTACTGAATCGTGACTTACTCTTCCTAAGCCATGACAAAATGAATTTACAGCCTACGTTGCCTGCTACTGTAGTACTGAGTGGCAAGAAATCTCTGCTGGGAGCTAGCTGCAATTGGGAAAAATCCAGAAATCAGCTAGTGTCATGATTGAAATAAAGCCTCTGAATGTGGTTTTATGCTAATTCAGCATGAGAGAATAAAAAAACAAAAGCAGTTCTTGAGCCCTGAGCAGCACACCACAACAGGAAGATTTTATACATCCTCTTTGATATGCACCTATGCATATTCTCAAAGAATGTGGGAAGGTTGAATGAGAAGTAGTATATAGGAAGGGCAGAGGAAATAAGGTTGCTTGCACCTTACAGAACTGGAGGCTTTCTCTTTCTTGCTTTTGAAAATTGATTTCTAGATATGTACAATATTGGGAAGCCATGTGACAGTGAATTTTGCGTTTTGAAGATACTATATTGAAATATGAAAGACATGGAAATATTGGTTTTATTGCAAATTTTCTCCATTTTACATTTCTTTTCAAGTGAAGTCTCAAAAGGAAGATGCATATGTGTTACAGTTAGTGCTTGGTACCTTCCAGAGTCTCACAGGTTACAGCACTGATGTATATTCAGATCTACTTTGTCAATCCAGTTCTCTTCCTACTTCTAGAGTTCCTAAAATAATACCTCTTTGGGTATCGATAATGAGGGCCTCCATGCTGACACTGGAGCCATAAACAAATTTAGCACTAAATTGTAATTGGTCATCACTACTTTCAGTTAATAATAATCTGTTTGAAAATTTTGATTGTTATTTGCTTAGTAGAATGTGTTGATTTTGGAAATGTCTGAAAAAACAGTGTGGATGTAAAGCTTGTAACTGACTTGAATTTTTAAACCATTTGCGTCTTGATTAAATTCTTAGGTTAGATGACATAGGCTTCTAGGAGGGCAGTATTAACAAAACCCCCTCATTTCCATTGGACATAATCTTTTTGAGTTGAATATTCATTAAGAATTAAGCAATCAATAGAAAATTGCCAGGTATGTGCTTTGCAATGGCTTAAACAGGGACTCTTGATGTGCAAAGACATGTCTGGAGGCTGGTGGCATCTTGTTGCACCCTATTGTTGCAAAGTGCTGTTCTGTTGCTACCAGATTTCTGGGATAAATTTCTGTACCTAGAAATGTATTTCTTGTCTTATGTTTTACATCAAACTAGAAGGTATGTAATTAAAGTAGAATTCTATGTTTTAATTCCTCATTAGTCCAGCTTTATTACCCTGCAAATTATTTTAGCACATCGCCTATAATCATATTTCATATGACAGAAGAAGAATTAGATCTTTCATTGTTAGATTCTGTGTAAGATTTGAACATATTGTCATAGTTACCCAATTAAGTGCTCATGTTTACTCTCAAGGTTGATTTTATTTTCAAGTCTTTCGAAGAAATGTAGCCATTTATGTCACTTTAAGTAATGTGTCACTCATCAGTATAAATTGCTAATGCTGCCTGAGCAAAATCTAATCATATTGAACGAGAAGAGAGAAAGGTGGGGGGGGGGGAGAAACCAAAGAAAGTGCCATTTTATGAAGTGTTAGGCAAGTAATGAATTTTAGTACAGTCAAGATTTGCTTTTTGTCATCATGTTAGATAGTGGAAGTAGGTTCAGTTGCCATTCTCGAACAGAAATTCTCTTAGTGCCGGCCACATTTAATCACATTTCGCAGAAGACAGCTGGGCATTGCCAATTTGTGCTGTGTCAGCCACTTACTCTGCAAAGGAGTGTCTCATCACTTAGACTTTAGCATTCTGTAGCAGAAAAGTTCCATCCTCTTAAAATTGGCTCAGCAGATAGCTTGTTTGGGAATGTAACTGCAAGCGCATTACAATCAGTTCTACCAAGAAAATGCACAACTGTTACATGGAATTTTTAGATGACTTTTGAAAAGGTTTTCCCAAAACCTTTAAAATGTATAGTGCATTGTTAAATTCTAGTAGTAATTAAGTTTATCTCCGATTTTTTAGTAAATGTGGCTTTGGTAAGCGTTGAAAATTATTATCTGGTTCAGTGGTTTGAAACATCTTTGTGAGTGTTTGAAAAGTCTTAAGTGTATTTCAGCTGTGACAAACATTACCAAAAGATTTTATATGTAGAAAACCTTGGAATCTGTAGATACCAAGATTTTTTTTCTAGCTACTAATCTCATGAAGACTGAAGGGCAGATGGTATCCTTTCAGATGTGATATAAATAGCCAAAGAAAAGTATTTAAAAGGAAATAGCAAGATAACTCTATATTTACGGAAGGTACCCACAAGTGTACTTCGAGGGAGTTAATCACATCACATACTTATTTTTGGAAATAGAAGGGTGTCAGCAGATTGATGCAGTCATTGACATAATGAATATTAAATCTGTAATGAGTCCTATGCAATAAATAAGGATACACATCAGGTACTAATATTTACAAGCATATTTTGTATCACATGAATATGCATTTGCCCTACCATGTTCATCTACTGCGTAATATCTCCACTGCTTGTTTAAGGTAAATGTATTGCACAAGACAGAGGAATTTCAGAGCACAATGATGTTGTAAATACTTTGTTTTCTACCTTGCTGGTGGTAGAACTTCTTGAAGATCTGTAAGATGTCTGCTTTCATGTAATGATAACTGAGAATCTTAACATTTAAGGTAATTATGAGAAAATACAAAAAGGTTGAGATTTGGGAGCTGTGGTCTATTAATTTGTTAATAATTCTCTCACTGAATGAGCTATAGACCTGTTGTTGTTTATGTGCTTTCTGTGTATAGCATACACAAAGCCTGAAAAGCTCCTTTATATAAAAATAGTAAAATAATCAGAAGACAATAGATCCTCTGGCTAATAGACAATGAATCATTTTACCCGCTGACTCATCCTTCCATGAAAACAACCTGCTTCAGCTAACGAGTAGTAAAATGGTTTAGGCATTCCCTTGGGAATATTATTTTGAACCCTCTTAAGAAGAGGAAGAGGGAAGCAAACTGAGCTCTTCCCTATGTGTTCACCAGTTAATTCAGGGCAGCAGTCAAACCTGTCTGAAAGTAAGGCATAAAGTATGTCTATCTCTCTCTCTCTCTCTCTCTCTCTCTCTCTCTGTTTCTTTTTTTTTTTTTTTTTTTTTTTATTTGTGGAAAGTTAAAATGGAAAAAGGTAGGGACAGTTCTTAAACCCCAGAGAGCTTCCAGTGAATCTCAGGAGGAGGAAGGGGCTGTTGATGATACAGTATAACACTGCTGAACTCTGAATAAAGCTGGTATTCAAAATACCCTGTTATTTTGGAAATTCCTATTACTAGCTTAAATGGTTCTATATTCTGATTTTAATGGATATTAATCTGAGCTTTCCCAGTGTGTTTATTTACCTCAGCATTTCAGTTAAGGTTAGAAATTTGTTTTTGAAAAGAATCATCCAGTTGCTTGCTACCAGTGCCTATGCTTTGATTCATATTTGGAGTGTTTTTAGGAGTGTGCAAAGTGAGTTTCTGTCAAGGCCACTAAAGCCTAGGATGAATTTCGACTGCTAATGGGCATGCTGTCTTCATGACCAAACCAGCTGTATCTTTGAAATATGTGTTCTGCATCTGGCTGGTCCTCAACACCAACTGCTTTGCTCTAAAGAGCTGTTCCTGTCACACCACAGTTTCCTGGTGTGAAGTGACTCTTATATTTACTGTATTGAAGGTATATTTGTTTTCAGTTTCATCTGCTAAAAGAGTTGTTTTATTCCTATTTTGGTAAGATAATTTGTGGAAATCTTGTTTTAGTAGTCTCAAGATCAAAAGCTTAAAAATGAATGCACAGATCTAGAATGTTATTATTTATTATTATTTATTATTATTATTATTGTTATATTCCTAGAGTATTGAATTTTATCATTTTTCTGCTTGTACAGTCACTGTATACTTTTAACTGAAAGCATCTGAACTACAGTGTTAAGGAACCATATTTAAGAGTAAGGGGTTTACTGCATGATTTTTAGTACAGATGAGAAACATTAAAAGGAATTTTGTCTGGTAGGAGTAATCTTAAGAAAAAAAACCCATAGGAAAAATATAAATATGCTTCTAGGAATGAGGCAGTAAAGTTGACATTTTCTGTGAATTTAGCCTCATCATTCCATGTATCATTTTCAGTGTTCTTAATTAGGGAAGAATGAGGAATTTCCAGGCCTTTATGAGGATGTTTTAAGGCTGCAGCAGTAGTTGTAACCTTTCAGTTCCTATGAGCTCAGCAAAAGACGGCTGATTAATGTCACATCTTAAACTGTGTCAACTGGGCCGTTCCTTTCTTTTTTTAGTAAACATCCCATTGTCAGTGCAGCTCAGTGTGCCAGCATAAAATATTCTAGTGTTTTAGCTGGCTATTTTAATTAATAAGAGTATGTATCTCTGTTTACTAGTAGTTAAATAGAAATTTTCTTTATTCTAGTGACTAGCGTGAATGAATAAATCAATGGCACCCACAAAATAGTGTTTCTGACCTTTTTTTGAAGCTTCTCAAAGGATGAAAAAGATACTGTTTTTAATTTGGCACATTCAAATATTAGAGAGATCTCGGAGTGTGTAGGAAACCTTTTTATAGAAAGCTTTATGCTGATAATTCATTATTTAAAAATGTTTTATAGCTTTGAATTAGTGTTTTACTTTTCTGCTTTATCAGTCGAAAACAAATGATGCTAGTTTGTAAAAAGAGAGAGGGATGGGAAGAACGGGATTGAGAAAAGCACAATGGCAAAAACAATGGGACTGCAAGAAGTGCCCTTAGTGTAAAAGGAGAGCTGTAAGCATTCACATATTCATAAGAACGAGAAAATTCCACTTGGAAAATGCACAGAAACCCTTACAGGGGAGAATGGGGTGAATTAAGAAGTAGGATTGCACCAAAGTGACAAGCAGGATTTGGAGGACACACTGAGAGCCTTCCCCTGGAGAAGAGTAGGGAGCTTATGGAAAACCTCTGAAAAAACAGGTGGTCCCATGTGAAGTTAATTTAGAGAGCTATAAAATGTAGGTAATAAACTTAGACTGTAAAAAAGGATGTACTGAGCAATCCCTTTCTTTTCTATTCATTTCTATTCGATTGCCTTTCTTTTTCTATTTCATCTTGTTACTGGAAGAAAATTGGAGAAGTGGGGAGAGATGAAAACAAGTCTTGATTGACAAAGTAGCCTTGGACAATTTTGTGATGCTTTTGGTGATCACACATTTTAATATAACCCTGTTTTGCATTATGTTGGGAAAATCTGGACTTCAAGGAGTTGAAAAGCAAGAATCAGCGCTGATGAAGATGTGAGGCGCTAAATAAATATTACTTAAAGGACTTCTCAAAGATGAAATAAAACCCCACAACCCTATGAATGTGCTGACCCTGTCTTGAGAATTAAGTTAGATGGTACAATTTAAAGCTTTGTTCCAACATCTGACAGACACACTCTGCATGCTGATGCATAATATCTGAAGATTGTGTGCTTGAAAGAAAGCCTTTTCTGGGCTATATTCTATTTTTGTTAGAATAAAGCAGCTGCTTTTTGGAGCAGAGATCTTCTCAAGTGTTCAATCTTCTCATTCAAGTTAAGAATTAGCCAAATACTGTGAGCAAATTTTGTGTATGCTTTCTTCCAAGCTGCTGAAGTGGACTAAAGCAAACTATTTTGACCATAAATAGTGCAAATGTGCAGCTTGACCCTATGAGATGAAAGTAAGTTTGCTACTGTACCTTACTCCCAAGTTGTCACTGCCTCAGTAATCCAAAAGCACAGAAAATTAGGAGCATTATAAACATGGCGAGAAAAGAAAAACAGCTGGGTAAAACTTTGTTCTAGAGAGACTATATGAATGGATGCTATGATCTGCCCCTGATCATTTCTGATTAAATAAATACTGCTTAAGGAAGGAGACAGCTGCAACCCCAAATGTAGCCTCACTAATAGAGCTATTGTAGCTGCAGCACTGCCCTCCAGGAGTGATACCAGATGACTTTGTACATCTTGTTGTTGAGAAAGTCTTGTTTTAAATGTTTGATGTAAGGTGCCTATGTAATTTTGTAAATATATTGAAGTCTGTAATTGTAATATTCTGCAACATACATCCAGCTACACAGTAAACATGTACCCAGAGTAATAGATTAATATTACATGGACCTATAGTGTGTGAACTGCACATCACCTGTGTGAGAGACAACATCAGAGTCCACACTTACTGTGGCTGTGCATGAAAATTTGTTTTGTAACTCCTGAGGTTAGGGGTTTGAGGTTTTGGGTTTTTTTGCATGGTGGAAAAAAGGATTGGAGAGATCAGAGCCGTACCAAACAGGCACAGGGAAAATGAAATATCCTGATCCAGTTGTAATAAATTATGTGTATACTGTCATAAAAAGCTTTTTGAACTAAATAAAATAACTTCTATAAACCCCATAAAGTATAAAATTAGAACAAAAATAACTTTTAGCTTATAGTATCTGCCTGTAACCTAATTCACAGTACAAAAAAAAATTGCAGAACAATACATAGGAAGGAAGCAGTGTGGACAAAAAAAAGGGAGAAAGTACTGAATTACTCCTACATGATAATGGCATAGGACAGCAGTCTTGCCAGTGTATTAATATCCTGTAAAAGGATATTCATATAAAATCTGTTGCTTTGGTGCTCCAGATAATTACCAAATTATGCAAGACATAGGACATTTAACATGCACACACCAAAAAAAAAACAAAAACAAAAGTAGATATTTCTTCTTTATTGAAGAAATTCTAAAAATTCCTGGTGATGATATACATGTTCATACAGATATTTTTTTGCCAATAGTTTAAGCTGTGCTATGTTTGTGATCAGTAGCATTAATCCATGACAGTAACAGAAAAGCTGTATTCCTTATTTTATACATGCAGGATGAGTTTAGTGTGTTGAGTGGCTATAATTTGAAGTTTAATTCCATTTTTTGTATTCTAATGTTTTATTAATTACAGTATTTTCAGAGATGATTTTTAATACAGTTCAAAGAATTCTAGGGTCAGAAAAGGCTGCTGTTGAAAGGGTAGCTAAAAGAATAGCTTTTGAATGTTGGGAAATAGTGAATGGTGAGAAAGAAAAAGGGAAATACAATAATCCAGGAGACTTTGATTGAGAAGGTGGAGAATCCAGTCCCATGAGAGGTAGGATTAATACACTGAGTAATGGAAATGTAGAAAATATGTGAGTTAGAAAGGGGAAACTAATTCAGGTTCCAGAGGTCAGTGAATGATAATACCTTCAAACAGTAAAGTGTTCTTTTGTTTTCTGTTTCTATTTGCATGGGATAAAGTAAGAAGAATAGATCTGAAAAACATTTTGAGAGTGCTCTTTCTAGCTTTAAATATATGTAAATGATTTTTTTTTTTGCTATTTGAAGAAGGCATCCAGAGAAAACAGATGACCCTGTTTCCTTTCATCATTTAATCAAACACTTCTAGTAAAATACTAACAATAGTACCATGCTTATTTTAAAACAAGGTGGAAATTCACCCTTTGCACTTGGAAAGCTGGGTAGATTTCAAACATACAAGCACACTTTATCAGTAGTTTATTGGAAGATAAAGGGATAATAAATTGGAACAGGTGAGTATTTTCTGGAACCTTGTGCCTTTATTAATTCCTTCATACTGCAGAAGGTGTTTGAAGGAAAAAAGCAAACTTGTGCGAGGCTAAAGAATGTAATCTAATTTCTATATTTGGAAAACAGAGAATTATAATACGTTTTTGTTTTGTTTCTGTTTCTAAAAGAAGGCAGAGGTTCTAGAGATAGCTGAAGGTTTATTACTTGAACAGAGGTGGTTTCAGAGTGAGCTGAGAAAGAGACCTTGTTGTGTTAACAGTGTATAAACACAGAAGTCATCATCCCCTTCTCCAGAGAGAGAAAAAATAGCCAAGGACACAACAACAGTGTTGTCTCTGTGACTGGCAGCATTGGAGGTTAGCACATGAATGTTAGAGGTTGCATTTGTAATTTCCTATCTCTGGAGAGGGCAGAAGAAGAGAGGAGATTGTCAGATGTTGAATAAAAACAGCATGAAGAGAATGACAAAGGCATAATAAAAGAGGGAGGGAAATTTTACAGCTGTGGAGTATGACTTAAAACTTTAAAGCCCATATTCTTGCTTCATTAACTAACGCAGGGTAGAATCTGAGGAACGGCGAAGTGATTGATCTTGCATTTGGGTAGACTGATATAAACTCTATGTTTCTCCCTGGGGATTTACTTTGGCCACCTATGAACTCTGGAGAGCTACAGATGCCTTGTCTGCAGCACATTTTCCGAAATTCTGGCTAAAATGTGGCAAATACTTTCAAAGTGTGCCCCTGGGGTGTAGGAATAAGACCAGTAGGAGTGGTTGCTCAGCTGCTGGAGAGATGTTCCGTGTCTGGGCTGCAGAGGCTCTGTGTGTCTGACCCAGGAAGGCTTTTTCTGTGTGACGCTGGAAATAACATTCTGTGAGGCTACGAGCACTTTAGCACTTCAATAAAAATGTGCTAATTTCATCCCATGGTGCTTCAACTGTAAGAAGCTGTCTTCATGTTTCAGAACGGCCTTTTTTTCCCCTTCACTTTGTCAGTCTAAAGGGGGACAAATATTTCTACTTTGTTACTGTTAGAAGTCTTTGTTAGTAACTTTGGCTTCCAATTCATTACTGCAGTCATGTTTTCACAGCCTGGTGCGAGAGATAAACCATTTGCAAATGAAGACAGCATCCATTTTCTTTCTACCTCAGGCCACACAGAATTGATTGGGGTAATAAAATGACAGTACGATGTAATATACTGACGGCTCTTTAATTTGAAAACTAGTTCCAGGCTGATTCAAAACTTGTTTAAAGCTAATTTATGACTTGTGTAATTCTCAGCTGGACCAAGGTAAAGGATGATACATGAAAAACGATGCAGAGTTAACATAATATATTCAAACCTGTCAGCTTGAAATCATCCAGAAGGGATTTGTTTCAATCTTCTTTTAGTTTTGTTCTAAAGAAGCAGTAGCAGAAAAAAATAGTGGCTGTTAGGCTGGTATAAACATAGTTGTAAGACACTATTCTTCCACCATCATGTTTCAGATGGAAATCCTTGTGCTTTTTAGGAAAGTACTTTATGCATAGTTTAAAAATATAAAAATATACACCAGTTCTCCATTTTCTTCAAAATAAGAAATAATGCCAAATTTCTCTTTTGTTGAGTCAATATCTGTGCTGACAGTAACACGGATTGGTAAATACAGCATTTTGCTATGGTGATATTCACATCTGTATATACTTACCTGTGTCCTATTTACATATACCATGCATATCTGTATATGTGTCTCAATCTTGAATAAAAGGTCTGGTTTTTGAAAAGCAAAATGTGAGAATAGTGAAATTCTTAAATTAAGGCACAACATCAGCATAGCATAAAACATAAACATCTCCCTTTGAAATCTATCACTTTCATGTGGCTTGCAAATGAAATCCACATCTGTTCTGTATGCACTGCTGATTCTTCAGCATACTGTGTCAGTGTTACTTCTGCAGAGAAAAGCACAAAACTAAAAGCACAATATGTGCTCCTGTATGCTAGATGCAAAAAGCAAATACACCAATTGGAATGAAGGAAAGAAGAGAACTGAATACTGCAAAAACTACTAAGCAGATTCTATCCCAGGACTAGAATATCTGATTTGTTACATATTTCTGTCAACGTATAATTAAAATGCGATTTTTTTCAGAAAAGAGATTGATGAAACCTATGCAGTTGTGGTATCTTAAACTGCATGAACATTTTGGTCACAGGAAAGAGCCATAGTTAAAAGCAGGGCTCTCTTTCTTGCATAAACATAGCAGAATGTCTACACATTTCATGTTTCCTCTTCCAGGTTTCTCAAGTCCAAGAAGGTTCATGTTCTGAGGAACTTTGATCAAAATCTGCATTTTTCAGGCAAAAATTTACTACTGAGCATTTGGAATTTATTTGTTTATAATGCACTTATATTTTCACAGACTATTTCTACATTTTAAGGAACCTGGAAGTACCATCCTTACCTAGTGCTTCCTCCCGTAATTTATTAATTAATATAACTAAATGCTGTGATGCATTATAAAGCTATGTGTTGATCTACCTGACTTGAAAATGCAGATTTGTGATTTTTCCTGTGTAGTTTAGAAAATGTAATAATAAGTTTATTAAATGGGAAGGGCTTAAGCACCAGAAAAGACATGTGCCAAAGTAGTTCCTGTGTTAATTACATGTCTATAAACCACCATGTCCAGATACAGCTGGGGCTTACATATCCATGATAATGCCATTGTCATTGTTTTTGTTATGCAGGACCTGGAAAAATAATAAAGTGACTTTAGGACAATAAATTTAAAATATTTTTGAAGTACGTTTTTCCTTTTAACACCTTTTCGGTACAAATATTGATTTAGGTCAGTGGTACAGATTTTTTGCCTTTCCTTTACAACTGTAAGTGATGCTAATGCTTTTTCAGGTTTTACTTGCCAGAGTTCAAGTAAAAGTACCAGGATTTCTAACCAGAATTGTTGCCACATACTCATAGCACACCTGGAAGCACCTCCATAAAAGTTCACATTTGCACGTTGCAGAATTTTTCTTGTCCGTGAAAGGTTCTCATTCCACTTACTGAATATATCTGTTTCTGAAAGCTGTATTTCACATGTTGCCAAACCAGTTCGAAAAAATATAGACTGCCTATGTTACATATTTAGATCACAGAAAAGTCTGGATTGGAAGGGACCCACAAGGATCATCAAGTGCAACTGTTTAAGTGAATGGCCCATACTGGGTTCGAACCCAGGACCTTGGTGTTATTAGCACCATGCTCTGACCAACTAACAATGTGAAAAGAAATAATAAAACCAGTGGAATTAGAAAGGGAGGCATATTTTCTTGGATTGGTTTCTGAATAATAAAGTAAATTAGGTTTCCATCCATCTCTCTAAAAACAGAAGTATTAAATTAGCCAGCTGGTTCTTAAAAGAAGGATGGCCAAGCTGCTGGAGAAGAAGATGCTCAAGATTTGGTGTGAAAAAGAATCCACTGATCTGTTGAGACAAAGGAATGTAGCAGGAATATAAGCTTACCAAATTGCAGTTGCTCAGATAATTCTTGAAAAATGCTGTTTATTACATTAAAAAAGCAAGGAACAGAAAATGGTTTCCACCATTATCTGGCCACAGGTAATAACAGCATAACAAAAGCCTTTTCAGGCACAAAATACAAGCAGATTTCAAGGAGAGAAATCACTGAACCAAGGGATTCAGACGAGTACATAATTTTCTTCCAGCAGATGTGTTTGTTACTTTTGTTTTTGTAAGAAGTGTGGAAGAGCTTCTGGAAACATATTGAGCTGATAAATTGCATGGCATTGATTTAACTTTCTGAAGGAGAAAATAGTACTGTTCTATACTCAGAGTTAGCTCGTGGCTAATTGGGTCAGCAAGATGAAATATTCTCATTGTCATGGTTAACTGGGACCAAACTGAGGTGGCCTCTGAGAGAGAGGATGTTTGCCTGTACAAGTCCAGGGAAACCAGTGAGCTGTCAGGATGAACATAATGCAAAGTTCCTTTTGTTGACACATATAGCATGGGGAAGATCAGACTTTTTATTATTAGAATTCTAGAGATGTTTCTCCTTGCAGCTCACTCTGTTTGGCTGATATTCTTCCAAGATACCTCATCTTTTATTCTATTCCACATATCCAGAATTATGCCCATAAAACAGTTCAGTGCAATGGCAGTTGGACTTCAATGTTAACATTTTAATTGATGGTATTCTTTAGTCTTTACTAAAGCTATTTTTTTCTGAAAGCTGTTTCTTTCCTAAAATGTCTTCCTCATACCAAACCTTCATTTTAAGGTGGCAAGTTACAAATTGGTCCAGAATATCCTTTTTCTAAGTCACAGAGAAGTGATGCAATGAAAAACGTGTAAAAAAGCTTTATTAGAAATATTTAAGCTCAGAAGGTATTTTTTGCACTTTATAGTCTCTGGGAACTCCCTCCATGTGTTAACTCTTTTACAGTATCTGGTGTTACCTGTGATTCTCTGTGTGATTCAGTAATGATTGTTGGACCAGTGCTCACATTTTCCCCTTCCCATACAATGGGCTAAACTGCAATTGCAGAATATAATCATTATGAAATTTTAATTTACTTTTTGCAGGTTGTTATGTTTGAAAACTTAATAATGAGCTCTGCAGCTTGCAGTTTCCAAAAGTATAATCTTTATTTCCTTGCAATTAATGAACGTAGAAAGAAAGCGATATATCAAAAGCATGTATTCTGCTTGCTAAGCAATGACATCTAAAATATCTCCTGTAATGAGCATTATGACAAGCACAGTAGAGATTGTACCAACTAATGGATTTTTCCTCTGCATTAAAATGTCTCAGTCTATGCAGTTATCAAAACCTCTGTGTGAAGCAGTGAAGGTATTAAAGGGATTTTTATTTTGAATTATTTAGTCACATTGTGTGGCAAAATCAAGGCAATTTGGAAAATAGAATGTAAATCACTTAAGAGTTTTTATTTATTTTACTGTAATGTTAAATTTATTAAAAGATAGGAAACTCTACTAACTTCTTTACCTTTACCAGGTTGAGTGCTATACTGGTTTGCAGTGATTGGTAAACTGCATTTGTTGGGGGTTGTTCTAGCATGGCTCCAGCTGTTTTGCAGAAACATCCATTTGCCATGAGTGGATGAAATGTAATATTCCCTTCCTTGCAGTTCAGGAGCAGGAGTAGGTATGGGCAAAAAACCATGCTGATTCAGAACTTCGCAATTTCTGAGATGCTGTAACTAGTTAGTAGGTCTTAAAATGCTCTAATAAAGAAAATATTATTATATCAAGAGAATATACATGGCAGGTGTTTATGACTCGGGCAAAAGAAGTCGCCCAGGGTAAAAAGAGTAGAGTTGCAGACCTCAGATATTTTTTATTTCTCTCTCTGTGCTTAAAGCACAGTTCCTCTGAAAAGTCTCATTTTCTTGGCGTGCCACATCAACACGCTGCTGAGGGGTCTGTTTGTGTCTGTTGCCCTCAGGACTCCGAGCCGTCAAATGAGGTGGTCTCAGAGGCCCCAGGTAACGTGGTACCCTCTACCTCAAGAAGTAGCTCTGAAGAGCTGATATCGGTGGCACAGAAACGTCCAGAAGAGGTAGGACATTCTGTGTCTGTTCTTTTCCAAGATTAACTGTTGGGGAATACACATTTGCCTCTGTTCTTCATGCCTAGTGTTGTACTACTAATAACAGAGACTATTTAAAGCTAGAGCTCAATCTTATCCTCCCATATAAACAGCATGCAAGACCAAGGTTGTTATTAATGGTACCTACAAGTATATTCTACTTTTTAAATACTGTTTTTTATTGTCAGTAATTAGGAATTTTTGTTTTCCTGTTCCTGTCTTTCATACCATGGCAGTAATAGGAACCACATCTGGCTAAGTAAACTTTATTACACTGTAGAGTCAGAAATAGGATCTGTACATTGGTATATAGGTAGATATAAACCTTTACCATCCTTTACCTACCTACCAAAATTTAAATATGACTAACTTCTGGCTTGTGCAAAGGAAAGACAATTCCTGATATTGGGCTTTGCTTTGTTTCTTTGGTTTTGAAAAAGTGATGTAGTATGATCATCAGTTCATACTTCCTGTTGTTGTAAGCAAAGGTGCTTGTAAGGCAGTTCCATGGGGTAGCCAATGGCTTAAGGTGCTTTCTGTCCCTGCTGTGCATTCTTGTCATGGTACTCTATAGCTGGAGGAAAAGTTGTCTGTAGAATTCACACTCTGAACTTCATTTCATGGTGGCAGTCATGTTCCCAGAGAACCTTTATTATCCTTAAATTAACCTTTCCTGTGACAAGTAACTACTTCCATTGTAGTAGCCTTAACACTTAATCTTGGCTTATTCAAGCAGTTTAGTTGGCATTATTACTATTAAAAATACATCAAGTACCAGGTAATATAGAGACTGGTCTTTGCTGCTTTTTTTCTGAGGTTTCTTTTGACTGTAATCTTCATAGCAAAGGAGAGCATAGGAAATACAGTGCCATTTATTAGTTTAGATAAATATCTTAATTTTTCTGATAGTTTTGTCACTTGGTCTGAAGAAGAGGGAAGGTCCAGAGTATGAAGCCAGGAGAATTCTTAAGAGTGCCTCCTGGAATAAGGCCAAGTAGATTCACTTATTTTGGGTTATCACTACATATTCTAGGATAGAAAGTCAGGTTGTCACATCTAAGCAGTGTTGAGGGTAGAGTAGTACAAGCTTTTAATAATAGTTTTTTTATGTATTCTTGAGTAGCAAAGGGACCTCTAGTGTGTGGAGGGGCATGTGATATACCTCTGAATTCTCAGCTTTGTCAGCTTACCTCACTCCACTGGAGAAATTAAAATTGAGAGCACAGCTGATGCTTAAAAATAAAAAGAGAGGAAAAGCACTGCAGACAGGAATGAAACATGGTTATTTAGTAACAGGTGACTAAGAGGAAGATCAGTATACAGATTTTGCTTCTGTGGAATAAAACCACCTCAGCTATGGGGGAGAGGACACTTCAGAGAATCAAAAGATGGAAATACACATTTCAAATTTTACTGTAGAGTTCATGTTCAAGCTGTTTTACTGAATGTGGGGTCATGTGTTTTATAAGAGAATGAGACTTTCTCCAGTCATATTTACTGCAGTTTGTATAAAGAGAGACAGGTCAGTCAGAAAGAGTTTTGTGGTTGGATTTGCAGGAAACCTTGAGAGGGGAGCAGCAGTATGCTGAATTTTCAGATTCAGAACTCACCATTAAACAACCCATATAAGTTACTCCTGGGTAAGTCAGCATGATAAACAAACATTCGTGAATTAGACTCAAAAAAGCAGGTCAAAAAAGTGTTTACAGGGCTTGACTTCAAGCAGCGCCTTTTTTATTTTTAATTTTGTTTGAACTCTTCTAGTACATCGTTCAGTGTCTGCTTAATGAGTTAATATTTGGAGTTGACTACTGACTGCTGCATTATTTGTTTCATTTATGTCTCATCTGAATTCAAACCATCATTATTGGTGAGAGGTGTTAAAGAAAAGTTCAAATGCAGCTGAGGAAAAGAGAAATATGAGGAAAGAGTAAAGAAGGCAAGGTGGCTAACAGCAAAGGATTTCAGGAAGGTGGAGAAAATTTGAGAAGGTTGTGGAAGGTGGTGTTCAAAATGAGTCTTGGATTTGCAAATGTTAGGACACACAACTTCTAATAGGAGAAAGTATGAAAAATCCCACAAGCTGCCACATTAATTTGAATAAAGCTAATTTTTTCCTGCTTAGAATTTGTTTTCCTCTTAGGTAGGACAGTCTGAATCTAACACTGAGTTACTTGTGTCATGAGTAGGATGATATTTGTGGGATGTAATTTGATCACTCAACTGAGTCTTTGTTTTGCTTGTCTAGTCATTCCTCCTAACAGAAATGATGGTTGAATACAAAGTTCTCCACAGCAGGAGGGCAGAATGGCATCCACTCCTCTTACTGCTGCCCTTCTTCCCAGTCACTTCTGGTGCTCTAAAGTTAAATCTAACTCTGTGTAGGATCAGGACAGTGTCCATGGGGCATAGGACAAAAGCCACTACAGAAATAATTAGCATGTTGAATGTTTAGATCTTGACAGCTGTGAATTTTTTTGAATTTCAGAGGTGTGCTGAATCGCCTGTTAGTGATTCAGGAAAGTGCGTGTATTCATCAGTGAATTTCAGATGCAGAAATCCTTTATGTTATAGGGTAACTGAACTGACTTTAAAGTTAGAAACATACTTTATTGTTTGTTTGCAAAAGCTGTGCAAGCCTCTATAAAATTTAAGTTGTGTGGATTTGAATGCTTGAATGATTTTAACTAGTGTCTATCCTAAAACAAGGATGGGATTGATAAATTAATATTTTATATATTTCTTGGGGTTTTTTAAGAATTGATATTGAAAAGTGGCATTGAAAGAAGAATTCAGTGCATATGGAAGGGGATATACATGTGTGTCATCCTAATTTCAGTGTAATTTCATTAGATGTCAGCAGTTTATATAGTTTCAGCAGTTTTTCTCCAACAATAATGCTTAAGATATTCCCACAAGCCATTCAAAATTCAGAACTACATCACTGTTATGTTAGTATGCCCTTTTTTCTCTGATACTACACACTTTGCCATGAATGGATGAAGGGGAATTCTCTGTCTGTCATGTTTATTTAAGATGCAGAACTTTTAAAATGTTTTAAATGTATGAATACACTTGCTTGAATAACACTGCAGTTGTTCAATCAAGTTGAAAGGCTGGTGAATCAGCTTTCATG
Source organism: Petroica traversi (assembly GCA_025920805.1). NCBI lineage: Eukaryota > Metazoa > Chordata > Aves > Passeriformes > Petroicidae > Petroica > Petroica traversi. The sequence continues at coordinate 25,604,290 of JAHLSL010000022.1, forward strand.
ACCCTTACTCTGTTTCACTGTCAGTTTCACTGTGCATTTGGCAATTGCAGCATATTCGGTACATATATTTAAGTAGGTTTTTGATGGATTAACAGGGATGCTGAAGAAAGTGAAGATTTGTTACGGAAGTTGTTTTACTTTCCCTTTTTCCTGTCTGCAGAGCAAGATGGGTGGGCTTTGTCTTGATACCATTTCTCATAAGCAGAGCTTTAATCCATGGGGATTGATGGTGTCAGTGGTTTTTTATCTAAGAAAATACTAGTTTTGACAGTTCCCTTATATGTGAGTCTCATAAGAGGCATATTCTCTTGTTTAATTAGAAGTAAAATAGAAGTACATGAGTTATGTGTATTAATTTCCTTTGCCAATCCTGTGGCAAATTAATTAATCATGTTTTAATAGTGTAAGCCTAGAGGCTAACAGAGCTGATCTTTCTGAGTGTCTGCATTGCCAGAACAGTACACATACAGAGGAAAAGATGTCCTGTTCGTTCTCTTGGATAGAAAAATGAATTCAACAGCCTGCAAACTCCAACTTTCACCTTCCAAAAAAGGCATGTATAAAGTATGGAGCACTTTAGGGTAAAATATAAGTAGTGTGTTGGTAGCATATGAACATGAATAGCATATGAGTCTGTGGTGCTTTATGGGTGCTGTATTCAGACTGTAAAAGCTGTGCAAAGCATTGTGGTTCTCCACTAAAGAAGGATTAAGATAGGTGCCCAGTAACCTGTTTTTGAGCTATTAGACATTCAGTGCTTACAGTTTATCTGGATAGAGCACAGACATTTTTCCCTAAGTAATGTACAGCTAAGGTATAGGGATTTGTTTGATAGAAGAAGATTTGTCCCACACTTAAGTCATCTGCCATTAATTGTAAGTATGGTACAAGCATCCTAAAAGGATCATAGGATTCAGTTTTAACTGCATTACTTTCTATACGAGCAAAGGAAATGTTGCTTAATTTCTGTTAATACAACTGGCAGCTGATACTGTCTTTTGTTTGATTTATCCTCCCTTGATCTTGGGATAGAACCTTTCCCAACAAGTCCCTTTGCCATTTCAAGTTAGTATAAAAGGAATTTTTTTAAAAAACCAAAAGCTATAAATTTCATCAGCAGTATGTCCAGTCCATCCTTACAGTATTATATTACAATGAGGTTTTTGCTTTTTCAACAGAGTATGGTGTAGCATGTTCTGAAATGATTTAATTAAAAATAATTCCATGGGGCAGTTTCTAATAATGTTCATGTGATAATTTTTTCCATCTGCTGTTATCAGACTATTAAAAAACTGAATTTCCATCACTGACATAATTCATTTCAGAAAATAATCATCATGAAGAATAAGCACTGCCAAGAAGTAAAGATGATTTGCACTCTTAGAGAACACAAGAATATATTAGATAAATTCTGTTTGTATATCCATCTGTATGTTTAAATGCACAGCTTGTGCTTGTGGAAAGCCTGTTCATTCTTTCCTAAATTTCATAGGCCTAACAATATATTCCCTCCATTCTGTGTAGCTGCTGGCTTGAATGCATTTAACAGGAAATTTGTGTCAGACAGTTGTTGCTATAAATGCATTCTTTCTGACCCACTGCTAATTAAAAAAAAAAAAAAAGGTAGTTACTGATACAGGGTGAGTTGGACTTGTCTTGAGCACTAAATTTTTTTGTTTAAATTCTGGGGAACTTCCCCACTCAGAAAAATAATTGTAAATGTCTATGCTGTATGGTCCTAACAGTCTGTTTCTTGATGAAAGACCATAAGCAATAACTGACTAGTTGTTTCGTATCATAGGTAAATAATTCCCCTTTATATCAGTAGTGATACTGGAATGTGATTTTAGAACAGAGGTTAATTTGTACTCTGAACCTACTGCAATACTGAGATCTACAAACAGACAAAATACCACCAAAAACCACCACAAACAATAAATGGCATACTTGAACAAAGAGAAGAAAACATACTGGATCATCTGTGTCATCCATATCCTGGTAGACACAGGATGGATCCCTCCAGTGTATTTCTTAGTACTTTTTTCTGCTTTGAAACCGGTGAGCTGTGGTTTTGATACTTCTGGGGTCTTTTTCTTTACGCTCCTTTACAGTAAACATTTTCTAAGGTGTTTATTACATAATTTTTATTGCACTTGTCCTCTTTGTTCTCTCTGAGAGACAGCAGAAGAGTTGCAGCAGATTACAGACTTGGAGTTGCAATGCATTTAGAATATTTTCTGGACGTAAGTCAGATTAACTGTAGAAAAGGCTGATATTTGGTTCCTTTTGGAATTACTTATGGGTGATTTGGCCCATAATCCAGCTCTCCTTGTCAGAGTGTCTTCCAGTCATCACAATCATTTAGCAAAACAAGGGAGTTGAGTCACCTATTCAGATCATTTGGCACTCAAGAGATTTGTTTTATTTTAGTTTTCATGCTTCTACAAGTGATTATTATTATTACTGTAGTTCCCATTAATATTTCAGAACAAAAGTGGTAAGCCACATGCCTAAAGAGCCTTAGAGTCTAACTGTGTTAAAAGTGAATTAATAATGAGGTGAGAAAAGGAACATAATACCTTTGACTACTGAAGTGGTTTGTCTGTAAAATAAACTGGGAAATACAGTTAAGCATGTAAATGCTCTGGAGTTAGGAATTCATATTTTCCCACTAATCTCTTCACATGACTGTTTTATGTAATCTTCTTAATAACTAAATATAAAGGTCGCAAGATGGCTGGAAAATGCTGTTATGCAGTTCTGCTTTTGAAGTCAAAATTTATTTATGTATATTTAAGCTGTAAATGGCCTTACGAAATGAGGGTTCCTCTTAGAAGAACATTATTAATTTAAAAAATGAATTAGGTCTGTTCAAAATTTCCACAAATCCAAGACATTTTTCTTTATTTAACCTTTTCACAGTCTCTGCCCTTCTTTAAAGTACATTCAGTCCTATATCATCTGTTACTCAGGAAGGTATTTAATACATGACTGGGCATCATTTGCATTATACAAGAAGATTAACTTTACAAGCTCTGCTATTAATCTGAGTAGCTCTACATATTGACCTATGAAAGAACATAATTAAGTTAGCTTAATTAAGTTAGTTAATTGTTACACTCTGATGAACTTACTATTGAGAGGAAATTAAAGGCAAATAGAAAATGGCACTCATTGGTTTGAAATCATATTTTAAAGGGTTTCTCAAAGATACTTTATATATAGATGATGAAAATATCTATTGTGTAATAAGCAAAGCAGATACAATTAAAATCTCTGCAGTTTTCTCTTTTATTGCCTGACATTTATCCATATTTCTAAAAGAAATTTTAAAACTGTGTTAAAATTTAGAAAATAACTGTTGTGAGGTTTTTCCCCTAATACCCAAATAATTGTGTTCAGAAATCCTGTCTACACATGAACTACAGAGAAAAGCACACCATCAAATTCATGAAGTGTAATCATCTGATACCACAGTCTCTTTTTGGGGTAGAGGAAAGGATTGAAAGACCCCTCAGGGCAGCAAGCAATCCCCCATCATGTGTACATCACACATCAGAATAAGGATGTCTTTCTCATGCAGTGATAGAGGGGAAAGGAGAGACACTCCTGGAATTTGATCTGTCAGCTGCATTTCTGTTGTCAGGAGTGCCTGCAAGTTCACTGCAGGAAAACATTCAGGGTTTCAGCACAGATCCTGTGCGTGGATAGACCCTCCACATGACTCCAACATCTGGGATGCATTCATCAGTCTTGATAAGCACTGATAAGTACCATGGAGATCATCAATTCCAAGTAGCTGCAATTAATAAACAGTAAGAAAAAAATGGGCAAACATGCAAAAATATGCTACAGTGAATGCTGCCAAATGAACAGTTTATTAATCTCTGAGATTCATTAATATTACCATGGCTTTAATTTGGAATTATTGTCTGTGAACAATTACTTGTTCTTTATTCCTTCTTTTTTTTTTTTTTTTTATTTGCCAGGTCTATGCATTTTCTTGATTGCATTCTCAAAGATTTTAGAATTTTTGCTTTCTTTCTGTTGTAAAAATTAATATTTTAACTCAAGTGAAAACAGTTTTCCCTGAGGTATTATTCTTTGGCATTTCCAGATTACATGAAAGGGTCATTGATCTGTGGATATATTCTCTGGAAAAATAGCAGCATTGAAAGCAGGAAGGCAGTGGCATTTAGGATCACTTGTGTACAAATTTGTATTCATATTCTGAAGACAGATAAGTGGTAATTGCGTTCCTACAAAGAGAAAAAAGTCTTTCTTTAAATAATACTTGATTAGTTTTTATTTAGAAAAGAAATATGAAACAATTTTTAAAACTGATAATATAGGAAGAAGCAATTAAGTTATAGATACTGTATATTTTATGAGACACATTGTTTTTCTTTAACACCTTGCCTACAAAAAATTAATTTTTGCAAATTCAGTTTTAAATGAGCATGTTGTTATATTTGTCTCCTTTAAAATGTTATGGAGCATTAAACAACTTGTTGTATTCTAAGAAGAAAGAGCAGCTTTGTTTTCAGCTTCAATGATATGCTTTAAATTTTTTTGTTGTTGTTGTTTTTAGAGAGGAAGAGAGTGTAAAATTGATTGAAAAATTGGAATTAAGTGAGCTTTCGGTGGGAAAACAGCAAGAAGTTCAAGTTTAGGGCTGTTTCCACTTGCTGAGAAATTTCATTGGTTGTACTGATGTCAGTGAGCTTCAGTGTACCAGTGTGCACTGTCTGGTCAGCTTTGACTGTGTTGCTTTGATGTATTCATGATGTGGCAAGGTGCAACGTCATGTGAGCCACTGTTGTCATTTTCTGTGATACACAATGGAAGTTCTTCCCTGGAGGAAAGTAAATGTAACTTCTTTCTTCAATATATTATGGGCACACTCTTAATGTTCTATTTTAGTTTCTTTCCTGAAGGATTTGTTGTCTTCTCTCTTACCTGTAATATTTAAGTGGAAAATTAAGCTAATACATTCTCTGGTCATTGCATGCAGTGTAAATATTTGGGCTCACACTGCACTACATGAACAAAGCAGCGATCCTTTGGTGATACATAATATTAGGAATTTCCTATTTTAATATGACAGGTTGAAAATACCATCAGAACGTTTTTACGTTATTACAGGCTAGATTTGAGATAATGAAGCTTGAGCAGAGTTAAAGATTCCAGTGTCATCCTTAAGGCAGCGAAGATAAGCAGAGGTCAGTCAGTAGTCATTAATAACGTAAGTTATATAGATTTTTCCTACCCAGTTGCTTCAGGGTTATCTCTAAACTGCAGCACAATCCCAATAGTGTCCCAATGCTGCTTTGCCGAAGTATTGTTACTTGACATTTCTCTCACTTTTAAATGGAATATTTAGACACTGAGAAGTTCATATGGCCTAAATATTTCCGTGCAGTAGGATCTGTGATTTGTTATTTGTTTTTGCTATTAGTGTTTATTTTTGTGATAGTCATATATACATTAATCTACCTGAATTAACAGTATTTTAAAACTAAATTTATATCCAAACATGTATTTTCTAAAGACTACCAAGTAGGATAGCACACACTATTACCTTTAATAGCTCTCATTGACCTGCTAAATCCATCTTGAGAACAGTTTCCTTGTAATTAATTTTTAAGTGTAGCTACGTAGCTATCATAGTCTGCCAAAATCTCTAGAATACCTGGAATACCCAGAACTAGGTATTCTATGCTGTAGCTGTGGTCTTTGTTTTATTTTGAAACTGAAGGTGTTCCTCAAAATATAGTTAAATTCAGAGAGACTTAGACTGTGATGAAGAGTGGTATCTTTGGAAACCTCATTTTCCATTATCTAGTCCTAGGGTGTTTTACTCTGTTAAGATTCTGGATTAAATGGTTGGAATCATCACAGGAAATTAGCACACATCTTGTCAATTAAGATACTTCTGTGTCCTCTCATAATGACTGCTTTGTATTATTTTGTTATTCTGCCTATGCACAGTAGAGATGAAGATAGGCCTACTCCTTGACTTAGCTTGCTAAAATTATTTGCCTAAAACTCCATAGATTCTGCCAGTGTTTACCAAGGAAGACACTGGCAGAAGACTTCTCAGGGCACTGGAGGAGGCTTTAACCTAAGGGGATGGCTGAGGTGGGCTCTGGAGATGCTCTGCAATTCTGTGGCCACCAGACCAAGCCCACTGATGCTGAAAGGGCAGTCTGTGTTCACAGACTGCCTGCTGCGCTTGGTGGACCAGGGCTGGGTCAGTGGGCTACTCTGGCAGACCATGGAGTGATATCCACGGGGGTGAAGGACAATGAGCTCCCTCTTCAATGTCAGCATGCAGTTAAATGGTCCAGGGCTGACCCTGAGATTGCGTTGTCATTTGGGTGCTCTGGAAAAAATAAATTTAAATGATCTTCAAAATGCTCACTAGTGTTTCTGGATTTACTGTATTAGCCAGTTTTTCCATGCTTATCCATTCAAAAGGAGCACTTTCTTCCCATTTTACAGCCATATTCTTAGTTTACCCCACAAGAGTAGGCTTGTCATATTTGGGTTGTTCAGGAGATTGACTAAAATTAAGAGCTAATGTTGGAGCTAATAAAAATTCTGCTCCTTTCTGCAAATTAGGATCAATTTTTGCTTGTAAGGTGATTAATTACACAAAATTTAGACTCCTATTTGGTGTCAAGAACTGCGAGGACTAGAATTCACACAAAGTGGAGGGGCATCTGCTGACGTCCTTGTGAAATTTTTTTTTGTGGTAGTTATCAGGAGAAATGTTTTCAGACTATTAGTGGACAGAGGCATATCCACACTTGTTGGAAAACTACCAGTGTTGATTTGGATTCATCAAGGTGCAGGGACCCATGTGTGTCCTGCTCTTGGTCACAAAAACCCAGTGCAATGCTAGAGGCTGGGTGCAGAGAGACCAGAAAGCTGCCCAGCAAAAAAGAGTCTCAGGGTGCTGGTGGCAGCATCTGTACATGAGCCAACAGAGTGCCCAGTTGGCCAATAAGACCCGTGGCATCCTGGATTGTAGCAGGGTTACTGTGGCCAGCAGGACTGGGGCAGTGACCATCACCCTGTACTTGACTCCAGTGAGTCCACTCCTGTGTCCACTTTTGGGCCTTTCTCTAGAAGAAAGACACTGAGATGCTGAGCGAGTCCAGAGAAGGGACTTGGAATGTCCCAGAGAAGGGAATTGGGAATGGTCTGGAGCACAAGTCTTGTGAGGAGCAGCAAAGAAGTTGGGGGTGTTTAGTCTGGAGAAAAGGAAGCTTGGGGGGGACCTTACTGCTCTCTACAACTACTTGAAATGAGGCTGCTCTGAGGTGGGGGTTGGTCTCTTCTCCCAGGTAACAAGTGACAGGACCAGAAGTGGCCTCAAGTTGTGCCAAGGGTGGTTTAGATTGGGTATTAGAAAAAATGTGTTGAAAGAAAGGCTCCTCAGGGAAATAATTGCGTTACCATCCCTGGAGTATTTAAAGGACCTGTAGGTCTTGCACTTAAGAACATGGTTCACTGGTGAGCTTGGATAGGGTCATGGTTGGGTGTGGTGATCTTAGAGATTTTTTCCACTTCAACAATTCCATAATTCCATGATTCCATGATTCAGAGTTCAAATCTAGGACTCTAACCTGAGAATTCTGTCTGAAAGTGGAAAAAAATTCAAGTAGTAGCTTCTCATCTTGGGGAGACTTAAGTCAAAATTCCAGAATGAGGTACCAGTGGATAAAGCTGAATCTGTACTACTGTCAGCAGAATCAATCCCTGTGTGTTTTCCAATTCTTTCATTGTACTACAATTCCCCCAGATTTTCAGTAGACTTTTTGTCTACTACCTATAGGCACTCGCTGTTGGTAAACTCAGTTAATTCAGTATTCGTCACATAGAGTCACATGGGTGTTGTGAAAATAAATGTCCAAAGTTTAGAAGGATAAAGATAGGTCTTTAGACAATATCCATTATCGAAGTGTAAAAAATTAGTCAAAATAAAGGTATAGTAGTTCTAATATATCTCTGAATCTGGGAGATAAAATGCTCAAAATGGAAGGCAAGATACAATGTGCATGAAGAAAGAGAACATAAGGAAAGGAGCAGAGATTTTTAATGCATTTTAGATGCTTATTTTTATTCTCATTTTCTGACAGTCCTTATTTATATATTTAGCTCTGGGAAAAAAATCTCAGTAAGTCAGCATTTAAAAATGGATTCACCCACAGAATATAATTTGTGTGCATGTGTGCATGCTGTGCAAAATTTTAGATGTTTGTTTCTGTAAAATGTTGCTTGTTTTAACAGTCTCTTTGTAGTTTCAAGGGTGATATTTGAAATACAAATCGAGGCAAAAATGATGGTTTTATTCAGTGTGTAGATAATCCTAAAGTCACCATTTTTCATATTGTAGCCTGATAAGCAGCAGAGTAAAAATAACCCAATTTTGAAGTCATGGTGTTACTTGAGAAAGTTTTTTTGTGTCTGCAGAGGCACCAAGTTATTCAAAATGGTGAAGCACATTAAACCTTACAAAAAATTAAATCAAATCCCTATTCCTGTAGGAAAGATGAAGTAGAGGAAACTTCCTTCTTCACCACAAGCATGACTCTCTGCAAGATCTCTCTTATGCTGTGGAGTGAAATACATTTGATTCCTCCATCCCTGCCTCAAGATCTCATGCAGAAGCACTAAAAACGCAGAAAAAAATTGAAATCAACATTTACCTTGATTATTTTATCTTAAGATCAAAAAAGTGGAAGAACTTGAAGTGTTCTTTAAAATACTATACCTAAAGCCTATGTTTTCTAAATTCTTCATATGATACTATGTGTTTCAGGTGGAATTTTTTATCTCTAAAGTACTTGTATATAGTAATATTCAAATTGGGAAGCTAATATGGGTAAATTTAATTTGTTCTTGCTTTCATCTTGCAGTCTTCTCTGAGGTTGTTGTACATGGCAAGAAGCTGGACTAGAGAAATATTCACTGCTATCCACTGTAGCTCCTTATTTCTTTATGTCACAAGTTAACCTGCCAATGCCCATGTGTAATGATGAAGCCAAGAAATAGTGCTAAAACTTAGAACTTTTGCAGATGAAGTATTGCAGATGTGCTGTGGTTCCAAGTTGGATTATTTTTTCAGCTAAGTTAGCATCTGTGAATTGTGATTTCTTGTTAGCTGTTTATTTTGCAAATATAGCGCTTTGAGAAAATGTCTTAGACAATTTTCCTGAGTATTATAACTTTAGAACTTCCTTATTTTTTATTTACTGAATTATTGATACTTTATTTTCATTTAAATCAGTATGTTTTGAATTTAATAAGCACGGGGTCTCAACATTACAATCTGTGAAGCTCCCATAGCACAAATTAGCAAATAATTCTGTGCAGTTAAATATTACACTTTTTTTTTGTGGCAATCTTACCCCAATAACTTTTAGTTTTGGGTATTTGCTTTTAGCTCCATAATTTGTATCATAAATGCATTTCAGTGTTGCAGTCAGGGCTATATGGTTCAATCATTGAATCAAGAAAAAAAAAAAACCCAAATAATTACCTCAAAGAGCTTTCATTTTTAGTATAAAACCAGACAAAACAAAACAAAACAAAAAACCAAATGTTGCATTAGTTCTTTTTTCTGCATTTTGGGGAGAGTTTGGACTTAATAGAAGAAATCTTTTTTTTAAAAAAAGAAAGACTGATGATAAGGCTGATATTGTTTTAAATATTTGGGAAGTTCACATTCTTTTTCTACAGTGTTTATTATTAAGCAGGTTATAATAGCCTCTTCTTTATGTAGTGTAGAAACTTAAGTTAGTATTAGAAACAATTTTAAAGTCAGTGAACAGATCACAGAATGGAACAAATTAATTTGTAATCTTATTAATTGGTAAACTTAAGCTTAAGCTAGAGAGGTATTGCACATGTCAACCAGGAAAATGGAAGGTTGTTTGCATAAATATTCTTCCACTGCTACAGCACGTCATTAATAGGCTTTATCAAATCAGACCTAGAATCTGTATCAAGCAGCTTCATCATCCATAGAGTCATGAAGTGAATGTCATCAAAAATCACTGGGCCTAAACACTTATCAGCTCACTATGATAAAATGACTGCATTTTTATTTGCACAATAACCTCAAATCCTCATATTAAAAAGTGGCAAATTTTTTTGCCCTTTACTGTTCTGAGTGTGACACATGTAACAATTATTCATCACTCCATAATGGATCATTTTTATCAGAGTCCTATGTCTTTTCTGTATAAATAGAATAAATATTTATGTTTTCTCATTTTTCTGAACTAGAAGATACTGATAGAATAGGTTTGAAGTGTCAACTATAATTCATTGCATGCAAAGAAAAGCTGTACACTGATACTGTGTGAAAGGAAAAGAATATCTAAATCATTTCAGCAGCGAGCTTATAACTAAGATAATATCAGCATTTTCCTTCTTGAAAATATATATGCCATAAATTAAAGGAAGTCTTCAGTATTTTATTAAAATGCTTCAGACAAGTTTAACCCTATCTTCAACAGGAATATATGTATGAATACTAAAATATTTTTTTTTAAAGTGAAGGTCAAGTCAAAGTTAAAACAAGCTTGCAGTAAACTTCCTAATAATCCTTCAAATATTTTGTTTAGAAGACATTAGAGAACTACTACATGTCTTTAGTGTCAATTTAAAGGTACCCATTTTATGCTTACAGAAAACTTATGATATAGCTAGTACTTTACTGTTTTGTACAATAGTATTGTAGTCTGGGAGAAAATATAAAAATGTGTATACTGAGTGTATTTGAATGATCTCTTAATTTAGTTAAAATTAGCCTTAGCAGTAAATGTAATAGTGGAGAGGTACATATCACAGTATGTAATTATATTTCAGTATATACACAGCAAAATAATTGGGTTAATAAGATTATAATTAGAATCCAAAATACAATTGTAATGAAGCATTTTATACACAAACACTACAGTTCATATAAATACTGTGGTATCTCACCACATTTTCAGCTCTGCTTCCAGTTTCTTTAGCAAGAAAGTACAAGGAAGTGTTGGTATTATCTGTAAGGAAGTAATAACAGAAGAGGAAAGTTGTATGTGATGTAACTGCATCTGTTTTGCCAACTTTGCATCTGTTTTGCCAACTTTGCAGCTGTCCCTTTCTTATTGTTTTAAACCCATTTGATTTGTAGTACTTTAAAGTGTCATATCCTATGTTTCTGTAATCTTTTGAAGGGTGAGTGTTTAAGTTTTGTGCTGTCTTTGTGAATGCTCCTTTCCTAAGCCATGCAGCAGCAGCTCCCACATTTATGGCTACCAGCTCCCTAATTCCACTGGCAGCTTTGCAGTATTCTGGGAGAGGTTCTCTCCAAGGTACCTGGTCAGACAAGACATTGGTTATTTTTGAGCCAGTCCCATCACAAAAGACCCAAGGCATCCATCCTTGGCTAACCCAGGACAATAGCATTTGCAAATAAGCAGAAAGCTGAAACGAAGTCTTACTGTTTCTGATGTATGTGAGAATTTTACTTTGAACTCCAAGTGTTTTCTTCCAGCAATACATTCAACTTTATTCACTAATTAGTATCACATTATATTTGTGATGAAATAAGCTGGGAGATTTAGTGAGGTCATGTATTTAATAAGAAACATCAAAATATAATTTTATGGGGTATACCCAGTGTTATGGTTTAGAACTTCTGCCTAGAAATGTGATAATTGTTTTCTTTAGAAATCAGATATTAAGGGACAATGTGAGAATGAATCTTTCTATGACAAAATCACAGCAGTGGTCAATTTTAGAAGCAGTTTAGCATGTTTGGAAGGTCATTAATGTAAAGCTCTGAATTTGTCCCCACAAGTGATATGGATAAGCTAAGTGATCTTATGGTATTTGTTTTTGTCAAACTGCATTAGCATCTCAGGCATAAGAATATCATTAATGTGAAACAAAAATTAATTGCTATGATAAGGCAATAAAGCTTGTTTCATACTGCATGATCAGTAGCTTGAAAGAAACTTGCAATTTCAATTTTAATTCTCTCTGTAAACATTTCCAGTTCCTACAGTCTCTGAATCTTTACCTTTTGTGATTATTTGCAGACAGAGTGCAATTTACTCTTGGATGGGCACTCTGTAGAACAGATTGCCAACTGTTCTTGCCAGAATGTTTTTAGCATATGTATTAGGAAATTTTTGCATTGTTGCATCCTAAAATCAATGTGGAACCTAAGAATGATGAGTTATGTTCTAGGCATTCCTTCTACTGTCCATCAAATGCATCGTGTGCAAGCAAATTTCCAAATTTTCAGAGAGCTCAAAGGAAAGAAGAATTTGGATCACAGTCATTGAAATTAACAGTGATTCTATATCTAACTGCATAGAAATGAATTTATTACCTTTGGTTTTGCTTTATTCAGGTCATGGGAAGCTTTTTTTAACATTATGCTTTTTATCTACATTGAACTCTGGTCAGCCTTGTCAGACGGCTCAAAATAACACAGTACTTCATTCCAAACAGCTGCCTGCATACAGGGTGTATGGCACAGGAGAATGTGCTTTAACTGGTAGGTTCCACTGCTTTCTGGTTCAGAATAAAGGAGACGTCTGTATTGAAGTGTGGGATCCTAGCTCTTAGAAATCAGGCACTTATTTAGGCCAGCACATCCATTTGGCTTTTGGCTATGAAGATCCATGCTGGCAAATTTGCATTCACAGTGCATCTTTCTAAATACTTATTCTAGATAGTGTAGGACGAGTTCATCAAACAAAAACTGCATTAGGCTACCAGTATGCATAGTTGCACATAGCAGAGCTTTTCTCATTGTGGTAGACTCTGTATCTTCAGACATCAAATGTATTGATTTCATTACAAGTCAGCTTTTCTGTGCTTTGAAATAAAAGTACTGAGAAGTCCTTGGTAGTCTTCATCCCTACCAGAACCATGGGAGCCTGTCTCCTTTGCAGAACGAGTGCAATGTCTTCATGGCAGATTGAGCAGGCAGGCTGACTCCTAGTACTTCACACTTTTCAGACATACATCAATCCTTCTGAGGCAAGCAAACTCCAGAATCATAAAATCTGTTAGACCTTGACTCACTGGTGGTGGCTTCTGTATTCCAGCATGAGAATTCACATCTTAAGAACGTTTTCAGAGGAGCTCACTTCATATCTTCTAGCACTAAATAACTTCATTAAGGAAGGTTGTCACTTGTCAGAAGTTAGGTCATATTGGTCTTTTCATTATAGCATTCCAGTTAGCTTTAAGTGCATGGCTTAGAAATTTCGCAAGTCAGCCAGTCTTGCATTTGAATATAGTGTTTCACTGGCATTTAAGAGGGATACACCTAGGGCTTTCTAAAGTGGAAGTTTCTTAAGCAACATATCCTTGACAGTGCCTCTCAGAGATTATGAAAAAAAAATTGTTAACTGCAGAGTATCTACTGCTAGATTTTAAAGGGCTTGATACATCATTGGTTCGTAAACATTGACATGGAAAGCACAAGTCAAGCTTTTGAGAAGGTCTGGCCTTTCATTTGTTTGGGCAGGCATTTTGTTGTTAATCGACTCTTTTCATCCTTTCCTGCCACGGGTTATGAAATCATATGCCCTAAGGAAATGAAATTCAATTATGCCTTTAATATTTTTAGATTAGTGGGGCACCTGCATCTGGCGTGGTGAAAGCAGGATGATTTTACACATAGAAGTTCATTTGAGAAATTATCTCAGCTGATACAGATATGATCACAACCTGCTGTATTCCTCAGAAAATCTCTTAACACTTGAGACAAAAGCTGTGGTTATCACTGTTAGAATCTGTTGCACTGAAGGTTTAGAAATCTGGCAGAAAATAAACACCCGTTCTTTCCAGCTAGTCCTCAGAGGTCAGAGGAGCTGGATGTGGCACATCTTGTGGAAAACCCTTCACTGCATATCTTATGGCATATGGCATGGCTAAGGCCTCATTCCTATGGACTCTAAATTCATCTCCGAGTGATGAAACGTTAATGTGATAGGAGTTCAAAATATTTTAAAATCTGGCTATGAAAGTGATAACAAAAATATGTCACTGTTTCCATGTGGGTGGTGGTTGTCTGGTTGGAACATAGTCCCAGAATACATTTTAGTTCTTTAGGGAGAGAGAGACTGGTGTCTGTTTCAGTTTCTTCACTTTAAAACTTTTAAATATAAGATTAGAGGAAAAATTATGGCTCGGAATCTTAAAAAAGCAAAACAACTTCCAGACATTTCCTGACTAGGGAGATCTGCTCAGTCCCCCACCTTGAACATACCTATAAGTGGCAAGCTGTTAGGTCTGCCTTATCCTTGTACCAAGAGATGTTCTTTTAAGGAAGTAGATTAAGAACAGCAACAAAAAAAAGAAAGAAGAGCTTGTGTCTAAAGGAAATTATGCAAATATTTTAAGTGTCATCCTAAGGATCTCCTCGAACTTTTCTCATTAAAAAATGAGAATTCTGTGAAGTAGGCTGTGAAAGATAGAAGGAAACAAACCTGAAGGTGGTGAAACACACTCCTAAGTATGAAGTTCTACACATGTTAAGAAAGCAGTTTGTAGGAGGAAAGTGCAGCTACTTTGAGACATGTTATTTTCATCAGCTTTTGTCTAGTTATCAACTCAAAATAAAGCTACCAGTTGGGCATGAAGATTTTTCCTTTTTATTCTCTGTATCAGTGGATAAGACCTTGGAAGTGAAAAAATATGTATGGGACTTTATCCAAGGAGTAGGGGACGGCTGTGTTGCATTTAATGAGCTCTTCAGACAAAATAAAAATCTTAGCTGTTACCTCAGTTACTCAGAGAAACAACAGGAAAAAGACAATCACAGATACAGCCTATATTTTTACACAGGCCAGGAATGCCAATCCTTTTCATTAATCAAGAAGGCTGCTTATTGCTGAGACCCAGTGCAGGAAAAATGCAGTTCAAATAAAATTGAAAAAGAATATTGCCAGGGAATCTATTTTCTGGGGTTTTGGGTATTCTTCCTCCTTCCTGCACATTTTTTTCCTTCTACCAGCCTAACTTTGAAATATCCTATATAGACAAAACCTTATACTTTATGAAAAATTACAGAAATTATTAAGGTACAAATTTACCTTTCTCTGAAGAGTAGAAAACTGACAAATTTGGAGGAAACTACATTACGAAAATGTTTGCTTTACGAATGATAGAAATTTTTAATATGGGTATGCACTGTTTTCTTTCTCTTCTTCTCATGTTAAACAAACACCTCTATGAGTAGATACTTGTTTGGCTAGGATAAAAAGGTATGTGGCACTCCATGTTGTGATGGGAATATCTTAGTGGTATGCTTCCGTGATGTTTGATGGGAATATCTTAGTGGTGTGCGTCCATCATGTTTAAGTTTCTTAAAGACTATTGGGTTTGTATTTTTGTATTTGAATCCCCTCTGAATCTCATTATGCTGCCAGGAGGTCTGACATCATATTCACAAGCAATGTGCAGCAGGCTTTCGTTGCCTTTGATACACGAATGGACCCATGGCTTCCTCAAGGAGACCATGGGTTTGCTGGTTTCCTGGCCAGGATGCATACATGGCAAGCTGCTGGCATCTGCAAGTGTCTGTCCTTTCCAGGAAGGAATCAGTTCAAGAAATAAAAGATAAAAGTAGCAATGTTCATTGTCTAGGAAATTATTGTTTTCTGTGATGGTAAAATATGAATAAGGTTTTTCTGAATGGTCCCCTGCATGCTGTGGGGTGGCTGTTTAAGGTACACATGGTGCTTTTCAGCTTAGAGGGGATGGTACCTAATGATGAAGCTCTTGCTGGTTAGAGGGGTTTATACTCTCATGGGCTGCACCAGCAAAGTTCCTAATACTGTAATAACCTACAAACCTTTCACTTGGGATGACGGTTACAATCAATTACTGTAGCTTTCAGTAGAGTGACTGTTCCTTTTCTTGTGAGACTTAGCTTCTTACCTGCCTAGCTGAATCATGTCTTGATGTGTGAGAATTATTTTCAGTCATAGCTAGTGCAGAATGCTGGTTTGTATAAAGCCATCTGTGGGTTAAACATCTCAGTTAATGAGAAGTCTGCTGTGTGGGATTGGATTACCACCTGGATTAGATTTCTAATGCAATAAATTTCCAGGCATCCTCTTTCAATATTTTCACAACACTTCAGTCATTATTATGGTGGAAATTGGATTAAAGGGACAAAGCGTGAAGTCATTTGCTGAAGCAAACAGGGTGTTAGTGCCAAATTTTGTATAAAAGGATGCTGCTGAAAGGACCGCATGTCTCTCTTCTAATCCACAGAGAATCCTCTGCCTCTGAGTTTAAGGACTTCATTTCCAAATACAATGCACAAGGGGTACATAAACCCCTGTTAAACAGTTAATTTTGTGCATTCATCTCTTGTTTGTTTATGGTATTAAAAATGTTGTTTTCGGCCTGGAACAATCCCATTCATGTGGAAATCACTTTGTAAATTTAAATACTGTATTAGTGACAGTTCTGTTCAGAGAAAGTATTTTAACGTGTTGGGCAGTATCAGTAGCGATCCTCCTGTAATTAAAGTTTTAAATATATGAAAGAAAATTCTGCCTTTTAATTTTCTCAATGAAATAAAGATTTTCGAGAGGAAAAATTGGTCCTATGTAGAGACAATGCTCACCATGTCTGAGAATTTCATGTTGCTAGGAAAAACGAATGGTTGCTGTTCTTGGAAGAAAGGAATATCGTGTATGAAACTTCCACTGCCCATGGAGGGGATAGTAAAGTTTGAATTCTAGGCATAAGACAGGACATAAACAGAATCAGAAGATAAATATCCAAGGGTTTCTACACCCAAAGATACAATTCTTGATCACAGTCTTAACAATTATCTTCAAATGATGCAAGATGGCCTGAAAATGAAAGTACATTCCTGTAAAAAAACTTATCTATATTCAGATGACAGAGAGAAAACAGACCACCACTTAAATTCCATTAGGATGTGATCTTCCTTGGAGAGCAGGTGCTTTTCCTTCTGAGAAGGACAAATAGATATAACAGTTTCACTGGCTGATGTACGAGCACTGACTTGGTAGTTACTTCCTTATTACATTATATTTTTAAAATTGACTCTACTCTCTAGTTATCATTCCAAACTAGATACCTTTTTTATGAATTGCTTTCTGGTTGCTCTCAAAGCATCCTTTCCAATTCAATAATTTCCTGACAGAAAACAAGTTCATATGAAGAAAACTGTTTTTCATATACTTTATAGGTTGCTGCATATTGTGCAATGTCATGTATCATAAAATTCCTGCTATTAATGGTTGTTTACTTTTTCTAGAGACAAAAAATAGGCATCAGAACTTAAAACCAGACAATTTCTTGCAATAACTACAATAATTTTATGCCTTCTTATCTGGCTTCAGAAAGAATGGGTGATGTTCTGAGCTAGAGAAGTTAATGCTTTTAAAGCCTTTCGTACTTTCTGAATGTAATAACAATGATAGCATAGAGCTCCATCCTGACATTGAAAGTATTATTATTATTATTCACATTTTATGGATAACCTCTTTAACATAGCAGTGAGTCCAATTTCCACACCCTTCAGGCTGAATAAGTATTATAGTAGGGTTACAAATTTCAGAAATTTTTGCTGAGAAAGTCCTCATCTGAGTCTCAGACCTTGCTTTACTGTCAATACATGCTTTAGCTGGTTTCTGTTAGTAACTCTCCTTAAGATTAGAAAACCTGTTAAGTACCACTTCTCCATTTTTTCTTCTTCTTTATTGACATTTTCCAGAAATCCAGAGGTTTCTTCAGCTTTTCCTACACAGGGAATTATCCCCTTGACCTCAACTCAGTTTCCCCTGCAAAAGGACACTTCTACAGACTGACCCAAGCCTCAGTATTGTTTTGATAAAATATCTGCAATAACAAACTGATTTTTTGTGTCTGTCCTGTACAATCAGTTTGCTTTACAAAAAAATTTAAAATATTTCTATTTGAAATAGTATTATATATATTTTGATGATACCCACTTTTTAATCATTCTTCTTTTATTAGCCATACTTTGAACCAAAATGTGATTAATGTAAATGGCCATTTTCCTGACCCATTAGCTTCCCTGATACTTTCCTTCTTGGACTTCTTTCAGGTTTTTTTCTTAACCAGTTTTAGACTCTACATGATCAAACTCACCAGATGTGTTTATATAGCATGTGGCATGATATAACTTGGCCAGATTTGGATTATTTATTACTATTATAGATAAATAAATATTATATCTATGCATTGTCATTTCTCATTTTGAAGAGCAAAATCTTAGACGGATCTAGAGGCCTTTCTATATCTAGGTCTTAAAAAGCATCATTTGTTGGAATTTTCAGTAGACAAGGGAAGCAACAGCTAACAAAATTTGCTCTTTTGAGAACTTACCTCCTTTAAGGTTTCCTTGAGTGCAAATGAATTGAAAATACCCAAGTCCAATTCAAGTAACAAGTAATTAATTCTAATAACTTTCACTGACTTTAAGGAGAGTACTGACAGACAAAGAGAAACTTCAATTAATGTAGGAAAAAGTAAGATTGATTTGTTGTCTGTCAAAATGGATGGCATTTTTCTTCACTGTCATATATAGTTAATAATCATATTTAAAAGCTACATTGGTAGAATAAGTAGTAAAGTTATCTTTTTTTTTTTCTAAATTTAAATGCTGATTTAAGCGGCAGTGCTACAGGCTTCTGTGATTCTTGATTTCTTGGTTATCTAAGTTACACTTAGAAGAGAGGAAGCAGAAAAATGGGTTGTCTCGAATACTAAGTCGTATTTACCAAAGAAGAACATGAGCCTGATTTTTCTACAGTACCTTTTTTTTTTTTTATATACTGCCTGTTCAGTTTTGTGAGTAAAGGAGACATGGTAAGGTTATCTTAAATCATCAGTAAACAGAAAATAAGAAAATAGCTATTGGCTGTTAATTCTTAGACTCATGATATCCAATTCTTGGAGCTCCCGTATACACAGAAAGAGAAAAGCAAATGAATAAATGCAAATAAATTTCACCTAAGTAAAATGAGTCAAGGTGGAAGCTTTTGCTTGCAGTTGTTAGGTAACACTTGACAGGTACAGGAGCAGCAGAGAGCAGCAAGTACCAAGCATCACCATGAGGCTGTAGCTGACCCTCTAAGGTGACGCACAGGATCTCTGTAGAGGCAGTTGAGCGGCAGCACTAGGATTTCAGGAAAACATAGCTCTCTGAAAATAGCTCAGCTTCCTCTTAAATACCCATAATTAAAATGCCCTGCTTGATTCAGGGGCTGTTTAAGCTTGGTATCCATTCCAGAGAGGCGTTGTTCTGCAGTGTAGCTCATACATAGCCCAGTCAATGGTAGTGTTCAGTAATCAGAGGAGTTGAATGTTTGCACGTCGTGGCCCTTAATGGTAAAGAATATTATGGTGAAGAATATTATTTCTTGGAAGCACTGTGATATAACATAATGGGAGACAAAAAAGTCTTCTGAGGCATAGAGTTTAGTGAGCTTCAAAAGGAGTTTCAATGAATGATATTAAGTGACTTCAGAGTGTTAAAGAAAAAGTACATAAACAACAATTTATAATGTAAGCTCTGTAATGAGCTCTTCTAGCATAAATATGCAAAACACTAATTAGTTATAGCCAAATTTCCCTAGCCTTGGGAATCTTTTAGAATATAGCTTTTCAGTAATTGAATCACATCAAAGTGTTTTTTCTCCCACTCTTCTAAGAACGTTATGTGTGATTTGTTGGAGAGTAGGCAGAGATGGGAAGCAAGCTGTTGACAAACTGAAGGATGACTTTGATGTGGCTTAGTGAAACAGCGACTTACAAATTTATCAGAAAGAAATGCACAATGAACATGTTAGAAGCCCTGTTTGCAGTGACTACCAGCACCAGGATGAGGTCTGTCAATTAATTTGATTCTGATTTTCTGAAAGGCAACTTTTTTTCCCCCCAAAATGTATAAATATTGTTAGATATAAGGTTTTGGAAGGATTTCAGAGTATGTTTGAAGACAGATGCTGCTTTTACAGGGCACATTTTTTGGAAAGTTCCTTTTGATGATATTTGAAATATTAAATGGTTGGACATCACTATACTTGCAGCTGAAAGAATTTCATTTGATTTTGACTTCAAAAAATTACAGTGAAGCAACATTGCTATCATGACAAATTACCGAAACATTCCTCAGTACACCCACTAAATTAAATAACATTTGGATTTAGAGCCTCACTTGGAAATGCAAAGAGGAATGGAGTTTGAAATATCTACTGTTAAGTCTGATATATTCTCTTTTTTTTTCTTTTTTTTCTTTTTTTTTACTTTAGAAGCTGACCATCCTGAAACTGTTAAAACTTTGCTATATTAAATTTTACAATTATGATTCCAGATTAACTATGTATTTATTTCCAATACACCCTTTGTGCTTAAAAGGCAACTGATTTGATCTACTGTATGAAACAGGACTGTTCAGGCATCACTACAGGCTCAGAAGAGGATCCTTCAAATAGAGAAATAAAATCAAAATATAAAAACAAATCTACAACACTTCCTTTGCCATCAAACCAACTGAAATCCAAACTTTAGAGCCATAGATTTCTTGCCTTTTTAAGTTTCAAGTCCAATACCAAATGGATGAAGGGAATCATTCTATGATTCTATGTAGAAAAAAATCTAAAGTATGTTCATAGAGCTTGGAAAACAATGATTTTGACTTCTGGGTAGGTCTGAAATGCTTGTGTTAATTCAGATTAAATGAATGATAACAGTAGGAAAAGAGTAGATCTTCCATGAGAAATGGAAAGGACTGATAATATGACACTACAGATCTGGTCCTAGCCTAAAATGCTCTTTTGGGGATTTTATTTAATTATTTTAAAATTTAATTATTAATGATGCTGTTGAAATAATTGAAATGTTTACTAGTTGTAGATTTTGTCTTCTGAATTTAAATAACAGTGTGTGTTTTGGGGGACCTGCTGAAAGGAATTTTGGAGCTTTGGGTTTTTTCTTTTTAAGCAAAAGTCTTTTTAGTCTTTGATTTCGTCAGCAGTAGCGCAGATTCTATTTGCTCTCACAGTCTAGCCTTCATCTACTTCTACAGCTTCACTCACTTCTATCTGTTTTGTTGGCAGATCCATGGATTGTGACTAAATATAGGAGTTCAGTAGTACACCAAATACAAAGTAATTTCTACAACATTTACTTATATCACGTTTTGGAAAATAAGTGGCAGAACAAAGGCCTTTGCTGTTGTTGAGCCTCCTGTGTCATCATAATAATTCCATTGAAAGTTCCAGCTTTTATGCCTTGAGCCTGAGCAGAATTTCATGGCTGTACTCAGGTGAAATGTTCCAATGAAATAAGAAGGAAAAAGCTTTCTGAATTCTTACCTGTCACATTACAGCAATGTTTTCATGAATTTCCAAGTTATTAAATTTAAAATACTGCAGTTGGCCTTTCCCAATTAAATGTGCATTTTCTTTTGTTATAAGGAAGGAAAAAACTTTAGTTATGCTTCTTACAGTAATTTAATTAAGCATTTCCTGTAAGTTCATTTCAGTATCTATCATGGCTCACTAAAGTTGAAATTCAGTATAGAATGGTAGATTAATTGCCCTTTGTCTTCGATGAAAAAAGAATCCTAAATATGCAGAGTCATGAAATTTAATAGTGTTCCTCAATTGCTTATTCAATGCTTTGGAAAACTGAATCAAGAAATACAGAAGAAGAGGGCCAAAGGTTGTTAAATGTAGCGAGTAACACAGATTTTGAACTTCACTTAATGAACCGAATGTTTATTACTATGAAATAAATGCACCATTTAAAGAATTATGGTGGAAATGTAAAACATTAAAACTCTAATTAATTTTGGTCAGAAGCATGCAATGCACTAATTTTTCCTAAAACATTTTCATTAGGGTCTATATTTTCTCTGTTATTAGACAAATTTATTCATTTCATGTGGTAGTGCTGCCTTTTTCTGCTATAAATATGTCCTTCAGTGATGTTTACAGTGATGTCTTTCAGCTGCCTTCAACTTTGGGCAGCATGTTTGGGAGTAGATTCCAGAAGCATTTTTGTATAACTCAGTTGTGCCTGCTTTTCCGTTTAATGTTGTTAATAATTTTTGAAGCAAAGAATGTTCAGACCTCTTGATAAAGGGCTATATATATATATAGATTATATGCAGATTATATTTCACAAACTTACTTGAGAAAGCAGTCAAAGCCTGAAAAAATCTTCAGCTGTCATTTAGTACCTACCAAGATACATGTATAGCCTAACAATTGAGCACTTAAAAATTAAATTGTAGTTCTTGGGTTGTTTTTTTTTCCAGTTAAATAGTACCTAAGAAGTAAAGCTATTAATTCCTTATTGCTGGCCTGAGCACCTTTTGTTCTCACTATTCTAAGAAGAAGCCATTTTATTTCCTAGTGTAAAGAATACAAACATGAATAAGGTTTGTTTCTTAAAATTTAGTAAATATATAGTGTAAATATAGTGAGAATATAACCATAAATATTTAAAATTATCTTCATTATAATATGCATTTCTAGGCTATGAAATATTATTCTGTAGTAGTTTTGCCAGTATATATAAAGTGGAACTTCCTGTTTTAAATTTAGAATTCATAAAAATAATTATTATGTTGCAACATAAGTAGAAAATGCTATTGTAGTTTTCGTATGTATTTATATATGCACAGATGAATTATTATAATTGAAGGACAAAATTGCCTTAAAAATGATCTTATTCAGGACCGTGTCAGATGTGAAAACAGAGTGCCCTCTCACACTGGAGTGGAAATTAAGGAGACTTGTCCCATGTGGGCACAGTACAATCCCATTAGATCTGCTTTTCATCTCTTTCTTAGCTGATGTTGCAGGTTTGTGATATCTAAGCATTTA
Source organism: Petroica traversi (assembly GCA_025920805.1). NCBI lineage: Eukaryota > Metazoa > Chordata > Aves > Passeriformes > Petroicidae > Petroica > Petroica traversi. The sequence continues at coordinate 25,627,221 of JAHLSL010000022.1, forward strand.
TAAGTGCAGTGGAATGTTCATAAACCTGAACCTTTAGAGCATCAAATTCTTAAATAGGAACATTTTCCTCTACTTTCTTCAAGGAGATCCAGCTGAACTTTTGTAAAACAATGGTTGGGTTTCAAGCACCACCTGCCCTGAAAAGGATCCCAACTGTAGTGGCAGTCAGCCAAAGGGACCACTCAGTGGAATGGTTGCCTCCTAAAAAGGAGAGGAACAGATGGAAGATTTGAAATCTGGCATGAAATTCCACTTCTGTACTAGGCATTAAATGAAATTTGACTGTAAGGGCTCTTGCAATTTATCTGTATAATCAGAATTAGCAACAAGGAAATAGAAAATATAGAACACTGACAAACATTTCAAAAAGACTTTAAAGTTCTTGTAGCTGTGTGAGTTAAAGGGAAGACTTGGTGATAAACATGCAGCTGCTTTTAGCTTCTTTAAGAGGAACTTTGGTGTAAAAGTAGTTCTGCTGGTCTTGCATTGCCACCTAGAGCTCAGCAGCTTGAACTGCTTGGTAAGGAAACACTGCAGCGTTGTTCTTTTCACTGAACAAAGTGGGGTGGAGAGCTGCATCCAGTTAATTGATGTCATGTTTGCTTACATTGTGATGGTTAGTCCCTTCATAGCCTCCGTTTTATAGTGTACTAGATCAGCAGAGGTTGTGCTCTAGGAGTTTGGTGGGCTCTGACAGTAAGAATTAATGGCAATGTGCATTAAAAGGTACAACTGTCGATATCCAGTGGTCCCAAAGGGGGCATTTTCTTGATGGCTGCTTCAGAATTCTTCGTGAAGCAAATGTCAAACTTGTCAAGGCTGTCACTATGAAAATGATCCATGTAGCAAGGGTCTCCTTTTCTTGGGAAACAAACAGCTGCCTTATCACTGCAGAGCTGTGGTGACAGAAAACTGTCATCTATCACAAGAAATTTATATTTGCTTCTAATATCCATTGATAAAGAACTGTTCCATTTGTACTCTTTTTTTGCACCACTCTTCATTACAAGGGTTGGCAGTAATACTATTGAAGAAGATAGCACAGGCTTTGGAATTGAAATAACTTTTGAATTTTACTGCTGGATGCTTTCCTTTTGGCCATTTAACAGAGTCTTAGCTCCCAGTTTTTCCCTGACACTCATTCCCTTCCAAATTTGGCCTGTGACTTTGGAAGCTAGACTTTAACACACACACAAAAAAAACCTCAAATATTTAATAAATTCCTTTTTTTCCTGATATATTAGAGGTATTATTAGAAGTATTTTTACCTACTTCCAACTGTTGTTTTCCTAGCTAGATTTTGTGAGCAAGAGATGAAATGCCAGCTGGGCATCCTTTATACCTTAGTCTATCATATTACAGGTCTTTTGGGTTAAGATACTCTAGAAAGTATTGGCATCAGACTTTGGTCCTGAGTGCTTTTGAGATTATATTTCTAGGTTATGTTATACCAGAAACAATATTTTATTCATTCTTCATTTTAGCAGGGCATTTTTGTGTTTTGCATACTTTCTTATTATTCAGATGATCCTTTACATCATCCTGTAGTATATAGCTTTATTAAGTTCAGAATATCGGTTACAGTTGGCAAAATTCACAACAGTGTAATGCAACTCTAGATATTACAGGTATAGTGCAATGAACAGAACTGGGAATTGATGTTTTTCCTAGCACAGTTAATTAATGTGTGATCTGTTCTTTTTGCAGAAGAGTGTCAGGTTTCCTGTAGAGTTAAGAATTGTCTAATTCACTGTCATTTTCCAGATTTCATTTCGTTAACTAATGGAGGAAAAAGTAATTCTCAGTAGTTTTGAAAGAAATTGGTTGGAGAGGGTAAAAAGAGAAAGGGATACTCAAAGCCCTATTTCTAGGCTTTTTTTTTTTTTCTTTTTTCATTTCAGAATTTGTCTACAGGGGAATATTCTGGAATAATTACTACAAAATTAGCTTTCTGTGTTAGACCCAGTATTCTTCGGTCAGAGAATAATGTAGTTGACCTTAAAAGTGCTTTCAAAGGGGATGAAATGATATAATCTTTCTCAATTGTCAGCTCAAAACTTTAGAAATAGAATTTAAAAATCAGACTCTTACCTGTAGTTTTTGTCATCTGAAGATATCTAAATATCAAAGTAGTTTCATTAACTTCAGCAAAGCTATCCAATGCTTGATGCGTCAATAAATCACAACACATAATTATGTGGCAGATTTTAGGGTCTTGATTCTAAATTCCTGGCTCCATTCTGTTGCTGTGACCCTCAAATGCCCAGCTACCAAGTATAGAGTAAGCAATGTGAAAGGAGAGATGTCCATGGGACATTTGAAAACACCTGTAGAGCACCCAAAGGACCCTTTAATCCAATTCCTTATTTCCATCAGAGAAAAGGGGGATGCCAGGGCAAAGAATGTAGGAAAACTAATGTGGAAGGTCCATCTGTCCATCAGTGTCATCAGGATACAGATGAGGTGTCCAGTTACTGGTGGCTTAAGGAGCTCCTGAGCTGGAATTTCAGTTCAGAGTGTTGGGTTTAGCAGCACTTTGTAATGCTCTTTGTACTTTTCCTTATCACTGTTGGTTTTTTCAATCTCTAATAACATCAATTCCAGACTAGTAAACTTCATTCATTTCAATATTAAAATAATTGTTGGGCTGTTAAGTGCACTTTTGCAGTAGGAGTAGTAATACAGTCTTGAGGGATTCACTTCCCTTGGCTATTCTTGCAAGTCACCAGATCTGTGCTGAGGCATCTTTTAAGTGAGTGCATACACTTTATAATATTTGAGTCTGTGGTTGTCTGTAGTCAGAAAAGACACTGAGACAAGTTCGATTTTTAACATCTGATGGCAAGAACTACTTTAAAAGTTTGGCTTGTGACATCTGCTAGGAAAAGCTACTTTGATTTTAGGATTTTTAGAACAGAAAATGCTAGATATTAGAGTGATGGGTGGCTGGAATAAAAATAAATAATAATATAAAAAAGGGATGTGAGGTATTAATAAAAATAATGTGAACTGAATTTCTGTGGGCAGAAACCAGAATTCAGTATTCCATCTGCCGTGTAGCTGCTGGTAATAGCAGCTTTGCACACTGCCATCATGGATTGTTTTTTAACAGATAGCATGAAAATAAAAGGTTTTCCTTTGCTATTCATCAGAATTAAAAGCATTATAATGATAATGATAGGTGGTAATTACTAAAACAAATGTATTAAATATATTTAATCTGCAGTCTGATTTGCATAATTTCTTGATAATTAGGCTATATAGGCTATGTAGCCGAAAATTCAAACATCATTAATGACATTAGAAACTCCAACCATTTCAGTATTCTGTGTGCAATCATTGGACTGCCTCTTGGGCTACTTAAAAAAAAAAGATAAAGTGTTTCATAGAAATCTTGCATTGTCAGCAAACTGAAATAATAGTCTTCACATCTTGTAGTATAGTTAATATGTATTCTAAATTGCTAGTTGAGATTTTCCCCAAGCATACTGGCAGTAATCGAAGACTTCTTATCATTTATAGGAGATTCATGTCCCAAATTAATCTGAAATTGCCGTTCTGAGGCCTCTGCTATCACTTCCTTTCTGGCAGAAAGCTGCATGAATGCCAAAAGTGGTGGTTCATATTTTCCAGTGTTCCCCAAAAATTCTTTCTGCCATCTTGTTTGTGCTGGCACTGCTGCTCGTGTGGCAGTGCACAGACTGGGGACTGGTCTGGCTCAAGGCATGTCTGACAGAGAAGAAGTTTTCTCCCCTTGCTAATTCATGCTGCGAGAAAGATCACACATCATTACTCTGAGCTTTGCACAGCAGTCACCAGTGTTCAGGTATACCAAATCTCAATTTCCATTTCCAAATGAGGTGTGAGTTTCTGTTCTTGGAAAACAGAGATGGAATAAAAACACTTGTACAAAATTAAGATGTTTTATGTGGAGCATTATTCAGTGCAATGCTAGTTAGAAAGCTTTTGTGCCTAAAAATGCAAAAATAACAATAAATTTTAAAAATCAGGCAGGCATCTAGATGACTTGTGCGTTGGAATCTGCCCACGTAAGCCAAATTTATGCTCTGCTGATAGATTTTACCTGTTTGAATATGTTTACTTGGTTGTAGCAACAGGAAATCAACAAATGAAAGAGAATTAGTTCTGCAAAATATCCCGAAGTGGATGCATCCATCTTGAGTACTCAACCCATACAAACCTGGGGGCTGCCATCACCAGCAGCCATCGTGTCACCATCTCAGAATGTACTGATCACTGCAGCTGCTGCTGTGACCTGGGAAATCTGCAAGAGTGCAGGCATGACCTTTTGAGCACAGAATTAAAACATTCCAATTTACACAAAGCCAGAAGATTCTCTAAAAAAAACTTCATTCATTGGATAAAACCTTTTTTGCCATCAAAAAACTCAGGAGGCCAATATTCAGTCTTGAGTCTAATGTGCCTTAACCCTCTTGTAGTCCTCAGTGAAGGTGTGGGCCTGCTGTCTCTGAAATTTCTGCATGCTCATTTATTAGGAGAGGAAGCCCTAAGCAGTATGTGAAGAGTTCTGGGAAAGAATGGTAGTGTAGGGTTTATATTCCTATATGAGGGAGCACAAGTCAGGATATCCGAATAATGTCGTGGGCTAGGGAGGTAATTGGCATTGAGATCAGCTGGGGTGCAACTTCTGTAGGTAGGGACCTCCAGAAACATGCAGATTTGCTGTTCTTTTATTAACATGTTCTTCATTAAATAACCCAGCTGTTTTCCATAGCGGCCAAAAGTTTCTGTGAGTGTTTTTTTATTCCACAATATTCTTTTGTCACCTGTAAGCGTGAGCTTGGTAACACCTTACTCCTTTGTTGTTTCTTTCCAATTCTGCCCTGTGTGTTTTCATTTGAAGTTTGACCTCTGTGTGTAAACTGTATATTGCACTCTCGTTAATATATTCTACACTTCCAATTTCAACGAATCTGCAGTGTTTGATTTCACACACATGCACAGATATGTTTTCTTAGCTAAATGAAAAGGGCCACATGGAGCACTACCTGTTTCAAAGGTAATTGAAGAGATGACAGTCTAGAAAGATAAAAAAAGCTGTAGCAGTGACTCATGTAAATGTTTCTCAGTGCCTAGGCTGTCCCCAGAAGGGGGAGGACTCAGAGGCATGATGTCTTGGAGTATCTGCTGCTTTATCAGAACAACTAGCTTTTCCATTTTATTACAGTTGGGCGTAACATATTATGAGATCGCATTTTTAAATGAGATTTTCTACTGCTGTTCTATTTTGTGCTGCCCATGTAATCTTCATATATATTTTCTACCTCTAAATATTATAGTTATCCTTACAAAGCATGCTTTGATGGTGAAAGAAGGGTTGGAGTGCAAAAGGAAAAAGTTAGTTTTGCGCAATAATGAAAATGTTCTTTTAAATCAGGAAAATACACCTCAGGTTGCTGGATCCCACCTAAATGTCCTTGGTGTTTCCTTTCATCTGTTGGCTTGTAACAAGTACTGTTACTGCAGCCAGGATGCTTCTTCATTCTAAAATGTCTGTTCATTTCTTTTTTGTGTAATTGGAATGTGTAAGATCCTCTGTAAATTGAATTAAAATGCAGACTAGAAAACTGGCCATACTTTGAAATTGTGATAAGGACTGTTCATGACGTGATGGCTTGCAAGTTGCCTTACAAAACAGTTTTCTTAATCTTCCATAATTTATACTTTGGAGGTCACGATTTTGTACTGGACACAAAACAGTATCCATACCTATGGAAACGGGCATTATGATGTCACTTCATTTTTTCAGTGAGATCCAGAGGAACCCATAGTGAATTATGAGCCCTGCTGTTGGAGCTGAAGCTGTAGAATATTGTAAGCATGCTGCTGCCTGACATGCTCATGTTTCCTATTTTAGACCTGACTGATCTTCAGATAACATATGGTGGTACAAGTAATTGGAAAATTGGCAGACCTGTCAAGAAAATATGCTAGATGGGACAAAAATACGATGCTGCAGCACATAAAGTGTCTCTGAAGTTAAATTTATTGTCTTTTATCAAATGGTGAAGTAAACATATCTGGTCACAAAAAAATGAAACATTTTTCCATGGCAGATGCTTTTCAAAAGTAATTTTTAGTACAGTGATAGAAGTTCTTGCATTCAAAAGTAATTTAGCGGAAACCTCTGGTCAAGAACAAAGGAAAGGTGTGTAATACTGTTTGCTGTAGGCATTTGAATATCTTGTCATCCGTTTGTGATTTAATAATTTCTTTATGTAACAATCCAGTAAAATGGTCAGTAAAATATTTACTCATTAAATTATTCTTCTGCTATAAATGTAGGCAATTAGACTTGATTAAGTTTCTTATCATTTTTATTTCAATTTTTGAGGAAAATCAATCACTTCAATAAATGACTTTTTTACGTCTTTTTATACTTATCGGTAAGGCAAAAGATGGCAAAAGACAGTACAAAATTCCATATATCTGCATAAGCAGAAAAAGTGTACTTTTTCAATAAATGGATTAATGTTCAAGTTTTCATTTTCTTTTACAGGAAGATGAAAATGAAGCTGAAGCAGAAAATCCATCTCAGGAGCTGAATTTGGAACAGAAAAAATCAAAAAAATAGGAGATTGCTGTCTTGTTTGAAATATTTGCAAGTTGTGTAACAGTGGTTATAGTTTCTCATTGTAAAATTAACAAAAAAAGTTCTCAATAAAGTCACTGAAAATTAAATTCGTGGTGCACTGGGGAATTAATTAAGTAGCTCCTGGTGATATTCTTGATTACCTTAAAAGCTGAATTGTCAGAACTGAGTACCATACCAATAAAATTCTGAAAGCTTTTTGAACACATTATGGAAAGCTGATGGGTTATTCATCACTTGTACCATTTACTAAGCAAACAGGGCAGTTTTATGTTTTACTCTGCAAAGCAGTGTTATCCTTAAAGGATAGTTATAACTCAGACGTATTTTGGTATTTCTGAGCAAGAGCTTTGATTCTTAAAAGTTAGATAAATATGTTGTACTAAAGGAATTCTGAAATTTCTCCTGATCAGTGATTAAAATAAAAGTTTCTGAGGAGAAGGTAGAGGCAAGAATTTTTTTATATGTACGGTACATTTTACATTTGTATTGTGATTTTTAATCTGTTTCTTGTTGCATTGTACTTTTCTTTATGTAAACCTTTTCCATCTTCATATGATTATTGTCTTTTAATGAATGTCAAACTTTTCTCTTGTTTAGGCCATCTTACTCAGGTCTAATTCTCTCATGTCAATCTTTTCCATTCTAACAAAATAAAATAACTTCTTTCTGTGTCATTAGGCCTTCAAGTGAGTAATAAATATCTAAAATAACTTTTCTTCCTATAGTCCTAATTTTGTTTTCCAATTTACCTTTGCTTTTTAGCCTGTGCAGGTCAGTTAATGGGAAAGTACAAGAAACTCAGAGGTAGATTTATAGGCTGATAGTTTCCAAGATTGCAACGAAGAAACAAAAAATCTCACTGATTTGCTTTTGGGTTTAAAACAACACTCACTGAAGTCCCTTCAGTGAAGTTTATCTTTCTCTAGAGAAATTAATTATCTTCAGGTGAAAAAGTTCACTTCTCTTTCCACTCTTCTATACCTTTACTGTTACTTTTTGCATTGAGTGTTAAATCAGATTGTAAATAGTATCCACCCCAAATTTTTTTCCTCTCTGTGTAAATTACGTTTTCAGATATTTTAAAAACGACATGCCTGTGCAATAAGCAATATCTTTTATTAATTCTTTTCTGGTTCATGAGGTTCAAATGTGTGTAGCTCATGGACAAATTTCAATCACAATTACTCTACAGGAGTTTAATAACATTAGACCTCATTTTAACAAATGCAGCTATTATGTAAATTAACATATAAAATAAATTCAGCATTGGTCCGTTTGGTGCAGATCAACCACTGTGGCCATCTCAGAGAGGAGGGGGAGTATGTTTTTCTCGTCACTGCAGTGGAAGAGACAGATTTAGGAATGACAGAAGCATAGTTTTACCATGCAGGACCTTGGGGACCGTTTTCTGTGCAGTGATGTGAAGGATCACAGGGTAGGTGAAAACAAAAGGAATGCTCTTCGTTTTTTCAGGCTAACCCAGAAAACCATAGTTCTCAGAGCTCAGTTCTCATCAGGATCTGAAGAAGGGGCAGGGTGTCCAGTGGAACAGGCTGAAAGGCCTCCAAGCTTTGAAGGACAGAACTAGTAACTTATAAAAAAAAGGTAAGAAAATGAAGTTTTACACAGGGCTTACACAAAGGAAGCATAATGGTGGGGAGTTACTGACTGGAATGAATTGGCCTGGATATGCCTTGGCTTTTCAGCTTGCACTTAATGCATTTGATGTTTGGGTTTATCCTGCCTGATATTAACAGATTGGGCATCAGTTGAGGAAAGTATTTATATCTTTATATAGTCTTATTTCCTTTCAGTCCATGACAGCACGTTTTTCCCTTTGTTGTGAGTCTAAGCTCTATGACAGTCCAGGACTGTACAGGTGAGTGAGAAGACTGGTTTTCAGTGTTCAAGTTTTGTATGAAAATGCATTACTTGGCTCCCAAACACCTGAGTGAGAAAAATAGTTCAGACATTGGAAGATACCATTTGCTTCCGTTTGATGCGTAACTCTGATGAGCTTTAAGGGACTATTTCCATATCTTTCTTAAGTTCTTAAAAAATGTAATACGAAAGTATAATTACATAAACCATACTTTAGCTAACTCCAACATACATTACAGTAGTCAGTGTTGTTAACCTGTCTCTTGGTTATTTACTTCAAAATTCAAACATGGGAATGTTGACATTTTCACTGAAAAATAATACCCAGTACTTTTGCAATGGAGGTTGAAACAAATGTGGCTGAATTGAACTGCTGTCCTAACTTCATCTTTGCCAGAAAAATGTAGGAGACTGACTTTAATAACTTGTTTGTAGACATGTTTACTTAATAGAGGGGGAGAGGTGTTTAACTGATAAAGATCAAATGGATCCGGTGAAAGCTATACCAAATAGGTGACTTTGTTAATTTTGATTCTGTAGTAGTTAAAATTTGCAGCTGAATTGGTTTTTTGTGTATTCTTGAGTTTTCAAACTACCAGTAAGAATTATATTTTCATCATATTTTTTTTTCTCCTCAGTTCCAGAAGTTTTTTTGATACAACACTGGGTAAAGCAGATGGCTGAAACACTGCTACATGACTCTGACATGATGCTTCGGAGTGTTTCTCTTCAGCAAAACCAAGGTGTAAACCTGATTCAGAATATTGAGATTTTTATTAAAGGTGTATCCATGCTGAAGTCAAACACAGGTCAGTTGGATGCTGAAACCTGGATTCTAGCTGGGTCCTAGCTCCTGCAGAATGAAGTACAAAGCTTATGTGAATAAGCTCAAAGCCCAGCTTAGAGATGGGAAGAGCAAAACTTGGATTGCTTTAATTCAGCTGATTGCAGTCACTTTTATGGAGCAGTATATTCAGTATATGCAAACACACACAGACAGCCCTCTGTACACGTGCCCAAGCAGCCAGTTATAATGTCCTTTTTACTTCTCTTTCCCTCTATTCTATTATTTAATACTAAGAGTTACATGCTGTTCTGAAAGTCTAGATGGAGAACTACTTCCCTATGCATCCCTCTCATGCCTGACAGTGGTGATGCTCCCCAGTTGGGAATTGCAGTTTTCTGGATTGCATTAGTGATAGCTGTTTTAGGATGGCTTAGGGGATAATTATGCTTTCTGTGCTTAAGGAGAAACTGTCATTTTCTTCATATTAAAACAAATTCACTGCTTTTGTGCAGTCAGTTAGTGATGGATTGCTGTTGGTTTTTGTTCAGTCCTCCATGTTTGCTCTTTTCCCTCCTGTGGAACAGTGGGCTATGGAGAATTTTTTTGGACTCCAGCACTGTTTTCTATTACAGACAATCACTTCATCCTCAAAGAAGAGCAAATTTCTCTATTACTGTAATTTCTGTTCTTAGAAAATAATGTCAAACCTTTCCACTCCTTCATGGGGGTATAAAAAATTTGAGGTGAGGAAGTTCTTGTCAGTCACTTAGAGTAATATTTCTGATTTATGAGAGTGGGGCTTACATTGTATTGCAGATATGTGTGCAATAGTTTGTTATTAAATTAATCTCTTTAGTACACTATCTAATTCTTGTTGTCATGCAAGGGTTCTTATTCTGAATGCTAAATTCCTGCATTAAGGATAGGACTCCAAATTATTGGCATGAACTGAAAAATCAAAGCTACTTTTGAAACAGATGGTGTTGCTTTACCATTGGTTGCTTCATTGGCATTGAAATAGTTGGATCTAAAATGTTGTGCAGTCATAAGGATTCCGGACAGAAGCAAATATATCTTGGTATTTTAATCCCAGTGTATGTGTAACTTCTTACGACTAAATGAGAATCCACAGTATTTTGTTTTTTTTCTTAATGATACATTGAAATATATTGCTGCACTGGACATTTGGTTCTCATTTAGGGTCTTTCTCCTGAACAGCACAAATTGTAGTGCTTTATGTGCACAAAGTGTCACATACAGTCACTAATCCTAATACAATATTCACTTTCGGCTCATGAGAAAGCATTTCTATACCTGTAAATTAAGAAAACCATTTAACATGATTATTCCCTCTCAGGAGCTTCAATATTTGCACAGTAGGGTTTTTGACGGGAGAAAACCCTGCTGACAGAGCAGTATCTCACTTCAATGCTTCTCCTTCCTGCAGTCGCGTAAGCAGGCTACCTCTTGGCTGGTTACTCTGCATCACACAGCAGAAACTAACTCTCCATGGCATTAGGCTGGAATGGTTTTACCCTGGTTTTACTCTGAAAAGATGGATTGGAATCTGACTCTATTTCACATGACCTAATGAAAATAATTTTTGCAATGAGCAAACGACTTCTATCACCTATCTAAGGCTATGGAGGGAAATCATAGCAGGTAATAAATGTTTCCCCACCGTGAGTTCAGTGTGGATTCTGCAGTGATGTTATCTGGGGAAGGAAGTGAAATGCTGAAGGCAACAGCATGAAAAAGCATGCAGCTATGGCATAATTCTGATTTGTTTGGAAGAACTATTCATTTCCTTGTTACAAAGCCAAGTAAGAGCAACCCTTTAAAACTGTTGAACCATGAAAGCTATTTCCTTAAGGGTTTTAAATTTGGGAACAGAGTCATGAAATTTATAGCTTTGATGAGATATTCTTTGCCTGCAGTCAGAATGAGAGTCAGATCATTGGTTTCCCAGCATGACACCTATGTATTCTTGTGTGCACTAGATGTCATTAGGCTCATAATAACACAGCTATCATCACATTAACGTCTGAAAGGTTCAGTTTTGATGCTTGGTTTAAGTCTCATTTATACCTACAGCATACAAAACAGCTGAATAAAAGCAAGAGCAATATCTTACCTATATTGTGCTACTTTTACGCACTTTAACAAAAAATACAGTAATTTTATGCCTGATCAAATTTTTATTATTTTTTTTTTCTTGCCAAGTCATGTTGTTTTGAAAGAGCTGCAGTGATGAACTAATAGCATGCCATGAATGCAGTAGCAGATAATGGTACAGTGAGGCCACTTTTTTTCTGCTTCATGCCAGTAAGGGCAGTAGGGAACATCATATACATATTGGCCTAATAATTGTAATTTTCAGTATTTTATTGAAAATTTATGTACTATGTCTGCCATCTTATGGTAGAAGAGAAGTGTGTCAGAACAAGCTGATAGCACCTCATTTCTTGTATTCTTTCAGGTAAAGCAGTGCAGACTGTTGTGTTCTAGCAAGGCACCAACATTCTGAAGTCACAAAAAGAAGGAAAGACAGCTGAAAACAATTCAGGTTTTCACGGCTCTGCTACATATTATGCGAGTTTCTATTGGAAAAATAAAGTATGTCACTTTACAGCATAAAGTTGTGCAGATTTTACAGTGAATATCATACCATTTGTATCAAATAAAATTTGCAGAGTGAGATACCAAGAGAAATCATCTTTTGTTCTGCCCTGCGACTGAACAGTTGGAAAGAGTTTGGGGGAAACATATTTACTCTCATAATGGAGAGAAGAAGTCTGGAGAAGCACCAGTATAGCAAGTCTAATAACTTGTTGCAAATTACTTACTACTTTGATCTGAAAAGTTTCCCCCAGATCAGTGTCAGCTTTCATTTTTGTGACATAGGACAGATACCTGCGGGAGTCCTGGCAAGAAACAGTCTGCAAGTTGGGGCTGTAACACTGAGTTAAAAGCAGCCAATTCCAGTGGCTTGGAAAGAATAAAATACAAAGACAACTTGAACCATCAGAAGTTGAGAAGGCTACATGAGACAATATTCTGCAAGAGCTTAGAACCCATGTGGAATAAGAAACTCTAATTAGCAGCTGAGGAGATGGGATTTATAAAAGATAGAATATAGCAATAATGTTACCCAGAAGAAATACTTCAGGATGTTTTAATTTTAATTGTTAAAATACAATTTCTTAGTATTTATTTTAAGGATCACTGTTTCAGTCACCAATATCCAAGTATTTTTGACTCAAATTCTAGGCCTTTTTTTACATCGTGCTATGAAAGATGTGTTATGAAATAACCTTTTTTTCTTAAATATTTTAAGGATCAGTTGAATTTTTAATGTCTTTATATCTTCATGCATCAAACTCTTTCAAATATTGAATCAGCTGCAGTATTATGAAATGTTTTGTCCCTGAAAAGGAATGCAATATTCATTCTTAGTTACTGACTTAATGCCAAGTGGTTAGGTGAAAAATACCTTTTTCAGCCCATATTTGTTCCATGAAAGTATCTTGACTGTTTTTTGAATCCAAGCATAATGTAGATAATACATGGCATTGCTGAACCCACCCTTTAACCTGCATGGCTTTGTTAATGGCGTTGTCTTTAATTGCTAAGTAGCTTGCCTTTGTAAATCTGTGTGAAATAACACCATTGTGTCCCACTTTTCGGACTTGGAGTCAAAACAAAACTGAGACCATATTTTCTTCCTTGTAGATAAAGCCTTTTTCAACCAGCCAGGGGAATTGTCACCTTTCAGAAAAGCAGGGTGAGGCAGCTGCCAGCAGCATGGGACAGCAGCCCAGGGAAAAGACTCCTGTTCCCCAGAGCTTTGTTTTCATTACAGAAGACAACAGGCTGAAAAGCTAAGCTGAAGAAGTGATACAGCTTGGATCATGTTCTTTTAGCATATCCCTGCATATTCTGCTGTGGTTTTTTTTGGCCTTTGTTAAGAGAGAAAGGAATACAAGACTGCATTGCTGAATTTAAGTTTATGTTATTTAGTTGGCCACTGTATTGGGTTTGCCTGGCCAAGCTTTGGTAGTGGGGGGAATACAGGGGTGGCTTCTGTGAGAAGCTGCCAGAAGCTTCTTCCATGTGCAACAGAGCCAATTCCTGGCAGCTCCAAAGATGGATGTGCTGGTGGTCAAGGCTGGATCAGTTAAAAATGGTGGTAATGCCTCTGTGCTAAAAGATTTAAGAAGGTGGGGGTAAAAAATATTGCACAGTTGCAATTGCAGCCAGAGAAGGGGAAGGTGAGAATACGTGAGAGGAACAACTATGCTGACATGATGGTGGAGAAGGAGGGGCAGGAAGTGCTCCAGGCACCAGAGCTGGATTCCCCTGCAGCCCATGGTGCAGCCTATGGTGAGGCAACTGTGCCCCTACACAGGAATGCAGAGATCCACCTGCAGCCCATAGAGGAGCACACAGCACTGCAGGACAATGCCTGAGAGGTGAGCCCATGGGAGACCTTTGGAGAGAGGAGCCCATGCTGGAGCAGCCAGTCCCTGGAGGAGCACATGCTGTGGAAGAGGGACCTATGTGACAGCAGGGCACAGGACACTGTGGCTCATGAGCTGGACTCACTGAAGAAGTTCACAGAGAACTATCTTCCATGGGAGGGACCCCATGATGCAATATAGGAGCAACTTCTCTCCCAGACATCAGCATGAAGCTAGGGGTGGTGAACTGACCATAACCCCCATTCCCTGTGTCCCTCTGCATGTGGGGCAGGAGGTAGAGCTGGGAAGGAGGGAAGAGTGGGGGGAAGTTGTTTTTAAAGTTTTATTTGGCTTCTCATTATCCTGCTCTAATTTTGTTCATAATAAATTTGATTATTATCTCTAATTCTGTCCTGTTTTGCCTGTGATGGTATCTGATGAGGGATCTCTCCCAGGCCTTATCTCAGCTCATGAGCCCTTTGTTGTATTTTCACTCCCCTGCCCAGCTGTGGAGGGCAGTGACAGAGAGGCTTTGGTGGGTGCCTGGCATCCAGCCAGGATCAAACCTCTACAGCCATGCTGTGGCACAAATGACAGACCTCCGCTCAGTGAATACTGGCCTTGGATCCAAGCAGTTACAAAAGTTCTTCTGACCGGTTCATTTCCCAGGAGGGAGCTTGCTTTCTTGTTGCTACATACAGTAATTGAGGTTCACTTTTATTGCCTCTGTAATGCTGTTCAAATGTGAAAAAAGGTGTTAGAATAATCTTGTAATTTTTTTGTAGGTTATCCCCACCCAGTTATTCATAATTTCAGAGATTCAGAGACAGGCCAAATGTATTAACTTCAGCACCACCTAAATACAGGCATTGTTGCTTTGCAGGTGTTTTTTCCAGGGTGGGCTAGGCTGGTCTTCAGTCGCTTTGCTCTTCACAGCCCCAGGAGTGTCTCATGGGGAGATGTGGGCAGTAAATGCTGTCAGATCTGCGGGAGCAGAGTGCTTTGTTGTGGCTCAGTAGTGACTGCTACTTTGTTATCCTAACCCAGGGGGTGTATGGGGTGTAGTGCAGCCGGCTGACCAGTGTGGAAACTCAGTGGCTCAGCCACAACACAGTTGTTGGAGCAGCAGTAACTGGGAATTACTTATACCGGGACAGGACTGATTTGGTGGTGAAAGTTTGGCATCTGCAGCAGAAAATTTGGCAGAAGAAATAGTAGTCCTTTAAACTGAACCATCAGTTTTTCCACTAACAACTGGCAACTCCCTCTTTAGATCCACATTTGTTCGTCTCATCATTCCATTCTCAGCTGGTCAGACTTTGCTGCCCACACCTGATTAGGAAGTTGATTATGGCTTGTTGATGTGGACATCAGGCCTATGATCTTTCTGCTTTTCTTCAGGGATAAAATTCTGTGTGACATTAGACCCCAAAATGGTTGAAGCTCAACTAAAGGTAGAGTCTCACTAAGAAGGAAAAACACACAAAGCTCTCATTCTTGTTGGTCTCTGATACCAATTTAAATACAGATTTTGAACAGCCACACTGCACCTGCCCTGTAGCCTGGGCCTGTCCTTTTTGCAAAGATTTCCTCGTCTGGGCATGTTGCCATTGCTGAGGTCATTCAGGCTCACTTGATTTGGGTTCCTTTACTGCAAAAGACAACAGTTCCATGTGTTTTCTGAGAGGACACTGAGGCTGAAATCATTTCCTACCTGTCCAGTGCTTTTAACCTTCAGGCAGTAGCAGAGTTTTGCAGTAGTGTAAAACCCACTTTCTTTCAGGCATGAGAGAAGGCTGAGGATATAACCCTTTTAACAAGGAAAAAAACTGTTTTGTTGGACTGACTAATTGCTAAGTAATTTTTCCAAGGTACACAATAGCCTTGTATTCTTGTTTGAGCAGTTTGACTTAGTAGAAGTTTAGGTTATTTGTGGCCTACTCCATTTTATTCACTCTGAATAAGAGTTTTTGTCGTAACTATTTGTCATTATTGTGGGAGGGGTTATTAATTATAATTATAATATCTCATCATGTACCAGGAGCCCAAATTCTTAGTAACAGTAAAAATGAATAACTTGGTCTTTATTTCATTCTGAGTTAAGAATGAGTGTCTAGGGTGGTTTTGGATGTAGCCTATCCAAAGTTTTCTGTTGGTATGGTTAGTTTTCTTTGTTAAGTGAAAGTATCTTACAAAGCCTTTAAAAAATTCATTATTAGCTCTAAAGGAAATTGCACAAACCTGACAGAATTACACGAACCCTACAGAATTCTAATCAAACAGTGACAACAGTGACCATTTACCTTATAGAAATTGTCAAGATATGCAATTTTTAGTATTTTGACTGTTAGCACAAAATCAAGTGACATATAAGTTTTAATACTAAGGCTCACTATTAGCCAAGTTAATATTTGACACATTATTTGAAATTTTGATGTCTAAGAATCTTAAAACATAGCTAAAATGTGGAAGGCAAAGAATACCCGCAACTGCTACCTCCCCGTAATTTATTCTATGTTTTACAGAGAGTGTGCATGGTTTACCTTTTGAGCCATCTGGGACTGCAAAGGCAAACAACTGTATTTCAGACATAATGTTTTAGAAGTGAAAAAATGAACTTATTCTCCAATGCAATTTAGATAAGTGTTCTTTTGTTTCTACCACAAATGATAAAAATAGAAGAATAATGGTTGACATTTTGCATTAAGGTTCTGTCTCTAGTACTGATAGGAAAATCAGACATACCATAAACATATCATACCTACATATCTATTGCATTTTTTTTGGCCTAGACATTCAGTTCAGTGGACAGAGGAATGGTGTTTTTTGAATATTTTTTTCAAATATTGAAGTGCCTACCATTCATAATGAATGTGCAGTAAGAATATTCTAGATCTCTGGCACAACTGCAGCTTTGCTATTTTGAAATCTCACAGGAGCAAATCAGAAGGAATAAACTTCCAACATGCTAGTAGAAATACCACTGCACCTCATGATCATGGCCCCTAAAAAATTTGGTGCTTGCCCAAGGTAGCAGTGAAGAGCTAGAGAGTTGCAGCAATTAAGGTATCAGTGCCTTTGAACTTGTGCCTTTACATTTCCATGGTCTTGATTTTTAGAGTAATTTTCTTAGCAGGAGTATAGTGCCATGAGAAGTCAAATTATTATAATATTTGTGAATTATATTTCACCTAGAAATATTTTCCCCTTTGCTTTTAGGAGCACTGTTTCATGTGTGGCACAAGGAAACAAGCATCACTTTTGTTTGCCTCTTTTACAATGAATTCTAATTTTACATCACAGCCCTGTCTAGTACATGTATCCCCTAACACCTGATATTCAAGCCTTTTCTGAAAATCATCATGTGCTTTTCTAACTCTAGATATCAATTAAGTATAGTATTATCTATATATGCACATATGTGAAAATCTGTATTTGTTTCCTTCAGTTTTATAGTTTGTGCGGTCTCCATCCTGAGTAGAAAATGCCCTGAACAAAATGGTCTGGTCTCAAGCTGACCCATCTTTGAGCAGGAGGCTCAACAAGAGACCTCCTGAGCTGCTTTCCCATCTGAATTATTCTGTGATAAGTATTTCATGTTTGTGTACTTAGCAACTTGAATGTGCAAATAGAGAAGGAAATAAAACACTTCACTTTTAAAGTCAAAGTGTAATTGTTTTCCCTCTGGGAATGTGAGAGATGTCACTTTCCTGTGCATGACCCTGAGCTTCCCGGTGTGTTCAGCTGCCCAACTTGGAGCAGAATCCAGGCACTGCCCAGGGCTCTGTGTGTCCAGGTGAGCCCTTGGGGCTCAGACAGATACTGCCTTCTAAAATATGACTTAACAGTGCAACTTTCCTGCTTCTAAAAATTAATAGCAGATTTTATTACTCCATTTCAGAGTGTTACAGCAATCTAGGTATTTGAGTTTATTGATTCTTTTTTTTTATGCCTTCAGAAATATCTGATAATGGAGATAGATTTGAGGGTTTGAGTTCAGGCGTTTTTTAACATTTTTTCCCCCTTCTCCTTAAATTTTCAACTCAGACATATACAGACGTAGGTGGAGCTTGTGGAGCTCAAGGTGACACAACTAAATGTCACTAAGCTCTGGCAGTGATAAGGACTTCAAGAACTTTTTTCCAATCCTTTTGTGCCTGAGTCCTGCTCTACTGACCAGCAGCCTGCATTTTGGAAAAGTCACTGACCTCTGGACTTTATCACAAACCATACTAGCTTAAACTTGCAAGATGTACATGGCAGTCTTCAAGATAAACCTTGGGAGTGATTTATATTTCTGAGTTTATGATCAGTTTACAAGAAAACAGGATTAAAGATTTATTTTTCTTCCAATGTTCTTTTCTAGTTTTACTTCCATCAAGGTAATTATTTTTGCATCTCTTTAATTTATCTCTCATCATAGATGAAACAACTGCTTAATGCCAAGTAAAATAAAATAAAAAGGGTAAAAAATAATGGCAAAAAAAACCACCTATAGATGATCATTTATTAGAGAGTTCATCTATGATGTATATAACATGTTAATAAAGACATAGGGTGTAGAATTGATGCAAGGAAAGCAGTGTGGCATAAGGTGGTAGTTCTCCAGTGAAGCAGTAATTTCAGAAGCTCCAATTCATCAGAAGCTTTTTGACATCTTTCCCTTGGGCCAGGTCAATTGAAACTAAAAGCATTGCAAATGTCACACACTGGGGGCTGTTGAAGGCAGAAGTGGCAGGCATTTACAATCCTGTGCTGGCTGGCTTATCTCTGAAGCACTATTGATTACCTCCTGAGGAAGAGGCTGTATATTCCTTCCCTTCTGCCAGAGTGAGGTAAGTTATGTGGGCACAGGTAATAGAAGCAGTGAATTTGGGGGGGGAGAGAGATCTATGGTGGAGTAAAGTACAATGGACACTCTGACGTCAAGAAAGGTGCTGTGATAAAAATGAGAGAGGAATGATCAAACCAAGAACTCCAGTGAGTTAACCTGTGTTAGTATGGCAAGCAACAAAGCCATTCATGTGACAAATTATTATACCAGCTGTCTGGTTTTGTCTTTCTAAATTGCTCTATGCCCGTGTCCTTTGCAAAAAGCTGATTTCCTGTGTCTTTTTAAGTACATCACCATGGCAGAAGGGTGTGGGTTGTATGTCTTCTTATAGGCTTCACCTATAAAGTTCTTAGTAAATTAATACAATTGTCTTTTTGGGAACTTAGAAGCTTGGGGAAAGTTTTACTGTTCTGCTCCTGCAGAGATGGGAGTGTAGACTTCTAATAATAAGGAAAACTAGCTATTTCATGACTACCTATCCAATAAGAATTCCCATTAAAAATAGTTTAGGCTTTTAAGTCTTAAAATGTAGTTGTACTATGATAGAACTCTAATCAAATTACAATTAATTTCATTTGGTGTAAAAAGAAATTACAAATTCTTGCTGTTTGTCAACTTAAATTTGCTAATTGAAGGAAATGATTTCCATGTCCTTCAGAGGATATGCAAAGCTCATTTGTGTTGCCAAATCAGTCTTTTCAAGATTGCTGCACAGTAGTGGCTGCTGAATGGCTACAGAATGATTCTTCTATATTTGGAAACTGCTGCTTCCATTTCTTTTCTTGTCTGAAACCTAATTTGACCTGTTGATTCGACTTATAGCAAAGCAAGTGAATAAACCTGACAACAGGTTTTTTTTAATGCTAATTATGCACAGTAAGCAAAGAAGTGCATGATGAACAAAGGCAGAACATACTCTCTTTATGGTAAATTTACATGTTTTTACTATGCCTGTTCATAGTCACTCTAAAAATTAATAGGACGGCTGTAGTGACAAATAACATAGTTTGTTGCATATAGCAAATGTCCACTTAAATTCCAAATAAACTTCACAAAGATGTGAGAATTCTGCCTGCTTGCAATGTTGGGGAAGCTGTCTGTTTCTTGATGTGGTTCTGATTTTTTTAGAAGTTTTTATCTATAAAATTACTCAAGGCTTCTATTTTGACATTAGACATTTCTTAATTTTGCAAGTCACTACACACAAAAGAATTTCCATTCCCATGTGAGAGAATTCAGCAGAGACTGATGTTAATAGCATCAAGTATTATAACAAAACATTTTGATTTCAATACTGCCTCTATTTATCCCAGCAGGAAAGCTCTTATTTCTGAATTCCCCATGGAACTAGCTCTTGTACTTGCTAATTGCTGTACCACTTCCCTGAAGCTTATCATCCCTAAGGTCTAAGTTTCTCACAGAGAACTTGACTGTAAACAAATGCTCAAATAAAGGCTATTTTCCATTAAAAACTAGTAAATTATAGTCCACATTCTCATAATGCCTGTTATCCTGTAAATATGTACACATGTACACAGAATGTAATTATACCTGGAACTGCAATAGAAGTGCCAGTCTAGTGATGCCTTCTGACTTAGCACTTGGGTGTTCGTTTAGCAGCACAGCATGAAGAGCCACATTAGTCGTATACAAAGTCTGTAGTTGGGTTTTGATTATTAAATGATGAAAATAGATGCTTGTATTTGAATCTGTTCTAGGGCAATCTGCTTTTAAATTAATAACATATAAAAAAGTCAAACAATTTCCCCACATTGATTAATAATTAATTTCTGAGGGCTTTTACATAAGATCATGCATATAATACAAAGTAAAAAGCTATTTGCATAATGGGGACGTTGTGTTAAATTAGATCGTATTCAGACCGTGATTTTGCCTTACAGCCCAAGTTCTCTTATACTGAATAGCACCAAAATCACAGAATGCTGGATTTTTTTGTTTCACGTGGTAAGTGTACCAGGAGATTATGTGAGGCAAGAAGAAACCAGAAATGTTAAAAATATACTGTATATGCAGATGAAGGGTAGCAGTGTGTTCTGCGGGTTTCAGGCTGGAGACAGTTTTTAAGTCAACATATCTAGAGTTAATACAAGATGTGACTGATGAACTTGCTTTTATAATCTCTCCATCATCTAAAGACTCTCTTTTCAGTGCAGAAATGCTGTGTCCAAGTAGTTGCAACTGCTGAAGGGTTCTCTTGACATGACAAGTAACTGCACCTTACCAAACACTCACACACTGGCTATTTATGTACGCCCTACTTACATATTTTGTTACATTTACTGGACAATACAAAGTGTTACTAAATCAATCTAAAACTCATCCCCAAAATGTTCTCTACATTATCATGTGTATTTTATGCATAAAAATAAATATTTGGGGGTTTTTTTCCTGTGTCTTCTCAAAGGTTGGAAAAAGCAATTGATCTGCCCATAATGATTGATGATAGGAGAAATCTGATGAGCTTTTTATCTGGAATATTAGCACTTTAAATAGCAGTATATGGTGTTTGTATGATTTTAAGAACTGTACTGGTAGGTAAAAAAATATATATATTTTCTGTTCATTGTTCAGTCTTAACAATAATTTATTCCTTATTGAAAAGTAAGTAGAATTTTATTACCTAATTCCTCTTATTGGTAGAACATTACCATCACCTTTTTCATGTTTCACTGATCTTTAAATGACACACACAGTATTAATGAGTTTAAGGGTTATTTTCAAGGAGACTCTTTTGTATATACTGCCTATCTTTGTTTTGTTTTGTTTTGTTTTGTTTTTTTTTTTGTATGCTGGACTTTACCTCTTTTCTTTTAGCTCTTTTGCTATTGAAGAGATCATAAAATTGTCAATGTGCAATTTCAAGGACCAGCTGTAGAAATCTTTTTCAAGTAGGTTTCATTCTTTTGCTCTGGCCATTTTGATACAAAATATTGAATTTTTGTGAATTGTGAAGTTCTTCTTTGATGTGTTTTGAACATGGGTATATTTCAGCATAGTCATATCAAATCCTTCCTCTTCTTCTGTCATTGCACTGACCCACGGTGATTTTTTTCACCCAGCCTTTGTAATTTTGATTGGGTTTGTCTGGTCTTGTTTAAGCTTGCTTATATCTTGGTTGTAGTAGTGATTCAGACTGGCTTTGAAGAATTGATGTTTATGTATCAAATAGATAAATGCTTTAATAAATGCCTAGAATGCACTATAGTTTCATCCTCAGTTATTTCCAGGACTCCCAGAGTTCCTCGTTTTGTTCTTAATTTATTCTTTATTCTTGTGAGTCTTCGTTGGACAGCATCTAATTCATTATACAAAACACTGTATGATGTGCTGATTGTTATTTATAGATATGAATTGGTTCCTTTTCTTCTCTCACAGAATAAGTTGCAAGATATTAACCCATAGATATTTTGAGGCATGCTGTTAACACTGTTTGTTTCACATGACATCTTTTTTATCCGTCTCCTGGACAGGATTGTAGGTGCTGATAAAATAAATCTCTCCCCTCATATATGCAACAAATTGCTCTATTATTCTACAGACATCACCCCATGCTGTAGAGATGTTTAACCATGTGGCTCATCTTCCTTACATGCATTTAACATATTGGGCTTTCTTTGACAGCTGAACCCTCAAAGAGGCTCCTGGCACCTTAGGAGATGGCTGAGACCCAGAGGAGATATATTTAGGTGATGCTTGAAGTGCTTGACTATTTGCAGGCTCCAAAGCCTTGGGGATTTCAATGTTAGGGTTAAATAGGCAGGTAGTTAACTTAATTTTATTTTTAAAAATAATATTAGTTTTTACAGGGCATTAATTTTGTACATCATCCAATTTGTCTGAGGACTCCCAACTTAACTGATCATTTGCACAGCCTACCTAGACTAAAGTCCTTAGAGATAACACACCTAGAAGTACAGAGAGCAGTATTTGCAGAGAGCGGTGGCACTGAGGGGTGAGGGATTACTGTGAGCAGCACTGCCAAGATCATTTCAACAGTGTGAAAACTGCTGATAAACGCTGTGGAAAAACCTGAAGTCCCCAGTTCACCGAAACCTGCTCGACCAGATAGGCTTGAATGGCTGCCAGTGTGTGAATCAGATGTCACTTGGGTTTGTGCTAGAGCAGACAATCTGTTCCAGCAGCACCGGAGCTGAAAAGAGGGAATGAATCAATGGGAAGAGACTCCATACACAATGTCCTTTTCATGTTACCAGGAAAAGCAGTTTTATGCCAAATTACTCTGGGATCAGGCTTGTGCCATTTACCTTATTGGAAAGCAATAGCTCCCCTTTATCAGTCAGTACAGTACTCATTTTCATTCCCATCTTTGCATTAAAGAAAGGGATGAGGTTTCTTTGAGAATAGCATTGAATTAGGTTTCATTCTGTGAGGCCATGCAACTGTTGATAAATAATTCTATTTGCCAGCATTTAAATCACTTGTTTTCATGATAAAGAGAATTTAGATTTCCCTTTGAATTAGCTGAAATTTTATCGGTTGCAGGTTCTGTTCTACTCCTGGGACTTTCTCTGCCCTAGTTAGGCAAATTGCCAAATTAGAGAGCAATTTTTATTTTTTTAAATTTATTTCAAGCTTTATTCCTCCCCCAGAAACACAAACATACATGTGCACAGACACACACTCCATCATTTTGAATGCTGGTTTTGGTCATAGAAAATGTCTTGAATTATTTAAAACATAGGAGGGAGGGACCCAGTAACTTTTTATATTTAGCAGTGGAGCTTAACTGTGTTCTTACCATGGCTCTAGTAGGCCATTTTTTCTGTTCACGTTTGGCTTAGATGCTTTTCAAGTTTCTCCACTGTATTCATTAATTTTGTACTTGTATGACCTTTAAATAACTGCCATTTTCTCTCAAGAATTTGCAAAACATTTACACTGGATTCAGAGAGGAAAGAAGAACTTTGAGTGATCAGTCCTGCCACTGAGTGAAAAGCATTCCCAGGTTTTAGTTTCTGAGGGTATAGGTTATTGCTGAGTGATACATTTGCACTTGATATTACCAAGTAATGCACGTTTGGAAGCAGCCAGGATGAAAAACAGTAGTTCCTGAGCAGGGAGACATGACACAATTATAATTTGCTGCCTCATTGCAATGCTGTTATCCTTCCCCATTGCCTATCTTTCTAAATAAACTTGTTGTTTTGCTTACCCTATTTACTAATCAGGAAAGTAGGAAAGTTGCTATCAGGGTAGAAATGATGTGTAGAAGAAAGGAAGGCTTAATTCAGATTTAGAATTAATCCATCTGGATCATTTACAAAATACTTTTTTCTCTCACACAATGTGATTACATTTGTGGTGTCTTCATTTCTTGCCACTCTTTTAATAATTGTACCTCTTTCCATGAAGCACTTCTCAAATTATCACCAGTGTCCCTGGTGCTATATTTTTCCTTACATATTTCGTTTCTGTTGCTGATTTAAGCCATAAATATTATAGAAGCTCAAAGTTTAAAAAAAAAAAAAAATCAATGATAACATATATGCTGCATTCATAATATATAAAGACAGAGGTCTGAAATGGCCATTTTAAAGTTCTGGAAAATTAATCATCGTAATATTTATTGCAGAACTGTCTCCTTTATCAACATAATTATTATTGTTATTGATATTACTATAGGCATCCTATTATTGTAGCCTTGTGCTTATTAGATGGGAGCCTGTTTCATAGGTGAAGGCAAAGTTTCTACAGCTTTTTTTTGCCAAGCATTTGAAATAGTGAGATGTATTTGGACTTAGCTGCACAGAGATGCTCCTGCACCATCCTAAAATCTTTTTATCCACCAGCTTGACTTTCTCCATTTTCAGACTCAGATCTGCAGCACTGAACCATGGCTGCCTTCTGCTGCCCTACACATGAAGGGTAGGACCTCAGCACCAAAAAGCTCAGCACAGTGACCCCACTGCTCTCTTGCCCAAAGGCACAAGTGCATGAAGCTATAGGAAGCATATGTTTCTCTTGGGCCCCAGCCCTGAAGTCTCTGAAACACATGGACAATGTCCAGGAGCTGGTGTCAAAACAGAGCTGGAGCAGTAATTGTACACCCTCTCTGTAACAGGCCTTTGGTGTCATGCTTGTGACTCCAAATGCTACTGTGAATAATTGAATCCCACCTGGGGTTGCATCTCCTCTCTGTGCCCTGTTTTAAACAATTATGTGTTTGGAGCCTCTGAGTGAAGACATATTACAGGCATTTAAATACCCCATATACTTTTGTTGCCTCAGATTTCTCTTTGTCAATTTGTTTTTTAATCTTATAAAAGGTAAACTGCTGAGGACTACACAGTAATTCAATTCTGTTAGCTATTAGCTGTGTGCCTCCAAATAGGCTTCATAGTTCTGATGGGATTTCATAATGCTGACACTCTGCTGGGCAGAAATGCCCAGTGCCTTTGCCACAAACAGCCCAGTAGGTTCTGTGAGCTCTGTCTTGCCACCCCAGTGCTTCACACAAGCTATAGCTCCACTTAGCTGGATAACCACAGTAATAATCATTACAATAGCAATATGAATTTTATTGTTCTGTTGGGGCAAAACCAGACTGGCTGCCAACCCCGCAAGTTTCACCTGTATTTCCTCCAGCCTGCTCCTCAATGCCAGTGGCAAAGACTGCAGCTCTGATTATGCCTCATCCTGTTGCCTGCAGGTTTTGCAGCGAGATGTTTGTGTACAGCTAATGGGGCTGTCATGAGAGCTGTGACCCTGAGGGTCAGGGGCAGTTTAACTCTCAGGAGTACCAGTAAAGTTTCTGAGTATGACACTTACAGAAAATTAACAATGTGTTTAGTCTTGCTGACTAGAAATATTTATAATTGTAATCAAAGAATTACTGGGGATATAAAACCTTGTTAATGTTTTGTAGGTTGGTTTTGGAAGTTCATATAGGAAGAATTATCCAGAAATAAAATCCCAACCCACAGAAAGGTAAGCCCTGACGTGTTTGTGACTTTTTGTGGATGTCAATACATTCAACAGTTTGCAGAGCTGAAAAACGAGATTTTCTTTTCGTAAAACAGTGAGATTGGGCAATCTGTTGTACTTTCTCAATTAGTTGTAATGAAAGACATTTGACTACATTATTAGAAAACTAATATAATTATCAGATGCTGTATTGGAAAATTCATAATGATTTGGAGCTGCTGGGAACATTTAATGAGATTTCTTGTTTTGCTTTTGTTCATTCAGGTATGTCCTTTAGCAGTCAGATTGGTAAAGGTTGAGATATTTTGGCAAAGAGTTTCTTAAATGCAGAATTCTTGTATAGTGGGGTCTATTCATGTCCCAAATCTTATCTGAGCCTGATTAGAATGGAGAAAATTTCTTTGGGGTTTTTTTGTCAGTTTATCCTTGATGAAGTTTCTGTCATAAATTATGAGAAAACTAGATTTTTCCTAATATCAGATTGCTACTTAATCTGCTAATTCAATACAAAAGAAACCTTTATTGGAAGGTTTAAATACTCAGAATGTTCTTGAGTAGAAAAAAAAAAGGCAAAATGATAAAGAAAAAAAAGAAGGCACAACAATAATTGTTGTGTTCACTTATATTTTTAAATTCTAAACACATTTTGTGGCTGTTCAATGCTATAAGACAGACGTCCTGACTACATTTAAATGTAATAGTAACCCAACAAATGTTCATTTATCCCTCTGTATTAGAAAAATTACTCCCGAAGAATAAAAGTTGTCTGCAGTTTTAAGTAAGCTGTATCTTTGAGTGTAACTTTGAAGTAATTGTTTTTATGTTGTATAATATGACCCAAATATTGTGGTTTTGTCAGCATGTCTAATAGGTTGCTCAATACCCTTGTTCTGCACAGGTCATTGAGCCCATTCATGTTCAATGATATACAGTATGAATGCTCATGGGTAGTTTGATACATCTTTAATAGAAGGTGAAGGAAATGGCACAAGTTTATTTTTTGACCTTCTGGAAGTGCATTTCCAGATGAAGAGAACTGCACTTTTAGCTTCATCAATGAAAAGAGAAATTCTGGGGTAGAAAGGGTTTAATTACTGCAGAAAAACTTCTGAGAGCTGGCCATTCATTTCCTGTGATTGCCATTATAATGCAAATTAAAGGAACATTTATTTTAGATAAATTATTGTACAAAGTGAAAGGTCATCACAAGCATTTTCATCTCACTTCTGAGTTCTTGGATTAGTTCCTGCTTCTTGAACAACCTCGTCTCTGCCCTCAGTGCAAAATGCTCTGAATAAGTAGCTCTGCTCAGGGCTTTTAGCTTGAGTCTTCATGAAAGAACTCTGAATACTTGATTATAAGTAATGTATACTAAAAGTTGATGCCAGTAGACATTAAAAAAATTCAAAGTGGGCAACTTACTTCTTAGTAAGTAATTATTTGATAGAAAAATCCTTATGATGATTATTATTATGACAAAAATTCGCTACTGTCTATAAAATGAATATTATGTTGAACAGACAAATAGGAAAAGAACCCTGAAAGCCTAGTCCTAGGTGACAATTAACTTTATTAATGTAGAATTAAAATGGGTTGAGGTAATTCTGACCCATTTACCAAGCTAAACAAAAACAAATTCATGAGACACAAGATAAGCAGTTCAGGCATGATCCAGGATAATTTTGGTGGAGTAGTAACAAGTGCTGGTTTTCTTGAGAATGGAGATAGTTGTACTCTCTGACATGCCACTAAACTGATGGGTGTGAGAAATAATTAGAGCGCTGTGTGGGGTGTGACTGTGAATTGAACAAACTGGAATAACCCTTCACCTCTTGCTGGTGCTGCTGGAGAGGAGTCTGACCTTGGGGGATGAAGAGATGTAGGTGCTCCTCCAATGTGCCTCTTCTCTGGCAGACCACCAGGCTGTGTCTTCTTGCTCTGAAAATTGCAGGCAGAGGAGTGGGGCAAGTGCTCAATGACACATTGATAAGACTTTTTAGCATTCTGCGTCAGAGTAAACACAGCATAAAGGAGTTTCAAAACTTAGTGGAGTTACAAAGTCACGTATTCTGAAGGGCTGCATGGAGGGCTCGTGTGGTGAAGTCTGGTAGAATAATAAGATGGGAAGAAGTATAAAACAAGTCTGTATTTAAGTGTGTTTTAACATGGTGTGTCTAAGATCTGTGGCAGAGAACTCTTTCTCACTTGATGCCCAGTGTTCCTGCCTGACACAGTTGATGGATGGCAGATGAGAGCAGTGCTTACAACTTGCATACAGTGTAAAGGCATAAAGATCACAGGGGCCTGTCTCAAACACTGGTGAGGTCCCAGAAGGACTTTGCCTTGAGATAAGCACAGAATAGAACAACAGGATAGCACTAACTCCAGGCCTGGTGGGGGTGAGATCTGGTTAGCACATCCTGGTAATGCATCCAGACAAAAATTCCCACAATGACAAGCAGTATAAAGAAGAAACTGCTCACACACATGAACCCAGTCAAATACAAATCACCTCAAGTTAAGGGACAGATGGTATCAGCAATCACCAGAGACCACCACAGCCCCCTCTGACTATGCCTCCATGGATATCTGTAACCTGTACTGTAAAATAAGCCCCCACAGTGGGACCTTGAGATAAGATAAAGGTAGTACTGTTGTCTGGGTGTCATCTCAGACCTAGGGGGAGGTTATCAAAGCTGGGGGTGAAGAATGTATCATTAATAATGGCCACAAAGAATGCAGAATTTATGGGCTATAAGTAAAGCTTGGTGTAGGTTTAAAGCACTGATCACTGCTACTACTCTCTATGAGTAGTGACCCCAATTTTCTTACTTCATCTAGAACATTCCTGGAATGCCACACTCACTCCTGCTTCTGGGTTTAGGTTCATTACTTTGGTGGAAAAAAAATCAGCTAGTCATTGTTGGGTTTTTCTCCCAGCTTCTGCTCTTAAGAGTCTTCAGGAAATGGAAGTGGGGCTATCATTAGTTACAGAACTGACTTATAAGGTATAATATTGCCAAGTTTCTGAAAGTGTTTTACCATTGAGGAAAATGGCTAATGGGAAGCTCTGTGACTTTACTGGGAAATCCCAGTAATCAGTTTCCTTTTTGTGGAGGAAGGAGTGCTATGAAAGGGGTATAATATGCACTAGGAGAAAGAGAACCCAAAAGGCTGTGCTAAAATGCCTAACAGCACTCGAGACAGAACAAAAATACTTAGAACAGGGTTTCTCTAACTAGAATTTTACTGAGGTTTAGAGATCAAATAGAGTGCAAAGTTACTCCTCTCTTTATCTTTGTCATATTTTTGCTTGGAGATGTGCTCTGCAGTTTCTTGCATATTACACAGCTTATTTCCAAACTAACTCGGAGGGAGTGGCCCTTCTTAAACTAGATATTTTGCTTTTACCCCAGTCAGACTTTATTAATTATGCCACAATACATTGCAGGCATTATAAATCTTACTGTACACATGCCAGTGTCCTCTAAATTGATCTTATGGGCATTTATGTTGATCTTTTGCCAACTCATTGGTCCGGTTTCAATTTCCAGAGTGTTTTTTAATCGAGTCTCAGTTCTACCCCTGGATTTATTGTTCCTTGTTTAAGATTGATCTAACAGTCTACTTATCCTTGTACAGTTATGTTTGATAAAGAAATGTAACTGCTTGAAGGTAAATGGATGCCAAATTACTAACACTTTAAGAGCAACTTTCAGAATTAAGAAAGCTCTTTGTGGTCACTATAAGTAAGACAGGATTTTGCCTTAGATGTGACAATGCAGTAATGCCAAAGCCTTTACTGTAAGCAGGGCTAAAACAAGGGACTAATTTCTTTGATTCACTGTTTTGGACAGTGAACAGGTTGCCAAAATGTGCTACAAGAGAAGTACAAAACCAGCTGTGAGAGACGGAGAGCTGCAGAGTGCTCTGCACCCAGGTAGCAGATACCTTGTGCAAGAGAGGAGCATTCAGAGATGAAGCTCACTGACCTCATCAGAAAAACTTTAAATGAAATATAAGAGGGGTGCAGTTAGTTTTAGCAGAGAAGTTTTATAGTCAGTCTAAGGTCACATGGATCCTTGCTGACCCTGTGAGCAAAGCTGTGGCTGCATCTTACCTTTCCTACCTTTGTCCAGGCTCTAGCAGCCATGGATACTGGCTGTCAGCACAGAAGATGAAACATCTTTCTGGGCTCATGGTTCACAGGCCTGGTCTGATCTGATGTTTGGGATAGGGAGACCATGAGACTGATATTAATTCCTTTGTCTTGGCTTTACCAGACTTATGGATCAAGATTTGAATCAAGACCTTTTCTTGTCCCTGGGGATTTTACATTTATATAATTCCATGATCACTAATAGATGTCAGAAATGTTTTCTCTCCCTTATTGCCTTGCTTTTTTTCCTCATTTCCTTTTTTTTGAAGCAGTTTTTGTTGGCTACATGCTGAGTCTCTCACTCATTGCAGAATTTAGCAAGAACAGTCTGGCAGAAAAACTTGGCTTATGAATCCATTTTCATAATGTTCCAACATCCACATCATGGCTTTTCCCCTGACAAGTGGGAGATTTAAAAAAAAATAATAAAAAATAAGCACATTATAACCCAGCAGGAATTATTTTTGCAAAGTTACATCCTAATGCGGGAACTTCATAGTAGGAAGCTTTTTAGGTCAGCATAATCAAGCTCTAGAATTGGTCTGGTTTTGTTTTCCTTCATGTTTGTTTTTCTAGTACCTGCTATGGTTTGATGAACTATGCCACGTGTGCTGTTTCAGAGACATCACAAGGAATCAGCAGTCACAGAAGGAGCACAACATTGTCTAACTGGAGCAACAGGAATTTGTGTATGTGGGGGTTTTTTTTCGGTGCAATGGCCCTCCAGAAAAAGTGACAGACTTTCAAAGAAATCCATGTATAAGACCAATTTTGTGTATCTACATTTTGAAAAGCTTGCTGCTGATATGTGGGGGAGATAAGAGCAATCATATTAGAAAAAACTGCAGTGCCCAGATGTTGCAAGTTTAAATGATGCCCAGGAGAAAAAGACCCTGTTATCCCCATAGGCAGCCTTCTAACATCTGTGACCCTAATTTTTCTGTTAGGGAATAAAAGTTTTTCAGTTTTAAAAGAGATTTGCAGAGGATTTTACTGATTTATAGGCTCATTCTCCCACTCAGCAAGTCACCAGTGACTTCCCCTCAAGCCCACAAACATGTGATCCCACCAGCCACAGCCTACAGCTCTTGCTGCCACAGCCCTGTGCTGCCAAGCTGTGTGTTTGAACCAGCCAGTGGATGCAGAACTCACTTTTCAGCAAAACAACTGGAGGCTGGCAGGAGCTACAGAAAACCTTTCCCCCCTTCAGTGCTGCTGGCAAGATAAGCAGCACGGGAACGTGTTTGCCAGGGAGATCATCATGCTGTCAGAAGGCATTAAAAGAGTGTAAGCAGCTTCAGAGCCTGCTGTGCAAGGCAGGATGTGCACACAAAGTCACCGCTCGTGTCTTGGTGAGCTTGCACTGAACGTCACAATTTAGATGGAGCTGCTTGCACAGGATCTTCTTGGTCTGTTAAAATCTCCTCCCATAGAACTTGGCCTGCACAAAACATACTCTGCTGAGCCTGAACATGTATTTTTAAATTATTCAATAAGTTATTGGAATCAAATATTGTAATATGTCACGTACCGTCAGAAAGTGTCAGGGGTTCTTTTTGAAGGTATTTTTTCTGTGATTATGGACTGCCTCACACAAGCAGCCATAACTAATGAGCTATAAACTCTACTTTCACAGTGTGTTCCAGGACTGCTTTAATGAAAACAGTAAGCAATGCATTTTAAGAGACACATTGTTTTAAATATTTTATGAAACTAGTATTTTCATGTTTGTTTTATTTGGGGTCAAGGGGTCTTAGGTACAAGACACTCTCAAAAGTTCACTTACTGGAATGGATGTTTCTCTAGCTTTTTATCAGGATAAATCTTGTTCTTCAGAGCATGGAAAAATCCCATAAGTGTTGACAGAATAAAAAATATACTGTATCTCTTCAAAATGTCAGAAGATATAAGGGCCTGTAGATTACCTTTACTACAGCTATAGTGATTATTTGCTTAAGTTTTGTTAAATCAATAATTTAAAATTTTTAGAAGTGTTTTAATTTCCTCCTTAGTCATTCTCTAAAGTATCTGAAATGAAATAAAAAATGGTCAAGGCAGTTTTCTCGTAGCTGGGTCCAACAAACAGGCCTGTTCAGTCTGAGATTTGAAAGGCTTTCCACCCATCTGTTTTCTTTTTTTGGTCTTTGGCATTTTACCCACTAAGATTAAGTGATAGAAGAGGTAAAATCTGTACTCTTTCCAAACCTTGATTACACACTATGGGAAATAGACATAGGAAATTTGGTGGAATTAAACTTTCATAAAAGATCTGTAGCAGAGGAAACTGTAAGTGTGTGTACACAGTAAACACAGGGAAGTCATTGCTCGTCCTCTGGGTTTTGTGCTGGCATACAGTGAAAGGCTCAACAGAAAAAAGAGGGAGGATGTTCTTGTTTATTCAAGACTATGCATTTTCCTAACAAAGAGCTATTTCAGATGACCTGTGATACTGCTTTTCTTCTTTGTGGGCTAAAAACAAAAAAAAACAAAAAAAAAAGAAAAGAAGGAAATTAGAGACAATAAGGGAAATTCCATTTTAAAAGTAATAACTGGGAAGAGTGTCACTACTTTTTGTAGCAACAAAGATGGCACTCTTACATAGTATAATCTTAAAGCAGAGCTTTTATACACTCAGGGCTTCATTCATGGCAGTCCTGCTTCTGCTAAAATTAGTGACTCAGAAATAAGGCATGTAGCCTTCCTTTGAAACTAATTCCTATTGCTTGAATATTTCATGAAACTTTCTAGACAGATGGAAGACGAAAGCCTTAGGTACAGAAAATGTACCTCAGAACGAGAGTCACTGGGCTATTTGCTGGAAATATGACAAAGTTTTGTTCCATGTTGCTGAAGAAAAGGACAGAAAACCCAAGTAATGAGCATACTGCTCCAGTGACCAAAAGGAAATTGCCAATAGTTGATATTAGTAATTATTGCTTGGAACAACCTGAAAACAGGAGTTCAATGGTTCCTGCTATGGGTTTCATTGCTTGATTCTGTCCCACAATAGCATGAAGCTTTCCTTGTCTTTTCAGGTGGTGGTAGAAGAAAATCACCCACTGTCCAGGACAGTTAATGGCAAAAGTGAATAATCTGAATAGCCTCAATAAAACTCTGAATTGTGAAAAATTTACATCCATTCTCTGATAATTCAGTAGAAAAAAACCAAAACATCTATAAGTAACCCAGACCTGCTTACTATCTTTTCTTACTTTGAGAGCATTCCCTACACAGTCTTTGACAAAACCAGTATATATCTATTGAAACTTTTGTCTTGGTGATTTGACCATTTCCTATCTGATGAAAAAATTGCAAATCAAAAACTTCCAAGAAAATTATGTTTATCTCCAAGAAATATCACTAGTCCAACATAGGGGCAAAAAAAAAAGCAATATGTGGTGGCATGAATCATACTTAACTCATATGCTGCTCTGAGGAAATATGTGTTTTGGCCTGTAGAGGGGTGCTACTAGAACAGGAGAAATAGTTGTATAAAAAAAGGTCAAATATTACAGGGGAAGAAGATGCAAAAAAGAAGTTTTCAATAGATTGAATTGTTGAAATTATTTAAATTGTTGAAATAGTTCTCTCTGCATCTTGAAAGATCTCAAAATATTCTCTTTAGGATTAATTAGTCACATCAAACGCTGCTTTGTGCTCACCTCCATCCAACCGGAAAACATCTGGCTTTGGGCTATCAGAGATCATAACTGTGCTAATAGAAGATTCTGAGAGCAGTGAGAATTATTTAACATTTGTCTTTTTGAAGTACTTAAATTGTCTTTTCTTAATGATGTTTCAGCTTCAAAAATTTGAAAAAAAGAGAAAGTTCAAATTCATAAGAGGCAAGAAAGTTCAGCACACATACAGAAGGATATTCTTTGAAAGTCTTCAGCTACCAAGGACCATTTTTGCCATTAAGCCATGAGCACAAAGGAACTTTTTACAGCTAAGACCCAAAAGCTTCTAAATATTGAAAACCGCTGAGGCCATCTCAGAGCAATAACAAAGATTTTGTGTCGTGTAGATCCAAGCTAGGACATAGTGAAATTGATTTCTGGAAGTCTGTACACACTTCAAGGTTTCAGAAACCATTTTCTGCTAGCACTTTGCCTGTGGTCCTTATAGACATTTTTTATCCATGCTTCAGCACAGTTCCCCTGTTATGATCCATCTTAGGACTAATACAAACTTACCTTTGGGTGCAAATGTTCTTTATGTAATTTATGGAATGAAGAGCAGGGAAGCTTTATATCCTTTTATTACTTAATGCTTCATAATCTGGAACAAAGATTTTACATTACATTTCAGAGATGCTGATATAAGGAAGGGGATAGAAAGGCAAATAAATGCATCTTTAATACCACGTTAATTTACAAAAGGACAAAGAATATCAGTGTTTGTTTCACTGACTTCCACAAACTAACAAGTCTTTGTGAAAATATTTAAAGTTTTCTGTCAAGCATACTATCATCATCTATTCTCCTGTGTTGATACTGCATATTCTGTGTTACAATAATTCTTTAGGTAAAAATTCATTATTTTATCATAATTTCAAATATTTTATAATCTACCATAATTTCAAATGCTTTTGCAGTCGTTTTCTAAAGTTTAATCCTTGTTGTGCTCAAACCATTCTGTGATTATAAAATAAGACACGGGATATTTTTGGATTAACATGGTATTCATCAGAGATGGCTTGAGTAATATGTTTTAACATACTCCCACTGCTCAGTGCAAAAGCTTTAACAAAAGGAAATTATTGATATTTCAGGTTTTTAAAAGTTAATACCTGGATGATGAGAGGTTACATTTGCAAACCTGCCTGAACTTGTTTAGTCTGTTTCAATGATACAATGTGATGATAATTTTATGGTGTGATGAAAATACATATTTACATATTGGTAATTACACTCTTAAAATACTATTTAATTAATTTCACACAGTTGTTGCTAATAATAGTTATCACTCAGTAGTGTACAAAATTTATAGGATAGATACTCGTGGCTGATTTTGCATGTTTTCTGCTAAGAGTGAGTGTTTCCAGACAGAAATGATACCACTTTTTTTGTATGGAAATGATTCATCCATACACCTGATGTTGGAACAATGCCTCAAGTCAAGGCTATGATACAAAGGAAAATGGCAATGACATTTTGGCAAAAATTCAAATGTTTCAAGGCAGAGAGGCAGAGCCTGCTTACATTTTAGAATGTGGAAATCTGAGTGGTGCAGGGTGAAATATCTTTTCAGGAAGGGCAATTGCTGGCCACAACATGGTCAGAATTTGAGAGTTAGAATTTTAAATTAGAATAAAATTTGAAGCTGCTTATAAACAAATCCCCTCCCAGAACAAACAAAAGCTCTTTATATTAGAACCACCAATTTTGTAGCAGAAAAGGTGATCTGAAGTGGAAGACAACCACAGGAAAAGGGTGTGGAAAGATCAGCAGAAATGCTGAAAATAGGAGAAAAGCTACAAGGGGAAAAAAAAGTTACCTTTCTCTGCTTGTTTCTGTTGTTGAATGCATTGATTCTTGGATTCAACCTGCTCAACAATATTCAAATTGCTAATCATGTCTGCAGTGTTTTTATTTTCTTCTTCATCATTTACTCTTTCCAAAATAGCTGGTCCTTTGATGTCAGTAGCTGATAGGATTTAGGGGCACACAAGGCTGAATACTGCACTACATTGAAATTTTTTATTTACCATTTATTTGCTTCTTATGACATGTCATCTAGGGCTTGTGAAGTATTTCAAAATTGAGTGCCTTCACTAAATGAATGGAACTGTCATTTGATCAGTTCCAGAGATTTGGGCACCTAATCCCAGTTCAGTAGTGTCTTCTCAGGGTCAGTGGTGGGGTGGAGACTGGAACTGAGGAAAGGACTCAGTGATGTTTAGAACAAAGGAGGATGAAGACAAAATGGTGACTGCAAGCAGATCAGATGGGACTGCTGGAAGCTGCTCTCTGCTGACTTGGCTCTTAGTACACTGAGAGAAATTTATTCTTGGTGTGGGCCAGTATTTGTGTGCCTTAGGAGCAGCTTCAGAAAGAAACTGAATCAGAAGCGTAGCACACGTGGAGTCTATAGAGGACAGCACAGAAGATCCACAGGCAAGAGTTCAATAAGGATGTTAAATGATGGTGGTATGGTGGACTTTGTCTTTTATATTTCTAACCATAAGTATGTCAGTAATGAATTTGCACATTTACATTGATTTTGTTTTTTGTTTTGTTGTTATTCCTTCTGAACAGCCAGTTACAATATCTCTGTATGGTTAACACTCTGTTGGAGACATATTAGCAAGATGGGGACTAAACCCCTCATCCTTCTTCCCTTGAAGCATGTGGATACCAAAAAACCTTATAATAATTAAGGTTTATTGTATCCATTGAAGATTCCACTCAGGCGAATTTTGTATCAGACATCTTAAAGAAGTTCTATTTGTTCTGCCTACTTTAGTTTCTTTTTCTACTTTGTGGATAAAATGAAAAATGTTTCCTTTAAAAGCAATTTTCTCAAATCCTCTACAAAAGTGGAAATCAGTGGGTTTAATAATTCCCTTGGCAACCGGCTCCTTAGGCAACAATGCAGCAATTATAAATAATATTAATAAGTTCATCTGATTGCTTCTGATAACAAGCCTCTTTGCTTTTTATAGCATAGGGCACTGGTTGTTGAGAAAGAGGCAGAAATAAAAAGTGTGAGTATGCATGTGTGAGAGAGAGAGAGAAGCAGAACTGATTTGCATACTGAGCTACAGTACATATCTGCAAAAAAAAGAAACAGGAATTCATTTTTAGAGATTTACTTATCGGGCTGTTATGACCATCCTCTCCAAGCAGAATAAATGCAAAAACCTAAACCTAATGAAAATTGTTTGTTGTTCAGTAAACAACCCATATGAAACATTTAATTGACTTACCAGGGTATAAAATGGAAATGTGTCATAATCAAAAGCTTTAAGAAGTAATTTGAATACTTCCATTTCTGTGGTAGCCAGTCTGCAGTTCTGGATCAGTACTTTTACAAGACCTTGATCATTTTTAAGGGAACAGTCACAGATTCTTGGTTGCTGTACCCAAAAATGAAACAAAAACAAAAATAAAAAAAGGAAGAAGAAGAAATCATTAAATTAATGCACTTAAACCTGAAAATGTGTCATATTTATTGTTAGAAAAAAAGGTTAGATGACCATGACAGAATATTGCTCTGAGAAACACCTGTGCCTTCAAGAGCTCTAATCCAAAGTAGAACTAACATGCTTTCATTCTTGCAATGTGATTCAGTATTTTTCTGGAATTACAGAACTTAAAATACACAGAAATCTCATTTGGAATAATATTTAAATAATTACAGTTCACACAATAAATATATTTATGTAGAACAAATAGAATTTGTACTTCACACACAGTGTTACCACTAGAAGAGATTGATGTATATCATGTAAAAAAAATGCTGATAATGAAATGTTTGCCCACATATCCTCTTGAAGCTGTATATACATAAGCAGTTCCTTATAGAAATATATGGAAATATTGCTGTAGAAATATTGTGTAGATTGGTAGGTACAATGTTCTGTCAATTAAAATAAATGTTAATTTATTTTATTTTATTGGATGCAAAATTCATACAAAGAGATTTCACCTCTTTCCTAGAATTTTCATGGACTCAGGCAGTAGCTGACTGACTGAATCTATCAATAATGGCTGCTCATCTAAATGACCTTCACTGTTTCCTATGTTTTTTTCTCATCTTTGACCTCAATAAACAATGATTTCATGTGTTTTCTAGTTAATTGCCCAAAGTCATTTAGAACTTTCTAGCCAAGAATGGGATGCAACTGGATAATTATTTCCAATTAGCAGTTAATTTATTATTGCAGTAAAAATTAGCTGTATTTTTCACTTTGTTTTTTGCGTCATTTATTTTGTAATTTGTAATATCAGGTAATACCAAATCAGGTACTTGACAAAAGACCAAGAAAACCTGAAAATTTTTAAGTCAATTTTCATAAAGAACTATTGAATAACATCCCCAAAGGCATCTAGAATTTTGTTATATGCAGGTGGTTCAATAGTGTAATAATTTATCTAAATTCAGCTTGATGACCTGGATTTATTTCTGTTAAGTTAAACCAAAGATGATATTCTGCAGCACCTTAAATGTTCCAAACATCTCTTGAGCAGATATAAGGAAAATAAATCTTGCATTATTCTTTTTCCTAGGCATTGCTGTGTTATTCAGACACTGGAAAGCAAACATTAAACTTCCATGGAGACAGGACTTCCAGACCTCTCTGAAGACAATATTTTCATTGCACTGTACATAAAAGAACGAGGAGCGTTCAGGATCTGCTGAGTTCAATGAGTAACATGCCACAATATTTAGATTCTGTTTAACAGTCGTACTTTTCACAGTATTATTCCACAACCACTGGAGATGTTGCCATAGAGTAGTAGCTCTGTACGTCAGCCCAGTCTGAAAATTAAATCTCAAGTACGATTGCCAGCACAGATGCAGATGGATAGGTTTAAGTTAATTTGCTAAAAATGTCTTAAGTGGGATTATCCAAACTGGTTAAGGAGTGTTAAAAATGTAAAATCTGTATTTTTTATTGCCAAAGAACAAAACAACACAGATAAATAACAATTCAGGCTGAAATGGTACAGCAAATATTGCATTCAAAACTGATCAGTATAAATGAGAATTGTTTTATCGATGATTTTTTATTGCATCTGATTTGAAAAAAACCAAAGAATTAAACCCCAATATACTCCTTCAACCCTGCTGCTGAATTTTCCTTTCTGTTACTGTTCTACATGGAGAAAATCAGCAATGATGACATTTGTTTTGATGCTTAGAATTCAAGTACTAGATGGAATGTTTATTTACTTAAAACCCATCATATCTTTTCCTTGCTCAAGGTGGTGGGGAGGGAAGAAAAATGACTTTTTTGGTCTTGATGCCAGTGATAGGCATTTTAATTTCTCTGGGGAAATGACTGACTACATTCTGCAAAAGCTTTGATGGTTGTTTAAGTACCAGCCAAAGGAAGATTTGAGACTTTTAAAAGTGTATGAGATAAACTGAGAAGTAAAGTGTTCTAGTTTGTTAGTGTCTATTCAATGAACATAAGAATTGTTCTTTGATAAAAATAAATGGAATTACAGAGAAGATAGTTGATGGAATTACCAACTCCTCTTTCAAGATGAAACCATCTCCAGAGTGGTTACATCTAATTTTAAAAATAAATTGATTATTTTTCCATGCAAAGTTATTTAATTCTACTTTAAAGAGGAAGACATCAATTGGGAACTTGAGAAAGCCTGTACTTATCCCAGTCATAGCTGGTGGCACTGGGTATCTAGGGATAGACTGCTGTTTGAGTCCAAATTAATAACACAATGAAAATGTATTTGGTAACTATAGTTCTGCCACAATTCATTCAGAGTTCCACTGCAGATAGACACAGGTAACATGGGCCTCATTAATACTTCGGGTCTGAACAGAGAATGGAAAATCCCAGAAGTGCTTTACTCACACTCCCTTAGTTAGGGTTGCATTACTCAAAGAGATGAATTTGTTTTTTACACAAGTTTCCTCATCTTCTCAAAAGATAAGGAAAAGCCAGATCTGTGCTGAGTGCCACCTAGCCAGACACATGGTTAAAGTGGTTATAATTTCTTATTTACACATAATAGCCCATTTATAGAGGCTGCTAACAATAGCTGTGGTGTGTTAGGAAACACCTGGATTAAATTTGACTGTTTCATTCATGCTAAGCCTGTACCAGTGCTCTCAATAGTAGATGCTGAGCACACTGGAACACCTTCACAAATTGCATGATGGTGTCAGTCCCAGAAGAATGACAAATTTCTGTAGAAAAAATAACACTCAGTTTGGTAATCTAAATCTTTTGTGTTGGCTTTGTTTTTCTTTTTAAGTGTGCTCCACCATGATTAGTACATTTGGATGCCACCGTTTTCCAGACAATTCCCTGATTGAATTGGGGACCATGTTAGTTCTCCCCATGACCCGTCAGAGATAAAGAATTTGTTTACTGTAAATTGCTCACCACTTACTCCTATGCACCATCTGCCACTCTTACCCACAAAGAGCTGCATTCCTAATAATAGCTCTTTTGACTTAAGGAAAGTAATGCAAGATATTTCATGTACAAGCTTGGGATGGAATTGCAATTTTAATCTTCTATTCTGACATATAAATCCTTAGTGTAAATAAATAAACTTATTTTGGATTTTACACTTTCAGTTAACAGTTGAAGTTTTGCATCATGACAGTAAGTATTGAAAAGGGTTAAAAATTTTTGTAAATTTGTCCCAGCTGAGCCTGTCTGGGTGTTTTTACTTAATCAGAAAATGAATGCTTTTTAACCAGTAACACCCTTTTCTCATCACATATCTGTGAGGTCCTGTTTTAAGAAAAGGGAGAAAAGGACCTTGCTAGCACATTGTCCCTCAAGTATCAGTGTATGGCCCCCAGGCTTATCTCTGGTGAGCCTTGTTTTATCCCTTTGTCCCTTCAAATGTAGTTTAAAGCTCTTTCAATGAGCCCGGCTGACTCCTGAGCAAAACACCTTTTCTCCTTTTGAGAGAAGTTTTCATATAATTTTAATTGAATTCTAAATGTGCACCATCTTTCCTAGCACTCTTTTAGAAGTGTCTGTCTGAAGGTGTATTTCTATCTTTCTTTTAATCTTAAGGATGCTCTTGTTCTCCAAGTATCTTTTCTTCATTTATTTCATGAATCTTTGCATTCAGCATTGTCCAGGGCTGTATATTGTGTACAACCTCTTTACTGGAAGTAATTTAATTCACTGA
The DNA here is from genome assembly GCA_025920805.1 of Petroica traversi. Taxonomy (NCBI): domain Eukaryota; kingdom Metazoa; phylum Chordata; class Aves; order Passeriformes; family Petroicidae; genus Petroica; species Petroica traversi. The sequence goes on from JAHLSL010000022.1 coordinate 25,667,795, forward strand.
GTATGTGTCATGAAGGGATTTTTTTTTCTTTCCTATGTAATGGAACATTATTTAGCAAATCTTTCTGTATCAGTATTTTCATGGAATCATTGCTTTCAACCTTTATATATATTTTTGCTCTAAAGAGCTACAAGGTCTTCATAAACACTAAATCAATACTTTTTTCTTTGCAGAATTCAATTTTCTCTGTTCAAGTAATCAGTAGGAGTTAAATAAAATACCATTATTAATACAGGTTCTTATTGCGTGTACATGGTGTTTAATTAATTTCTTTGCTATCAGAGCAACATGTTACAACAGGTGTAAAGACCAAAAAAATTTGTCAGCCTTCATATAAAATACAACTCAATGTCTATCACACCACCTGTTTTCAAGAACCTTGGAGTCATAAATGAAGGTAAACAAAATATGCTTCCCAGTTTTACTGTTATTGTTTAAGGTCTTTTCTTATATTATTTTCGAAACATCTGTGGCAATGGTCTCTGGGCTCATTACACAGGGTAAGGCCCCTGATTGAGAAACCTATCTCTACATCTTAAATATTTTCCTTACAAAATATCCACTCTTCTGCTTTTAAAAAGTGTTTGCATTGATTATAAGAGTCCTTCAGAAGTTGTTGGACATTGCTTTACAGGTAATTTTGTCTTTTAAAGACTGCAAAGCTGTGTTCTTCAAGAGCATGGTTCCCTGTAAATGCAAGTAATGGTGGGAACACTGGTGAATATTGTGAGGCACAGTCCTTTACTGCCCTTTTCAGACTCTTATGCGTGAGTTATGACAGCTCTTCATTCCTTTAAAGTTGCCTATTTCCATTAAAAAATAGGAGTAATATCAAATTATGAGATTATTTACATAACCAAAAATAATTTGGTCTAATTCTTAAAAGTTGGCTACTGACTGTTAAAGTCAGTAATGCTTCTTAAGAGGAATTTAAATATTGATGAAGAAGCCTGACAGTTTTGGCTTTGTACTGATGTTTATACTGCATTATTAAGAAACTTATCTTCCAAATCAGAATTCTCATATTTGTTATGCTATTACTGTTGAAAAGTAATAATAGAGTTTTATTTAATTTTTTAATGTTATGAATATTAATCTATTTTATTTCCTGACTTTATTCCTAGGTTTGTTATTTGTAGATAGTATGGCTGACAAGTTAATGCTTACCCTTTTATTTTTGTCTTTGTTAGTAAAGTAGTTGTATTGATAAATGATAAACTAGAAAACATATTTTTAAGGCATTTGTCTATGGAAGACTGTGTAGCTTGAATATACATGGAAGACTAAAAGCAGCCTATTTAAGAACAGTTAGCAAAATTTTACATGTAACTATATTATCATGTATGTTGAATTGTTGAATTTGACACCAAAAAACCCCAAACAAAGCAATTCAATAATAGAAGGATTCATATTAACATAATTCTGATAAAAAAACCCTTTCCATTTATCTTTTCCTTTATTATTTTGTTGAGGCTGTAAAGTGATCTACCATGTTTACTCAAATCTCTCATTTTCACCTTTAATGCCAAAAATATATGACACAAGTTTACCTGAACTACAGGTTGGCCTAAAAACACAGTATGAAGAAACAAAAATCATTTTCAGATTTCAATTTTGTTATGTTTTCCTTGTGTTTACTATCTCTCCCCTTTTCTGTTAACAAGGAACAGCTACCTTTTCTTCTCTACACCACTCATTATCATCTTGTCTGCCCCTGCTGCTGTGATGCCTCAGGATTTCCTGAGAGCAATGGGATTTGTCTCAGCTCTCTGATCATGGCAGAAGGAGGGCTTGGTTTATGCTGCTGGAGTGCTCTTGTTCTTAATCATCATGCCAGGTCCCTAAAGTCTTTCTTTGCAATTAGGAAACAAAGGCTGCAGAGTCCACATTCCTTCCTTCTTGCTTCATCTGTATGAAACACTGAAAGTTTGTAGGTTTCAGACTTAAGTCCACTGCCTCCAACACCAGGCAGGCTTAATTGTAATTCAAAAATTAGAGTTTGAAAAATAGAAGTTAGGAAAGATAAGGTTACAAAAAGGGAAATAGAAAACACAGTTCCAGCCATCCAGTTTTTTAACTTCTCATGAAGGTCTCCAGGGCTTGTCCCTCTGTACACTTTCTCTGCCTGGATTCCTTTTTCTTCTCCCAAGAAACAGGCAGCAATGATGAGTTATATTTCACATCTACACAGTCTTTCCAAGAAATGAATGTGCCTGGTGGCTTGGCCAGACCCATTGGCTATTTATGGGTGACTTCCCAGCTCTGTCATGCAGGCAGCTAACTGGTTTTGCCACACTTTGCATGTTCACCCTTTTTGTAGTGCTGCTTTTATTTTTTATTTTTTTTTATTGCTTTCTATAGAAGTGGCATGTGATGCTTCTCTAATAGAGATGGCAATTTTAGCAAGAAACAGTTTTCCATGGCAACATAAAAACAGCTAATGCCCTTGGTATTCCCAGTGTCCAGTATGATAATACCCATTCTTTTAATTTTCTGTTATAAGCAATAAAGGTTTTAGTTGCATTTTGGTGAGCTTTTCCATGTCTCTAGTATTTTAATTTCTCCTCCCAACCTTGATTGTAACATTGATATTGCTTTACCCTTTCTCCCTGCTACCCCATGTATATTGGGTACATATATACAGTGCTGACAATATACAGTGTGTTTTCTTGAGAAAATATCTGGAAGATCACTGCTATTCATTGACTTCCATTTTACCAACAATTTTAGAGCCAGTTCTGTATAGTCATTGCCATTACTTTACAGCAGTGCTCTTATTTGCTTGTCTTCTAGATGGTTTTTGGAAACTAAGAAGCTCTTTTTCTTTAAAATATTTCTAGTGGTCAATTCTGAAAATTAAAACAATTAGCTTTAAAATATGTGGGGATAGGGAGAATTATTAACTATTTTTCTTTATTTTACCAGGTTCACAAAGGGGAAGCTAATTTTTGACTGAAAGAAATTATAGTATACAAGTGCTTCCAGAGAAAGTCTCATTTTTATTATACTATTCACATGACTTATTATTCACAACGAGCATTTGAACAGAAACTGGCCAATGTATGAGCCAAAATCTTGACTTTAGAGAGGTCCTTTGGCTGTAGTTTTAACTGCTCTAAATCAGTAGGGAATATTGCAAGCATGTTGAACTCCCTGTTTGCAAGTTAAATCTGACAAGACTTATTTACCAAATTGTAAAAGAAAATGAGCATTTCTCTGATAGTTTATGTTCTTTGTCTTGTGAGGTGCAAAGAAATTCAGGATGCTCATTTTGCCGTGTATTTTCAGTATTTGTATCTTGCTAATTTAAATTTAACTTGCAAAAGAAGTAAGAAAAATATGTACTATCTAATTTCATATTAATTTGGCACAATATAATGTTAGCCAAAGGATGGTAATTAGATTTGATAAAAAAGAATGCAACATGAAGAGGGGAAAATGACCTTATTTTAAAAAATCTCAGACAGTAGGAAAGATGGAGTCTTTTCTAAGTCTTTATGGACAATCTTCTGTCTCCAGAGGCAAGTCATTTTAGTCTTTCTTACCCCAATCCTATACCCATAAGAAGAGATAGGATGCTGCTGTGTCTGGGGGCTTGTGAAATAGATGTCTACAAACTCTTGGAGCATGTTGTAATTGAGCAATGGTCTCTTTTGCTGTAACAGATGATTATTATACCATGCAAGAGAAGCTGATGGCCTATTTACTAAGTTTTCATTTGTGTAACTTTTGAGAATTTGTTTTAGAATGTGCTTATTTTGTTTCAAGATAGCAGAAACCACTCTTTTATATACCACTTATGGATGTCCATATTGTACATGTGGGAGGCAAATCGGCATCAGGGAGGTGCAGCCTCACAGCCACCATGGCTTAAGAATCAGCTGGGAATGCAAGCTTTTGTAGTCAAATCTTGCTTCAAGCCTGTCACTTTAGAAACTCTTAATAGATTTGTCTTCCTTTTTCTATACCTGCTTCTCACAGCAGGAAGTTTGAAATTGCCAGAGTTAAGCAGTTTAATAATTACTTTTGTAAAGTGAAAATGCACATGGCCAGGCAATTTCATTTCCATTTTGAAAATAAGTTTTTCCTCTTGTTTCTGAAAAAGGAGGTGGAAATCATGATTGCTTATGAAATTAGTTTGTATAACTGGTTAGGTATTTGATTATTGGAGCATCTGTCTTTAACAGCTGAGGTAGTTCTGTTGCCTTAAGCAGAAATCAGTGAGGTGAGAGCAGATAGTGGGAAAAAGACAGAAATTGCTCTCAGGCTGCTTGCCACACTAACAAGAGGTCTAGTTGCAGAGGACAGGAGTTGTACTCAATTGGCAGATGTAATGGGAAAATCAGAGAGACCCACTTTAAAAATGCACATTTCTGCAAGTAGAAATAATTCCATCTCTAAGTCATTTGGCATGAAATTATTTTCCTTCCTTATAATATAAGACCATGATGGTAAATAAAGTCTCTTACAAATGAACTAGTTGGAACTTCAAAGACAGTCCTGTGTTTCCCGGTCTTGCAGTAATCCCCATTTTGCCTTGCAGTCCCTTATCCCCTAACATGTAAGACCGAAGAAAAGATATAAAATTTTGACCAGCAGAGGAAAAAAGTGATTTTCTAATAATTTAAAATATTTCAAATTTTATCACCTCATGTAATTTTTCTTTTTAGGTAACACCATGATTTTTGTGTTATGCCGTTCCTTCCAATTCTTCCAGTGCAGGTCACACGTCTGTTCTTATTCTCACGTCCCATACTTGAAAACCTAAATAGGGCAGAGAAACTATGAAGATCAGTTAGGCAGTATCTCCTTACAAACCAGTCTTAGAGCTTTGTTGCTGATCCAGTTTCTGACAGAGTTACCATTGTTTGCCCTTGGCTACGATTAGCAGTCAGATATATGGATCAGGAATGTGGCATGGGAGGTAAGGAAACACATAAACTTACAGTGTATTAGATCAAATGGGAGAATACGTTGTCAGAGGAATGATGAAAGAACCTAGCATAATTCTGTTGCTATTCCTCATAAAGAAGTACAAAAGTTCTTGAGTGTCAAAGGATCATGAACTGCCTTGGGGAGGGTGGAGTGGGAATGGATCCCAAAGGAGCTGTTGGCCTCTTTCAGGACTGCTGCCTTGTTCAGTAGAAAAAGGCAAGTTAAAAGAGTTTGTTGCACAGCTGTTCAAAAGATTTTTTCTTTCAGAAGAAGTGAAGGACAACACCCCCATGACTGAAAGGACACACCACCTGCCAGCCCAGCTTCTGCCTTCTGGCAGGATCCCCAGGACCTCAACCTTGAGAGGCCAAAATACCTGACAGAGGGATGAGGTCCCCATCTAGTAGGACATCAAGTGTATTTGAATGATGGTTCATGTAACTTGGCTATGCTGTACCACGGAAAAGGACCAAGTTTCTCAAAATCATGGAAATGATGCATGAACAATATGTAAAATATGCCTTGTCATTTGTGTCCAAACCTGAGAATGTACCATGCTCTTTTACATAATGTGACACATTTTTTACAACTCCCTTGGAAAAAAAAGTAGTCAAAATGTGTAAAATATAAGAGCAAAATTACTGTCCTCAAGTCCTTATCTTTTAAAAGTGTCAGAAGAATAAATGACTCAGCTGAGACTCCCTTGGAAAAAGTTTGATGGAGTATTTTTGTGATATATATAGTGATGCTTCTGGTGTTTGAATCCTTGAAACTATATTACTATGCAGTCATAAAAACTTTCTATTGTTTGTGAATCGTAGGATCATCACAGAATTATCTGACTTGGAAGGGAACCACAATCATCTCCTGGCCCTGCATGGGACACTCTGGGAACCACACCATGTGCCTGAGAGCATTGTCCAAACACCTCTTCAACTCTGTCAAGGTTTGGTGCTGAGACCACTTCTCTGGGGAGCCTGCTCCAGTGCCCAAACACCCTCTGGGTGAAGAACCTTTTCCTGATGTCCAACCTAAACCTCCCCTGAGGCCTGGGTCCTGTCACTGATCACCACAGAGAAGAGATCAGTGCCTCCCCCTCCTCTTCCCCTCATTAGGAAATTATAACTGGAATGTGGTCTCCCCTCAATCTCCTCTTCTCCAGGCTGAATAGACCATGATCTCAGCCACTTCTCATATAAACTTCCCTTTGAGATAATTTTTTGGTAATACAGTGTGCTGACAATCTGTGGGTAGTGGAGAATATTTATAAAGAAAAAAAATACTTGATCACTGGTATGTTAAATTATGGCTACTAATGTGTCTTCAGCCTATTCTGTGCAACAAAGGTAAGAAGTCATTAACCAGAAAGGTGTGTGTTGGGAAGAAACAAACCTTTTTACTATCCTGGGGAGCAGATTGGAATTGATTGGAAAATAGATATTAGGCAGGTGGGAAGTGTATCATTACCTAAAATGCAATTTCGTAAGTGTCAAACACACAGTGCTATCCCACAAAACTCTGTCTAGTTCATAGATTGTCCTGAAATGAGTCTCAACCTACCAGTCTAATATATCTCCCAAGTAACAAAGTTCCCTTGCACTTATGTCTTTTGTAAATGCCTGCACTCTGTTATAAACAAGAACATCATGAGATAAACTATTAATGACTGCAAAACCATGATAACCCTTAATATGAAGTTCCTTAGAATTTGTGATGGAGCTCTTTTCTTTGCAGAAAAAAAAAAAAAAAAAAAAAAGGATTATGAAGAACAGAGACCATCACCAACCCCGAGATCTCTAAGAGCAGTAGATTATATTTGCAGATAAATCATTCTAGCACAAAGGGACATCTAAATGATGCTAATAAAAAATGATGCTTCTTTATCAGATGTTAATAAAACTACATTTTAAAGATTAATGGAAAAGAAAAAAAATCTCTCGGACCCTATTGTTTTGCACATGAAAAGCAGCTGAATTTTGCATCTTCAAATTGATTTAAGGAATAGGAAGACAGACTGCATGACTCATTGCTATATCCTTGTCATTGTTGTTTTAAATAGCCTGCAATTATAAGAAAAAAAAAAAATCTCAATTTCTGCTGCAGTTGCATCCAAAGGCCTTATTCGTAAATGGCTTTTTTTTTTTCCCCTTCCCTTTATCTTTGGTAGGCTGACACAGCCTAATCACCCACAGAGTTGAGGACTAACATGAGTCCTCTGGGTCACATTACTGATTCTGGAGTGATGGAGAGTGGGTATTTATTGAAGTCTGAAGTCCAAAATATTCAGGATATACCAATAAAAATATATACCAATATAATACATAAGACAATTTACTTGCTCATTTACAAGGCTACTCTGGCCAGGTAAAAGCCATCTCTAGACTGGAAGATGCAAATTGATCTTTAAAAACATTATATGTGTCAGGCTTTCTGCTCAAGTATCAATCTTGCCACAAATTTCTTTGATAGGGTTGTCTCTGAGGCTCGGAGACTTAGCTTCAGAAAGACAAAAAGCTAGTCAAACAGCTAGAGCTGTCCAGATGGTTCTTCTTTATTGATGATCCACCTCTTGTAGCAAAATTTCTTTGCTGCTTTTCAAGAGAAAAAGATCAGAAATCCTTGTTTTGCTTCCTGTATGATTGTCTAGTTATTTTCATTATTTTGTAAGTTAATATCAAAGAGAAAATCTGAAAGATGTCTACAACAGAAGGCTTGTCTCCCCAGATTCAAGGCCAGGAGGGAGGGGAGAGCAAGCATCATGCCCAAATAATGATAAATTCTGTGATTTCCGAATGCACTGAAGTGGAGGAAGAGCCTGTGTGGTATTTGTAGATGTTTTGCAACTGATTTCACATTAATTGACATCCATGATAGCTGGATCTAAATCACTTTCAACATTATACAAATATCCTTCTCCCCCAAGCAGTGCTTGAATTTAAGTGTGTGCCTGGTGGGGTTTTTTTTTGTTTGTTTGTTTCTTTGGCCTCCTGGCATTCTCTAAATCTCTGTTGAATCTGTCTTTCACAGAATGTGATACTGATGGAAACCACATTCAGCACAACAGTTCACTGTCAGAAGTTGCTAATGGGGACAATCAGATATTTTGGTTTCTTTAGTGCAAATTGAAAGAATTTCAGCTTATTGCTGGCCATGGCCCCTTTAACAGGATCAGATAAAGAGTGTGTTCCACACAAGCTGCTCCTTTAAGTGAGGAGTTTCAATCGAGTTTTTAGTCTAAAGAGAGACATGTCCTCTAAAATATTTTTCTTTCTCAATGTTACAGCAAGTATTTCTGCTTTAACATGGGAAATTCTGTTCCCTCTTTTTCTAGAGTGACAGCTGAATTCTGCAATTCTGCTTTAATGTTGGAGATGTTATGCTTTTTTTCTGTGGCAATCACTGATGTTCTCACCTAAATGACAAGATTTATGGAAGTGTGGAAAGCATGCAGCTTTATAAAAGTGTGGGCTTTTTTCTGGAATTTTCAGGAAAAAACTCTGATGTCCAAGAGGTTAAAAATCCTTCTTTCTTTAAAAACACAAGCCTATAGAAATAGGCTTTGTCTGCTGCTTTTGTCTGCTACCAGTGTAAAACTCCCAGAATAGTAAAATTGAAAAAAATGTTTTTTTCCATGAATTGAAGATTTTAAAAAAAATATTTTTTTACTCATGCTTAGTTTTTCCAATGCTCTTAAAAGAATAATGAATCTTACCACCTCAAAATATTTTCAAATTCATATCCCTAAAGATGGATTTAAGTGTTCCATGATGCATCTCTGATCCATTAACAAAAATATATCCCTTTACTATAAGGAAATATGTTTTTAAGAAGCTTCATGGTGAATCATATTTTATAGTTTTTAATATATAATTTCTTAATAGTGATTGTGTTTCATGTAAACACCTTCTATTTCTTCAGCTTGGAGTGGGATGGCATTTCCTTGACATTCAGGGACTGCTGTGGCACCAACAGCCTGGGCGTGTTTGCATTCATTATCTTTTTGCAGTGGAATAATAATAATGGAAGAAGGGGCAGGATGGGAAAAGAGCAGTTCTATGTAATTTCTTTCTCAAATTCAAGTATATGCTGCTCTCTTGTGGAACTTCTGTGGTAGTTACAAGCATTAGAAAAAGGTGTCCTTCTTTTCTGACTTTTATTTTGGTCCACTGAATATTGCTAAGACAGACTCAGTGCATAAGATGTAAATGAATTTTTTAAAACACATATAACAGTTTTGCCGCTGGCTTTATTTTTTTTCCATTTTGATGGTCAGCCTTCATTGTTGACATAGTTTTGCGTGTTGCATTTGGAATAAGATTTGTGTTGTTTTTAAAATAAAGATACATTTGTTAATATTTGAAAACTGCCTCTTCTACTCTTTAGCTGATACTGAAATGCAGTTGTAGTTTTCTCTGGTTCACTCTTTCAATTAGAAATTAAGAAAATTACTCAATTACATAAGTAAGAAAATAAGTGCTTTAAAAAAAGGGGATGAAAACATGGGTATTTGTCTGCATAATTTTTGTGTATGGGGGGGGATATTGTTCAAATCGTGGATTCTCAAAGCTTTTCTCATGTATTATGAAACTGAGCTATGAGTGGAATTTAGAATAATGTTTCAAGGTATTTCACTGCCCAGCCAAAGAATGGAGGCAGGACAGTCACAGAGCCATCCTCATTGAGGCCCTGGGAAAAAAAACCAAAACCACAAGCAGGAGTACTTTGGGTGCCTGGTTTCCTGAGGATGTCTTCAGGGTGAGATTCTTTGCTTTCAAAGCAGTATGTATGAATACATAAGTGTTTGAGTTTGTATGGCTGTTGCTCTGTCATCATGAGCATCTCACTACATCTCTGACATAATTTTCATTACAAGAAAGAAGTATTTGAACCTGTAGGCCTTCTGTCAGATGTGGTCAAAAACTTTATTTATCATTACAGAATAAAGAGGCAGAGCAATTTTATTAGCTTTTAAACCTGCAAAACAGATGATGATGATGATGATGATAATGATAATAATAATAGTAATAACAATAAGTTGTATTTTTGCCTGAACATGTCCTCCATTCTTATATATTCTGCAGCATATTTTATCCAGTAGAATCCTTAAGCAATTTAAAGGCTGAGCTTCCCCCCCTGAGAATTGTTACTGCAAACCTGATATTTGATTTGTTTCTGAAGTCTGGTTGAGTTCACTGATATAACACACACACAGCAGAATGCTCGACTACAAAGAAACACTTCATTCCCTCATATAAATATTTGTTGCCACCTCTGAGAGAAAATAAAAAAAATCTCCCTTCTGCAATTACTTATCCCTGCAAGCAACAATTTTTGAATATATGTTTGAGCACCACCATCATTAAAATCACACAGGCAATTTTAAGAAGGTTGAATTTACTCTTTCTGAATAAGTCTTGTTCAGTAAGCTGAGGAAGGATTCAGACCTTTGGTCTGCTCTAACCCTTAGAGGAGCACAGCCTGTTTTCACAGGGGAGTAAGTGAGGTCCTCAAGGTATCTTTAGTGAAGACTGGGTTTCCATGAGGCAATGGCTGATGCACAATAAATGCAGCCTCTGGCTCCCTGCACAGCAGCTTCTCTGGTGCTCCCAAGCCTGGTATTCTCTTGCTTGCAGACAGGGTATTATCTGCTGAAAAGAAGGAGTACAAAGAATCAAGTCATAATCAGTCTGCTTTTGTGAGCCCTGTGAAATAGAGTGAGAGCTAGGAGGGAAAAGCAAGCAGATTTTGAGTGTACAATATTTCAGGAGAGATTGGGAGAGGGTGTTTTTACAATATTCTATTATGTCTCGTCTTTAGAGAGAGGCTAAGCCAGTGCCAAAGGAATAGTTTTCCAATGTGCTATTTGTTCACAGGATGGATAGGGGCTGACAAGCTGACCATCAGAACAGCTTCTTTGTCCTTGGGGCTCCAGGTGGTTTAACAGTGCAGAGAAGCTACGAGTTTTTACCAAAATGACTGTTCATTCCTTTTTAGATGACTTTTCAGCCTTGTCCAGCTTATTTTCAAGGACTTTTAAAAGAAAAAAAATAAGCTGTGTATATTAGGGGGATGGTGGGGAGCTGAGAGTAAGCTACTGGGTGTACACATGATGTGGAAAGCGTCTCTCTTGCCTTTTCCAGAAATACATTCATCCAGAGAAGGCTCAGACATAGAAGTATCAGTATTCGTGCTACACAAATCAGTATCATGGCTTATCATGGCTATAATCAGCTTTACTAGCAGCAAGATTGACATGACTCTATTACATCCCCAGCATTTTCTGGAAGTATATTAAAGGATGTAAAGAACAATATTAAAATTACTAAAATTATTACAGATTTAAATAATTACAATATTTGTTTATTGGTTTTAATAAAAGATATTTGACAGTGGAGCCCTTTATGACTGGTAAAGATAATATGATAATTACCTAATATAGATGGCTAATAACATCAGTAATCATGATTATAATCTGCTTTAGTCCATGCAGATTGCAATAGAGTAGAAGAATATGTTGATTTATTACTAATAAAGAATCAGGGGTCATTCTTGTTTACCACTTTAGGTTCTGATTCAGAGCAGCTTGCAGAGATAGCTATAAATTCAGGGCTGGGAAAAGAGGACTAATAACCTCCTTCAAGCTGTTCCTAATGCAGCCCTGTGTGCAGCTGGCTTCCCTGCCAGGGTCTGCAGCTGACTCATGGTCAGTGTGTTGTCCACCAGGACTCATTTCCAGGCCTGCAAGCCAGCTCAGCACCTCTGTAAGCTCCCTGCAATATTCCTAAGGAAATACTTACTTTTTGTTGGTTTTTTTAAAATATATTTTTCTGATTATATTTAAATTCTTTTCATCTTTGAAATAATCAAGCAAAGTAGTTTAGCAAGTGGTGACTGTTAATTCTGTCCAGAAAGAGATAGGAATAAAGAAAATATCTTTTGCCTACTTGAGGGTGGAAAAATGGTGATTTCTATACACAGTAGTAGCACCATTAGCTTTTTAGGCAAGAAATAGAGAATTGCCTCATGTTGTACAACTTGGGCTAGTGACTTCTAATCCATCAGAAATGTGTTTACCCAGCAGAGGTCTCAGAACCATTAAGATAAAATGGAGAATGGCATTGGCACCCTGAATTTCTGATAAAAATAAATTGAAAATTCATTTAAAGGAGAAAATGTATCAAAATCAGTGCATAATGAAGTGGTGATATTTCACTTGTATCATTCCTAACACTCAAAAGACAGATGTGATATTTAATGGAAACTAAGATACTTGTTTTGAAAGGCCTCACTGTTATGTGCAGCAAATGGTTGTGTCTAAGCTTCTCCTGTACAGTTTCTCCACTTTGCTGAGCTTCTCTGGGGAATAAGAGAGAAAAAAAAAATCACTCTTCAGATTTTAATTTCTGCAAGAAATTAAGTACTCCCTTCATAGGACTGGTCTTTTTTACCCAGGATTCACTTTTGCCTTTAAAATTCCATTCCTTCAGTGTATGTGAAAAACTTATTAAACTTCCGGACCTTATTCCTTTCTTCTATTTATTTACAGAAACTGCTCATTGGTGCATGTGATTGTACCTGCTCTTCGTCAGCAGCATGAAGAGTTTGAAACATCTCATCAGAAAATGGCATGGCGTTGGTTCCTTCTATCTTATCATGTTACTTTCATCTGCTTTTTAAAGCTTATTAATAGCACTGAAACCTTTCCTCAGAATCGCTGTGTGGTTCATTAGACCTTTACAATGTGTCACGACTCAGCTGCAGATGCTGGCAGTGAGAGAGACAACTGGACACAGCCCTGCATAAGAGCTTGAAGGAGATATTAGCCCTGACTTCATATCTACATCTGATATCAGATGGGAGATCTGTATCCTGCACATTTCCATGTTTCTAGGGGTGCTGTATCAGCAAAAAACAGCACAAAGGGCTGGGGCAGTGGCAGGGGTAACAGAGAAAGCCAGGAGAAAACCTTGGCAGAGCAGGGATTTGCCAGATGTGCTGTAGTGGATAGTGCAATGCTGTACACAGGGGGATGCAAACGAGAGCAGGAACAGTAAAAGGAAATTTTGGTCCCTGATGGAACTTTCCCAGTGCAGTAATCCGCGTCTCTAAATCTCCACATTGCCCTGATTTGATTTCCCATCTGCTGCACAGACAGCATCTTGGAAGGATTTTCAGGACGTGCATCTCCAAAATGTGACAGCCTCTGGATTTTTGGTAAGGAATTTTTTGGGCAGGAATTTTTGGGCAGGAATGTCGATCCGCGCGTTCCACGGGCGGGGCTGGAGGAGCGGGAGCGCCGCCCGCAGCGCCGCCTGGTGGCCACTCCCGACCGCTGCAGGAGCAGAGGTGACAGCGCTGGAGGAGATTCGGAGGCTCCGGTACGCCCGAAAAAAACCCTTCACAATATTTTAAAGCTTACAGAATTTGCTGAATGCCGCGTTCTGTTTGATTTTCCAAAAGGCAGTGTTCTCACGGTGAAGGAGCTAGCTGATATCTCCTCCCTCCTTGCTATCCAATGACGTTATTTTATTGTATTGATTTTAATAACCTCTGCATCTTGCCTACCACAGTTACCAGTGCAGGATTGTCATGTTACAGCAGCAGAGAGAGTACCTGTGTCAGCAATTGAAGAGTTCCCCGGGTCTCCAGCAAAGACACTCTCCTGCTCGTGCCGGACTCACAGTTTGCCATCAATGCTGAAGATCATGAATGTCAAAAGGTTGTAAGAACTTGTGGCTGGGTGGGAAGAGAATGTTAGACCAGATGGGTCCTTTGCCAGGAAAATGTAACTAAAATTTATTAAAAATTAATATCTCATTTTGTCACATCCAAAAGATTAATCACCTAGAGATGGTGATGGATACAGAGATAAGTTTTTTCAGAGGCAGTCAAGGTGTTTTCACATTAGAATTCTCAACATTTTTCAGGTAATGAGGCTCTCCAACAGCCAAATATGAAATTTAGACATTACCCATGTGTCCATTTCCATTTCTATTTTCTATCTTTTTCAATCTCAAAACATACAAGCTCATACTGGCTGGAATCTCATGAGCTTTTTCTCTTCATTTTATTACCTATTGCCAAGTACTCTCCTCTCCTCCTATATAAGTCCAGTGCACATTTCAGCATCAGCACTGCTAGACATAACCAGCTCTCAGAGTTTTTCTTAAAGCTATTTACTGTAGTTTGTGAGGGAGATTGGTGACACTGGTTGCTTGACAGCAGTTTGGCAGTCAGTCAAAAGTAGAGAAGCAATTTAATTCCAGTGTTGTCTCCAAAAAATAGGAATAACATCAACACAGAAAGAAGCAGAGGACAGGAGAGACACCCCAGTTGTGTAGTTCTCATCCAAAAAGTGTGCCTTGTTCATTATTCATGTGTTCAGTGCAGGAGCTCTCATGTCCATCTGTTACTGAGGAATGAGTTGAAAGTAGCAGTTGTGCTGTTGTAGGAGCACAGGCGTGAAGAAAAAGTAACAAAACCTCAGGTAATAGTGTTAATAATTTTATACTCCAAATGTAAAAATAGGGCAGTACTTGGTTTTATAAACAAGGTATCATAGTTATTTTTCTGTATATAGTTTTCTGTATACAGGTCTAACCTCTGGTGAAGGGCTGGTTTAACTGGCCTAGACTTAAAAAAATCACCTTCTCAGGACACCACAGGCACCACTTGTTCCAAGAGAGGAGTCTCTTTGTTCTTCACTTTAACTTGGTACCTGTGTTTGACTGTGCTTACCTTAGTTCTTGTAAGGTTTCACTCTGAGCTGAAATTTGCTTAGCATTGATAGTAAAAGGAGACATTACTTACCTTGGTAGAGATTGTGTTTTCATTTCTCAGAGAGGTGTTATTTGATTTGTAAGGTAAGAGAAAAATTATTATGGACACAAGCAGAGCTCCTAATGATAATATTATGCTTAAAAATGAATAATTGTCTTTCACTTCAACAAATACTTATCCAGAGAGTGTAGCTACAATTTTCAGCCCCTCAAAAATGCAAGACAGGGCACTGAATGCCTGGATACCTCCTGGGGGCGCCTAGGTTTTCTGTTGCTTTCTGTTTTTCTGCAAGAGTGAAAGTGTGGCTGCTATAGTCAGAACCTCAAAGGGGAAGCCTTTGAAAATGTATTGCCATCCACATACCCAAATTCAGGCCCTATGTGTTCAAAAATTTTCTCGGGCTTAGAAGTATGTCTTGGCTCACTGGTACCTTGCTCAGACAGCAGGAACCCTGTGTGCAGTTGGTCGCATATCCATTTGTCATTTATTAATGGTATTATTGCTATGGTTTCCAGAGCCAGGCCCCTAGTGATGGATGCTGGACATTCACAAACTAAACCAGCCTATATTTGTGCAAAGGTTTCTGATGGAACACTTTGTTCTTCCTCCCTGGTCTTGTACCAAGACAATATAACACACAGGTAGTTCCAGTTAACACACACACAATTGTCTTAATACACACACACACACACACATATATATACACATACCTTTATATATATACAATCAGATCAGTTTTAAACTGTCAGTAAATTTTTCAGGAGTCTAAAGTTTGTGATAATTAGCACTTCAAAAATGTTGTGAATTTTTTTGTCATTTGTGTTTTGACATGCAAAGTCTAATGTTTATACTAAAAAATCTGCTAAAGATTCATTGCTTTCATTTGCACCTCTGTTTAATTAATCTTTTTTTCTTGGACCATCACTTTTTTTTTTATTAGTTTTGGTTCTTTGCTGATAATCTAACATGTTTGAAGTCCCTCTTTGATTCAAGGAAATGAAAGTTGGATGGTATTGTTTGAAAAGGTGTTATTCCTGCTAAATAATGAAGTCATTCTGGCTCAGTTTTTTCACTGATAGGTCTCCATTTGGCTAATTGGTCTGATGACACGTGAAAGTCTTTAGAGGACATCACAGAAGCAATAGAAAAAGCAAGCTCCCAATTTGTTTTAGTGTTCTGTTAAACTTTTCTGAAGTTTCTCCTTTCTTCTTTTTAAAGCTGTAAACATCAGAGGGAGGCTTTATTAAATTGCTTTTATCTCAGACTACAGGGGGCTTTAATGGAAAAGGGGAAAATGCTGGAAACTGTTGAGTCTTCATTCTTTTTCTAAGGCAAGAACATTGGGAGTCCACACAATGGGATTTTAATAACTTGTGTTATTACCTTCACAGCAGTAAAAAACATGGAGGAACCTGGTTTTACTGAACTGGTTAACAGGAAACTGAGCAATTCCATACAAAACACACTTGAAAAAGCGCACAGAGGTATAAATATGTTCTTTTCAAAAAGTCAACCAGTTCTATAGAACATATATATGAAGTCTAAGAAAATGCTTACAGATTATCTCAATTTTGCAGGATCTCAGGTGCCACAGTGACACCTGGAAGCATAGGTGCACTTCCCTGAGGAGTTGAGTCATTAACAGCATTCTCTGGAGCCCTTGTGGATACAGCTGCACTAATGATGGCCCATGGACCAGTGTCTTCTCCAGAACTGAGAACAACCAACATGGCCCATCTGGCATTGACAGAGCTGCACTTCTCCTCTGCCTCTCCTTTAACCAGCTCCAAAACACCCTTCAGAGAGGGCTTTAATGACTCCATCTGTGCATTGCCTGAGAAATTCCCAGCTCCTGCAGGGCGAGCCATCCTGGGCATTCAGGCCATAGCCACTTCACTTACAAGGTGGTGTGTGAATGTGTGTGTGCATAACCAGGGTGACTTTTCTCCTGAGCAGGAAAAGAGATATTCACAATATATGTTACTGTATGTATATTCCAAGGAGGAATGTTTGATTTATTTTTAAAATTTGAAATCTTTGAAGAATTGCAATCAATGATATGAAATCAGATAAAGCAGATCCTCTTTTCTATTTCTCCCCTTGTAGCTGAAATAAATACTTAATTTATTGCCTTCAAATTAAGCTGTTGTCAAGATACCATAGTACTCTTTGTGGACTCCTGGTGTTGTAATCATAACTAATGAACCTGAAATTCTCTGGTATTTCTCTGGGAGGAGGTTCTTGTGGATTTTCACACCAGTTTGCCCATGTTCTGTGAATACTCTCATTTTTTCCTCTTTTTTATTGTTTCTTGAACAGTTGTTAGCATTGGACAATAAAAATATGCTTATGTGGGAGCTCTCTCTGTCTGACTAGCTGTTCTTGCTGCAGCTGCACAATCTCATGATGCTGTTGTAACTCTCTGCTCTTCATAGCACAGAACTCACTGGAACTGTTGTTTCTAGTGCAAGCTGTGAGATCAAAGCAGATTCTGTGAAAAAGTTTATTTTGTGTTGCTTCATTTCACATATTGTCTATTAATTGATCTCCTGAGTAATTTAAGGTCCTTACAACCTGTCATTGCTTTTGTAATTCCTGTTGTTTTGCTCTGTAATCTGACATTTTTTCTCCCCCAGCTTTTATTTATGAAACAGAAGAAATTGCAATAATTAAGAAGTTTAGTGCTAGGAAGTTTTGTAAAGTTTATGTGTTAATCTAAATGCCTCATCTTTTTCGGTGAGTCAGGCTGACCAGTGAGTTCGTTTTATACCCAGTTCAGTGAAGCTGACATTTTTTTTTATCCTTTGAATTATTTGGTGTTACATGCTTCCAGAAGAGCTGTATTGCTGCTCTGGCTCTCTGCTAAGCATTGCAGATTTTCCCTAATTTTTTTACCCTTTCCTAACATCATGACTGCTTATAAATTTTTCTGCTGTTGTGGCTGTGGTTTGTTTTTCATAGGCCCACACAGTTTTGCTTCATATCACTGTGCACAAATATAGAACCTGGTGCTCAAGCCTTGACCCTTAGCCCTGTTCTCCCTAGACCATAGGAGAATTTTTGGGAATCAAACCAGTCTGGACCTGTTTTATGGCTACAGACATTATTTTACCTCAAGGTACTTTGCCTGGGAGCCCAGTTCATGAGAACCCCAAGTGTTAAAGAGGGTTTTGGGAAGCCATGCAGGCTCTGGTTATAGGTGGCAGGGGGGATGAAACCAAACCTGGTAGTTGAGCTATTCATCTTGCAGCACTATAGTGATTTTCTGTGGAGTAGAAACAGAAACATCCCTCTGGCTGTTTGCTATTGTAAGATTATGAAATAGATATTTGTTTTGCCAAAGAAGACATCCAGGTGCAACTATATCACCAAAGTCTACAGAAAATTTGCACCATGCTTGAAGATAAGGGCCTACAACTGAAAAAGCAGGGCATTTTACCGAAGGACTGTCAGGGTTTGTTTTTTTGTTTGTTTTTTTTTTTTAATTTAGAAAGTCAGTATATGGTATCCAATTTTAGCCAAAGCTTTAAAACAATATTTAATTGCATAAAGATCAATGACAGTGTAAGTAGGCAAAACAACTTGTCACAGTGGTGAGCTTTGCACAGGTGTCACCCTAGAGCACCTGGCCTTTCAGCAGCACAGCTCCCTGATGGAGGGGAGCTGGGTGCCCTCCCTGGCCAGCAGGATTGTTTGTCTCTGCAAATGTTCCACTGCTGTGGGCAGTTTATCTTGAATGCTTTGCCAGATGGGACTTCCACTGCTTTCTTTTCTCTACTGCCCGGGGAGGGTATGCCTTAATTAGAATAAAATAAAGTTAGAATCATGAATTTTTGAGCTGAAATTTGCCCTGATGCTTCTTCAAGGCTATATTGACTGTATATCAAAGTCTGATTTTGCCTACATGCACTTGAGTTATTTGGTTGTCTTGCCTTATTCTGAAGGAGCACTGAATATCTGAATGTGCTGGACTTTTTGACTGTTCATATTTCCCCTCACTTTGACATTTACATTCCTTCAAACCCTCCTTTCATAAGATTCTTGTTCCTCTCTCTTCAGGTCAAGACTCTTTCCACCATACTATGGTGTTGGCAGGCATGTTTCAGGTGCTTCCTGTGCACTGTGATCAGGGAACAATCACACCCTGAAGAATACGAAGACTGACTTGCTCTCCTGCTTCTTTGTCTTTTATGATTTATGGCAATGGTATCTGCTGTAGATCATACCCTAGACCTGCTTCTAACCTACCACCCTGGAACCAGAAGGGCAGGAGATGCTAAGAGATGGCACAAGTTCCAAAACAAATTGGTCTCCATCATAAAAGTTAAAGTCACGGTGGCTGGTGGACAGCTGCTGCCTGGGGAGTCCTGACAAAATTAATACTTGGCTTGAGGGTGTAAATGCAAAAAAAGCCCACCAGGGTGCTGTGAAAACTTTGCATTTTTTATTATTCTTTAAAGATTAATTTCAAATATTCCACTCATTAGTGTCTTTTGCTAGTAAGTCGTTTTGTAAGATGTTGCACTACTGCCAAACAAATCTTTGCTTATTCTGTCCCTGTCTTCACCGGTCATTTGCTGAGCTGTAGTTAAAGGCGGTATTTGTCTATTAACAACCACAAATCTAAGTTATTTTGAAATAATACTACTCTGTTCTTAAGGGAGAGAAGCCTTGGAGCACATGCTTTGTCATGTCTTTGATCATGTCAGATTTTGCTGTGGCTCATTGTATTTTGACATATTTTCCCTTGCTTTTCTTTGTTCCCCTACTGCTATCCTGCAGTGTTTCGCAGTTAATTCTAGCTATTCTTCAGTTCACTTCAGGCACTTTTTTGTTCCAGTTGCTCA
This sequence comes from Petroica traversi, assembly GCA_025920805.1. Lineage (NCBI taxonomy): Eukaryota > Metazoa > Chordata > Aves > Passeriformes > Petroicidae > Petroica > Petroica traversi. The sequence continues at coordinate 25,687,357 of JAHLSL010000022.1, forward strand.
TAATTTTTATTACTTTTCATAACTAGCCCACAGGCTTCTTTACCATGTCTGCTCAGTCAGTATTTTTTTAACATTAACAAGTTCTCTGTCCATATTGAAGAGTTTTCTAGCTCATTGGTGCATTAGGTGGTCAAAATTAGTGCAACTTGTCACACTTGTGACACAACTTCTGCCATTGTAATTTAGATAAAAGCCTTACTCATGCTCGTAAATACATATACCCAGGACATATATAAAAATATAATTGTTGATTCTTTAATCACATTGCTTTGCCCATAGTGCCGTTTTAGTAAATTCAGGATTTTTGCTTCAGTTATAAATTAAACTTTCCTACACAACTAGCTTGAATTTCTTCCTTAGAAATAGCAAGATGTGCCTCTAAGGTAATGACAACCTTTTCTTTCATTTCTACACATTTTTCTAATGATTGGAAGCCAGAGTGTATCTAGCTTGCAAGGTTTTCTGTTTCTTTTTTAAAACTTGATGTACGAAGAGATGATTAGTGTATCCATATTCATATAACTCAAAAATCTATCCTTTTTTCTCATCATCTGCCCCAGAATTCTCTCTGCTGTGACAGAGTGGTTGCACTCAAAATCTTGCACTCAAAATCTTGCCCATGGGCATAGAAGAAGCACACCTTTTATATAAGTAAAGCTAAGAAATTATTAGCAGAACTGAGTGAAGCAGTCTAGCCATCCAGTTAGTCCTGATGTAATTGTTTAAAAAAGAAGGTTAATGCAGTTAAAACATTTATACACTCGCCTTCTAATGCTTACCTCCCAGTGTTAGGCTGATGTCTCTTTCCACTGCTCCTCTGGGTGCTGAGGTTGGAGGGTTTCATACTGGTGGCACTGCTGGGGTGTTAGTGAATTGCCAGCCTCTGGAGTCCTTCTGTGAGGAATATGATGTTTGTGGTAATCCTCACTCCAGGATCAATTTGGGGCCGTTTTTATGTGTCTGCCAAAACCCTTTTACACCTTTGCTCTGTCTGCATTGGTCTGTAGCTCCATATTACACCCAATTTACTACATATGGTGTCTTTTGTGTACGTTAAAACTGTTTCTTTATCTCTAAAACCAGTTCTGTCCAGCTCTAGGTCTGCAATCATCATGTTAGAGCCTTAAACACTACTCTGCACAGAACAACTGCTCCTTACAGCTATCTCTATAAAACTCTGATTCTACTGTACAAAGACAAAACAAAATAAATGTAGACATGTGGTGCCCTTCCTGTTACTCTGACTTGTTCTCCTCTGTTGGTGCTCTTAGCAACCAGTTCACCTGGGTTAAAAGACTTCCAGAACATGAGAGAATAAAAACACGTGGATATAGACTCGTGTGTCTGACAGTCAAATATGTGACAATATACGTCAAATATATACAATGCTGACAAAAAGAACAAAGGGCCAGATTCTCCTCCCTCCCATGCCCCCAAAACAACAAATAAACCCACCTGCAAAAGAAGAAAACCCCAAAACCAAACCAAACCAAACAAACAAACAAACACACCCCCCTCCCAAAAAAAAAAAACAAAAAAACAAAAAAAAACCAAAAAAAAAACCAAAAAAAAGAAAAAGGCTCTGAGATTTTGAAGACATGCACAGGCAATTGATTGTGCAATCTCTCCCAAGAGTAACTTCCAAGAGTAATTGACCACAATGAACTTCCTTGTCCTTAGGAATTGTATGGCAAGTGGTAGATCTGGGAAGCTTTTTTGAAAAGCAATTTTAATACAGTGTTTTGGAGAATTCTTTAAAATAGTATTTTTCCCTCTTTAAAAGCAATTTAGTGTATTTTTAAAATTGTCCTGTGACCCTACTACAAAAAAAACCCCCAGCAAACCAGCCACCCTCCCAATCCTGGAGCATATGTGATTTCTTGTTATATACATAATTCAATAAAGTTAAGCAGAGACTGCCCTGGATGTTTTGCATCGAAAACTGCTTAAATAGAACATAGAAAGCTTTAAAAAATACAAGTCAAGTAATAATAAAAGCTATTATGATTTGTATTATTTTCTTATAATCTCCATAGTGTTATTAATGGTATATAAATCCTTAAATAATAGCAGACAGCTTCAGAGATTGTAAGAATTTATTAAAGATGATTTTTAATATATCATGGCATGGCATTTGGATGAGACTATGAAATATTCTGGAGAAACACACTGTACTGCCATTTCACTGATCTAAGGTGGCAGATGAAAGTCTTGTCATCTGCAGTACCACCTAATCTCAAAGTGAGTGCAATTGCAGAGATGGAGTACGGCAATTTCTAATGTAAAGTTCTGCCTTTCTGAAGGAGCCTATTTACAGTCTTGAGGCCATTAAACTTCTGCCCTGGCTTCTTCAGCACAGCAATTCTGCAATGGGATTGGAGAAACAGTTTGAGATTTATGATTAACTTCTCACTCGTGCTGCAAAGCTTCCTTTTATATTTCTGTAAAACTGAACAAATGACTGCTACTAATGTTGTGCTCATCAGCTGATAAGTGGAGGCCATTTAAGACAGAAATGTAGGATTTAGCTCCAGCTGCTGTTCTAATGTTGCAGAAAGCTTTTGCTGCAGTTCATTAAATTCAACTTCAGGCAGTCACAAAACTGCCAGCTAATTATTTTTTTCTTTCCTTGGCTGAGTGAATCCTGGTGTCACCAATTTCCACTCACAAAATGGAGTTAGAGAATTCCTCATTCTGAAGACTGAAGGAACAAGCAGTGAGGAAAATACCAAAATAATTATCATAAAACCAGGTAAGATGGAATCAGTGGAACTTTATGTCCTACCAGTTTGTCAGACTGTCTTGGGAGTCAGACTCTGTATGGAACATTGCTACTTTGCTAGTAGATCACAGGGCCTTTATTAATAACTGTTAGTTTATATTTTAGGGACTAATACCCAAATTGGAGTTCAGCCCTCTGGTTGAAAAGGAGCAGACCTAAGTAATTTTCCTCAGTAATGTTTACATCAGTTTTAATCTCTATTATCTCAGTAGAAATCAAATTAAATTATGAAAATTTCATTCTGTGGAATATCAAAACTGAAAATGAGATCGAAAATTGTATGGAGATGTCTCTCCTGACCTTGCAGACAGAATATCCACCTGAGCACAGCCCTGTTAACACATGGATGATGATACAAACTTCTTAGAAACTTTCAAACACACCTTGAGATCATCTGACTTTAAGTTGTTGGTGTGGCTTATAGATAAAGTAACTAAAATCAGAGTAAAGTAACTAAAATCATGTTTGTTTAAACTAACACTCCAAATCAGGAAATGTGAATAACCTCCTGCCATGGAGCTGCTCGTGGGATAGGGATTTTGATTGACTCCCGGGCTGATTTACTCTTTAGAGACTTCACAGCCTGAGAATATTTCCAAACTAGTACACTAAGCTTTCATCCCAGAATTCTTGTAAAAAACAATAGATCCTGAGGATTTTAGCTTATGTTAATCATTGTTTATTGTCATATCACAGTCAGGATTTCAAAGAGACACTTCTTCCTTCTGCTATGATTGTACACACAGAGGAAGGAGATCTTACTATGATTTTACAATTAAAATTTACACAAAATGAGTATAAAAAGGGATCAGTAAAGAAAAATGTAAAGTAACAGAAATAGAATGGCATGATTAAAATATGTAGAATTAGGTATCTTCAAGGTTTCTAAATACATAGTTGCACCTTTAGTTCCAGGAAGAGAGGAAAAAATTACTTCAGCCTCCAAATTCACATTTTCAATATGCATATTTTTGCTTTTCATATACTTGTAAGCTGTCAGCTGGCAACTATTGTTGTCTTACTGCGATCTGAAGAGTGAGAAGACACATCAAAAGAAAATTAAGGCTATGAAAGCACCCAGTGCAAATCAGAAAAGTTCCACATAAGGCTGAAATCTGGCACTTGTGTCAAGCAGCAAGACACAATGGGGGCACAGGAAGAAAGTGTTAAGGGAATTGGGTTAGAGTATGAAAGCAGGACACAGTATGTAACCCTGTGTCTTATATGACAATTTAATCGTTTTTATATGGCACGATTTGTGTAAATTAGTTTGGGTTCAGCTTGGGAGAGGATTTTGCAGGACTTCATAAAATAATCTGTCAGTACTGGACCACCAACAAACTGAATGTCAAGTCACAGAACTGTTAACTAAATTCTGGTCATGGGCTCAAATCACATTGCTGTTTCCATATAGGTATCTTAATGAGCAGCACTGTGAAGAGTTAAGAAGCTGAGAATTAAGTCACATTTTGACATGTATAGGTAAGAGAGAGGGTTTGCTATTATAATTATTCAGAGAAGGAAAAAATTATATTTGCTTTCAAATGAAACACTGAAATTGTGATGAAATATTTTTTATTTGTAAGTTAAAACTGATTGAGAACCAATTTTCTGCCATTTTAAAGACATGACAGGCTGAAGGATACTTTTGAAAATAAGAAAACCTCATGCATTTTATAATTTCATTTTCAGAATATAATTCTAACAAATTTAAGGTCTCGGTTCTGAATAAAACCCACAAAATATGATAACATATGTGGGAACCTCTAACACCTCATCTATAAATGGACAAACACCAAATCTTATTTTCTCTGAAAAGATAACCATTTTTAGATAGATGAACCCATAATGATAATTAAATAGGTTCAACCTTGAACTGTTTGAAATGCAATTTCTTTGAAAATGGAAAACAACAAGAGGTATGATCATGGATTATGACCCTGTGGCTAAGTTTTACCTTTACCATCGTGACAAATCAAAGGACTTTTTCCTTGCCTACAGGGGGTCCAAATTAGTCCTGGGGCTCCCAGCAGAGCCTTAAGAAGGCTGGAAGGGTCAATGTCCAGCACTGCCAGGTGTGAGTATAGCCATAGGTGGATGTTAACACTGCCACCTGACACTGCTGTGCTCTCATGGGGCTCAGTCCTGCCCCAGAGCAGGGACAGTCCCATTCCTGTCTGTCTGACAGCAGAAAGAGGAATGGCCTCTGCCCAATGCCACTTCAGGTGTCCCTCAAAGTGACCCTTCCAACTTTTCAGACTAAGCAGGACTTAGAAAAGATGCCTGTTTACAAAGGGATGTGGAGATGCTTCACCAGAATGTCACCACAGGAAACACCCTCCACTGACAGAGACACTGCCCAAATGAAGGTAAGCAAAATTGCACACCCTCAGCCCCTGCTGAAAAATTAATGATCAGGCAAGCAGAGACTAAGAGACACATGCAAATATACCCACCCCATCCCTACCTCATCCCCCAAAAAATGCAAATACTTCTCCATCTGCCTAGTCATGATCTGCTTTTGGATAGACAGCCAGCTTTCCTGTATTAAAAAAACCCAACAAAATAAATCAGAAGATTTAGAGATAAAATTTTCTGAAGCTAAACTGATAGTGATGCCAAGCAGATCCTGAATGGCTGCTCAAGCTGACTCCTGGGTCAGCAGGATAATTTTCTAGATCGAATATTGTAGGTCTTCTCATTACTAGAAGGCTAAAACATTTACAAGCTTATCCAAGTCTTTTGATTTACCTCTCAATTCATGTCTTTTCATTACACTAATACTAGAAAATCATATTCTCCTGTAATGTTTTGGGATTTTTTAAAAAATAAAGACTACCTTCCCCATTAATCTAGAAGTCTTGCAAACAGTTGCCGAAGTCCTACCACATTTTCTTTACTGAATGTGAAGAATCTATCATCATCATCATTATACCACAGCTAATTCTCTAAATTTAAATGAGAATTTAAATTTTCTTCTCTCAGACATTTTTAACTGGTTATAAAATTCTGCCTGTATTGAATTATACACATTTAAATGATCTAAAAATTCCTTTATTTCTCTGTTAGGTTGTAAGTGGGAATTCAAGACCAATGCTTCTGTGATTTTACTGTGGATTCCAATAGGAGAAAATTTACATAGGAGTTACTTGTGAAAATCCTGAAATGCCTTGGAAATCAGAGTTGTGTGCTCTCAAAATTATGTTTAAATCTTTTAGGGCTTATACTGGAATGGTTATTGGGGAAGTAATAACTACTGAAAAAGGACAAAACCCCCACGATCTTGTGTGTAAATTACCCAGCAGAATTGGACATGAAAAAAATTGAGTTTTGGAGAACACAGAATATGAGCAGTTATGAAAAAATGTGAAGTGTCTTCTTTCCTTCTTGTGCAGGGACAGTGACAGACACAGCTTCACTTGAAGTGAATAGATGTCTTTTAGTGAGATTGACCCCTTATTCTCCACAGAAGGGTTGTTTTTTTCTAATATACAAATGGCAAGGAAGGAAATTTTAAATACCATTGATTTATTTATTTCCTATTTATCAATCAACTAAATATATTTTGTGAATTTCCAAGTCAACTAGGACTGTAGCAACAGACTTGATTGTTACCATAGGATCAGAATGTATTTTTCTTTTTAAAGAGAAAGACTAATTTTTAACAATATGTCTGCTAACACCTTTCAGAAAAGAAAAAAAATAAAAAAGAGACTGTTTAAAGGTGATCATATTTTAGGGATCTGGCTTTTATTGTTACTCTATCCCAGCATAGTATACTACACGTATTAAAAAAAGACATTAAATGATTTTGTGTTTATATTTATTGTCAGCAATACATCAGTTATGTAAAAATAACCCAGATGAAAATGTAAGACTTGTTACATTTTCCCATCATCTGTATTAACTGAATAAAGCTTAGTGACAATATACACAAATTTGCAATAGTAGTTGAACGTAAACATTTTGTGCATTAAAAAAGAAATATACATAATTTAAAAAATAAAAATGCATTACACAATTTACAAATTAACATTAACCAAAAAAAAAAAGGTAAACATTCCTCAGACAGCTGCGTCCTCATTCTACAAAATAAATATTCAAGTAAATTAAGTTAGGCAAAATAAACTCTTAACTCTTAACAATTTACATAAAGGTAAAAAGACAGATTTCCATTTAATTCAAGGTATATTTTACAGTGATTTACACATAGAGTTTTTAAATTGGTCTCTTCAAATTGTAAGATTGGGAAAACATTTTTATTACATTTTGGCAGGAGGAAGGGGGTTTCAAAATTGATGCCTTATACCAAATATAAACAAGCTTGTGCAGTTGCATCAAAGCTTCAAAAAGGAACTGCTCCAGGACTCAAAGCAGACACAGTAAGCTAGAAACTACAGTTTTTAAAAGGAAAATATAAACCACCACATCAACAGGAAAATATCTACTTTGCTATTTTCTGAATGGTTTATTTGATCACTGGAAACATTACTTTCACAAACTAATAATCTACAGTAGTGGCTGCTTTAGGCACTGGATTTGAAGAAGCACTCTTGATTTTTAAAGCAAATTGCTTTTCATTTATACTGATAATTCACATATTATTTATTTCCATTTCAATGCTAGAGGGCTTAATCACCTTTGCAACTTTTAGATTTACATAACATTTCAGCCCTCCTTACAAGCTAGTATTTTTTTCTTGATAATGAGGGAAGCCATTCTGGCTTCAAATTTCCATGCACTTTGTTCATAGAAAAAATAATAATAAAATGCACTCTAGATTTTAAATGCAGCACTAGTATGATGCAGATGTGCACCAGATATTCACTGATCAGATATAAAATATAACACATACTAAAATACTTGCATGGATTGCAAAGGCCAAACATACTTAAAAAACCCTCCTATCTCTTTGTTTGTCCATTTAATATGGTAAGAAAAAGGAGATGTCAGACCTCTAACTTCAAGCCATTAAATGCTTAGGTTTAGGACATAAAATTCTTCAAGGCAAGAACCAGGCAACAGCTCCTGCTAAGACCAGCCAGTGTCATAAATAAAGATGACTCATTGCCAATGAAAGAAACCCTGCTCCCTCAATGCCCTCTTGGTCCAAAACTATTTGACAACACATAATCAGACTTTTAAAAGAACAGAAATCATTATTAAAATCTGCCCCTACATGAAGTCATCATTAATACTTTATATAATTTTTCCATGGTTTTTTTTCTAGGTCTGACAAAAGAAGAACCAACCAGGCTTTTCTTGCTTTCTCAAGAAAGCTGAAAATTAACATTATCAAGATTTGTATTTTTGTAATGGATCTTTTCAAAGCCATGTAAGACTGAAGACTCCAGTCCTGAACACATATATCAATGAAACATTGCTGTGGCAGGGAGCCACAAAACTTCATCCATTGCAGTAGGATCAAGGTATAAAATGAGAAATTAAACCTGCACCAAAGATTGTTACCATTGTTCCTCTGCTCATCATTCCCATTTGGGGAATAATTACGCAGTGGGAGGAAGGCAATTTTCTTGATGCAGTAACACCACACTGATAGTATGTCAGCTAAGTTAAAACAGGACCATAATCTCTTTTGAACATCCACAAAATGCTCATTGGTTTAAAAAATTACATAGAACAAAGGTGTGTATTTTTAAGAACTTTTATTACCCACTGATGTCCACAAGAGTCTTGTCATTTCTTTCAGTGGATCTGGGCCAAAGTTTGCAAAACTAATTTCATTCAGTGTGCAAAAACTGGTGCTTCTTGAGTAAATAGTGATGAGTAGGCAGAAGTGGTTTAGGTTATAAAAAAGACCTGAGAACCTAATATTGAACTTTATATAACAATTATTTTTGAGAGGTTGCCTGATAAAGTTTTGTATTGCTTAGTAGTGGCACAGTCACTTGTATGTTCAGGCTGCACACAGAAGCCATTTGAGGAGAATAACCCTTCTCAGGTCATGGATCATTCCGTAATAGGCATGTCACATGAGTGGCAAGTCAATGAGCTTCCTGATGGAAGGCTAACACTGAAAAGCCATAAGCATGGAACAGGTTAACAGTGAGTTTTCATACTGCCAGAGTTTTTTAAGAAGTCGTGAGTATTAAAATGGCAGAACTATTGATCTTATTGTTTACTTGCCAGTACACTCAGGAGTTTAACTGAGTAATTAAGAGTGTATCGAATTATCCTAATTAGAAAAGACAAAATATCTCTGAGTATTGCACTGCCAGTAACAGTGAAAAAGCTCTCGTTAACAGAAGGAAAGAAAAGCAAAACCATTTTATTTCAGTTGAACAATCAGAACACCTTTTCAGACAAGAATTATGTCCCTCAGGATTACAGGGCGACCACTTTTTCTTTTCTTTTTTTTTTTTCTAACAAAGTTAACAAATATAAAAAATCTAGTCATAAACAGCCTTCAAAGTACAATTAGAAACCAGCAGGATAATCTATACCAGTATAGGTAGATGGGGCAAGAAACTGGACACTTGTATTACTGCCATGGTGTGGAGCACAAACGGCTGCTGTGGTGAAGAACGATGGGTACAGCACACGTCGTAGCCGAGTCCATCCCGTCACAGTCCCAACTGAACACTACTCTCTTCAGGATTCAAGACCTGTCTACTTGACACTCCTTGCACAAGATACATCATTATCCTTTCTGAAAAGAGGCAGTTTCTATGGCAATACTAGTTAAGTGCATATCATGCTGCACTAATATAGTGCAAAAATTCGCCTTACATGTAGCAAAAAAGATGCAGGCAACAGTTTGAGTTAGAGAAAGTAGAAACGTATTGTAACATTTACAGCAGATATTTTTTTTTTCCAGACAGCAACCACTAGAAAATAGTGAATCTGAGAATGCCTCCTTTCTGGATGTACACATGAGGCCTTTACATTTTGGAGTGGTAACAGGACAGAATTTTGCAAGTGAGTCATTGCCCTCTGAAACGCAGGTTAACACAAGTTATCATCAACTGGCAAACTGTTGAACTTGCTCCCAGTAAAAGTTAATATTGTACTAAGCACTAAAATGCTCTTCATCACATACATAATCTGATAGAATAATACATATGTTTCAACGGAGTATATGTTATGTTTGAATATAAAGAGTCATAGACAGCTTGGTACAAACTCGTCATGCGTACTGATTTACTTGGTTAATGATGCAGGGGCTTCCAAGTGTTAATGCTGTGTCTGCTACAGTATTCTGGAGGCAGAAGTGGTGCTCCATTTTCTCAGACTGAGAAAACACCACAGATCTCCAACTGCAGTGCCTATTGACATGATTCTGCCCAATTTCTCAGTGCTGATGGTTTAAAGTAAAGCAATAATACCTTGAGTAACAGTAGGTATTATGAAATCCATCCTTCTTTATCTATGGTGCAATTACAAAAAAGAAAAATTCAAAACACTTAATCCACTCCATAGAAAATCCCTGTGGCTTTGGACACCTTCTGGTTTCATTCTTATAGTTTAGACTCCATTTTTCACCATGAGAAGCTGTATTTTACATGTCTGCGTCTCCATCATAAGCCAAGGTTAAAGGTTTCAGTCGGTTGTTCTGCCTTCTCTGGGGCTTCTTTGGCTTTTTGCTGAAACAATAAGATAATTTTTAAACAGAACAAGCAACTAATAACATACAAAAATTTATTTCAGTCTTAAATGAAAGATGAGCATGTTGAAAATTCATTCGGTTGTTCGTTCATAAAAGCTGCAAGACTAAACTGGGATCACTAATTATCTCTTTATCAACCCAAAGCAATATCTAATTCAAAGCTCAATTGTTAAGAAACAAGCTGTTATGGTGCTGATGTGACACGATGAAACCCTTGGCAGGTACTCCTACAACATCACTCACTTTTCAGAAGAATTCGGAGCCTGCCATGCAATATTTGGTCATGTAACAAAGCTGCAATCAAGTTCTTTTAAAATATGTGACTCAAATATTAAACTGCTCTTGACACATCAAAGGTTTCCACAGGAAAGGTCCATCTTTTGATTGGTTTTATCTCATTAATACTTGCTGGAATGACTACAATTAATTCTAGATGTTATAATCAAACCAGTCATTAGTAACAGAGATATGGTTGCTTGCCACAACATTTCTTATCAAGCCATGAATTAGATTTTAATCCAGCAGTATTTCCAATCCAGTTGATATAGGTTTAAAAAATTACCAGGCCAAAGGAAAATGAATTTTTATCCATGCTTTAGTACTTGTCTTCTTTTAGAGTGTAATATAAGCATTTCTTTAAATCAGGCCTGTGCATCCTCAGTCTTGTTCAAAATCTTATCTCAGTATGTCACTTAGGCTGCTCAAATCTGAATCTTTTATACAAAACCTTTTGTTACAGTGACTTGCAGTAGCCACAGATTCTAGTCCAAAAAATCGGCAGCACAGTTGAATGCTAATGGATTTCCTTTTCCTCACCCACCTTCCCCTGCAGAAAAGCAATCAACCAACAAAAAAAACCCACCAAAAAACCGAAATCCATCCAAATGAATTTGTATATTACCTAGACAGAAGTGAGGCTTTGGGCAAAGTTTAATGAATGGCAAACATACCCAGAAGCCCCCCAAAAGCCTACTAATGCAGTCCAGCCAAGAATCTGATGCATATGACCACACTTCCCTCACCTTTCACCTGTACAGTCATCTGGATCAGAAATTCCAAAAAGGATCTAGAAGACTTCAGGGAGCACGTTCTCAAAGGCGACTTGTTCCAAAAAATTTTGTGTATTAAAAAGATGAGAATGTTTTCAGGTTTTTTCTGGTTGTGTATTTCTATATCTTGTCAAACATAAAATATGACTTGCCTGGTTACTAAACTTCTTTCTTTCTATTTCTCTCAGCATTTTTCTATACAGACACAATAAAATCATTCTGGATACTGTATATAACAACCAAGATAAACTGAGCAAAACTCAACTGTACACTAAGCTACCCATATTTGTAAGTTCTTCTACCTTCAGAAGAGCATGTAGTGATCTAGAGTACAACCACATTCTTCTAACCTAAGTTTGGACAAACTGACACAGGAAATTAAACACTGCAGGTCACACAAGTGCCTGTAGTTTCTATAGCAGCAGATGTAAACATTTGCATTACAGTCTGTGAGGGGACTGTTTTTTTATAAATAATTAAAGAACTCACCAGGCTAAATAGATCATAGAAACAATAAAGATGAGTAAAACAAATGCACCAGCAGCTACACCATAAACCCAGGTCTTCAGCTTCCCATCTAAAAGGAATGAATGTTAGTCAGTAGTGTTTGAGTTAGTCTTGTTGAAATATTAGTTCTGATATAGCATAGAAATACTTTAATAATCCAAAATAAATGTCTTCACTAGCAATTACAGTTTAATCAACAGTAAATATTAAATAACTGAGCAAGGACTTATCTGTGCTCTGCTATTCAGTTGAAGTCAGGATAATCCAAGTGGAGCTGAGATCTGGGGCAGAGGCAGCAGGTGAGATACCCAGAAACTCAGCTCTGGTCCCTCTGGCAGAGAGTAATCCCTCAGTGTGATCACAGGGCAGTGCATCAGACTGGGACTCATTTAGGATCACTTCCTACTCTAGCTCTGGTAAATCAATCTGCCTGTTATTTTTATTCTTGTTCCTATTTACTTTTATATTTTAAATATCCTTAGCATGCTATGCCTCATCCATACCTTAACTGCACATACACAACTTTTATTACTGCATAAAGTAGTAAGCAACATTTTTAAATTTTTTCCCTACCAAATGCAAGTTTTGTTGTCATAAATAACTTCTCCTCACAGAATAAAAATACACAAAAAAGACAACCTATGCTCATAAATAAAACAACTGTCTGTTTTTAATAAGGACTATATTTATACGCAGTCTGAACAGTTTTTATTTTGGACATGATGTCCCTGCAGGCTCAGGCATACATACCACTCTCCTTGCCTCAGATGCACCCATGTCTGCCAAGAAAAATGATTTGGCTTTGTCTGTGGGGTTTTGCTCCGCCCCCAAATAATCATGTCACAGCTAAAGGTGATTGCATGCTTTTTGACTCACTACTTTTATCCAACTCATTTTTCAAATTTCTAAATGGCTTTTAGCAAATATTGTTTTCCGAGGGTGAGCTAGCCTTGTTGCATTTCCTTGACAATAAAAAAAAAAAAATCTTCATTATAAAACTTAATTATTTCATTTACAAGTGGTACAAGATTTATTTCATGTAGTTGTGTATATTTTCAATGGAAGCAAATACAGCTAAAATCTTTCTGACCAAACACTTTGTGCTTCTCATTAGCTCTGTAGAACCAAAAGACATCAGCAATGCAGCTTCTATTTCACCAATAATAATAACAGAAGTTAAACTAAGAATCTTTGGTTACACAGTAGTGCTCTCCATTGCCATGCAGTTAAACTCAGGCTTTCTGGTCTGTAGCAATGTAAAGTCATGCAGTCATATGGACAAGTTATTCAAGACTAATCCATATAAAAAAAAATTATCTTTGTTATCTTAATCAACCTAATGAAACATTATAACTGATAATAACTGACATAACCAAAATAACTGATCCATGAAAAATTAATGGAACAGTAGATTTCACCTGACATATCCTGTGATGTGATATCAATTAGAGGAACTCAGACTTTAGGACTGCTAAATAGGTTAGTTTCCTCTCTCTCTGGCTTTTTTCCATTGGTAAATGTAAGAGGTTTAGTTTTTTTCAGGTTGGCTTCTTTTAAAATAGTAACATCTTGAAAAAAAAGGCTGGCAATACCTTGTATACAGATTTATTTGTTTTTGTCAAAGCAAGGAAACCTGCTAATGAGGTCATTCCTATTATGCAACTACTGACATCTAACTCAGGCTTTCTGAATTCCCTCTGGGTAAATTATTTCTAAGTATGCAAGAGAATTGGCAGCTCAGACTCATCTGTTTGTGCTAACACCTCAGCCCAGACAACTGAAGAAGATAGTTTTAATACCTTCCTTTCTGGAACTGTGATGTAATTTGTGGAAGAAAATGGAGTAACTATTTTAAATCTAGACTTAGAAACTGTGAGGAAAGGAATAAACATGCCAGGGTAAATTCAAACCTTTCTAATAGATATCCAATCCTGAAATAAAACAATCAAGCCTAAATCTCATGTGAATTGGAAACTATTCACTTTCTCTCACACTTGCTCAAAACTTCACTGCATATAGGTTTATTGAGTATGTTTGGGATTATCTGAACAGAGCTATGTCTCCTTCCTAACTTGAATTACATAAAACTAGTGAGTTTTCATGAAGTTTCTTAACTGCATCTTGCTCCAGAACCATCCCTGAGCTCACATGAGATCTACTTTCCTAAACTGTTGAAGCTAGTCTGGTATTTGTTTATTGTTGTCACGCTGGCTGCTACAACACACCCTCTGGCATTTTCAGGAGGAGTTAGCTAAAATGATTAAATGATGACATATTTGGTAAGATGCTAGTTTTGAAAAGAGGACCAGAAAAGTTTAATTTTCTAATTTTTATTGTTGATTAAAGTACTTGGAGTAAAAAACATTTTATTGCAGGTATCAAAAATAATATCAAAGTACAAATAATAGTAAATAATAGTAGGACTAATAGGATCTAACAAAAGTATTTCTAATTTCTAACTCAAGCATCATTTAATCAGCTTATTAGAAATTTTTAAATAAATCTCAACTTGAAACATCTTATGGATTATGCATGTAAAGATAGTGCTTTCAATTCTGCAATAAAAATATCCAAAAATCCTTTAGAAATAGATGACCACCCTAATACATAAATGTAATAGTATATTAAGACCTATGTGATTTAAGAGACACTTAAGATGATACTGAATTGCTCTCTTCCATTTTAATAACATTCTGGATAAGTAACATCTCCCTTTACGTGGAAGTTTTTAGAATTAAAGTTTTATTTATCTAAAAATTTAATAGCACTAGGAAAAATTTACTGACATCTGATTACATGATGGACTTATGAAGCATTTTGTATGAAAAAACTCTCATATTTCTCGTATTTCACACCATCCTTGCACATAAGTCTTTGCTCAGCTCTAAAAGACATGGTCCATCATAAGGACTTGTAGACTTAGAGCATGCATATGCTAAATATCAGAATATGGTTAGCATTTGACTAACACGAATTAGTTTCCATATGGCTATGTCAGAAAAGCTTTAGCATACCTATACTGACTATTTTCCTACAATTTATGCTATGGCTGCAAATTTTAAGAAGCCTTTACTCCTTGCTACCTTTTCATTCCTTTGTCAACAGAATTATTGGTTGAGACACCATAATTTAATATACTAGCTTGCACCTTTGCAGCAAACTCCCTTCTAAAGTCACATTTCAAATAGCTTCTGTGAATTTTAACAGGTAGAATGGCTAAAAGGAAATCTGCAAATTATGATGTCACTAAACATATTGATGGGGTAGTGAGAGGGCTAGGGGTTTACTTATGTCTCTTCCTTTGTTTTCAGTGAGAGTACCTGCTTGCCTTCTTAAATGAACAGTCAGGGTTTTTTTCTGTCTTCCTAGATATACAAAAACATAAGTGCCAGACCCTGCAGCAGTACTTCGCACTAAGAACTGCTCATTTCATAACTTCACCTGGCCCAAAAGGCTGTAGAAACCAGGTCCTTCCTCGTCCTGACTGGTTACTGGAGGGCTGGGTGGGGTTCACAGCTCGACTGGTTTTCACATCTCCCTTTTTGTCCTCCATGGTGGGGATCACCACCACTGGGATGAGAGTGCACTGCTCGAGTGTGCCATCAGAGGACATCACTTCAGTGTATCCATCTTCACAACTGCACGTTCTAGTCTGTAGGGAACAAGTGTTTTACACCGTGTAGCAGAAAAACAAGGTTTTCTGTGAGCTACAAAGCACAACAACATGGATGACTGGAAGAGAAGACTGTTTTGATGAGTGCTAGCCTGGAGAGTACCTCTTCATATATTGTTATGCAGGTTCATACCATACCAACAGAGATTATTTAACATTTAATTGAAAGGCAGAAAAACGTGCAAGGTGGCTTTTAACAAATCCGTGAAAATCCCTGAAAATATTTTTTGTTGGCATGATCTCTGTAATCAGGAGAAGTGTGGGAAGGCCTCATGGGGATGTTGTATGCTCCAATGCAGTAGCACATACCTCACTGCAGTAAGCGTGGGGTTGGCTGCACGGTGGGTTACATGACCTGTCAGCATCTGGTTGGCGCATCACTAAACAGCCCCCTGTAGGACAGAAAATCATATTTTCACATGGAAATGCCTCACCACTGATGAAATTACTGATGTCATTACTTGCTGAGGTATATCATGGATGACAATCTTGTTGCTAATTTGAATGTAAGAGTCCTACATTTATTCCAAGGTGAAGGAAAATCAGAATCAAGTATTTTCTTATATGTAGAGTAAGGGTACAGAAAATGTATTTAATTTCATGTGCATTTTAGATAAATATTTGGCAATGGAGCCTTTTGTTTTCCCCTTTGTTCATTCAATAGATTGCCCAAAAACCAATTTAAATGCTTTGTTGTACTCAAGGGAACACATTTGGGTCTCTAGGGCACTCCTTATGACTTAATATATTAGAACTGTGGCCACAATATAAATAAAAGCATCATTTTTATTTATATATTTTCCTATTGAACTGAAAACAAATTACTTATTCTGTTTATGAAATGATACTTGTTTTTTTGCTGCTACTGGGTCACTTTTACGCATGCCTTTATGAATCAAGGCTTCATGCTAATCTGAGATTTATGAAAGGAAAGCAGATTTATCAGCAAAGCATGTACTGAGTGTTACAATACTGATGATATTGTGGGTTTCAGTCTTTTCTCTTTTTATACAGACCTAGTTTTCATTTCTACAGCTTTAAAAATAGTGCAGTTATTGTTATGGACCAATACATGCAATCAGGCTTTCACCATCATTTCAGCCAGAATGACTTAAAAATACATTTAGAATCACTTTGAATTTACCTGTGTTTCCTTTTAGCTTATAGAAGTGGGACTATGCACCATATTGTTTAAAATTAATACTGCTACAGGACAACTCATCTTGCATCTCCCAAATCAATACCATTTTGATACTGGTGTGATATGATGATGAAATCCTGATAGCTGAGGTTGGTCACAACCATAGCAGATGCAGTTAGTTGTGGTTACGTAGATCCAAGTGTTAACAGGATGGCTGGTGAAGAACAAAGAAAACCCTGCTGGTTGCCATAAGTTTTCCCCACCCCCAGAAAAGAAAATCATACATCCTAGCACAATTCACATGCCTGTGGGAATCTATGTAATAAAATATCAGTCATCCAGGGAAGCAGAAGGAAAGAGTTGCCTCATCGCCCATTGGAAATAACACCTTCAAGTAAAAAAGAACTATTCAGCACAATGATATTATGCAATTAGGTAAATAGAAAAAGACCTTGAAATACCAACAGAACTCACAACAATTATTTAGTAATGTCTGAATTAAAATACACTATGTTAGAGCCAAATGTGCAGGAATAAGGCTGACAAGACATGATAATCAGAGATATGGATTGCTTCTGAAACAAAATAGGTAATCTCAATTTAAATCTAGGTGTGTCTATCACATTTATGACCTCTTAAATACTGTAGTTTATATAAAACACATTCATAAAATGTACAAATGTAAATTAAAATCTGGTATACTACTATATATTTAATATAGAGAAGTTCTGTTACATTATATATTAATAGAAAATTATATTTAAGTGCTGTGTTTGAAAACTATCATAAAACCCATGAAAACTATAGTTTTGCATTTAACAGAAACGTATGAAAAATATAGTTTTGTGTTGCATGGAGACTGATGAGTGCATGTTCTGGAATATTCCATTAGTCTTCCTTTCGAATCAGAAAGTTACCACAGCTTTAAAGCCATATCCAAACAAACTGAAAAAAAAAAGAGATACTACATAGGTCTGCGGTTTGTCTGCCTTGGAGGTCCCATTATGAAAAATCTGCCAATAGCACATAGTCAGACATTTTCTTTTCTTGAATTTATCACATGGCTGTATCCAGTCACATCAGAAGAAATTACTATTTTCATGTGACTGTGATTTATGAATACATTCTGATTTTAACATCGCAGAGCCATAATCTCTAAGATGCTATTTACTTCAAATCCTACAGGACCTTTCATAGATATATTAATCTCAGTAAGAATTCTTACATAGAGTTTTACTTACCATAGAAACCTCTCAGCTAAGCAGGAAGCAATCAAGGTGCATAGATAATGCCCTGTTGGATTTCTTGTGAAAAAGATGTGTTTTAATAGTCCTACACCACAAGGTAAGATTTGCAAGAGGCTTTGAGCTATTATTTCAACACCTTGTAAAAACAGTACAAATATTTTATTTCTACTGTTAGGTCCGACAGTAGTGGTGAACTCCATCATCAAGAACTATTGCGATGGAAATACATAAATAACAGTTCCCCTTCTGTGACTGACCTGACAGCAGCTGACATTGAGGATGTGCTTACAGTCTCTGGGATTCTTTTACTATCACTTGGTCGGATACAAAAATTATTTAAATAAATGCATAATTCTTAGCTTAACCAAATTCCTATTGTCAATATATAAACCCATATAAATAGATTAATATGAAGATTTTCTTCTGAAATATAAGTCATTCTTAACTCATATTTTTTGTGCTCTCACTTGTATAAAAAGTCACTCCATCCCATAGCAGTCCACGTCGTATCCTGATACAGATTTATGGCATTGAAGTAAAGAAATAAACTTATATTAGCACATTTATTGAAATTTTATATTTTGTAACTTTAAGGAGATGCATTGCATATGGATGATATTATCAAGCTCTGCAACTATCTCTGCCTTTGTATAGGCACTGAAATGACCTGTAATACATATAGGTTTTATTTTTTGTAGGCCTTGAAATCTGCAACCCTACATTTAGAAGTGTAAAGATGCTACGGTAAAAAAACCCCAAACATGGACAATGTAAAACATTTCAGGTCAACTACAGAAGATAATATTTATATTTACTTTTAGTACTACATACTGCATGATTCTAGAAAAGAAATCACATTTTTAGTATGCAAAAAGATAATGATTTTGATTCATACACCAGGAAGTGGTTTTGCCAGATCCTTTTAAATTTTTTCCCCCAGTTTGTTGGGAAAACACATTATCCACCTGTTTTATTTGTGTGTATAAGAAGAGTAGTTACCTGTGACGTTTAAACCGTCTGACCTTTGGCACCAAACAGTCCGAGAAGATCCCTTCCATGGGCTTGCCATCCACTTGTACTCATAGCACTGGCCATCTGCACAGAGAACATTAGCATTTCAAAAAATTTGGTGACAAAGTTTTAGACAAACACAGGCAGCAGCCACCCTCATCCACAGACCATACTTGTTTTTTGGCTACCTTCATTATGACTAATGGCTTGTACAGTTAAGTAAGCCCCTTTCTCCTTCATCCAGCACTGCACTGCCCACGTCAAACTCCCAGGGTCTCCTGCACTTACTGGACACACAGAGAATAGACCAGATGTGTCCCAGACACTAACTAGGATTATGAGCAAGCCTAAGGTAGTTATCGGGTTAAAGAAATGTTTCTAATAGCCTCATAATGGTTGTGGCCCATCTGCTGTGCAATACTTATTTAGGGATCAGGTTCCTTTCGTGGTAACACTGAGCTACAGTCAGTGCTCCAGTGCTTGGTGAAGTGGCCAGGGCTGCATCTGGCTTCATGTCTCAGCTCTTCTGTGCATATCTTGTATGGACTGGGATGAATCATGAAGTCTTTCTGCACCTTAGCTCTCTATTATGAATATAAAATTTTTTTTTGTCTGATCTGGCCTCTGAATGGGAAAGAAATGTCTGTAAAGGAAACGGCTTTACTTAGATAATTTGTCTACTCCCAGTGGTAAGCATGGCTGAGACATTTTAATGACATTGTCATGCAATTAACCATTCAAAGGGTAGAGAGAAATCAAAATCTAGTTATGAATCAAAACTCAGAGATTTCTTTTTGTCAATGTTACTAAGCATATAAGCAAACTGTTTGTCCCATATAAAAATAAATGTCATTATTAAAAAACATTCATTCTAAAGGGGTAACATATGATAGTTATCACTTGAAATTTTTTGTTTACAGCCGATAGATGGAAAACAAAAATTTAAGTGCATATGTGTCCATCAAATTTACATTTGCCTAAAACTGATACCATGAACAGAAAGAAAACAAAATTAGGGTTTGTCCTGGGTTGGCCATATGACCTGTTTGTATCCCCAGTCGTCCTCTTGCTTATGCTGGACATTAAGTTCCGCAGTTTTTGGACATTAAGTTCTTCTGGTTTTTTTTTGTCTTACATAAATGAGCCTTACATATAATTTAGCACTTACCATTGCAAGGTCTTGTTTCCAAAGCCTGTTCTGGACAGAGATGTTGATTCTCTAAGTCCTGAATGATCACTGCTCTAGATCGGACTTGTATTCCTCCAAAACCAAGATCCTCACCATTAACACAGGTTAGCTGGCAAAGGCTCCATTCTGACCACTCTCTTAAGTAACAGTCCCCTGTCAAAGAGAAATTTTATAAGATGAATGACCATTGTATGGGAAGAGTTTTTTGTACTGAATATGTCTCTAAAATGTCCAAATACAGTTTCTAAATTTTCCTTCTTTTTAGTTCCTTTCATTCCTCTTTTTAAACTTGACTCATAGTTAAGAGAAGATAAAATTTTGATACTATATGAATGTATGTGTCATAGAAAATACTACATATAAAGAGTCTATAAGGGTCTATTTGTTCTACAGCAGTTTCAGTTTCTTGTAGCATTCCCACGAGATCACCCTCATTATGAATCTCTTTGCAACGCTCCACCCAATGTTTATACATTTTAAGATATTGTGCATTGTATGTCTTATGCTAAATTTACGTATCTTTTTTTCTCAATTCATCTTTGATCTTAGAAACACTGTCTAGTATTAAAAAAGATTAATTATTTTTTATTCCCATGTAGATTTTCTCTAAACAGATGATTGGAAGCAGTAGAAGAAACTGATGGAACATTCTTTGCAAGAAAGGGAAATGAAAACATGATTAAAATGTCTGCTATCGCTATTTCTTGTTAGTATAATAGATCTGTAGAATTATATAGTGTAAAACTCAAAAATAAAATTATACTAATGACACTAATTAGCACAATCAGATAAACAACATTTAAGGAAGATCTGAGGCACAACACAAAGAAAACATTTTGTTAAAACTGCAGTTGAAAATGAGACTAGACTGTGCATAAATTCATAAATAAACCTCTTAGTTCTCATTATTTTAGTGAGAAAGTCATTAAAAATTCACGCTACCTTGCATTATACTGATGACAGATATAATCAGTACTGTGTTGACCAGATGCCTGATTAATGAAAGAATTTTATTTGCCAACCTTGGGAAAGCATGCAAAAAAATGAATAATTGACGAACTGATGTATACATAATAGGAAAACAAGCAGTGATTTTTGGAAACATTAGCTGGAGCGTATCATTAGCACATCCCCACAGGGCAGTTATTCTTGCTGGCTAAATGTGGGATTGGTGAAGAACAGGTCCCTGCTCAGAAAAATTTTTAAAGCAATAAGTAAGCAGCTATAATTTTTTTATAAAATTCACTAATATGAAAACATAACTACTATCTTTGTAGTCTTCCAGCTTCTATTTAAGAAGTAAAAATACATGAAAATCACACAATTGGAATGCTTTGTAAAAAGTAGTGATGTAAATCTCTCAATTTTTAATAATTTCTATGCACTGAGAGAACTTTACCTTCAGTCCAATCTCAAATGACCTGGGGAAAAAATTCTGGGAACGAGGAGAGTTCCAAGAGAACAAAAATAGAGTACTGGTATGAAATGATAGCTAGAGCTGAAGGATGAAGGAGATAATCACCTCTTCTGAAGATTCGACATTAATGGCTACAGAACAACAGCAATATACATCAAATTCTGCTAGTAAGTGTTTGGAATGAACTGGAGGGTTTTACTGGAAATTAAACAGCTCTTATATGCTCTTAATACTTCTCTGTATGAGCATCATGGATATGATATTTCATAACTACTCCTTTAGATTCAGTTCACAAAGACAATGATAGTGCATGTCACATTCAGAAAAAAGAAAAAAAATAAGACACCCATAAAAGGCATCAAGTTTTTAGTTACTAGTAAAAGTAACAAAATTGTTGGGTAATCTATGCACCTAACACTAATATTTAGCTGTAAACCAACACTCTTTCTTATAAACACAGGTTTTATTTAAGTAGATTTTGTGAAAAAAATACATATATCTTAGATACAATCTGTGACAGACTATGTATTTTATAAATTTAAATTCTAGTATTTTTTCTAATTAATTTATTGCCAGGAAGGCATGCCTAGAAAGTAACTCTGTTGGTCATTTGATGGATGAATCCAATCAGTAAAGTAGGTGAAAAGGATTTAATTGCCTGTGGCTAATGCTAGGCCCTAATAGCTGTAATGACACCCAACCAATCTTGAAATGCAACATTTATTTGAACAGCTTTGTTACCTGGACAAGGGAAAGTGCAGGTTTCCTCAAGTACAATCTTCTTATCACCATCTATAATAGGCTCTATTTCTCCACAGAATTCCTCATCTACTACTTTGCCAACATCTTCAGTGGATCCATCATAAACCACACAGGAAATGTTCCTCACTCGTGTTCCCTCTCCACATTGAGCATCCTATGGAACAAGAACATATATTGATTGATATGGACAGAGGAAAGTGCCAAAAGACTAGATCTGAGTTACATGTCACTCTATCTCCTATTATTTTTGCTTAACTACTTATTCATTCCAGTAAGAGAAAAAGAAGACAAAAAAGAGAAGATATGGTTCATTACTTCTGAAA
This sequence comes from Petroica traversi, assembly GCA_025920805.1. NCBI lineage: Eukaryota > Metazoa > Chordata > Aves > Passeriformes > Petroicidae > Petroica > Petroica traversi. The sequence goes on from JAHLSL010000022.1 coordinate 25,710,085, forward strand.
CAAAAACAAAAAACCACCCCAAAATTTCTGGTCACGGTTACTTGTTCCTTAAATTATGGAGCTATTTCTGCCTTTGAATTGCAACCAGAGCAGACTGGCAAGTGGAGATATCTTCTAATATGTGAATATATTTCTGCTGATATTCATTTACAATGGAAGGATTTAAATTATTAGCAAAGATGCTGGTCAGGTACCAAAGTTTACATTTATACTCTGAATATCTGTTGGACACTGTTGCATCCATTGACAAATTTCTAAGGAAAAAACCAAACTTTAGTTTGTATAAGAGAGCTAACCCAGGACAGAAGCAAATTATTTATAGTGTTGAAAAGGAGATATCTGGATATATCACAAATATGCCTGGATCCACACATTCCATAACTACAAAGTCCCATATAGCTTTTACCTCTACTTTGCATGCAGACCATTGGCCATATTGCCATCGATAACAAGGCTTTACTGGGCAGGGTTTGAATTGCTCCATCTGAGATGGACAAGGCCTCCCATCACCCTGAAATGGCTGATTTATGGTCCTTCTTCTGATCATTTTTCCTGTAACAAAAACCAGCAGTATAACTAACAACAAAGTGGTTAGACTGATTTATTCCTCAGGATGGTTAGACTGATTTCCTTAAGATGGTTCTATTTTGCTGAAAAGTATTGTATTTGAATAAAGCAAATTTTTCCAGGTTTGACTAACTGAATTGTAAAGCAGATCTGTTGGTCCTTGTCTGTTATGTGGATTCATATTTTCCAAGTCAGACACTTTATATTCTGTCATTTGTTTGTAGTGTAAGAAGTGTAGGAGGAGGTCTGCTCCTATAATAGCAAACAAAAGCAGTGATTTCCCAGTTCAGAAGCCTGAAGAAAAGTATTCCTTATGAATCTGACTACATATTTATTCATTTCAGTGGAGATTCCTGCTCCTCATCTGGAGCTGGCTTCTAGAAGATGCCAACATGTTCTGTTCTTCCTTTAGTTAACACAGAAACTTGTGTCCCATAATTGTCTGATTCTAGCAAACGAGAACTTGCAATTTTCTATCATTGTCTGTGTGGAAAACATTACATGCAGGAGATGAAGGATTCTTCACTCAGAAGAATTTTAAAGAAAATTAAAATACAATTTAAATATTATAATTATCCAATGATTATCGCCACTTCAGCCATGAGTAATATGCTACCCAGCTTCACTGAGATACAGGTTCTATTTCAAATACTTATATAAACTGAAAGAGGAGGACCTTTTTATCCTTTTAGCAATTCTTTCTCCTTTCATCTTGCAGTGGACATAAGACCATTGTGCTTCATTACAGAGAGTTCATGTGATACAACAGAGAATTTCCTTCAGTCTCAGAAGGAATGGTCAAATGGTTGGTCTAGAGTTGTCACCTCACAAAGGTTTCCACAAAATCAACTCAGCTGTGGTATTTTAATATATTTATAGATAAATATAAGGCCTCAGTCTGAAAAAAAAGATGTATTTATTTAAATTTGTATAGTGAGGTTTATAACAAACTAAGGCTTTACACAGATTTACCTATATAACACCTGATGTTAGCTGGCCAAAGAATTAATCCTTAGTTCCACATTTCAATCTCATGCATTTGCAATTGAGTACCCTAATAAGAATGACATGAACCTTTTGCTGAGAGCAAGCTACAGAAGCCACCATGCATAAACAGAACAATATCAATCTCCCAGACAGTTGTGCTCACTGCAGACAGCTAGAAAGATGTTTGCCAAATGGAGCCTCATCATTTTTGAGTTCACAGCTGATCCAAATGAGATGCTACAGGAGGAAAAAAGATTTTCTTGAAAAGTCAAAAGAACAGCAAGGAGCAGATGTCTTACACACAAAATTCTTCCTTAGCTAGATGGATGCACATGGTGCACAGAAGTAGTGAAGATTTGCAATTGTTTGATTCATTTCCTGGCTATAACTTATTGAAAAAGACCAGTTCCAACATGGTTTTGGACCAATTTTAGTTGTCTAAACTCACTACAATAATGAAACTTAGGAGAAAATCCCTCTCTTCTCTACCTCTCTCCATCAACTGAAAAATAAATATTCAAATCAATGTTTCCTTTTATCCTAGTATATAATTCATCACTTTTTTCCCCAGAATCAGAAAATATTTGGATGTAATTTCCATTAATTTCAGTGAGCAAAGCCTCACTCAAGTATATTATTTCCATGAATAAGGCTGATTTCCATCCCGTAACTCTCCTTATCTACCTACATTTTTTTAGTTCTGGAAAGAAAGGTGTTAGTACTTTTAATAAAGAAAAAACAAGAGAACTCAGTCTTTAAATTATGCCAAAGGTATGTACTGACCTGTAAGGCCACATGTTTGGGAGCACTCAGACCAAGTGGACCAGTCAGAGAGCTGACAATTCACAGGACATTCTACGACACAGGACATATTCATCTGCCATGTCTTTTCCAAACCAAGCTGAAAGAAAATGTTAATGTTCAGCACATAACTCCAGGCCTGTATCATCAGTGCAAGGTAAAAAAGTAAATTAATTAGAACATTTAAAATTCTCACTTCAAGACAGTCCTAATGCATATACTGATCTTTATATACATATATCAATCATTTTCTAAACTAGAACCTATAAATGGAGAGTTTCATCTCTACAGTATTACTTTTTACAATAGGTGAATGCCAAAATAAATTATGAAGTATTTTGAAAGAGGAATGCAAAAAAACCCAGACAGCTATTAATAAGTGAACTGAAGTGATAGTAGAAGCCAAGTTCAAAACTAGCAAAAGGATAACGATGAACATGTATTGGATAGTCAGAAGAAGTTACAGATGCTAAAAGTTTACAGGAGCTCAAAAGAGACTGAACAAGTTAATGGAAGAGAAATCTGAAGGTTTAAACACAGAAAACACACCAGTTAAATGCAGTCCAAGAGCTGAAAACAGGTGTAGGCTGTGAAAGGAGTAGATGAAAACCCTTGTATGTCTGTGTTTCTTACTTTTCCTTAGGCATCTGCTTATGCCTCTATGTGCTCTATAAGTGCATGATTATTCTATTCTAGTCTTGTTATTGTAGTCTGTCCTGTTCTGCTCCATATATTATGCTATCCTTGCAAAGATATTGGCGTGACACTGGCAATGATTTGTCAAAAAAAATTACATCTTTGCATTTTTTCTGATAATCTTTGCAGAACCCAGAATGCTCTAACATCCATAAAGGAAAAGCTCCAGTTGATGGAGGAGTATGAGAGAAAGGGATAGACAAGTCAATTAGAATCAAATTTTCCCAAAAAATATATTCTATATTCATTTTTTCTCCAGGTATGTTTCAGCCTAATGCCCCACCCCAGGGAAGGAAGAGTTTTATAAACATGCTCGGGACGTGGCACAACTACATGGTCCTTTGGTGTGATCCTGGACAGCCATTTCTAGGTTCTTATAAACTCACACGCTCCAGATTTTCCCCATTCATGGAAGGAAAGAGATATTATTGCTATAACTCATGAGAATATATGATGCAAGATGAAACATGACTGATGGCAAAAATATTAGCATAACAATAACAACACCTGTATCCTGCACAGCTTCAGAATGAGTTAAATGGGTAGGTCAGTTATAGGGTGTGTGATAGAAAATGTGCATGAAAATCAATCCTGCCAATATGAACAAATCTACAGCTTTCCAGCACAAAGGACTCTCCTCTTCACTGGACCTCACCTGCAGAACTTGATCACCACTGAGGCCTTTCAGAATCCCAGGCAGTTGTGTTTAACTAGAAAATATTCCCACATTGTTTAGGAAAAAAAAAAAAAAGCAAACCAGACATTTCAAAACCTATTAATTTTAATGAATGGAAAAAGTAATGATGTAAAACCAGCAGTCAAGACTTTAAAAATTAGATGAACCCACAAATTCCTACTAAACACAAGCAGAGAGCAACAATTAGGCACAACATTAACATGTCCTCCATAAATAAACTACTACAAGTACTAAAAATGTCTCCTCTTGATAGACTCACCAAGTATTAAATTTGCATTTGCAGTACCATTTATTGAGACAAATGAGGGTTTAGACCTCTGATCGCTCTTATACATCAAAGAATGAGTTCTTGGGTTTGCTCAGTGGTTGAGCATAGCCTTGATTATACAGCTATCACACACAGACAACACCTGAAACCCTTGGATAATCTGGAATTTGGATGATTAGGAAGCTAGAGAACCCTCTTTGAAGTCAATATTTGGGTCAAACCTTCTGAGCAAAGGCTTTTAAGCCTGCTGAATTGATTTCTGCCAATTATAGAAACCTGACTGCTCTCTTTCAAGATGGTCTTCTCAGCTGTTCAGCAGCTCAAGAGAGAAAAGCCCAAGAAAGATTTTAACAGTCAAGAGGAGAAAGCTGAAGGCCAGATTACCCACAGTGACCTCCTATTTGCATGTCTTAAACACTGAAGTGCTGCTTAAATAGATCTGGGGAACAACTGACAGGCTGCAATTTGAAAGTATTCACACATTCCTTTCTCGTCCCTGTCCCTCCTTGAACTGATGAACCACAATTCAACTTGAAGAGATCAGAAAATATTTGAAAAATATTTTCCCTAAAGCCTTTGCTCTGGGTGAGCTGTGGTTTCTGACTCAGCAATGGCAAATACTGAAAGCTACCCTGTGTGTTCTGTGCTCCTGCCATGGAGGAGCCAGAGGCATGCCAGGGGCAGCAGGCTGCCAGACCAGCATGCTCTTTAAATCCTGTGATCCACAAGATGTATCTGTATTTGTTTATAGGAATGTTTGGCAGCAAAGATTATACCCTGCTGTTGGAGGTTAATCATGTAATCTGACAAACAGACTATTCCCCAATAAACCAGCTATGTCTGCTATTTAATGTCGACACAACTGTAGGTTTCTAGGCTTTTCTCATCTTTAATTAATGGTAAATTAATGAAAATAAGTCTATAAATCGGAATATGACCAGGATCACCTTTCTTTAGGTGATTTGATTTTCAAATATTCAAAGAAAGAGAAGTCAAGTTCTTGTGATAAGTAGAAATCAAGTAATCCAGAATAACTATGCTTTGAGTGTTTGAAGAGAACTACATTAACACAACCAGGACTTGAAAATAAGCTCTAGAAATTGATTTATCTTGGCAGTAATCAGGATGATTGGCTACCTTCTTTAGCTGATCAACTTAAATAAACACAAGATCATATGGACACACAAGGGAACCAGAACACGGGGACTCAGATGGAATGGTAGTATTTAACTATGCTGATGCTCATACCTGGAGATGGTGATAGACAAAATTCAGCATGAATAGTTTTTTTTTTTTATATATGGCTTTTATTTATTAGTTTCTCAAACCATATATTAGCTAGAAACTCAGACAATGCAATAATGTGTCTTAATTTCTTAGGGATCAGTTTAGGTTTGTTTATTATGATTTCTCTTCTTGGCATATAATAATAAGAAACATAATTGACTAAATGTACCTACACATAAATTAAGCAAATCTTTATCCATAGTACAAAGTTTTACAATAGCCCAGAGACAATTAATTAGCCAGATCATTACAAAATTATTTTGTATTTCTCCTATTCATCCACTTTTCCAACCCCAGGCACCCTATATTGAACTTCACTTAATCTTTCTGCACTGCCCTTATACTGCAAAAACACAGTAGAAACCCCCACCCTGAAGGATCACTACTAAGAAGTGTATAGTCGGTATTCACATTTTGAATCCTGTCCTCCCACGACCCGGAAGGTCACAGAGTTGGCTTTCACATCTTTAGAGTGGAGGGTCTGCTAAGATCTGAACAGCTTTCCTGTTAATCAGGTTAACAGGTTTTACTCCTCAGTTATTGGATCAGCCTTTGACCTTGCTGGACCACTGCTTACACACCCCTAATTCAACAAACAGTCTTAGCAGTGAGACTAGGGAGTGGATCAGAGCTTGCTACAAGAAGATGTATCTCTGTAGGGTCTAGCAAATCGAAAGGGTGAATAAGAATGTAGCAGAGTGGATGTTGATAAATCCAGGACCCCACTGCAGTGACATCTCTTGGCCAGTCATTACAGCAAGTAGCTTTTGAGATATTTTATTCTTGCTCTAATTATTTCTCTGAGTAATAAACTTTCATTTCTTAAATTCAGGAAAACTTCAGAGGTTTTCTGAAATGAGATTTCAGTGTAAAATGTAATCAGTTCTAAATGTTGTTTTAAATGTTTGCTTAACAGGAATAATTTCTTGGCTTTATGGTAGAAGAAATGTATTTTCCTGTAAAATCAAATAAATTGTATTTTTTTCTGTTGAAATATTTATATGGATGGATATTTTACATCCTGTCCTGGTATTAAGCAATGTTGCAGTCTCTTAGAAATGACAGAAATTACAGATTTTTTCTTTTTTTTTAACACATTAAAACATTAACAAAATGCATGAATGCATTGCCTTATTAACTTCACAGCAATTTTCTGCTAGCTAGTCATAACCCGAGTTTTTTCTTGAGACATAATTTTTGCAGATATCCCATCCCTGGAAGTCTTCAAGGCCAGGTTGGAGGGGGCTTTCCGCAACCTGCAGTAGTCAAAGTTGACCCTGCCCATGAGGGGGTTTAATCTTTAAGGTGATGGTCTTTAGGATCCCTTCCAACCCAAATAATTTTACGAATCTATGAAATTATTAGATTTTATTATAAACCCAAGAACTATGTGGGAAGCAGAACATGGGACAGAAGTAAGTCTCCTCTGAAATTCTCTAGCTTGGATATGAACTCATTGATTCAGGAATCCAGGATGTTGGGGGAGAGTGGAGAAGTTTAAGTAGGTCAGATATACCATTACAAAACTTAAGTCCAAAGTAAGGATGAGTTTTCTGACTCCCTCCACTTCTGATGAGGCTCTTTTCTATGGGCACATCCTGAGACCAGCTAGTAGCCAGAAGGGTTCCACAGAAAAGCTGTTGGTGCCAAAACTGTGGTGGAGGACTTTCCACCTTTATCCCTCATGGCAAGTAATTTTATTTCTGATGTCACAGTGGTGGGGTAACAGCAGCTGAAACAAGTGCAGTTGCTTTCCCTCAGAAATGCATGTAGGACTGCCCTTAATGGAGTACTGGCGTTGTCTTCATTTTTTTTTTTCATGCTATAGTTTCCGTGTGATTGAAAGCATTAGGACTGACACACATAATGTCAGGAAATCACTGCTGTCAAATGGGAGGTTAGTTGGAACATTTGCAAAATGGCTCTTTCAAGACTTAAGGGCTGCTGTCTGCTAGCTAGTTCTCCATATACGCTCCTACTTAATATTACATTCATGCTGCACACTTTTTCACACTAACTTGGGTATTTTTTGCACCACACAGCTGGATACAAGAAGTTAGCATTCAGCCCAGCTGCAGAACGACACGTGAGAAATATTTTCCAACACATTGAGTAAATGATTGATACTGGCAGGTGTCCAAGACTCCATGCAGAAGTTGTACCAAATTAGAATTATGATTAGTATTCTGATTGAGATTTATTACCTTTATTCTACTTTATTAATTATTGTTTCGAAGTAATTTCCTTCAGGACATAATAATTAGCATATGTTCACAGAGGCACTTAAAAAAACCAAAGGAAATAGTAGAAAAATCGGTTGATGGCTCAGTTCATTTCAGAGGTACTTAACAACCCATGAACAGTGTTACAAAACATCTGGTGAAGATGCCATAGAGCTCAGTTGGCTCAGTATTAATTAGCACCATTAGAAGGCAGTTTTCTCACAGGTACTCACTCACCTCTTCACAGTATTTCAGGTCAACCGATTTGCCATCGCTGCGAACACAGTCGAGCATCCGCGTTTTGATGCCACTGCCACAGACAGCCTTCTCGCTCAGCTGACATGTGCTCCAGTCTGCAAAGGAGGAATTCATTAGCACTGCAGACTTTCAGATAGAATTCGTAATGATCCAGTCTCCCACCTAATTCTGATGTCCTAAAATAACCCTCACAAGCAACTTTTAAACATGCAAAGGCTCATGGAGCCCAGCTGCTACACATTTTTGTTTCCAGTGACCTTTACTGCAAATAGTCAATGCCATGGCACCTTTCTGAAAAGTTCATATTTGGTTTTGTCTGTATGGATTTTTAATAAATCACAAAATTATAGGAGAAATACTTTTCCTGGTGTTACGGCATGCCCATATCACCTGCAAATCCATTTAATATTTCATCTGGACCACATGGCCTGAACCAGTTTTCAGTACAAGTTTCACAGCTGCCTCTAGGTAAGAACAGGAGGCAGAAATATCCATCCTGTAAGGGGAATGGAAGTGAGCTGTAAGGCTCACTAGAGCTTAATAACACAAATACCTGTCACATTGTAGTCATAGTGGTAGCAGTTCTTGTTCAAAGTGCAGGCGTCTGTCTCGGTGGCAGCAGGACAAGGCTTCCCATCATCTGGTTGTCTTAAGGATTCTGCTGACCTTTCACGGACACTGCTTCCATTGCAAGGCTTGAAAGAAAGATTGGAAACAGCTTAGATATTTTGGTCCCGATACCTCTTTAAACAGCATTACAACAACCTTTCAAATAATCACTTCACAAAACAAAGGTGTATAATTACAGGTTAATGCTACTGTGTAAGAAAAGCCCTCTGCTTGTTATTTCAGAGAAAATTTAGTCTGCTCTTTCACTTTGGTACCACCCAGAAGGAAAGATCCTTTAATCTGGTAACACCTCTCTATTATCCTAACTAGTGTATATTTCAGTATTAGTACTTTGGAGCTATTTCACTCATGAACAGGATATCCAGATGCTCACTTTCCAAATGCTATAATGTAGTGCACCGAAGTTTTAATACTCAGAGGTCCTGAAACATTTTGTTGTTTTTTTTTTTTTTTTTTTTTTTTTTGGTTTTATTGACATGTTTTTGTTTAAATTGCTGTCAGGAAGAAAGGGGAGAGGAAACCCAAAATTACCTGTCTGGGCTCAGTCTTGATCTACAGACTTCTCTCGTACCAGGATAGTGACATTTTTAGTTCAGTGACTGTGCTGCTATGGAGAGGCTCAGAGACAGACTCTCAAGTCACTGCCAAAGCTATCCCACCACACAGAAGGCCCCCACACTGGGAAGAGTGACCAGTGGGAACCTTTTAGTCTGCGTTCTGGAGCAATTTAGCTTAATGGAAAATACTGTCACACTTTATTTGCAGCCAACAAAAACATCCCTAAAGATGACACTATAGATTTTTTACAGGTGTAATCAGTTCAGCATCTTTGCAAAACACATCATACATACACTTTTAAATTATCCTCCCAAATCTATAAGTGTGACATTTCGGTATACTTCTTACCAAAGAACACTGAGACCACGATCCCCATTCAGATATAACACAGTCCTCAGGACATGGCAATGTGCATTTTCTAGCACCAAGTGGCATCTCTTCAGGATCACACAGATAGTCTTCTACTGTGTCAGAAGGACCATCCACAGTGTTGAGCATGCACCTGGAAAAAAGAATTGCACATAAACTTCATTTGCCATGGATTTTGTGTAGTATGTGTTCTACAGTATTCTGAGGCATTTTAATAACTATTGAGCTATGAATAACCAAGAAAAGCTGCAGAGCCAAAAACAATCTTGTTTTTACAGATGATAGCCATATAAAGGCATGCACATAATTTAGACAGTTCCTAAACTGAGAGCTGAGAGCCCCTGGCCAGGTGGGTTTGCTTGACATTAGCTTACCTCTAAAGCAGAATAAAGCAAATCGTCTGTGGTTTAGACATATTTTGTGCATACTTCAGCTGATAACTTTAAATCCAGAACTATTAAAACGTTAAAAATTCTGTATTCTAAGTATTAATCCTTAATTTACATGGATGCCTTTTAATTAACAATAGATTAAATTAGGAATCAAGGTCTACATCCATAACACGTAGACAGAGGCATATTGCACTCTCTGAATCTATTCTGATTTACATCAGCCAGGGTCCAGTTCCGGACTCAGCACTAGGTAGTACACAGAATTACATTAAATTAAATACAGCCAAAACTGAAGGTGAAGGTTCTTTAAGGTGAAGGAGGAGCAATATTGCTTTACCTGACTTTCCTTGTTTGAACACCTTCTCCACAGTTCTCTTTCAAGTCCACGTTGGTCACCTTGCAGACACTCCAGGGCTCAGTAATCCATATGTACTGGCTGCAGTCACTGTGGCAGGGGACTACCTCATACACCTGGAATCCACATTCAGTGTCAGTTTTGGTGCACACAGTAAGATATACACAGAGAAATGATCATACAGCAAAAGCACTAACTCTCTTCTTGGCAAGAATAACAAATATGAACTTGCTTATTTAGACACCGCATTAATAAAACAGATTAAATACTTGGTGGAAAACTACTGAAATAAAAAAAAGTCATCAAATGATGGATTCTCTGGTTTTCTGTGCCACTAAGTCCATACTGTACCATTTATACCAAAAAAAATCAACACAACTAATACAAACTCTGTAACTAGGCTAGCTCATGAGGGTAACTTCTAAAAAATGCTGTTAAAATTCTGCTAGCTCTTTACCTTTATCCTTCACATCTCTTCTCCACTATTCCATCCCACTATTATCCAAGTTATTAGTTGTGGGGTTTTTGTATTACTAACAAGAGGTGACCTTGAGAGAAATTGTACAAATACACACTGATTCTTTTTATTTACTCATTATGTATGCTTAAAATCACTCTCATATATTTATGTACCAGTATAATGTACCAGATTTGAATACAAATTTTTAAGTGATATCTGATATAGCAATTTCTACAGTGTTCCATGTACCGACTCAAATATATATTACAAAGAAAGGGACAGACAGCATAGACACAATCAAGAAGCACATGTTGAGCTTAAATCTCTATTTTATAAACACTCACCTGTGCCTGAAGAAAGTATTTTCATGAATCCAAAAGAAAAAAAAAAAGGCAAAGAGAAAAAGTTAGAATTATTAGAGTGAAGCAGAGGTATTTAAATGGCATCAATTTAGCTTTTATTATTGACAATATTCTGTTCCTTCTGCAAAGCAAAAGGCATCAATTTTTTTTCTTGTATCTCCTTTGCTGTCATAACGTAATTTACAAAAATTTTGTCCTTGTAAGAAAATAAATTTTATAAATCACAACTGGTGGGAAGAAACTGTATATTACCTAGTCTCTTTCTTGGTTAGATAGTAGAACTGTTTTCCTTTTTTGCCTATAATGAGCATCAAACCTTCACACAGTAGGGAATCCAGTTTCTCTTAGATAAGAGAAAATCCTCAGCGTTTTTGGATGACACTGGACTTCCCTATTAATTGAAATTCTTCTGACAGTATTAAGTGCAATAGATTCATGGAAATAAATGGAACTGTCAGTACTCATCATTCCAAAATTCCTAAGTCCTTCATAGAACACCTAAATTATGCATAAGTTACTTAAAGCCCATTGCCTTGAAATTATACCAGCTAATAATTTGACATATCATTCTACGCATCAAGTCAGTACAACCAAAACTGCCGGACAATCTCAGACTTGTCTTAAACAAGTTCTTGATTTCTTTTCAGAATCCCTTCTTGCTTAGAAAAAGAGGGCTGATGGTTCGACAGTTAACCTGCAAGAAAATACCACAGAAAATATAATGCCTTGAACACTAAATGTGTAGAATCTGATATCACATCACTGTGCAGCTGATCAGCCCATGCACAAGGCCACCAGCATAGTCAGCATACTTGGGCCTTCTCTGAACTTCATAAAAAATAAAAGGCATAAAAGTGGGGGGTGAAAATGCATACTAAGGAAGGTGCTGGGCTCTGTTAAAAATTTGTTCTTTATAATTCTTTTCCAGAAATTCCAGAATGAAAATAGGAAAGCCTTATTTCAGGGAAATGTCTGTATGTCTAACTCTGACTTGCATAAGAAGAAATACATAAATCCCTACCACTTAACAGCTTTTACAGTAAGATAAAATTTGGGAATCTTGGCAGTAAGCCAGAGGAGGACTCCATATTGCATTGGACATGTTACTAGTTCCCTCCTGACTCTACTGGCATTTTTGTAGATATGAGTGCAGGCCACAGAAGTTGGGAGATATAAGAATTGCATACCCATCCTGCTCCTGATAAGGGGGAAAATAATGCTTATAATCAATGAAAAGATGGATGTCCTTAATTTTTCTAACAGTCTTGGATTAGGCTCTTCATTTGAAATCATCTGATGGCCATTGACATGATTTTATATCAAACCAGACTCTATTATTACTGTAATTATGATGTCTTTTAGTCTACGGAAGTGAGTACTGAGCAAGCTTTATTCAGCTGGGGTGTGGCTTGGGAGCCACCCTGTCATGCACAGTCCAGGAGGAAAGACACTGAGTGACACATCCAGCTTTCAGTCCTTCCTCAAATCACAGGCACACATGTCAGCCCTGAGAGACACTGAATGACTTCTTAAAAAGGTCTTAAGCATTTTATTTCAGCGTTTCCTTAGCTTTACTATTATAAAGTTTTCCCAATGCTTAACCCAAATCTGCTTGCAGCAGTGTGAGCCCACTGCTTTTTATGCTATCCATGATGGCCATGGAAAATGGATTATTTCCTCCTTCTTTGCAAGAGCCCTTTATGTACGTACTAGCAAACTGCCAGCATTCTCCCTCCCATCTCCTGTTCCCTGGGCTAGACTAAATGTTGTAGTCTTTCCCCAGGTTCATAATTCCTAACAGCATAGTTCCTCTGAAAATCATAGTCCAAATATTTGTGGGCACCAAAGATCCAGACTTACCACTATGGGTCATATGCATGCAAATAAGCATGTTATGCATATGGGTAATAAATATGTAACTAAAACACATAATATTTAATGATCGAAATAAATATTCGGATAATTCCATTCTTTATTTAGTCCAAGTAACTAATTTAAAATTGGAATATCTGTGTATTTCTCTGCATGTTTCTGAATTGAAAGGGAACGTATTTAAAAATGAAAAGCACAGCCCCTATATTCTTCAACACCCTTGTATTATCTGAGGAACATCCTTCTCATGAAAGTACTAAATTTCAATTTTATTTTTACAATAATTATACTTTGAATTAACTATAATTATCTGTCAAGTACCACATAACCACAAATCAAACGAGTCAAAGTACCAGCAGAGGGCAATAGTGTTGCATAAAAGTGGCAAACAGACCTCCAGCAAAACCACCTTTTACACAGAAAAATACAAGCCTATTATGTACTACATGAATATTAAAGAAGGAAAAGGACTTTTGTATAGACTATAATTTTCTCCTATTGAAACATGTTCCTCCTAATTTAAAGCATATTTACATGCTGACCCAAATCCAGCAACCCTCATTCTAGTTTGTGTTTTGTTAAAGTAGATCACAAACTTAGCTTATTAGCTGCGGTTTAACACTTATGATTTTCTAAATTAGAACTAATTATATCCCCTAAAGTAGAAAATTAGATAAACAAGCCATTTCATTTTGTTCTAGCAAAATGTCAATAGGATAATATTAAGTACATGCATTTTTATTCAAATGTAAATTGAGAGCACATTTTTTTAAATCTTTGAATATTTACAGAAAAGACCATGTGGTTGTTTAATATGCCTCTGCAGACTAAATTAAATTCAACAGTAATATGAATATAAATCAACTTTGAAGAGTGTAAGTTAATTGACAAGGAATGTTTTTCCTTCCTAAAACCCTCCAAGGAAAGAAACTTCAGGGGTTTAACTTGGGCTACTGCTCAACTTGGTACCAAAGACTAAATTCTTATTAGTGGTCCAAGCAGCCCAGCACTCCCAGGGTGCTCCTGGATAACATTTTATGGCTTAGTTTCACTTGGAGAGGATCCAGACTGTATAGTCAGACGGCTCCACACTGCACTATCAAGTTCAGTTTGTAGGACAATAGGTAGACTGACTTTGGAAGTGCATTTGTGACCAGAACTGCACTGCCAGGGCAAGTGTATCCAAGAAGGTCAAGCTCCAGCTTGAGGAGAACCCACTAAGGGATGCTGGGATGATACTGTGTGACTGCTCAAGAGATTTGTTTTCTGATCTAAGATGGTCAGGGAGTGATACTAGAAATCTTTCCAGTCTGAGCAACTGTAATGAGACATTTTGCTCCCTGTCAAGGAATCACATAATGATTAGAAGGGATCTTAAATATCATCTAGTTTCCGAGCCCCCCACCATGGGCAGGGACCTTCCACTGGACCAGTTTGCTCAGAGCCCTAACCAACCTGGCCTTGAACATTTCCAGGGATGGGACATTCACAACATCTCTGCATAACCAATTCCAGTGCCTCACCACCCTCTGAGTAAAGAATGTCCTCCTAATACATAATATAAATCTACTCTCAGTTTGAAGCCATTCCTCCATGTCGTGTACATGCCTCTGTACAAAGTTTCTCTCCACCTTTCTTGGAGAACCCCTTCAGGTACGAGATCTTTGGAAACACAGTCTTCAAAATCTGCATGTGAGCATGTTTTATTGTCTCCAATCTGCAGTTCAGAAAATATGCAAAATTCTTGCAGATGAGGAAATAACTAAGACAGATCCTTTACGACCTGAGGAACTCCAAGCCAACACATATTCTTACATCTATCTGCCCTTTATGTTATACTGTTTTTATACAGCAAAAAATACAGATAGAAGGGTTATCTGAGGTATGGAAGAAGCTATATCAATAATATAAATACAAATCAAAATACCTGATTGACGTGATCTAGTTTTGGACAGGGTCTTCCACCATTGTAGGGTTTTTCACGGAGCCATTTAGACCGAACCTTTACCCCACTCCCACAGGATTTACTACAGCGAGACCAGTTGGACCACTCACTGAGCTTGCAGTCTGAGGGGCATGGAATAATACAGGCTTCCTCAATATACCCTGTATGAATGGAAAAGAAAGTGAAATCTCTTCAGCATGTCAGTTTACGACTTCTCCCTGAAGCCCTCGTCTACTTCATTTAGATTCTCCAAAGTTTGACTTGACAGGACTGTGTGAAAAGAGAGATTTCTTCATCATTAGAGCTAAGTTAAATTCTGCAGAAAATTGACACATATAGCAGGAGACTGTGTTAGAGTAGCAGCTGAGCATCCTCACTGCTCATCATCCCATCTGATTAGGATTCACACTCTCCACATTTCAGCATTCAAACTTTCTGACAGCTACAGTGGAATTGACACTAACCATCTCTTGGCGGCATCATTCTTACTCTGTATAAATGATGTGTAATTTTTTTAAGGAAAAAAAGGTTTAATTAAAAGATACTCCACAACTGTATCAAGTGACTCAACAGCAGTTACACATCAAAAATCCAACTGAGAAGAAATGCATCTTGCCAGCCTGGAGCAAGGGAACTTAACACCTTGTGACCTTTCTAAGGCTAGAAAGAGAGAGTAGCCTGCCATGTTAATGATCTGCCAATTAACAACCATCTGCCCCCAGTAGCACACTGAATAATTGCACTGAATGGAAAAGCAGATGTTTGGTTTGGATAAGTCATTGGTCCAGAGAGGTTGGAAGGGGGTATGACGTGGTCTGCAGGGAGTAACATGAGGCCTCAATTCACTGAATAAGTGAAAATGTCTTTCTTTCAAAAGCAACATATGCCATAGCTCTTCAATATGTATAATTTATTCCAACATTTAAGGGAGAAGTGAAAATACATCAAATAAAAGCTGGCCTTTACTGCATGTTTACTACAACTATATCCTGAACTCTCTTCTCCCCTTTCCTGTGTCAGATCTGCAAAGTATTTACCATTAGCAAATGTTCACTTTACAGATTAAATACCTCAGTGCATTAAAATTTTATTAAAACATTTCATTATAATATTTAATGAAAACAGTTGCAAAATTGGCACATGCTTGGCTAAGATCATTCTCAAAAGATTGTCACAGTTTTCTAGGCATCAAATGCTTCAATTGTTTGTCAGATATATAGAATTTTTAAAATTTGAAAGTAATCAGTCTTTTCATCAGAGCTGAATTGCTATTAACCTATGCTTCTAAATAAAGTTCTTCTGTCTCTTCTACAAGCAACAAATAATAAACATGTCAAGGTTTATAAAGAATCTAAACACTTAGATTTTAATTTTACATACCTAGTGCTAGTTAATTTGTTGTTTAAGATTTAGTTAATTTGTTTTAGATATAAAGAAAAGGTTTTTTTTAAAAAATACAGTAGTATTCAGATTATTTTACGGTCAAATTCAGGTGATGGTTTTATCCTGTATGGTTTTACTTTGTTTGGAAGTGTTAAATATTTAAATAAATATGCAGAACACATCCTGGACTTGAGCACTGTGAAACTACTTCTCCTCAAATGCATCTTCCTTAAAATGACTAGAATGCTATTACCTTTAATTACAAGCATATTTATTAAAATTCTGTTGCCATTTGAGTGACCAGTTCAGTGATATTATATGAAAGGGACACTGTGTTAGACAAAACATATTTGAAGATCACATCCCTGTGTATCAGAGGTGCTGACATAGATTACCCTGCAGCGGTAGATGCAGAATTGATTACATTTCACCTTACTTGACATCTTTGAGCCCTAGAAATCTGATGCACCCTATCTCAGAGCTCCACCCTACACTGACGTTTGCGTAAATACCAAAGTCCGTACCTTTACCTGAAATGAGCTTTCAGGAAGTCCATTCAGGTGCTATGCAAAATCATGTACTCATACAATCAGGAATTAAAGAAAATGGAAAAAAAACCCAAAGCAAGTTAAAAGAAACAATTCCCTCCAAACACCAAATGTTTAGTGATGTTTATTGCCTGATAGAACTAAGAGAAGATTTCATTGCTCTATGAAATTCCTTGTGATTCTGAAATGCTGCTTTTACGTGAAACTTCTATAACTTCTAAACACTGCTTCTCTAGAGAAGCCTTTCTACTATAACACAGTTATGCCATTTACCATTTGTTAAATTTCTGTCTCTGGTAATTAAGATCTGAAGTTGTTTTAAATATACTGTACATCCTTAAGTAGGTAACTTGAACTAGTACAGGTTTCTTCAGGAAGATTTTATTTTAAGGACTTCCATAGATCTCTGAGTTTGTCTTCAGAATTCTCAAAGGGATCTTCCCAGCCTTTGCCAAGATCTTCTCTGGGATGGTACTTTGGGATTTTGATAACACTCCATAGCCTACCAAAAAGGAGCCTGTGTGGAGCATACTAAACTAAAATAATCTACAAATTAGAAATTATTTTGTTTCATTTCCCTTGAATTCATCCAAACAAGGGCAAAATTTTAACAACATATTTAGAATCTTGCAGACAGAAGTCATATCAAATACATTATACTACATGCAATTTCCAGGTAACGTTTTAAATACCCTGAGCTATATTCCAAGTGATTCCCTAAATTACCAAACAAAACCATATCACTAGAGGAACCTTTATACTATCTATGAAATATCTACATTGAAGTCAGCCACTAAAACTGCCTTACCACAGAATGCAACAAAGACAGAAGAGCATCATATTACAGATACAGAGTCTAAGTAAGAGTTACAGCATGGAAAACTGCAATCTCACTGATGTGTTAATGCATTTTGTAGAGGATGCAGTGGTCCAGATGACACTACCCACACACTTTATGCTAAACTGCAGTCTTATACTGGGGCTTCATCCTGAAAGCTTCATGGAATAGCTTCTGCTCAAAATACAGCTCTTTCCTATGCCATGTCCATGACATCTGGCCTATGATGCTCTCCTCTCCCTCTTTCCTGTTATCTCAAAAAAGCTTCAAGACCCAAACTCCACATATCAAAGTTAAACAGTTGAACAAGAAGAATGGAAAAGACATATTAAGAAGAGAATAAGAATGGAGTCAATCAATGAAAGCACCAAGAAGGAGCTCTAACAAGGTAGGATGGCTTGGAGATTCTGGAAGTGTGTAAAATTTCTGGAGAGCAGAGAGAAAAACACTATTTTGTAAGATGCAAGACAACCATTAAAAAACTCCTAACCATTGGTATACCAAGAACACTGTTTAGGGGTCCACAAAAGAATTTCACAGCTTTTCCAAACAGAAGAAAAATAAATTAACTAAGTGAGGAACACCAAGATTAGATTATATTATTAGAAAAATGTTCTTCACCCAGATGGTGCCTGGGCACTGGAACAGGCTCCCCAGGGAAGTGGTCACAGCACCAAACCTGACAGAGTTCAAGAAGTATTTGAACAGCACTCTCAGGCACTTGGTGTGACTCTTGGGGTGTCCTGTGCAGGGCCAGGAACTGGACTTGGTGATCCTTGTGGATCCCTTCCAATTCAGGATATTCTATCATTTTATGAAGTTACTTTTCTTGGCCAAGAGTCAGAATTCAAAACAACAGAGAAAACGCAAAACAAAAGAGAGACTAAGAAGGAACAGAAGAAAGGGTAAGAAAACATATGGAGAGGGAAGAGGAAATAAATGGCTCAGAATGTAAAGTCAAGAGAATTGCAAGAAGACACTGCATGGGGATAGAAAATAAAGAAAGAGGAGAAAATAATTAAACATCCTGCCAAAAGCAGTATCTTGGTCTAGCACAAACAGAACAAAATGCTCTCGAGAGCGTACACTGATATTCTCTGGTCAGACAGTGAAATGCAGCAAAGAATGTTCTCACAAATCAAAATAGAGGACAAAGGGAAGAAATACAAATACTGTGCTCTCTGATTTGCATTCCATATATAATTAGTATGCAGAATGAAACTGACCTTGTTATATCTGACATCAAAAAGTTTTTGGCATATTCATCCCTTGGCATATTTCCTCTCAGGGGCCTCAATATTTTGCTCAACAAACTATTTAGCATTTGGCTATGCTACTGGAATCCCTTAGAACTGAGGTAGAAGCAGACTTCAAACTGCTTACAGATAGCACTTCAGCCAAGAAAGAAGAGGGAATTTTTAAAAAAATTACTTATTGCAAATTATTTATTCCACTTCACTTACTATCTATCAAATGGTACTTTTCAGGAAAAGCTTCTCTAGACTTGTCATCACCTCAGATGCCTTTCTTTTTGTATGAAGTCAGCATGTATTTTTGAGCAATTAAGGATGATCCCCATAAGTTCATAGAAATACTCCCTTAAATCCAAAAAAGCAGATGTTCAGGAACTTGGAAAAGTTTACACTTTTATTTTTGTTTCTGTTAAATTTCAGATGTTTGTATTTGTAAACTTAGTTCACACTGTAAAAATTTTAGCAAGTGAGAAGACAGCATGTTGTTATACAGAAAAAAATATGTTAAAAAGAAATTGAAATGCAGAAATCAGAAATGCTATGTGCAAATGGGACTGGTGGTATAGATACATAGTTTCTGGCATGAAAAGTACATGAAGGAACCATTTTTAAATTTTCAGTATTGTTTTCAGTCTGATCAAATCACCCTTGAAAAGCTGCTGCCCGTGTTAGACAACACTTTCGTGTGCATTAGTATAGAATTTTATTGCAAAGCAAGTTTCTACTTTGTGGGTAAGCATCTGTATGGTGGAATATCACCCAATTAAATCAAACAGACTGGTTGGTTAATTTAATTGCACCGAAAGACACACCAGAGCTTTGAGGTTTAAAGAACCAGCAGAAAATTACCAAGGAAAACACAACAGATGCAGAGAGAAGGAAATAATTAGAGCAGTGAAATGTCTATGAAGAAGAGCTGAGAAGGTGAGGGAGGGACAGTGAAATAGAACACCAACACTTTAAGAGCTGAATATATGTTCTCTGGACATAAGCAGTTCACTTTTTGCCTGCTGTTTTTCATCCTGACAGAAGTGCTTCCTGCATCTCTTACTTCTCCTCATACCATCTGAGGGATGATGAGAGATGAGACCTTGGTGTGTTGTGGCACAGGGTACAGGCCCTGCCTGATCCAAAGAGATGTTGGGAAGGGTTGCCTTATGTAAGGGACTATGTCTGTTCCCAGGGCAGTAATTTCTCAATTATTTCAGCTTCTAGAAGGCTGTGAAATGGGCAGTTGTCTGTTATGAGTGAGAACATGGCTATTCTGTCATTAAAGATTACTGAACCACAATTTAACAAATGGCTTTGAACCACCAGCAGTATGAACTGAACTCATTAGTGAAAGGGAAAAGTTTACTGTCCCATTGCTAATTGGCTATAAAATCTGGACTCCTAGAGCAAAGTCATTAACAGATGTGATGGATAATTTATAAGGGAGGACTTTAATGGATTTCATGCTTTCTCTAATGACAAAGCAGGATAAGTAGGTGGATATAAGACTTTTCCCCATAAACTGCATGTGCAATATGTAGGAACAGCCTGACTACTCCAGTTGAAGGGTGCAAATATAAACATCTCACAAAATGAAGCTCTTTTGTCCATAGCACTGACAGAGTTATGCTCCTACTTTCATGACTAAATGTCATGCTGTGTGTCATGACATTTTATTTTTTTTTTCAGGATTACCTTCAAAGTCTCAAAAACTGAGAGCAATTGTCCATGCTTAACTATCCTCTGCATCAGTAAATCTTTCTCTGGTGAAGTAACTACAGCTCTTTGGATTGATGGATGACTGCTTTAAGACTGATATCCAGTTGAGAAGGCGAATGTGGTGGCACCAGAATGCAGAGGCCTAAGGTAGGAGTTCTGGTGCATGGCAATAGGTAGCATAGTGCTAGAGAACACATGACATAAATACATATTAATTTTAAAAAATATGAGAAAATATATAGGCTATGAAACAGCGAAGTGTCTTAATAATAATTTGAGAGCCTAGGCTTACTACCATACTAGATTAGAATTGCCTATGGGAAATATATTTACTTTTGAATAAACATTCAACAGAAAGTCTCAATTAAATTTTAACACTGATTTTTTTTTTCCAGATAAATTTGCATTGCTTCAGGTTAGAATACTGAGAGTGAAAAAAGTGCATTTAAAAATCCTAATAAAAGTGGATGAAGCAAGCTGTAACAGACATCTTGGACTATATAGACTCTGTTATATCATACAAGATTTTATTTTATTGCACATATAAGCAATTAAATACAAAATTCCTCGATTCACATTGCTACTCCGAGCAGCTGTTGCAGAAGTATTCACTGATACGCAGATATTCCTCTCTAATCCTCCACATAAGCCTTGTAGCCACAGAGGGCTTTGTAGAGTCAGCACAAATCAATGCATCTCATTTAATTAATGCTAAAGGGGGAAATAATCTCACACTAATAAGGCAGCAGACAAACTATCCTGACTGCTTGACTCTGCCTAAGGTCTTAACAGCAAACGGACATGAATTAAGAAGGGTAACACGACCTATATAAAAATGCTGCATCTGTCTGCCATGCTTCTCTGTTTGCCTTCAGCAGGAGCACACAAACACAACCACTGCTCAGCTTATGTGGGTCACGATTCATAACTGATCTATGATGGAGGAAAACTAAATACTGAAGGGAAAATAGTGTAGTTCATAAACAGGACAGTGGCTTGCTTTTGATTTTTTGTCATGGAAATTCCAAGGTACAGTTTAAAGGAACAATGAAGAGTATCTCTTACTGTATTTTTCACAAATACACAGAAACAGACTGTTGGCAGACGTGTCATTATCCACAGAGCTCTACTACACTAGTCATGGCAGGGATAAAGCTATGAAAAACAACTGCTGCTTTTCCAATGGAAAAAACCTCTCAAACTTGACTAACAAACTCAGTATATATTTTTATACTTCTCCAGTAAAATTACCTATGTAGTATTGAAGAAAAGCAGGAAGCAGAGAAGGGGAAATTTGTCTTCCATTAACGGAAACAGGTAAACAACAGCTCAGTTACCACTTTTAGCTGATGGTACATCTGCTGGGACCTAGAAGTTGTTAGGTCCTGCCCACACACTGCAGAACTGCAATGGATGAAAAATACCAGTGGCAAAGTATTTAGAATGGCTGCTGAATAGTGTAAACTTTCTTACCAAAAAATATGACTCAAGTTTGAAACAAAATATTTTTGAAAACATGCCAAAATATTTGGCATATATAACACAAATAAAAAGGAAAATAAGGAGAAAACAAACCACCTTGTCTCTCTGAAGCTGAAACTTAGGTCTATTTTTAGCTGCCGGTTTGGGATTTTTTTTGAAGCACAATGTTAAGCTAAGGACCCTCTGCAGCAGGACTTATGCCCTCTTCTTCACAACTTTCTAACCTAGCAGTAACAACAGATTTATTTAACTACATTTTGCCCTTCCTTTTTTTTTGTGGTCACTCCTGTCTTTCTGAGAGACTTGTTTCTACTTGGGACTTTATAACTGCACCAAAAATTAAAAAAATTACCACAAGAATCCTCTGATGGGTATGCTTATTTAGAATGGGTCTTGTGTCACATCTGTCCTTTAGCTCCTTAGTGTCTGTGAAACAGTCTGTTAGTTAACTCTTCTCAAATCTTTTGAACATGACATGCGTCAAACAGAAAAAAAAGAGCCTTGAACTATTTATTCTTCTTCTTCTGTTTACCTTTTCTTTTCTGAATAAATCAACTGAATTGTGATGATAAGCACATAAAATTTTGCAAAACAAGCAGTTCATGAATTTTTTGGCACAGCAGGTCTGTCTTCTTATTTCTTCCACTCAAAACAACACAACTTACAACACTGACCTGTTTATGGCCTCACCAATTTGCATGGCAATATTTACATAAAACTTTTGAAAGTCTCACAATTTGAGTTTCTTGTGTCATTTGAATATATCACAAAACATATCTCATGATGTATTAATAACATCAGTGTGGGTGTAGTTTGCCCTTTTGTCAGATTTAGAGGTTCTTGTCACAGCTGAAGAAGTTCAATTATCTCCATTTCCCATCTCAGTGTTTCATAGTATCAGAAGACAACAAAAGTTGAAGTAAAAGTTGGATGCCAGACAGGAAATATCTTCCCTTAAATGTTGGACTGTTTTTTCTCCTAGTGCAAGCTAATTCGCCAAATCATATCCTATAAAAACTGCAATTGCATAGTATTTTACTTGGAAAAGAAATAACAGACACACAGGAACTAAGAGTTAAACAGATAACATAGCAGAAAAACCTGATGATGCTTTTTATCAGTTAAAAAATTAGTGAAAAATCAAGTGAAAAATCAGTTATAAAATTAGTGGAAAATCATTACTGTAGGGAAATAAGCACCTCTGTTAAAATTTACAAAAATAACCCAAGCAGGCTTGAATTATGTGTCCTGTCAAGTTCTGCTTGAAAAGCCAAATGCAGATTGATGGGAAGCTACAAGGCACTTTTATTTTCTAGCAGGTGGGGAACTGTTGTGATAGTACAGAAGTCCCTTGTTGATTTGGCATAATATAGCTTTTATGTTTGTTCTTAAAGAAAAAACAAAACAAAGAGCACACTGAAACCTAGAGAAGATGCTAAACTGAAGAACTGTCACACAGCAAGGGCATGAGAATAACAAGAAAAGCATCGTAAATAAATACTGGGAAGATAGAAAACAAGATTTAACTGGCAAAACAGTGGTTTGTACACGTTGAGAAAAATAAAACAAATCATCAGAATGTAATCCATGAATACAAAGCAGTTATTCAGAAAAGGCAGTAAACATATGCTGAAATTAGATGGAAAAATCTATATTGTTTTATCTAGCTCCCTTGTATCTGCAAAAGTATTCTAGACCTGGAAAAATGCTAAAAGCAGACAATAAATTAGATAAGCTTTATGTAAGCCTATACTATGTCTATGTAAAATACCTACAAATAACAGAGAGGAAAGGAAACCATAAATTGAGTGACGTATTCATTATCATCAGCTTAAACCTTTATCATCAAAATCATGTCATCAAAATAAAAATCACTTCACTCCATGTATACATTAAATTCCTGTCAAACAATTTCAGGAAAGTAGAGGAAATACAGGATTGGTTCAATATGAATTCCAAGCTTCATCTGGTCACACATTACACCATGGACTGAGTCAACGTGTGCGCTCTCCCTCAAACTGAACTGATGAGAAAACACAGATGGGGAGGGGGGTGAGGTGGGGGGTGGTGTAGTGGAATATCAAGAAACCAGACACCTTAATGCATGATCTGGAAAGAAAGAATTCAAAAGAAACAACATCTACAATCAAAGGGTTCAGACTTCTCAACCTACAATAAATACAGTAATGACAGGGAAACACTTCCATTTTACAAAGTTAAAATCTCCCACGGGAAAAATGGGATGGAACTGGAGAAAGAAAGAGCACAACAAAGCAATGCTATATTGTGTTGTTGGAAGGATGTCTGTGAGTGTTAATAGCATGTAAACAGTCGCCCTGGATATAGGAGGAATAACAGTATTACATTGTTAGCAGCTTTTCCACTGGATTATTATTCATTGTGATCATTGTGAATGTAGGCCACATTCACTGATAAAAATCTACTGCATCAGACATTACTATCATTAAGACAGAGTTATGTCAGGCTAAACAACGATGGGCGAGAACAACTTTTTCTTTTTTAAATTTTTCCCCCCTCTTATAGCTCTTTGATTCTTGCAATGGAATTGTACCTCAAAATGAAATTCCAGAGCTTGAAAGCAGCTACACACCTACTTGTTCTGCACAAAAATAATTGTTCCTAGCAGCAGCATGGTGCCTGCCATGTATGACACCTACAAATTGCTCTCGGACAAATTGTTTCTTTCCTTTTTTTCTGACAAAAACTTGTCAGTCCCCATTCTTCAAGTCAGTGGGCCATCCCTTCCCCTGGTTTCCTACGTACTGAAGTGTTTTTATACTTTTCCTCTTAGAAAGGTCACTCTGAACTTAATACCGAAAACCCACTAATTTCTAACATTGTGTCAAATGCTGTAAAATTTTAAAAATCAGCAAAGAAAAAGGAAAAAGTTTCTGTTCTATATTTTACAATGGTGCCTTCAGAACAAATCAGATTATTCCATAACTTTTTTTTTGAGCAGTTTCTGAGGAGATTTCTAATTCCCTCAGGACAACTACCCAGCCCAGGCAGATCTGTGCTGGGTCACATGACTGTAGATTGTTAGAAGCAGATGTGTCTTTTGGTATTACAAAGATGGCAAGTGGCCACGGTCAGGCAGGGCAAGTATTACACATCCTCTGTAGACCATACAGAAAAAAACTAGGTCTTTGCAGACCTCATCCCCGACCAGATTCTGAGAACAGAATTAAAGAACACTCTCAGAGTAAAAAGAGAGATTTCCTGTTGCACGAGAACTTAGGATTTAGATTTCGTCATTCAGATATATTTAAACAAACCTATCTTTCAAGTATGAGCTATCTACAGAAAAAGATGGTTTTGAATAAAAATAAATGGGAGAAAATTCTCCACCAAATTATCTCCTAGCTTTGTTTTGAGGAATTTAGCTGAATGCT
The DNA here is from genome assembly GCA_025920805.1 of Petroica traversi. NCBI lineage: Eukaryota > Metazoa > Chordata > Aves > Passeriformes > Petroicidae > Petroica > Petroica traversi. The sequence goes on from JAHLSL010000022.1 coordinate 25,735,438, forward strand.
CACTTTTCCATCAAATAACAGATATGCTAGCACGTTGACTCGATACATTGGATTTCTAGCTTATCATATCTCTAAACTGGAATTAATAGTGCAAATTAAAATATCCTTATTTAATTCAATTCCTTTGATTAACTATTTTAAATATATCCAACTAAATAAATGAAATTTCTGCTATCTTAATTTAGAGAGCAGAACGCCTATGTGGATTAAACTTAGATTGACCTTTTAATGGCACTGACATCTATTTTTTTCATACCAATTGCTCAGATATAAGTTTGCACTGCAAGCAGGAAAAAAAAAAATGAACACAAAAGCCCCAGTGATGTCAATTAGCACATTTCTGGCTCACTGAAAACCAGAAACTGCCAATTTTGATCCTAATGCTACAGATGCATCCGCTTTAGGAAGAACACTGTTCCTTCCCAGAGCAATGTAAATACAAAGAATATAAAATCTTTAACCATCCTAGTTTTACGCATGACAGATTTACACAGAGAAAAAGTGCTGTGTGCTGTGGAACTCAGGTCAATGCAGGCCTGTTAGTTAAGGTGCTGAAGAGTAAATGCTAGAGATAAGGCTATTTAAGGAGTTTAAAGCTATCTAAAGAATCTACAGAAGTAACTTCAGCCTTTTACAAAATAGTCCTGTGCTTGTTTATTTTTTCGTAAATTCACCTCTTCTAAATGGTTTTATTCTCAAATTTCTAGCTACAGTTATCAGGAAAAACAACAAGATTTTAATTTCTCAATTAAAATACCTAGTTAGCAGCTTACCATGGTTTTACTTAATTTTACTATTTTGAAGTCAGCAAAAACATACTGGGTTTGAAGGTGTCTTGGGATAAAAGGCAGCCTAACCAATAAATATTAATCTGCTAATTCTACGTGCACATACATTATGTTCAATTTAAATAACGTACATAATTAAACAGATCAAAGAAAATAGGTTTGTAGATACCATGACTGTTGCAGCGCGATGTTTCCACCAGTCGATTGTTTTGGTCGTAGCATGCCATGGCCTGGTAACGATAGCCTTGTCCACATTCCTTAACATCTCCTTGTACCTTCATTCCCAGCAACACTTCCATCTTCCCCTCTGGTAAAATACAGTCTGACCAATTTCCCACAGGCTGAGCACTGTACTTGTCACACGGACAAAACTGGTTCTCAGTCAGGGGATACAACTGAGAATTTCTGCATTTGTCCTTTTTCTTACTTTTTCCTAGAAAGAAGATAATAGTTATTTAGCAAGTTTGTATCAGTTTACAGCTTATCTCTCAGAAATTTCATTTAGACTTGTGGAACAAGTGCTTGCAACTACATACATATGCCTAATACTTGCTACATTAATCTTTATTAAATTAGGCTATTGGCCTGAACTTCTAAAGTAGTGGATACCTACAATTTGCACAAAGGTAATTATTTTTAAAAAAAGAAAATATAGTTTATATTTCTTTTAGATAAAAACACCTCAGGAATAAAGTTTGAAAAAGTTAGCAATTAAGCAAATGTACACTTTTCCTCCAATTTCCTCAGCAATCTGCAGTCTAATAATAAGATTTCTATCTGGATCAAGCTTTTTCAAGTTGAATGAAATGGCAAAAGGAAGTAACATGCATGTTTGCTACACTAGCACCTTCTTTCAAAATGTCAAAATTCTTTAATTTAATAATTTGTTATGGAACATTTGTTCATAATTACCATTCTTCCCCTCTAATAGAATAAGCTACTTCTCTGAAATTGTTTCCATTCAGTTCTGTTCTTTGTTTTCTTTCCTTCACAGGAGCAAAGCCATCCACTCAATTTCCCCTTTCCATGAAATCTATTTAAATCTTCTCTTGGGTAAAGTTTGCTTAGTTTTCCTTTCTGTACTAGACAGTTCACATGAAATAATGTGGTGGTCTTTGCAAAAGTAGCTGTTGTTACTAAGTAGTATCCAAATAGTTGTTACTTAGATACTACTGTAAATTAATATTCTATAGCATTTTCCTTGCTATTCGAAACAAGGCATTGGACACAACTTTGCAGCATCTTTAGTTCTTCTATTTGCTACTGCTTCATTTAGAACAGAAAATGGGTACCTGAGAAAAGCTTATAATTCTTTTGAAAACACAACTTCTTACTAAATGTGCTCTTCTCCTCTGGAAATATTTACTAGAAATAATTATGAATTTGCTCCAATTCAAGCACTACAACTTAGTCTGGGTAACACATTGCCACAGAGAATACACCATGGCACATACCACAGAGCTAGCAAGTTTGAAGGGATAACTTAAGTCAGGGCAGGAAGTATCATGAAGTGTTAATAAAGTGGTAGGAAAATAACTACTTTCTTGTTCTGTTTTTAAAATAAGGAAAAATACTGTTAGTCACTTTTATTCATTTTTTTATCTTGTGGAAGCAAACTTGACATAAAGTTTACCAGAATTATTAGACAGCCACAGTGAAGCTTCTCGATGATCATGAATTATTCATTGTCCACTGGTCTTCTGATTTACAGGGGGATGGAGACAGGGATAGGATTTGGATCCTACCACATTCTTTCTGAGGCTGCTAATGGGCACCCCCCTTAGCTAGCTTCCCTCCACCACAGACAATACAGACTAATTGGCAAAGAGTGCTGTGACAGAGGCCAAGCCTCACTCTTGAGGTTCCAATTATAATTTAGAATCAGGGCATATTTTTTTCACTTCACACAGAAGAAAAAATAATTTCAAAAAACCCCCCAACAAACAACAGATTAAAAAGAAGTTGAAGAAAAAAAATGTTTCAAAGTGGAACAGTGTCCATTATGTAGAACTAGGAGAAGTCTGTGGCAAGGGCATCACTGTTAAATCTTTTTATTCTGCTAAGTAAAACCTAAAGAGGCTTCTTGGGACACAAAGTAAGAACATTATTACTTGTCTCAAGAAATAAGGCAAAAAATTAAGCAGTGTATTGCCTCATATGGCCTGTGGTGCTGGTTGTAGACAATGAGGAATGGCAAAAGAAAGAACTGCGAGAGCAAACATTCAGCCAGAGAAAGGACTGGCTTAATCATCTGATTTCAAGACTGTAGCTAATTTCAAAAGAGGTAAAACAAAGCTTAAGACTGAAAATGGTGATCTATAACAAAATGCTGAAAAGCACTTAGCTGCCATAGTAATTCTAAATGCACCAAAAACCACCATGAGAGAGCAAAGACTGCTTTACCTGAGACCAGACGTGGGAAGAGAAAGGTAAGTGGGTTAACATCTGATTCTGTTAAGGTGAGATGATTGCTGACTTGTCTGCCAAAGAAACCCACACAAACAGACAAACAAAAAACTCCAACAGAACAAAATAATCCCTAATATGTACACTATATTTAGAGAAAAAAAAATGGTGTTCTTCTATGTTCTCCCATCTTCTCTCTAGCCACTTACACATATCAGGAGTATCTGACATATGGCACAAGTTTTTACTCCTGGGTATTGTTCCACCAGCAGCATAGAGAGGATGACACTGGATCTGCTTTCTGCCACTATGACAAACACTTGTCACAGGAAAGCTCAGAAGTCCTCAGGTTTTAACAAAACAGTATCAATAATTAATAAAAGATGCATTCTTTTACTTGTTACTCTTACCAACAAGAGTGCGTTTTCTTGTCCTGACTCCTCCACAATCCCCATTACATGGAGAAAACTTCGACCAGTTTGTAAATTGGCAGTCGTCTTGGCAGGGAATCTGGCACATCTGTGTTAAGGGTGGTAATGGGCCAGCATATTTAAGGCACTCAATGATGTCAGCTTGTCCTCCATCTTGTCTGCGACAAGTAATTGCTGGAAGCAAAAATTCAGCATTTTTTTTATTAATGTCTCTATTCAATTAAGTAAAGTCTACAATATTTTACTGCAGTAGAATAGAATGTCCCGAATTCCTATATAATGACTTAATACTTGCCACCAGTTTTACCTTGAACGAATACAGTTGACATTTCTCACTTAAGATTTTTGTTTAAAATAATTTATCAGGTCTCACCAGGAAAAAAAAAAATCAGACAACTGTAAATATTATAACAATTACACCATGTTATCCACAGCTATTATACTACTTTACACATAATAATTTCCTACTGACACAGACTGTATCTCAGACAGTAAAAAAACTTGCAATACCATCTTAAGTAATTTACTTGTATAAGTTTTATCAGAAGATTGAATTTTAGAAAGATGGATAGACATAACATTTAGAAGTGTATCTGAATATCTTTGGATATTACTTAATCCTTTACAACAGTATTGCTGCCTGATGTTCTTCAGCAATTTTTAGTCTTGAAAAATGTTTGAAGAATACAGCATGTTTCCTAGGGAAGGATCATCAGGGGCACAACTTGACAGAACAGGATAGCCATGTCATGAATAAAAGCTTCTTAAGAAGAAAAACAAGTTCCTTAAGAAAACATCAGGGCACACAAAAGTAAGCCATTTGAACAAAAGGATTTACAATTAATAGGGAAGGCTGTTTAATTATTATAGTCTTTAACAATAGCAGAATGATTAACGTTAAGGAACCACTGGAGGTCATCTAGGCTAACCTCCCTTCTCAAGCAGGGTCCCCTAGTGCACATGGCACAGAATTGTGCCCAGAATACACTTGAATACCTACAGGGAGGGAGGCTTCACAACTTCTCTGGGGAATATCTTTCACTGCTCAATCACAGTCACAGTAAAAAATGTCCTCCTCATGTTCAGGTGAAACTTTCCGCACTTGAGGTTCTGCCTGTTGCTACTTGTCCTATTGCTTGGCACCACCAAGAAGAGCCTGGCTCCATGACCTTGACATCTTCCTTTCAAATATTTACAGACATTTATATGATCCCCTCTCAGTCTTCTCAAGGCTGAAAAGGCCCAGCTCCCTCAGCCCTTCCTCGTAAGAGAGATGCTCCAATCCCTTAAACATCTTTGTCACTCTCACCTGGATCTGTTCCAGGAGTTCCATGTCTCTCTTGTACTGAGGGGCCCAGAACTGGACTCCAGGTGCAACCTCACCACAGCTGAGTAGAGGGGCAGGATCATCTCCCTCAACCTGCTGTCAGTGCTCTTCCTAATGCACCCCAGGACACCACTGTCATTTTTGGCCCCAAATTACGTTGCTGGCTAATGGAAACCTCATTGTCCACCAGGACCCCCAAGTTCTTCACAGAACTGCTCTCCAGCAGGTAAGTCCCAGCCTGAGCTTGTGGATGGGGTTAGTCCTCCCCAAGGACCCTGCACTTGCACTTGTTGCGTATCAGATGGTTCTTTGCCCATCTCTCCAAATTGTCCATAACCTTCGGAGGGCTACACAGCCCTCTGGGGTATCAACCATTCATCCCAGTTCCGCATCACCAGCAAACTTGCCAAGGAGGTACTCTACACCTTCATCAAAGTCAACAATGCCCTACAATTGTTTCCCAGGTATATTTTTTAAGCATGGTTGCTTACCTATTCTATTGTAAGCTCAGTAAACTTAACTTTTGCTCCTTCCCCAAAACAACATAAAACTTGCTATACAAAAACAATATAGGAAACTTCTAGTTGTTTGCTCACACAATAGAATTATATTTATGCTTCTTGGCATCTGACAGCACACAGTAGATGTGGTAGTTCGACTGTAAAATAATTTGGGTCACCTATCGTAGCAGTAGCATTGCATCCAAATATTCTGCATACATATGAGGCAATACAGCTTTTTATATTACACTCCATAATTTAGGCATAGCTCTTCAATTGTGCTTACAATAATTGCTTTATTAGCATGAATTGAAAAAAAAATCAAGTTCAACTCTTGTAGAAAAGGGGAGCTTTAAAGCAACATTTAAAAATAAAACATTAAACTGTCTAGAAGTGGGCAAGAAGAGGGGCAAGTGCCCACCTCCTCTCTGGTGACCACTGAAAGGATGCAAGGGAATAATCTGAAGCTGTGTCAGGAGGTGTTAATTTAGATGTTAGGAAAGGGGTCTTCACCCAGTTGGGAACTGGAAGAGGCTTCCCAGGAAGTGATCACAGCACCCACCCTGACAGAGCTCAAGAAGCATTAGGACAATGCTCTCACGCACATGATGAGAGTCTTGGGGCTGTCCTATGCAGGACCAGGTGTTGGACTTTGATGGTCCTTGTGGGTCCCTTCCAACTCAGGATATTCTATGATTTTATAACTATTTTCTCCTGGAGGATAGAAGGAAGCATAGGTAAGGAAACTTTTTTTTTTCTTTTTAGATTGCTTTAAGGTAATTATAATGGTCTAGTGACCTATGAGTTCTTAAAAAAAGCTTTTTAGTCTGACAGTTCTAAACTGAATTTCTGCCTCATGATAACTTAGGAAGCTGAACTTGATGACCCACTTGTTCCATTTCAAGTCTGTGTACCTAGTAAAACACATCCAAAGGTCCCAAGGGAAATGTTTTTGCCCCAGATCTGTGGTAAAACACTGAAAGGGAGGGGGGTGTGTTTTTCCTGAGATACTAAGCAAACAACTTCCCTGATCCTTGAGTGCCCTTTGGAGCAGGGCTGCCAGCACTGTTTGTAATAGGCTCAGTACTGTATTAAGTTGCGCTTATTGGGGGACTGACCAGCTGCACACTGTCTAATACAATTATTCCGTCAAATCCTATTACTATTAGTGTAGTTTACATAAGGAAATATTTTTTTTCAGGAATAATTACAGTGATTGAGTGCAAAAAATCAAATATCTAAAAACTGAAAATCCATACAATCAGATTTTTAAGATTACACAAATATTTTGGAAAAACTGCTATCTTTCAACAGAATCCTAGGCTATAGCTTTGGATCCTTGTGAGATGCTCATCTCTGCTAATTGCACACATCAATATCCCTAAGGCAAAAACACAGTTCAGACTAGTTTTACCATGTGGAAATTCACAGAGGTAAAACCTAAATCCTCTGTCTTGGGTTTGGCCTTGCTATGTGCACACATCAGCAAAACTGCATTATGTTCACTGCATTCTCAGGGAGACACAGGCCACCATTTTAGCAATGAAAACTGTACCAGGCCAAGAGTTAAAAGACAGTCAACTAATTAGCTAATATAATTTAATAACTTTCTTCAAAAGTTTAATACTCATTTTACATACTGCCTCTCCATCTAGTTCTTTGATCGGACAATAAACGTTGTCCACCAAAGAAAATTCTTTCTCTCTTTCTAGCTAAATTGACCTTTTCTAAAGCCAACATTCATACCCTCATCTTTTCTAGTTATAAAACATTACCCCATGAGCACATATCCATTCTGTCATAAATTTTTTCAGACTCATATTAATGCATCTAATTTGCATTGGGGAGACTCAGGTGAAAAGCTCCCCTGAGGATTAACACTTTGGGTTTTTTTCCAGATTAACTGTCAGTTGCACCATAGCAATCAAAGCAGGAAAACTCTTCATTTTCAAGACCTAAATATTTCGCCTTAATAACAACACAAATTAGAAGACAGCTTGGCATACTAAATCAATTCCTGAATCTTAATTTTCACAGTGCATGTCTATAATTATTCATGATACTTCTAGTTGACAAGAACTGGATGATTTGTTCTATATTCCATCTTCCTATTGTTATTTTCCAGATTCAAGTTTCAATGGGAAAGGTTTATAGTCCTTATGACTGCTGAAAAGTGGGTATTTTTCTATTATTAGGAGCAGGGATTTTGACAACTGTATACATTCCATTAATGCACTCTTTTGGCCAGCCAACTGTCTTGACATCTGAAATGCTCTCAGTGTTAAAGGAGTTACTTTTTCCACTCACAAGCTAATCTGGACAAACTCATCCCCTCTTTGATCAAACCAACAGATGTTTGAAGTTGCTGAGATCGATGATTTACTCACTATACAGAGAAATGTCTTCAACCACTATAAAGCTATAGCATACCAGGCTAATTATTTTACTTACACAACCACATTATATTTATTACAGACATTAGCAGTAAGTGGAAAGAGCATGGTTCCTCCATTACTGAATTAAACACAGTAATTATTAAGTGAAAACATAAAAAAAAGAGTACAGCTAACAGAAAAATCAAATTTAACATGGAAACCATTCACTTACAAAACTGTTCTGGTATTTAACAACTATTAGCTCCCAGAAGAAAGGTGTGAAATAAACAGCAGTTTAAATTTTATAGACAAGGGACTTTGACGTAATTAAAACTACATCAGATAGCTTTGTTTCCATCAAGCCCCCACAGGAGACTACAGGCTAATATATTTCTTGTTGGCATAATGAACACTGAGACCATATTTTAGCAAGTCACATCATGTATGAGTTTATATAAAAACCTTCCCAGTGCTACCATCATTAGCATGGTTTGCTGTCATTTCACTGAGATTTGAGACTAAGTGACTTCCATACCTAAAATTTTCTTCATAAATGGAGGTGCTCTATTATCTTTTCTTTTACAACACTTATGATACCATTTTTTTTCAATTGCAAAGTATTTTAACAAAAATATTCTTCTTCAATTCTAGAAAAAATAATGATTTCAGCACACTAACTTTTCTTATACCATCTATCCATGTTGCCTAACCTATGATTTCAGCTATGTTTATTTCTTTCTTTGCAGGTCACAGCATGCTAGACACAATGTGACAAAATGTTCCTACCGCAAAGTATCTTAAGCAAGAGCACATGCCCATAATATTGTGAAAATAAAAAACTGAGAGTTCTTTATGTTCCAAAGACAACAGCAATGTATTTCTGCTAAATAAAGTTGTCTGGAGATTGTGACTCTTTTTTCTGCAAATAAAAAAATTAACTTCTCACATAAACCCTGCTTTTGAGCATTGTCCAAATTCTTACTTATGACTCCTGAAATTGATTGCTGTACTTTGCAGTGACTAAAATACAAACCAGGCAATAAAGCACTCTCATCTGTTAAGTCTCAATGACATTAAAATAGTAGTTTATAGCTCCATGAAGACCAGCACTCCATGATTTTGACTTTGTTCTTTTGCTTTCCATAAGGGCATGAGACAACTTCAAAAGCAAAGTCCCTCTGTAAGTGATGGCTGGAGAGGAAGGCTGCTTTCCCTGTTTAGTCATGGAGCAAGAAAAGTGCTTTTGACCACTGATTCTGCCTTTGAGCCTCCCAATGGCTCTATCAAGCCTGCAAGGCCTCTCTGTGTGCCTATGGCCATCCTGGGAAGCTTCCTCCCATTCCTCTGTCTTTCAGATAACTATATACACCCTGAGTGAAGAAGAGTGAGAGCTTGAGACTAGGTCTTCAACAAAGGCCAAGCACAGCTATTCAGGTATTTTCTCTGACAGCCAGGTTACTTTAACTTCTGTTTAAATTTACTTGTAAGTTTCCTCTTGTTATTAGAGAATATGCTGACATATTTCACAATTTTCACCCGTTCCTCCTACAAAGCTCTGAGAAAGATTTATGGTGGCAAGGACTGCAGGCTGTGCATCCTTCTGCAAATCTCTTTTAGGTCACTGGGATGGCCCTTCCCATGTGCATCCATCCATACACATCATGATGTGATTCGGCTACTGCGATTTGGGCACTCGAGCTTCTCATCTGCCACATGCCCTCTTCACTACCACTGGGATGCAGCCAACAAGCCCTACTTAAATTTTCAGGAGTTACTGGCAAAAAAAGTTTTAGTAACTTTCTTAGGTTTTCCTATACAACTCAAAAAGGATTTGAGCTGTATTTTTAAGTTCATCCATGAGTCACTGAAGCTGAGATTTACTAATACAGGTTTAAGATATGAGCATAATGTAACACATACCTGCCTAAGTTGTTCACAATTTCAGTTTTCTGTCTCATTGAGCAAACTACTATTCTTAAGATAGATCAATGTGCCTTAAATGTTGGCCTTAAAAATACAGAGTGATATCTCTTAGCACAGTCCAGCTGCAGCAGATTCCTCCCGCCATGAGAGTGATAGCCCACATCCCCATAAAATATTAGTAGCTTGGTTTTATTAGGCATATTTTCTCTTGCCTAGTTTTTGGCTGGTGGTTATTTTCTTATTTTTATTTTCCTGGGGGAGGGAGGGGGTATTTTGTATTTGCCACCACTGTGCCTCTCTCTCCTGGATTTCAAGTGACTCATCAATACATCTGATCAAATTAATCTTGTCAGTTGAGAAACAGCTTATGAAAACAACCAAATTTTGTTGCAGTAAAATATGGCTTTTCTCGGTATTTCCTTTTCTTGTTTGGTAGGGTCAAAAAGAAGTTTTCAACTCCTTGCTGATCTATCCATATCATCTCCTCTTGAGGGTTTTGAACAGAAGACAGAAGTCTTAATTTCCTTCAGGTCTGTAATACATTCCTGCCCTGCTTACCCTCTTTTAAAAGGCATTTTATCAGTGGTACATATTCAGATTTTCATTTATCATAGAAATTCAATACAATTGTCATGACCACCAGCCTTCTTCAAATAAAGTTCATGAGGGCAGCAATGAATTCACTGCTCAGTATTAAATGCTATTTTACTGTGCTTAGGATTAGATATAAATACTTGCTCATTAATTGAAAGAATAGCTAACAAACATTTCTTTAAAAAATACTTCTAAAGAAATTTTTTTTAAAAACCAAAACTCAGAAACTACCAAACCCTTTTATTCTCTTCCCTCTGTATTGACCCAAGTTACAGTTTCATGACATTCATTTAAACTGACATGATTTGCAAAAAAAACCTTTATTACACAAGACACATCGAAATAAAGCTGTCTTTAACAATGAATCACAAATTCTAAACTTTGTGATTCACCCAAGTATCTCTTTTTCCAAGGAGGACGAAACGTGATAAAAAAGCTGAAGAACTGAAGTGCAAATAGTAAAGCTGTGATATACAGCACAGCATGCATGTGCTGTAGTTATTCACAAGCTCTTAAGTTCAGACACCTAACCAGTCATTTTTAAGAATTTCCAACTTCTAGTTTTTCCTTCAGATTTAATTCTCTTCCTAACTAAAATATTAACAGTAGCAGACTATTTTGTTCAAAATAAACTGCTAATGAATGCATGGTCAGATGTGCCTTTTCCCTGGTGTACTTTCTGATACTTTCTCATTTAACACATTTGCTGATAATCTGTGTGTTACAGTGTTTGTGCGTGGGCAATCAGATCAGAAACAGGACAAGCTGATAGCAATGGCAACATCCCCTTGCACTGAAAAAGAGGAACTCAGAACTCTTTCCACATAGAAGAATGGAATTACTTGCTCTACTGAGTATCAACACAAAATGAAAGGACAACGCACAGGACACAAAAGGACAGAGATTACTTCTGTAAGATTCATGTTTCACTTTGTCATCAAAAGCAAATTGGCACAAACAGATGAATGTGTGATTTCTGCATTCATGACCACCAGAAACTTGAAAGAGAACTCTTTCTCAACTGGAAAATAAGTGCTGATCTGTCAACAATTTTCACGTTAGGGTCAATATTTGTACAGAATTCACAAACAAACAGTTAAATGTACAGTTCAAAATATCTCTATTACAGAAGCATCATAAATGCAGCATCAGAATATTATACCAAATGGATTTCATATTTCAGTGTTTAGCATTTCATTATTTTGGGGGGGTTAAAATGAGTTGCACGGTAGTATCTCAGTCTTTTCCGTATCTACATCACAAAATAGCCATTAAAGAAATTATTTATAGCATGGGATTTTTAAATGACATATTATCATGTAAACGTTTCCACAGCCTTTAGAAATTTTATTTAGGAGTAGCCAAGTATACGGGAGGGAGCCAAGAGTTAACAGGGAGAGGAGATAAAACCTCCTCCAGAGTCTTCCTTCAGAAACTGGTGAAATCTTTCTAATACTGTCCAGGGCAGAGCTCACTCAGGCAGATGTTTGCTTCCAGGTCAGCCATCCTTCAGTGAGCACTCTGCATGAAATCAACTCTTGTGCAGGGGACCAAATAAAATAACGTATCACTAAAAATTCACATGTGGCTAATTTGATTGCAGAATTTGAAAGATAAGAGGGGATAGGGAATCTGTTGGTGCCCCGTGTAGGAGATAAATTGTATTATCAAATAAACCCCACTATTCATGTTTAAAATGCAATTTTCTGAGGTGTGAAGTAAATAAAACTTTGGCTGATAATCTCTAGAATTAGAGAAGTGCGTTTTTCAAAGTGAAATTTACTTCTGTGCAAAAATTCAACTTGCACTTCCAAGTCATATTCATTGTAAAGGTAAAATATTTCACTCGTTCCATTCTAAGGAAAAGCCGTACTGTGTTTAGCTCCTACAGATTATCAGTTTACATCACTGAGTACAAAAGTAAAAGATATAGTCAACACATTGTGAGGTATTGCAAAACTGCGACATGACACATAACAGACCTGAGTTTGAAACTTACATTATATATTTATTTACGTTCACTTACATAAATGGGAAAAAATACTGGGCAAAAAACCCTCAATCTTTAATGCCTATAACTTTTACCACTGCAACAGCCTAAATAATATTTAGGTTCATATTTAGATATCTGGACCGAGGCACAAATAAACTTTTGTTGTCCGACTTGAATAACTTGCTCCATGAATTCTACACTGAAATTTATACACGGGATAGACCTGACAAAAAGAAGTAAACAAAAATCTTCCTTTCTAACAATTTATGTCAGAAACATTCACAGAATTCTATCAAAAACACTTCCTTTCTTCAGACTTAGCTGCTCCAGGGGTTCCTAATTAAGGATTACTCATCCTACAACTTGACCACATTACACTAGAGAGCTACTTCCATTATATCTGCTTGTGGGAACAAGATTACTGCTTGAATACATCATCTTTCACAAGATAGAACTCTGAGTAGTACCAAAGGGAAATTCTGACAGTCTGTTTTATCAGATTTAAAAACTACATGGCCATTAATTCCAAAATCATGTATTATTCTATATATGTGTGCCCTGTACATCATTGGAATAGCATTTAAAAAAAATAAAAAGAAGCTCTCATGACACAAAAGAAAAATAAAATCCAATCTGCATGCACTGTTATTAGCTGTCTTTCTTTATTAACTGACTTTGAGGCAAAGTCAAGAGATTTACGTAGCACCATGCAAGCACAGAACACAACACTTCTTATTATCTGAATTCCTACCATCAAAGACAGAAATCTTATTTTCTCAGTGTGTAATCTGAATGTATCCTCCAGAGTTGCTAGAAATAGATTCCATTGTGATAGACCTTTGAAATAATTACCACAGCCAGAAGTCCTTTGTATTAGCAGGCAATGCCTTCAGGTTTCATTTTGTGGTAAGCTCTAAATTGATCTCCTGAAAGACTTTCTGAGTAAGTGGTAGGAGCTACTAGCTTAAGATTTACTCCATAACTTTTTAAGTATACCATGACCTCCTTTTATATTGTAAGGAAGTTAATGACCTGAACATTTCACTTCTGCAGTTAGCAATGTCCTTCCTCAGGAATGACACAATCTGCTGAGCCAATAGTGCTTTAACAAATAGAAGTTTGCACTCAGAAACAACAAAGGAGAAAAACCTTCCTGGAATTCAAGGTTGACCAGTAGTTCAAAGCAATTCAATTACTGTAACACAGTAAATAGGAACTGCATTTATTTTCCTACTGAATGTATTTAATGCACGGAAATGCCCTTAAAGCCCTTATTCTGACTATACTTGACAGAGTCACACATACACAATTCTGTTAAAGCCACAAAATTCTCTATGAAGACAGGTGACAGAAAAGCTGGATTTGGATGTAAAAATTATTTGCTATAAAATAGAAAGGGTGCAAAACTCTCTGGATCACCGGGCTCAAAGGGTCAGTGGTGTACAAGGCCAACCAGCAGCTGGTTAAGATTGTTTCACCTCAGTGGTTAATTCCAGGCACAATTCTGTTTAACCTCTTTAACAACCTGTACAGAAAGCATGCTCAGCAAGTTTGAGGACAATAGTAGTTTGAGCAGTCAGTACCTACCTGCAAGGACTGCCATTCAAAGGACCTTGACAACCTGGAGAAACGGGCTGGCACTGAACTTTAACAGTGTAAACGCAAAGTCCTGCATCTCTCATGCTCCCATTGCTCTCTGTAACTACGTTAATGTGAGAGTATAGGGAAGAAATAGCCAAACTGTTCTCAGAGATATACAGTGAAAGGATAAGGGGTCACACATAGAGATTGCACCAGGGAGCAAGTGCCAGAGAGGCTGTGGGATCTTCATGCCGGCAGAGACTCCAAAAATACTGAGACATGGCCCTCAGCACTTTCAGTATTTTCCTTTGCTGACACACACAAAGATAGAACTAAATAATGTCAGGTTACAAGGACTAAAATGCAAGGCACTTCCCACACCAGTGAACCTATAGATTTCTGGGGAATAAATGACAGAAACAAAGGGTCTCACCTCGTGCTTGTAGCCCAGGCCCACAAGTCTCCTGTGCTCCAGGACTGTCCTGGCGCACGTACCACGGCACCAGCTGGCACCTGCGCCACTTGTGGGTCTTCCACCTGAAATGAGAGGGGAAGCAATCCATCTACACCTTGCAGCTATCAAACCTGAGACAGCACAAATGCTAGATAGTGTCATAAACCACCGTCAGCTGTTGCAATTCACAAAAGGACCAGTAACAGTACCATAAAGTTATCCCTATTCTGTTAATTTTTTTCCTTCTTTTAGGATGAGGCCTCGAAGAACACATGGAAGAAAGGTGGAAACAAAGATGGAAAGAGAAAGCAAACCATATACATTTTCAAGGATTTTGAAGCACAAAGTCATATTAACAGTGCCAAAAAATACACAATGAATATACTAAGACAAAACACTAACACAGTTATACAAAATATGAGAAAGAAAATTTAAAAAAATAAACCTATACAGAACAATAAAATTATGTGAATTGAATGCCTATCTAACAGGAGAACTTCTTTGCTATGAATTTATAGCTGAGCATGCTTAGAGTATTTTATGATTCAACAAAACGACATAATAAAAATTGAAAAGTGGATTTAATTATGAGACACTATCTTCTCAAAATCATGATGGACCAATTAAGTAAAGATAAATTTTAAATAGTACCACACTCTAATAAACTTCCTCTCTTTCCCACTTTCTTTTCCTTTCTTTCTTTTTTTTCCACCTATATCAGTGAAGCAAAGGTGTATTGTAGTTTCCCAAACACATTTCAGAGATAATACTCCAGGGTTGATTCATGATTCAGGCAATACTGGGATTATCTTTGGACAGTAAATACTGCCACTACAGGTGCTAGTTCTTTTCCCCAGGTCTTTTCAACCGCCCACCCTTAGGCATGCCTTCCAACACAAAAATAAATGGAGCAATTCTGCCTTTTTTGAAAGACAGACAAGTCTTGAAGCTACTAAGATAAGGTAGGATAAGCAAAATTTTAGGATTTTTATTTTAACAAATCTTAAAGGATATGATTATGAAGGTAAAGTTGTCACAACAAATAACAGCCTTTCTAAGCTTCATTTGACAAAAACTATTCCAAAAGGAGAAATAGGAAATAGAAAGGAAAGGTAGTTACAGGAAAGTATTGGTACAGTGGGCCTGAGTGATTGCAAGGGCGTTCAGGAAATTCCTGGGATCTTGGGTTGCTGAGTGGCAACACCTTACAAATGTGGATCCAGCCAAGAAAAGCAAGACAATGTGACTACTTGTCCACCATATCAAAATTACACATAAAAAAAAAGACCTTGCAAAAAACTGTTGATAAAAAATGCAATACAGCACTGCTTAAATTATTCTATAGTTAATCTAAACTGCTATGGAACTTTTACAAATTTCCCTGCTAGTGCTGCAGAATACCTACCCCAGCCCTTAAATATAACAAATCCAAGCAAGTCTGTTTGTTGTTACAACTCTAAAATAACCCCCAGTTTTCCACAGCTCCAGCCATCAGCAGTTTGAATGTTTTAAACTATCTCAATGGTTTTGCACCTCACGTTTCATTGCAACCTGCGTCTATGGGACAGCATTTAACTCAGGCATGAGCCAGCTGAGTGTGTGAGTCCATCTGTCACAGCATGTGTGCAGGTCAGAAAGATGCTAAAGGAAATATATGGAACATGTGTTTAGTATTAGTTCGTGTCATGAAATATAAATGACCTCATCCACCACTCTCTAGCAACTCTTCTTTCTTATGCTCAGCACATTATCATGCAGCTCAGATACTGAAGATACTAAAAAGATGAGGAGCAGCCAGTATTTTAAAAGATAAAATTCTGACTCTCCTTTTGACTATAATAAGTTTTTGAGCTCTATTTCTCTGGTGTTTAGAGTACAGATTTTGGTAGCTTCCCTATGCTCTCTTCAATCTTTTCATATGTTTTAGTTGCATAGAGTGTGATCTCCTAATGAATTTGCAATGATAATTCTTATGAGATGATGAAAGCAACACATTTCTTTAATCTCAATTTATTTTCATTAAACTAAGCTTAAATTCTATTTGTATCTCTGCAATAGAGAGTAGTTTCTTGGGAATTATTATTAAAAAAAAAAACCAACAAAAAATATTTTTATTATTTTGTCAGGTAAATCTAACAGCATCAGAATTTTCTAAACTTTGGCTCTATCAATAATCAGATCCTTTATTTCTTTCCCACACACTCAGAGGGATATCACAGAGCTATCTAAACATTTTCTTAAGCAATAATGTTTCCACCTTCTGGAATGGTCCTTTGCATTCTGTGGTGAAGATCAGGGCAATGCAAAGAACAAAGGGCTTATGGGAGATATATTCAACTCTGGACTGTCTCAGGGCTTACAGGGATAGAAGAATGAAGGATCCAGTAGGTTGAACAGTGTGGCACCAGAACTCGGCTCTCCTAAACATGTAACGTTGCAGTTCAGCACTTTGGATAATTTAGAAAGATTTTTT
Source organism: Petroica traversi (assembly GCA_025920805.1). Taxonomy (NCBI): domain Eukaryota; kingdom Metazoa; phylum Chordata; class Aves; order Passeriformes; family Petroicidae; genus Petroica; species Petroica traversi. Next base: position 25,752,283 of record JAHLSL010000022.1, read on the forward strand.
TTCCAGGTATAGAACGTCAAAACAGTTTCTAAAGGAAAAATTCATTCCGGAAAGTAGTTCTTAGTTGTTGCAATGTTCTTGCAAAGGAATTGGAACAAAATAAACCAGGGATTCCCTATGGGCCCAACTGAGTCTACATATCTGTTGTGAAACCTTCATTCAAATGTGCATCCTATTTTTCTAAATAGTACATGTTAGAAAAACAACTTCTGCTAAGAAATGAAATTCAGCAAGCTCTAGAGGTAGTAGAATTTTAAAAATCATGTCTGAGCTGTTTCTTGTTGATTGTCTCACACACCTGTAGTTATTGCAGACAGGAGAAGCTTCACATTCCCTTTCTTCAAACAAAGAGTCTGGGCACTCCCGACCACCATTGGCAGGGAGCTGGATGATGACTCGGTGACGGGACTGCTTCCTTAGTGTGACACCCCCTGCAAAGAGTAGAATAGCTTGTTTCTACTACTGCTGCTTAAGGATGAAACTGATTAGGGTAAAAACAAGGTATTTGAACCAATTGCTATAATACTGACATGCTATTTTGCCCATAAGCAGAAAAATTAAGCCTAATAGAAAAAACAATTTCAGCTCCAGGCAAGAAAGCAGAACTAAACAGAAGGCAATATCAGCAATACTGAACAAATGAACAGACAGCTGAAATAAAGAAACGGTTCAAGAGAACAAAGATTAAACCAGCTCAGTTGCTGCTACACGTTACAGTTTGAAGGTGTAAGCTTGCCCTAATTATTTACATGTTAAACCAGAAACAAATTCCACACTATAATTCCTTTACAGTTTGCAGTTTCTAATTATTATGGTCCTTCATTATTAATGATAAACAGTAAATAGTTCCGGCAGGAATTTTGATTTCAGTCATCCTCAGGTACCAGTTCCTCAGGCAGAAAATGAAGAGAAAAGCTACAGACCTGTATTAGTTCCACAGTAATGCCTATGTTAGGTAAAAATCTTGGAGATTTGGGGTTTTTTTTCATAGAGAGCAGTAGAGCAGACATTTGGCTGACTGTGCTGATATCAGCTTTGGGTGGGTTATTGCAGCAGCTGCAGCCTGTCTGATCGCAGAAGCGTGCTGGACCCCGGCCAAGCAATTGTAATTAGGAGCGAGCAGTAGGAGAATCCCGGTGGTGGCTCTCCACCACCTGGCCACTCTTCAGCACAGAGGAAACCCTTCCCTCCCCAGTCAAACAACTCCAGGAGATGCCAGGAGCTGGCATGAGGGGCAAGGCAGACGTGCAGCCCAGCAAAGCCACTGACCTGATTGCAGGCACTAATGGGTAAACCCCATGAAATAAAAATTGTTTTTGTATTTTAAAGATAGTTTGACTCACTGAATAGACAAAATGCCTGTAGTCCACAAATACAGTGTTTTATAGAATCTTGCACACTAGTTTGTGGTAAATATTCATGAAGAAATGCTCACTGCATCAAGAACTTTCTTAAAACCCACAGAAATGGGAACAGAAAAGGATGGCATTTTCATCCAGTATGATCTCCTCCAACAAAAGGAGGAGAAAGAACAATACTGCTGTAAAATAACACATAGTTATGAATAACTATTTCACAGATTCAGATTTAATGGATTCAATTTCTTGCTCCTTTTCAAAGGTCATGACTTTAGTCTTCCTAACCACTTTTTTCATTTGTTAGAATGCACTAAACACTGAGAGGAATTACTGCAAAAATGCCTTTATTCTTGTGTCCTTTATAAAGCATGAAGAATTGGCCGTGACAGCCCAAGTCTGTATGTTTGATGCAAATACATCTTTTACGTTCTGACAATGTGGTGGTAGCTGTGAGTAATCACCATGTCCCACACAGGGATTAACTCCCTGTGGAACACGGGGTATTACAGAGTCTGTCTGTAATAGTACATATTAGAAAAATGCCTCCTGTTAAGCTTAAAAAGAGAAACAAAGCATAAAGATGTGGTGAGTATTAAGCTTGTCATCACGCTAACTTCACGTGTGATTTCAGCGTAATAAATATTCAGGGGAGACATGAACTGTTTTAAAGAGCTTTACCAAGTGTATTTAAATGGTGTTGGATTTATGTTTAAATCACATCAATTTGGAGTCTGTTGATTTTTATTAACTCTCCTTCAATTTTCCTTGGACTAGAAGCAGCCAGGCAAAATTATATACGACTGCATATCTACTTAGCTACATATTTATCTCCTTGTATATAAAGACTGGGGTTTTCTGATGAGCAAACAGCATAAACCTAGGTATTTCCAAACCCCAAATCTGTCCATTTTATAATCTGACAATTAAAATGCTAACATTGTACAAGTATTGATATTATGATGATAAGCTGATGATGTTAAGAGGTATGTGTCTACCCCATAGCTAGTTGTCTCTTCATCAGTGTAAGATGTAAATGGGAGTTTGTAACATTAGGAAGAATGTGGGAAAAAATCCAAACAGATGCATATAGAAAATGTAGAGAAATAACTGTTCTTTTCAGAAAAAACTCTGTCTTCCCTGCAGCAGCTGTATCAGGTATTACATGTCCTCTGTTAGAAAGAGATGTGTAGAAGCCTTCTGCCAAAAGTGACTGCTAGTCTGACTCCCCATTTTTTTATTCTTTAAATCTATTAGCACACAATGGATAAAATTACCTTCTTGACATGAAGAAGGACACACTGTCCAGTCACTGAATGGAGTCACAATACAGTCCTTCCTACAGGGAAGCAGGCAAGGTCTCACAGTTTCAGGTCGAAGGCTTTCAGGGCATCTAATAAAAAAATTACAAAGAAGCATTCATTATCAAATAAACAATAACTCTGCAATGAAGTAGTGAATCGTGTGAGATACTGAATGCCTGCAGGCACATGAGGAGACTGCTCGTTGCCCAGAATTCACCAGAAAGGAGTACAGATATAAAAACTAGTAGCAATTAAATACATATGGTGAAAGCAAGCCAAACCTGGCGTATTCTGCACCTCAGGATTTAAATAATCATCATCCCTCAGTCACCATGCTAGACTCTGTATTTTAAGGGTTATTTTCAAGCTTTCACATAATTATGAAGAAAGCCATCTCATTTAGCTTAGTAAAATGCATTTTCAGGTTTTACCACTTTATCATAAATATAAATGCTGGAGGGAGGCATATTTAAAATAAATAACACTGCTAACCCAAGAACAAGGTATAAGCTGGCTGTGATTATGTGAGAAACCAGAAAAGGATTTAAAACTGCCAGATCAATGAGACTGGGAAAGACTGTCAGAAAAGGCAGAAAACCTTACTTGTTTTAGGAAGAGGCTTGATCAGCATATAAAAAGGATTATTGGACTGCCACATATGGGACTCATTTTCCCAATTCTGTGGGGATTCTGTCTTTTTTCATCAAGGAAAAACACTCTCTACAGCACAATACTTGTTTCAGAATGGTACAATAACTCTTGCAGAAGCACTGAAAATATTTAAAATAATTTCAAAATTACTATTGCTCTAAAAACATACGGACTGTGGACTGTCTGAAAAATATGTAAAGATGTAAGAACAACATCACATCCGTATTCGGGAACTTTTGGATCATTACAGAAAAACATTACTATGACTACCTTTTCCTATTTTCAGTGCTGGGCAACTGGGACCAGAGAGGTGAGAGAGGCAAGCCTAATGGTAAACTACCAAGAAAATCTAGTCTCCATGGTCAGTAGAGAACAATGTCTGGGCAATGTGAGGAGGAGAAAAGGTGATCTGCAGCTTTACAGGAACATATTTTTCAACAATAATACTTGATTCTGCATACTTTCAATCAGTTTTCTCTGCATTTTCCTGTCAATTCACATATTCTTCTCAGTATATGATCAACTACCATGAGCCAGCACCAATTCCTTGGTGTCCTCCTAAAACAGGATGTCCACCCTTTCTTTTTTCTCCTCTTCCACCAATGTGAAAAACATTAAATAATATAGCTACAGCATTCTCCATCATGTCTCTCTAAGTTCTCTCTTCTATTTTAAGTCAACTTGTGCCTTGGTTCTATGCGATTAATAAAATAAGATTCTATATGCAAGAGTGCTATGATCAGACACACTTTAAAAAATGTCCTCTAACAATCACATGTATTGACAAAGTTGTCAGAAATGTTCTTTAAGGGTAAAATTAAAAATTTTTCTGAAAAGCACTGAATGTTGGTTTACTAATGGTTTTTCCTGCATTAGCTTTTCCCTTAAAAAACAGGAGAAATTAAAAGCATACAAAACAGTCTGAAATTCACCATTTCACTGAGAGCTTCATCTTTCAGGAGTGCTAAACACTACAATTCCTCTTCAGATACTTAGGCAAGGCAATTAGTTCAATTAGAACACCATTTCTATGCTTTATATTGTTTGTATTTACTGTATGTGGCTTAAAGCAAAGTATTGATTTTTTTGTGGTCCTTACTCAAGGTCAAATTAAACAGAAAAGATACATGGTAGAGTCTGTAACCTGTGAGGCAGATAAGGCCAATAATATTGATTGTATTGTAATACCACAGTAATCCTTTTTATTAAGGGGAGTTTAAAACAAGGTTCCTATTTACATTTTCATGTTAAATGTCCGGGTCTTTAAAAATGATTAAATGATTTTGATTTGACAATTTGAAGGATCAACCTTTTTTCCTTTCACATGATTCATTTATGAAAGAATAAACCAGTTCTCCTCTCAGAATTTAACATCAATTCAAAGGTAGAGGCATTTACAGTAGATTTAAAAAGGATGATAAATCATTAGAGGTTTGTGGAGTTTTTTATGTAAATGTACCAAAAAAAAGCTATAATGGTGTTCTGACTAAATAGAACAGCAACTTAATGCAGATACACAACAATTTAGATTACTGAATGTGCAGACATTACTCCCCGCATTTCCATTTAAAGCAAATTAGGCTTAAATCTACTGCAGAATAAAGCAACAAATGGCAGGCATGAAGTAAATATTTAGTGTGAAAATAACTGCTTCATGAACTTTCTAAATAACCTCTGCTATCAGTTCTTCCAGTTTTGAATCTGTTCTGAGTGGGATATATTTACAAACTGCCAATCCCTACAAAGATACTACCAAATGCCTTTTACTAGCAGCTAATCTGTATTTAACCCTGGTCACACATTAAACTGTAAATCCAAATCATTGGGCCAAAGGAATAACTGAAAAAACCACATAAATAGGAAAAAAAAATCACAGTTTGTCAGGCTAATGTTCAAACTAATGTTTCAAATTAATGTCATGTCAGTTTTCATTATGCTACAACTCCTTTGTTCAGTTCTGAGAAGTGCTTTACTGTGTTTAGATTCATATCACTATTTTTGAGTGGAATTGCACTAATCCACACAGTGCAACGCTTGTTTGGAGGCAACAAAAGGATTTTGGAGATGGTGCTGCTCTGCATGTCACACACATACTCCAAGAATTCTAGCGTGACTCAACCTGATGGTGGAAAGGAGCCAACTGGATTTAGGCAGCTGCCAGAGAATCAATGCTGTAAATACCACCCATTAAAATCCATAGTGAGAAAGGTATTGTCTAGTCTTCCTGTCGTGCCAGTCTTGTATTTTTAGAAGACGAAATGTTCCCTCATGAAAACACAAAGAAATACTTGTTGCCTTTGAAAGCAGTCACTCGTGATAAAAATATAAAGCAATAAAATCCAAACATAATTACAGCACGAAGGTATTTTTAAAGATCTTTACTTTTTTGGGCCTACTTGTCCCACGTTGACTCTCACACAGATGACCTTTCTTGTCTGCATCCCCACAGAACAGGTGGCCTCCCCGTTCCAGCTGGCAGAGGAGTTGAAAGCAGAGACAGACGTGTCCTCTATGCACTGTCCCCATGGGCCAGTCTGCCAGTGATACACAGTGCAGGAGTGCTCATTACAGCTGCGCGTTTCCTGCAGGGCACTGATGTTTGGGCACTGTACTCCTCCTGGAACAATAAAAGAGGGCAAAAGATCATTCACTGGAAGGTGATTCATCTTTTTTTAAATTTAAAACAAAAACCGCATACCACAAACTCACTTTGAAATTTTCTTAGTTATATATTATCAGTTTGATTACATGAAAGAAATGCTGATCCTTTTTCCTCCTCTTCAAATGCCCAGTATTGACTTAGACAAATTTCAGTCACCAAGCCACACAGAACAGACTGTTCATGGACTGTATGAAAGTCTTTACCAAAAGGATAACAAAATAATCATAACTTCTATAACACACTAATGTGCCTGAAGTCATCTATAGCCTTTACTATTTTAGGGCTCTCTAGAAGAGACCTCAAGAGATCACATAATGACGTATGAAGGCTCTAGGCAGAAGAAATGGTTAATTATTCTAGTTATGCATGTATAAAGACCACTGCTTATGCCTAATTCACAGATCAATTAAAAAGATTTTTGGAGCTCTTGTCCTATCTCCCAGTGGATGTTTATCCATGTTATGTAAACCAAAGAGGATGGCACAGCTGGCAATTTCAGGTCCAAATTATGATAGCAAAGCCTATTGCAAGTTAAGATTAAAATGCAATCAAGAGTCCATGACTGTGAAGAGAAGCTCAGATGATGCCATGTTTGTTGTGTTTGGTTTCAGACAGTATGTCCAGTTTATTTTATTAAAGCACTTCCAAACTACTTTGGCCTCACAGTCCTCCAGCAGAAATGAAGAGGTCTTTCCTACCAGAGCTGATCACAGGCCATTTGATGTCCAGCCCTGTGAGCAGACATCACGTCCACTAAATATCTGATGTTATTAGAGACACAGAATCTAGGTTTGAGATTCTGGCCTACAAGGAACAATGGGACTCCTATCTCCAACTGATGGAAAGGCTGTGGAAAGCATTTCACCCTTTCTTAAAAGACAAGAAAAGTAAGAAAGACAATTGAAAGAGGAGCTTTTTTATTAGTTAATAATTATGAGCCATATGACTTTTCTCTAAAAAGAAAAATGTATGCTCACACCAAATGCATGTTGTATAGTATATTATTCTTTATATCTCAGCACTGAACTTCAAGTTGACTGTCAGCTCTACAGATATGCAGGAGGGAAGGGGGTTCAAGCACTCATTGTTGAAATGAAACAAAAAAGTAAATGTAATCAAAGAAACAACGGATGCTTCAAATACTCCAACACAAGAAAATCAAGTCACTGGTATAAAAACACTTTATACCCCAAGCTGGTCTGCATGGTCTAGATTTGCAGCAAACATGAGAAAAAACTAGTTGAGATGTCATGCCACAGACTAGCTAATCTTAAATTTTGCAAAAGAGGATTAGAAAAACCTACAAATATATGAATTTGATTAAAGAATAATTTGAATATTTTTTTCAGATTGGATGCAACTCAAGTCTATCAGAATTGCCTAAAATATATGTCAATGTGCAGAGCATAAAAACGAAAGACCAGATGCATTTTCCTAAAAAATAAAAAACCAAACAGTAAAATAAAATTATGGTTATGTTATACATTTTATGAAGTTATTTAATCATCATCCCTCAAGGAAAAAAAATCAGCTAACACCAGCAGACATGCATAAAAGCAAGTAAATTAGGAAAGAGAGTGCATTTTGAAAGGCAAAAAATAGCAAAGTCACAAATTAATTGTCATGGAAGAGTCTAGACATGTTCCTCCATTTATAGGGTTAAATAAGGAAAATTTAAAAGATACAGGGAAGGTTAATAAATTAAGTATTTCTATCTGATGTTAGCTCAAGGAAAAACACAGCAGAAACATTTAAGGAAATTCAAAAATTAAAGGGTGTGTGTGTGGGGAAAAAATATTTTCCCAGACTTGAATGCCAGTCACCAGTTCCTGAGACATTTGAGAATAAAGTGGCAATTTAGGTTCAGTTTCAACAGCTATACAAGAATATATATTCAGGGTAAAATATGAGATTGACATTGACTTGTAAATGAAAAACATTGGGCCATGAATATCTGCAGCTCAGTGGGAATCCAGTTCTGCTCAGATTAAACCAGGAGTTAAAAAAAACCATGCAGACTGAACAAAATGTGGAAATAATACTACTAAAATAAAAATCAATGTGCCATTCTTTCCATGAAAACAGAATTCTCTTGTGCTTCCTCAGCTTTAACTAAGTACAGAAAATGCAGAAGGGGCTGGAAAACTGGCAGTTAGAGATATCCTTTACAACATCTGTGTAGGGGTAACAACTCTATGAGCATATCCCCAGTAGAGGACAGATTTGACAGGAATATAAAAGTTAATGAGTATCACAGGGAAAAAAAATAGACATTTGAATTCATCAGAATATGGAAAAAAAGGACATACAATAATAAACATATCCTTTAATAATAGATAATTAGATGACAGTAAATAACTGCTTGGCAGTACTAAAAATAATGATTTCAAGGATATAAAAAACAATTGGAGCTGAAGCATTTACTTTTGGGTTTGGATTTTTAAGCAAAGTAGACTTGGAAATGAAAGTCAAGTTTTGCAGAGGGAGTTGCATATTACTTATAAAATAGCTGAGATATACTGTTTCCTTGAAAGGTTTAACAGAAGTGTTATACACTTACATTGCTTTTCTGCCTGACTTGGAGCTGCTAATGGGTGAGACACATCCCTCTAGGATATTCAATGTTTGGATTTTATTAATCTTTTTATAACATTGGCTTGATAACTTTCAAATTTCAAAATGCTAATTATTAAGCATTTAGATTCATTTTAATTAATCACTTTGATATCATTTGCTTTTGCAAATGCATATAGTTTTAAAAATGCATTTCAAAACAGCTGGAATAATCTTAAAGTTTGAGAAAACAGATGTGACTGAAGTGCCTCTTGTATTATAGTCAGTGAGATGTTCCTCATTTTTTTGCTGTAGACACAAGGTAGGCACTTCTCAAGGCAGCTGCACTTCCTGAAGAGAGCCAGTCAGAACCAAGATTTTTCCTGTTCTGCAAACATTGATGCTTCCTCACCTGGTGTATATCAGTTATACACACTAAGAAGACCTGTCCAAAACACACAACAGGTCAGGATGCAGAGTGGGAAATGAGAAGTCTGTCCTCAAGCCTTTTTCCAGGATAGGATTTGCACCCCTGACCCCTCACTACAGTCAGTAGTCTGAGCTGATGGGCTCCTGAGCACAAGAAGCACAGTAACATACCCTGCTCTGATTCACCTTTCTCACACAGCTGTCAGGTCACTTAGTAAGACCTGACTGAAAATTCAGGTTGCACAGTTCCAAAACCAAGTGGGTTTTTAAAATCCAGTTTCATGAAAAACCTCGTATTCCATAAAACTTATTCTTTTTTGAATGAGCAATTTGCTGGTAAAACAATTACTCAGTTCTGTGCTTTCAGATTTAATTACCAAGCACTGTTATTTCAAGCCAGGAAAATACAAAAACTAAAATCAACCTCAGTAAGTGTAGGAAGAGTAAATACCTACATTAAAAACCCCTAAGCAAAACTTCTTGTTTGCAACTATGAAGTCAAACTGTACCGGACTTCAACAGGACTAAAATTTTAAAGCATATCAAGAATAATTTGCTACATGTTGAGAAGAAACTCCTTTGATCCAGCTATTTCTTACATATTCAATACATGAGTCTTGCAGATAGATGAGAAGTAAGAGCTGTTGGTCCCTCTCAAACAGAATATCTAATGAGGAGGCAACTGATATTCTATACTGTTTTAACTGTGATGTTTAGTAGTCTGTGATATATGAGGTCATACCAAACAGCCCTTCTGGCATTACAATGTGCTAATCTGTGAGCATGTAATACCCATAGTAAAACATTGCCATGCATATGCATCCCTGCCCTAAGAGAATATGTAAAAATTCCTTCCCTCTCATCTCAATAAATTAAGCTTTTAAGTCATCTTGTTCTCCTCTTTTCATTTTACTCTTGGTTTGGGGTGGGTTTTTTTGGTTTTTTTTTTGTTTTTTTGTCGGGGGGAAGGGTGAGGTGTTAAATCTTTACTTTTCCAAAATTGGTTTTACCAATAAAACTTAGGCTGTATCCATAACATTAGCATTATGCTGTATTGCACTGAATTGCCAGTCTCATTCTATGGCAGTCTATAATAAATACAGAATCAACCTAGATATATATTACTTACTAAAAAACTAAGATTCATTTAGTACTTCTTAGTCTCAGGTCTAGTAGTAATGTGAAACAGTCTTAGTGCACACTAATAATTATATAAGATTTACTGTAAGCAGGGAATAAAAAATTAAAAGGAATATTAAACAGAATATAAAACAAAAAGAGACACACCCTACATTCAAGAGATAGGCTGAGCTGTATATGATACCTTCCTAGACTTATGCAGAACAACTATATGATGTATCAGGTAACATCACCATGTCCTTTGCTGTCATTTCATATTTTGTGACAGTGACTTTTCTGAGTTTCTTACTGTACCATGAAGATATATTTGACAGTGACACAAATGAGCTAACACTATAAGCACTCTCGCAGACAGACAAATTTATAAATCACTTTGCCTTTCAAACCTTCAAGCTGAGGACAAAGATCTCAGAAAAAATATCAAAAATTATTATTGTGACACTCATTTCCACATGGAGTAATCTCATAAAGCACAGTAAGTCTTTATCTTGTGAAGAGACTCCTTTCTCTCCACTGAATGCAAGTAAATAAGCCCATCCCAGATGTGCATGACCACATCGTGCTTGAGGCTCTGCGGGGTGTGATTTGACCGCAAGAAAAGGGTATTGTTTGGAATGAGGAAATTATAAGAGGGTGTACAACTGAGGTCAGCTTCTGGCTCAAGCAGAAATCTGTTGTGCTGGAGGAGCAGTTGGTATCCCAGAGCTCATCAGAAAACTTAATCACTGCTGTAATTTACCTAAGACTTTTATTTTTCCTGTGAACCTGTTCCCGACACTGAGGAATTACAATACTACCAAATTATTCCTATTCTAAGTCATAAAATAAAATAAACTATTAGACTGTGGTTGTTTCCTGGTGGCCAGTTATGTTAACTTGATGGTTTCTTCAAACCAATTCAGCCGCAGAGATAGGTGGTAATAAGACAGGAAAAAATTTCTTAGGTGTGAAATGACAAAGCTCTATTGCAGACAGTTATCTGCCAACATTAACAAGAAAAATGACAGGATATAGTATTTTTCATTTTAAAGAGGAGAGAAACGGAACAATCACAGACAATGCTTGATAAAAAACCATCTAAGAGCCAGATAAAAAACCCTATTTCTCATGTATCTATAGATCCTCAAAAATTTCATTGAGGTGTTCATGTTTAAGTACCCAAATGAACAAGAATTAAATGTACCAGATACCTTGATGGATTGCAGTATTCACTGCATCCATAATGCCTGCAATGCTTTGATCAGTCTAGGCTTGTGGAATGAATGACTAGCAGGATGATGTGTGTGATCAAGGACTCACACCTGGACTTCTTATGTCATCTTCGAATACAAATTTAGCCTTATCCATGGATTTGCCACAGTCTTGCACATATTTTAAAATTACTATCCAATCCTGATATATAACAGAAATATTACATATTTATGTAAAACATACTTTTCCTATTGGATTTAGAGTAAAACTCATGGCAACATGATACAGAAATTACTATGGAATAGCTCACCCAGCCTGGTCTGTCTCTCATACCTACAGTTCAAGAAAAGGTTCCAAAATCCAAAAGAAAACACTTGTGTAACTGCTCACCTGAACAGAACAGATAGCTGTTTACAGAACTCAGTTTTAATGTGTAAATGGAATTATTTGTCTTATATTTATGGATGCTTTAGCTACATATGATGCTTACAGGGCTTCCACCTACTGTTGCGTGCATTTTTTCTAAGTTCTGAATAGAACTAAAAACTGTATGTTTTCAAAAAAATGTTCTTGTGAAGCTTCCTTTTATATTAGTGGAATACAGAAGTTCAGATACATGAGTACATTCTGTGCTCCTAGAACATGAAATGACCTCCCAGCACCCAGTATTTTATGTTTTGGGAACACAGCTGACCTCAGTCATGGAATTCTGGAGGTGAAAAGTCATTCAGCTATTTGTCACATAACAAATGACTAAAGGTATAACAGGAGTATGAGGGGAAAGATGACAATAACTCTAATTCCACTGAAGCTTAAAACATAAATGTTAAACTGATACATTTTGAATGTAATAGAAGAAAAGGTGGAAAGTACCTTCCAGCTAGAGTTGTAAAAATGCCCTAAGCCTTGGAAGGCTCTTTCATTTATTTATATACATTCATTCTCTGGAGTTAGCACAAAGTGCAAAGGAGCACAGTGTTGAAGACACCTGATCAAGATGAGAGTGCACTCCTGTAAGCTGGGTAGACCTACCAGTTTCTATCCTTAAAAAAAGCACAGAATAGCTTCATCTGAAAAAGCAGGAAAGAAGCCAGGGTTTGAGAAAAGCTGAAGCACTACAACACCCAGGTAGTGAGTCAACTTTCTCAGCCTTACTTTAGGGATTTCTTCACTATAACCTCTGTGGTTTGAGATCTGTCAGTCTTTGTGATCACTCTGTGCTGATTCTGATCAGTGCATGACAAACATGAACAAAATTCACATACCCAAAATCCATGATGAACAGCTTTGCTGTGTCTGCAGCCCTGTAAATTAACCTTGGTTGTACTAAATATCAAAGTCAGAATAAGGAGTACTTTTAAATATTGAGCATAAGAAAGTGGAGTAATTTTTCAGTAATTTAGGTTTTTACTTCTGTGGCATGCTCGTCAGGATTTAGATTTCTGTCTCCAGTAAAATTAAAAAAGTATATTGAAAATCTATTGTCTTGACCTACATGGCCAAGCAAGAAGCACAGGAATGTATGTTTATGTGAATTAATCTTGTTCTGTGTTTCCCCCAAAATGTATCTGTTTGGCACACTGTTAAGAAAAAGGATAACACTAACCAAATATTTTTATAGTTTTAAAAGTATTTCTATTTTTTTACACAGATCTCTCTAAGTAACTTATGATTTCAATCACCTACTAAAATATAGTTCTTATTGCCACTTGCGTTTCTAGCAAAGGTTTCTTTCAGAGAAAAGGTTGAAAGTGCTCTGCTACATTAATTTTTTCAACAGTCACCTGAATTCTGTCAAATACACAATACACTTTTAGCAATGTTAGCTGTGTGCAAACAGTAAAGTGTACAGATACTCTGTTTCACTGCTTCCACACCTTGCTGCATACACTTTTCAGCTAAATTTGATCTTAATGTAAAGTAATAGAATGCGTCACAGTTTAAAAGAAGAACTAATACATGCATGTAATCCTTTTATATTGAAGGCATTTAACCTCTCTGTCTGTAATGCCTGTGAGTAAACATCTTCCAAGAACTCTTTGGTAGCAATGTCTCCTGGCTCCTGGTGTTCACAAGGCATTCTATCAGCTGGACTCTTGTACACCTGACATGGCCATTTTAGAGCCATGTTATAAACAGAATATATTTTTTTTCTATAACCCACCCACTCCTTCAAACACTCAAAACCAAAACAAAAAGAGCTGTAGGGACAATGGAAAATCATCAAAAAATAGCCATGAACCTACATCTAAAACCTGTATCTTCTCCTTTATATTCCAGCTATGTCTTCCCTTTGCATTTGCTGCAGACACTGCACAGGGAGCATTTGAAAAAATGGAAGACATTCGAGTAAATGGAAACCATTTGAACAAATGAAAATCATTCATGAGCGAAGACGTGCAGGGAAAAACCCAAAGTTTTGCTATGAATAACAATGAATAACCCCAATGTTAGTAGGGTAACATAAGTTACCCTATTAATTTGAGATAAGAAACTAAAAAACCTTTTTGCTAAAATTCTCATCTTTTCAGCATTCAGGATTCTTATATCTTTCCAAACTGAAATAAATTAGCGTTGCTAATCTGTAGTGGATGAACTGCTTGTCTTGTTTAATTGTAATGAAAACAAGAAAATCAAGTAACTCAAATAGAAACAGTAATATTAAATACACTAATAAAAATATAGCAATATTAACTGAAATGAGCAAAATAAAACCTCTTTAAAACAACTTTAGGTACAGGAGTAAATGTAGGTTAACCAATTTAACAAGTATGCTATATTTAAAAGCCCACAACCGGACCTAATAATTTGTTGCTGTCAATTAGGAAGTTACTCTGACACAACAAGGACAGGTGAGCATTCACAATCAAACAGGGGAGCCCTTACCTTCACCTGCGTAGGCCAGGATGGAGCGGGCACGCAGCTGCCTGCCTTCTGTGGTTTTCCCAGAGCAGGTGTGGGAGCAGGAGGACCAGGCAGACCACGTGCTGAGCACACAGTCCTTGGGGCACGGCGCGTCACATGCCACCGGGATCGGGTAGATGGCATCTCTACACAGCTGCCTGTCAACCTCTTCTCCTGGGAGAGGAAAAAAAAAAAGGCCAGTAGCAGTCTATCATTTGCTAAATTAACTTAAAGCGAGCAGTCTAGTCCAGATGGGCACACAAATAAATTAGATTCTGCTCTTCTGTATGAACAAGGTAAATAGAGTTTTTATTAAAATTACTTGTCTCAGCCTCGACTCTAGAAGAGCATACTTAAACTTAGTTTGATTAGATATTCATATGAAGTGAATTCCAGCCTGGGTGGGCTTTCGTTTAACAATACATACTCGATCCCACACAAAATCTAAATGCAACAGAGTAGACAATACACATATGGAAAACTGTGTGCATGGAGATGCATGTGTAGCAATGACCCAGTTCTCATCCACATTTGTGGGAGAAGGGGAAAAACATCCTAACTTAGCCAGTTTTATAACCCGCAATTCATACTTTGAATTGCAGCTATCCATCAAAATACGAAAAGCTGCAGTATATCACAGTCAGAATGTTGTTCGGTTAGAAAGATCTTCATTTGTTAGAAAACCAGCAACACATCACTCTTTGTGTCATGGAATTATAACAAGATCTGTGCATTTGTATCCTGCAGGTACACATTTCATTATAATAAAAAGATCCAGGCTGATATGAACTTCTCAATGAAATATTAGCTAGTATTTAAGTAACAGGGTTGCTTTTGTTTTCAATCAGATAATCATGGGAGGACTGTGTCTGAGATCTTTCTAAACAGCACATTAATCACAACATGGATAGCTTTGGGAGGTGACATAATTTCTTGACCAAATAAGTTAATATTTTTACAGGAGGAATGAATGAAAGACCACAAATTCTGGTATCAGTAAGTCTCACGATAAATCTTCATGTTGGAGCAAATGATGAAAAAAATGAAGAAGCAAGAGATTCACAGGTCCACTTTTTAGAATTATAGCCTTGCAAACATAACTTAATGTCTATTATGGGCAACTGTAAATGAGGAACTTCGATGCTGCATCTAAGAGTACACTGGATTTCTGTGGCCCTGACAACCACATACAATTAAGGCATGAAAGAGCCACTTCAGTTGTAAACATAATGTTATTTTTTTTTTCCTCTAAAAAGGATAACATTTCAAAGCCTCTCAGCATCTTTTGTGCAATATGATCTTTGCTGAACTAGGGTATAAAACCTTCTGTTAGGATTCATCTGCTGGAACACTCTTGAATCTTACATGATCTTGACAGGACCAAAAGGAGCTGTCTACACTTTGCACTTTCTAAGATCCATCATGTCAACCCCTTTGTTTTAATAGACAATATCAACAAAATAATGTCTTATCAATATTTGCAAAGGAATGTAAATCCTCAATACAACAAAATATTTGTTAGATATATTGATTAAATACCCTGTAATTGAATCATAAAGGCAGTTACTGTTAGTAACTACCACATGGATTCTGAAAGCTAATTCAGTAAGCACTGAGCATGCTATAAATGAAGTCAAAGATCTAAAACCACTGCTTTATCAAGTCTCAAATTAAGCTTTATTACTCAGTAGAATAATAATAATGAATTGATTGAAATACTAAGCAAAACAGAAATTACACGAACTAATTTTTTGTCATTCAAGGTTTACAGTCCAGTAATAAACTTTTAAATAAGAATCTCTGTTAAACTGAGTTCCTGAAACTAGGTGGTGTTTTAGTACTAAATCAGATCATGAGTCCCAAAAAGTGTTAACCAAATTCTTTGTGAAAGAGTGAAATATGAGGGCCATCCATTCAATATTAGATCCTTTTAACCAGTGCCAAATATTTTATTCTTACAGAATATTTAGGCACAACAGAACTACAAACATCAATTTTCCTTGGTTCTTAAAACCAGGGAAAATCCTGCAGCTCATGTTTTTAAAATAGCCTAAAGTAGTCAGTCATCTGAATTATAAAGAGCTTTGAGATCAATTCAGTCTCAACAGCTATATTTTCCCATATTAAAATACAAATTTGAGCCCTGCCAAAGGCTTCATGGCTCCCCCATGCCAAGTTCTGCTTCCTTCACTGGAGTCAGTCTTTGCATCAATTGCTCTCTCTGTTATACTGCAGGTCATCACACCCTGACACCAGTGCAGGAGGGATTCCTTTCTGCTTCATCAGAAGGGCACGTGTTTGGGTTCAAGGACAAGAGACAGAGGAGGGGACTGCAAGTCAATTCCAGATAGAAAAAAAATCTAGGAAAGGGGTGAACCCTACTCTCAAATGGTTCCATTGCTAGAGAAGACTCAATAAGGTAAATTGCTAGGACATTTGCACACTTTGCATTAAGTGCTACTATTATGATAAAGTCTGTCACAATATAAACAAATGACACTATATTGAACTTATTTATCACCTACTGGCTTTTAACATTAAACCCAAGCTAAATTTGGTGCCACAATGAAGAATACTTTTAACTTAATTTCAGTCTGAGTTTATATCCCAAATGAAACCAAGCCTTCATTCTCTCCCAGAATCAAAGCCCCTATTTTTTCTTTGCTTTTACAGAGAAAATATTCTAGAGATATTTATCTTACATATTGGCATTTTGTTTTTGTCAACTGTCCAATTCTTATCTGATTAATTCAATAGCACAGAAATAGAGTTGGAAGGAATGTCTTATAATGGGTACTTCTTATCTTCAGGGAAATATTTTATTTATACTAAATTGTTTCTGACATTTCACTAATGACTTTATGAACAACTTGACCTTTGCTGCTTTCCTCTTTAAAGTGCGTAGTGTAGTCAACCACCAGGAACCACTCAACCATAAGCTGGGAACAATGCCAGTGCAGACTACTTAGAAAAAGTCCCATTTGAAAATGTTTGCCATTGAGTGTTGAAGCAAGTCCAGAGGAGGGCCATGAAGGTGAGCAGAGGGTTGGAATATGTCTCCCATGAGGAATGGCTGAGAAAATTTGAGTTGTTTAGTCTGGAGAGGAGAATCTAATGAGACTTTATAGCAGCCTTCCAGTACCTAAAAAAGGCTGACAAGAAAGATGCAAAGGGGCTTTTTAAAAAAGCATGTAATGATAGGACAAGGGGGAATGGCTTTAAATTAAAAGAGAGAAGTCTAAAGAAAACATTAATTACTGTGAAGGGGGAGAGGCATTGGAAAAGATTGTCTGTAGACTTGGTGGATATACCATTCCTAGAAGTGTTCAAGAACAGGTTAGATGGAGCTGTGAACAACCTGTTTTAATGGAAGGTGTCCCTACCCATGGCAGAGAGGTTGAAAATAGATGATCTTTAAGGTCCCTTCCAACCCAACCATTCTATGAGTCTATAATTTTATTTGAAGGTTATGGGTATAATTTCATGTTGCGCAAGTACTGAAGACAGAACTCCAAAAAACAGTACTGGAAGTCCTCTGCCCTGGGTTAGTTATACTCTAAACAATAGAATGACAAAAAAGTGAAAAGCAGAAAGATGAAAACAGAATATGATATGTCTGTCAAGAGGACTCTTCACCACTTATCAGTTGACTTTTCATTAAAATCTGGAATCTAACAATATTCCATATTTACAAACAATGCCTATGTGGTTGAATTACACTTCTCTCCTAGGCAACAGACACGTTTTGGACTAAAATCTCCAAACTGCACTTAAGGAAATGACAGCATGTAAAAATGGCAAGAGGCATAAAAGGTTTTGTTTTTTCAAGAATTTAAAATGCCAAAAATTGTTTAAACCTTTCCTGGGATTTTTTCTTTTACAGATTTACATAGTGCGGAGTGGCAAAGGGATAACCTTTTGAATCCACATTGCTTCCTCAAATAATTATGCTGGATCCAGCTAGACAATCAGAAAAACAAATCACTACATTAAAACCTCCTTTTGGGCAACTTCTTGGCTCAAAGACTTCCTGGTATGTGCCCACATGAGAGCCACAATTGAACCATGCAACTATTTAGGTGTTTTAAAACAAACAATCAAAAACAACCACAAAACACCAAGTCAATCAAACAAAAACCCCCAAACCTCTTACTGAATAAGCAAAATCTTACAGATCAGAAAGATAGCTTGTAAATAACATTCAGGAGGAGCTGACTAATAAGTATCAGACTATGCTCATATCACCATTCTTGTTTTCTTACATTCACAAAACAGATACTGTATCTGTGAAAATTTTGTCTACATGCTAAATGTTGGACTAGACCATGTTCTGTGGTTAATGTAGTTGAATCATGTCAGTCCTTTGTGGTTTTATCTACTCATCAGTAAAATATGTCTGATATTTAAGTTTCTTGTAAAATGCTTTAAGAAAGTTCCAACGGGAAGCATTCCTAGAACTGGAATCACTAGAGAGACATGGTAAAGGAACCCTCTTGCTTATTGTGCATCTTTTAACATGGTGCATGCTTCAGTGCACAGTAAAAAATTACTGTCAAATTCTGACCTGTAGTAAATGGGAAAGCAAGTGCTTAACAGAGAGCAAAATGTTTTTTAAGCCTTAAAATGAACAGTAAAATCACTGCAAGATTCAATGAGGCAGAGAGAACAACTTGAAAAAAATCAGAATAAAGTAAAATTGCTGCTGGAGCCTTATGTAATAAGTAAATGAGCCTGATCTCAGTTCTGAATGAAGAAACACGCTATTGTTTTTGAAAGACTGACCTATAACTGGATATAAATTATGTAATTTTTGACAATAAAAATAAATGGAAATAAATAAAGAGAATTATTTGAACATTAATATCTAACATTACTTTTAACATGCCTGTGTAACCAGTAAAGGACAGGAATATCACACAGTGGTAAAATAAATTTTAAGTTATATTTTAAATTTCATGAAAGAAGTAACGACAGCAACTCAGCCCAAATGCTAAAACTGCAGACTTCAGATTATTTATTGCTTATTTCAATGTGTTCAAGTCTACTATTATATCTTCAGCTTCAAGGAAAATAAAGTCTCTTGTGTCAGTATCTTGTACATGTGTCATCCAAAACTGCAGGGTAGCTGAAATTTTTGGAAAAGCACTCCAGAGCTCAACTTTTAAAGTGTTTGTGTGTGAAGAAGGCCTTGTCATTATTTAACTGCCTTCAGTAATGCCTCTAAGCATGAAGGCTGCAGGAGAAAAATACAGTACTACTTCACATGATAGCAAAATCTGTGAGCTGTGCTGGTTGCCGCTGACTTGTTTCCTTCCTTTTCTGTGTAGAAAAATAATCAACAGGAAAGTATTGAACTGCCTCTGGTATGGGTTGTGAAGGCTGAAATGGCTGAGCATGTCCTTTATCTTGAACTCCCATGCAGTTTCCCATATGCATTCCTTTCACATGAGGACCTATACCTGTCTGTACGCTGACTCCCTTGTCAATCAAAGAATGTGTCAGACTGCCCGAGAAAAAAATGCTGTGTGCACTCTGCCCATCAAGAACAAAATATGCCTATCAATATTCGAAACTTACTAAAACGAGGTCTGTGTTATATGCTCAGTCTTGTTTTCACTTGGAACTAACTTTAACCTCAGTCACAGTTAGTAAAGCATATTCTTCTTCACTAAAAAGTCATCAGTCCATAATCTACCCACCTCAAAGTTACAGGAATGTCATGACCAGACTGTAAGAGTATAGAAGCAGCATTAATTAATTTAATTATTCTAAATGAAATTTTTAAAAAATAAAAAAAATCACTAAATAAGAAAACATACAAATTTATCCAAACATGTAATTCCATACTAGATTTTCTTTAGTAATAACCTGGTCAACACATTGGATGATTAGTCTAATGCAAAATGGAATTTCTTCACATTACAGAAAATCCTTCAAACTTTCCAAAATCCCATACATCTTGATATGCTAGGACCTTATAACTGCAAACCAGCAGACAGTAATCAATCACCAGGATAAACTGAAATTTCTAATACTTCTGCATTTCTTTCAAATTGCTAATTGATTACCAAACTTCATCACAACAGGAAAAGTCATGCCTACCTGGCATGAACAGCCACAGCAAATTATGTTTTCCTTCCAAACCTAAAAGCTCCAGCAGTAGTGTGATTTTTTTTCTTTTTAAAACGATCAGAAAAGAACTCAGGACGTTTCTGGTTTTTTGAGGGACGGTTTTTTGGGCAATTCTGTTTTGTTGTTTGTTTTTCCTAATACAGGAGGAATTCTCTGAGGAACGCTGTCTTTCTTAGAGCACGTGTCTCTAATTAAAATGTACACACAACTACAAAAAAAGCTGACCCAGATTTTTCAGTAGGGAGAATTTAGAAGTTAATCTCAGAAAAGCTAATAAAATAAGCCACAGAAAGGGGAAACAATAATATTTACATGAAAATCATCATTTGCCATCTTGTTTAGCTCAAAAATCTTGAGAGTATTTGGAAGGAAAAAAACACAGCACGTGCAGCAGTATCTGACTGACAGAACAATTTTTGCCCTTGAATTAGTTCAATACTAGCAAATAACACATATTTTGATAGATAATAGGAAATTCTAAATGTTTTATTAATCCCACTATCCTTCAAAACATGTTGATGGTATTTACTCTTATCTTTCCCCCCAAAAAAAGCTTTAATGTTAGTAAAATGGCAGTATCTTTCAAAACAGCAGCAACAGTGTATTACCTTAGTAATTATATTCTATTATAGTTCGCAAATCAACTATCAAAAATATTGATAAATTGTCAACATTTGCAACAATTTTTAACCTCTCTAATTATCAAATATAAAGTAACACTAACTAAAATTTATGACCTATGTTTTCCAACAAACAAAATGTTAAAAGATTGTGTATCTTCATCTTGTATTATTCTTATCAAGTGAAGGTACTACATTCATTTCTAACACTTAGGTGCCTAGCTGGTAGCTCCAAGTGTTAAATCAGTTACTAATTCCCTAATCACATGCCTTTCTCACAACCACTTTTGCTAAGTAGCATTTGCATTTAATTAAGTACATCTTAATTAGTTGATGGTTAATATTCTTGAAGTAATTTTCTTCTAGGAAGCCTAAGTAGAAACGGCACTGATTTCAATGAAGACAAATACACTGGTAACTCACATCTGTTTATTATGCAAAAATGACAGGAAGTTGTTCTAATAGTTTAATGATATGAAAACATTGCAGGATTGTAAACTGTTTGATTTGGTGATTTGCGTCTGCAAATTTACTGTGGTTTTGGTTTCAGTCAGCATCATACAGTCTATTCCTTACTGAAAGACAAATGGCAAACACGATACTTTGGCCACTTACCCAAAAAATCCATTGCAAGTCTCATAAACATGTATGTTTCTATTTTTTTTTTTTTTTTATGAGAAACTTGAGAGTCCAAGCCCAACCTTCCTCCTATTTACATCTTTCCAGGACACACAAACCAAAGTCATATAGAAAAGACCCCTGACTTTCCCTATGCAAATACTGGAATATACACATACCTTTTAAAATAAAATACTAAATTTTAAAATGTGGTTTTGTTTGTTTTTTTTTAAAGCAAACATTTGCAATTTGAGAAATGACTAGTAAAGTCAGGAAGTAACAGTATACAAAAAGAAAATAGCTGGAGCTTAGAAACCCACCATTATCTAGAGTTTTTCCAATCAAAGATAACAGCATGTTAACACACTTAAGAAAGAAATCATGATCTTTTTATTATTTTCTATTCCTTAATGAGATGAAACACCACATTTTACAAGCAACAACTTCTTGTTAATGGCTATGAACAATTTTCTTCTTTATTCACCTTATGGGAAAAATAATTCTGATGAGTGGGACGACACTGGCTTCAAGAACTCCCACATTCATGCAGAAATATAATTACAAAAATAGTACCTGAACACTTCAGCTCCTTCTCTGTAACCAAACCAGTAAATGAGCTCAGCTACAGTTTACATGGTAGCAGGTGTCTGCTAACCTTTCCCACAGCACAGCATATCACCAACTGTGTACAAAAAAAGGCAGAGGCAGAAAACGCCCCGCAAAGAGGTTTACAGGAAAGCTGAAAGATGTGAAAGTCATTCTGTCCCAGAGGTAAGACAATTCTGGTTACAAGGTTTCTTCCCTGTCCTTAAATTCATCCAAAGTTTCAATCATGCAATTTTCAAGAAAAGTGAGTCACTGATATAAAAATCCAGGTCAGTATTCCTTAATACCTCAGGTAAAGATTTCTACCATATACAAAGAATTACAGGAATAACCAAAACCAAAATAGCACTCCATACCTTGAAATAATGGTAACAATGAAGGGAAAACTCTGACACTAAAATTAAGAACGTATTTTAAAGATGGATATTTCCTGCTATAATTGCCTCAGATGGAAAACATATTTGCATATCCTTTGGCAGTAAGTTAAAAATAATGGTTAAATACAATGAACTAACACCTTTAGATATAATATTAATGCTTCCAGTAAACCCATTTCCATGTCTCGTAATAACAGAACATATGTACCTCCATTTATATTAGAGACATCTATCAGGATTACAGTCATGTAGATAGATTCTAAATTTGCCAGACACAAATAAAACCAGGGAAAGTAATATTATTTCTTTACCCAAATAATATTTTTTAAATTTAAAATTCAGGATCATTTGACCACATTAAACAACAGTATGAAAAAATAATATCCCATAACTATGCTAACATAGAAATAAACAGAAAACTGAGGCATTTGCCTGGGAAAAACAAACCAAAACCAACAAATCACCATGGGTTTCTTTTCCATGAAAGGTAAAACTTATTTAGGCTTGACATCTTTCCTCAATGAGATTGAGAAAAGTGAAAAATAGCTGTTCTCTTTTTGCTATCCTTAAATTTTGGGGTAACCACTTTGAAACTTCACCTTTTTATTCCCTTTATCCCTTTTCTAAATTTTCACTATATTTTGCTAGATTTATTTAGGTTGAAAACCTGAATTTGCTCAGAAAGTATAGAAAAAGATTTTTCATATTCTCCCTGTATTTCTAAGTGCTGGTGGTGATGGCAGCCACAGTGTCAGATCCCCCAAGCATACAGCAATCACTTGGCTACCTGTGAGGGTCTCATTAAAAAAAAAAAAAATTAAAAATATATTCACAGATGAGTCAAGTTCCTTCACTACACACACAAAGGCACACTTGTAGCACTAACTATGGCTTAAAAAGTAACACAGCCTTTTTATCTCTGACAAACCCTGTGAGTTACTGAGTGCATATTTTGTATTATGCATCAAAGACTAATGGCAAACTCTTTTTACAGATGATACATCTTTGATTCTTCACTACTTCTGATATCACTGAATATTCAACAGCATGGAACAGGCTGTATATGAACTATTAAAGTCAGTATCTCTAAAAAACCCTGATCTAAACAGGGATACTGAAGAATTAATCCAAATTAATTAAACTGGGACTTTGAAAGAGATTAGTTAAACTAAATATTAACATCTTATTCAGAATGAAAGAGAAAACTCTTGAAAAATAGAATTAAGGCCACTTTAACTTTGAATAAGAGGATTCACAGACACATTTAATATAGTTTAAGTAATTATTTTCGTAGTTAATTTGGATCAACTTTGGAAAGTGTCTTCATGCATATAAGCAAAGCAAACAAAAACTGAAACATGGTATGCCTTTAGCTGAAAATCTCCTCTTCTTTCAACTTGATGTCCTAGAAGACTTATACCACAGGGATAGAAGTTCAATAATTCTAATAAAGACTCCAGCAGAGTACCCACTCACTGCCTAACAACAGGAGTAAAATTTTCCTACTGCTTGACAGGTAGTTGAAGCATTTTCATGGTTCATTTGCTAATGTAGTCTTACTGAGAATAATAAGGAACGGAGAATACAAGTGTATTGATCATAACCAAGCAGAGTTGCCTTCTAGTGTCAAATAAGCCAATCAAATGTCATCTTGATATGAAAGAAAAAATAAGTTTGATGACAGGCTACGGTCCCATTGAGAATAAAATCAATATTAGTCATGGGACCAAGTGGGATCAATATGTCAAACCAATAGGCCATTTTAGCAGGACAGGGAAAGGAGGGGAAAAGTGCTGACAGAGCTATAAGGAAAAAAGAGGACAGTGAGAACATCAAGGATGAGATCACCTGAAAATTCACACTGTATTTCTAAAAACACTTGTCAAAATAACTAAGTCACCTTTAAAAGATAGAAAGATATAAAAGATCAACAGAGTATTCTCATAAACTTTTCCAAATCAAGCTACAATTCATATAGTGACAAAATTATATAAAAGTATGACTTTCAAAAAATATTAAAAATACTTTCTCTATTTGTTTTTAAAATGTTACAGAAACTCGACATGATTAAATGTAAAGAAAAATAATTTCACAGATTTAGAAATAATGATGGTGTTATCTGAATATCGGTAGCAGTAGGATTTAAAAGACATGGATTTCAAAATGCAGCATGTATTTATTTTACTGCAATGTGTCTTCTTGCTTATTTAAAAAACAAGATGTTTTATTAATCACTGGAAATTGTGGTATTATCTTTTCACTGCTTAGTATGCTCAGCAAATTTTTAATCTGATCAGATATGGACACAAAGACAGTTGTAGCCTTTTAAAATTTTTCACAGGCCTTTTAGTGTAAGGGTTATTTTACGCATTTCCCCCTCCCATCCAATAAGGTCAAAATAACCTGGAGAACAAGTTCAGGAACAGCAATGGAATGTCAACAACTTCCAACCATCTTGATTAGAAAAGATAATTCTGATGTGCTGATCTGAACTAGATTAATATTCAGTGATATGAGTTAGGAATAAGAGTATAAAAAAGAAGTAACAGGCAAGAAAAACTGTGGCATGAAAACAATGTGACAGTTACATTAATGCCAGCAGAATGACAGTGCTTGCCAAATTGTTTCAACAATTCCCTACTCTGATCTGCATATTTTCAGCAGCTACCTTAAATGCCCTGATTTTTCAAGAAACAAAACAACAAGTTTTCAAGATTTTCACAAACTTCAGGCTTCTCATTTTCAGCATTAGCATTATCTTTGGTTAATACATTTAAGCCAAAAAAGCTCAAGAAGTCTCATCGTAAATGGGTCCATAAATGTAGAAAGGCAATATTTTTCTGGAATTTGCCTACCAACAATTTAATGTTCTTCTTCTCTGTAATGCAACAGCTTACCTTACAGATGAAGAGAATGGGTAACAGTCTATACCTGGCAGAATATTAAGTGAATTTTTCAGTTAGTCAGTTATCTAGTATTTCACTACTATACTGTGAATTTGCAGTAAGTTTACAACTGTGCATTCATATACATTTGTCATACCTCTTGCCACACAAATACACATGTAACTCAAAAGGGGGTTTAAGAGAGTAAGAAAAATTATTTTATATGGCAAAAGATGATTGCAAACATTTTCTTTGCATTATTCATCCAGCTGCAGCTAGTAATGAGTTGTCACTCTCTATGTAATCTGACAGCTCAATTCAATCACAGTTAAAACATAGGACCCAAGAGGTGTAAGAGAGATCACTGCCACTGTCATGTTTACACATTTCTGAGAAATGGCTTTTAAATTAATTTCACGGATGTTTCTGTCTGTGTCCTACTACTGGCAGATAAAATGCAGTCTTTGGAGAACATCTTTTTATGAACATCTTGCCATGAATATCTTCTTATCATTACAAGTGAATGGCAAAGCATGCCTTCAGGGAGCTCAGACTGTGAATTAATCTTCTCTTTTGGAAACATTTTCAGAGCTGATTCCTCCCCAGAAGACTAAAACTAACCCATCCTTTTGATTTTTACTTTCTTCTAGCCTCTAAGTGTTTGGATTCAGAGAAAGAGCTGTCAGGAAAGCAACCAGAGGTAAATACCACCACTTATAAACTAATGCTGTGGAAGGAAATATAATAGCATTGTCAAAACTAAACAAAACAAAACAAAAAAAACCAAAACAAAACAGGAAGACCTCTGCAAGTATAGGGACACTATGGCTTTTCTATTCTGTTAGTAAGTCACCCAAGCTATTCTGTTAGGAAGTCACAGAAATCTGAGAGATTTCACAATAGATTGACATCTACTCACAGAAATCAATTGTACCCTGAAAATAGGGTTCCCTTCAACTACTGGTTTTCTAGAAGCCTTCCATAATACATAGGATGCTTCTAGCTAATGTAATTCTTCTTTTTCTCCTCTTTAAATAAAAGACCCTAATTCTGAGACATTCAGAACAAGAGATTTCATGTCGTTTCTGCTTAACATATTTTCTCTGGAAAAAACTCATGCAGCAATTTGCTATTCCTAAAATAGTATCAGTACCCATAAAGGATGTCTAAATAAAATTAGACTCAAACATCTGATAATTCCAAGGGCAAGATTTGCATACTTAATCCACAAGTTACCCCCAAAACTATGTCAAGAAACCAAACAGTAAATGCCAAAATTAAAGCTGCTTTTGTATAATGCAGTTTTTTAAACTGTATAATCACATGCTTATTATTTTTCCACTGGGTCCCTTCCTCCATCAGTTCACAGACTGGAAACTCCTTAATGAGAAGCTATTTGGTATTTTTACTTTTATTCTCTTTGTTCAAGTCATGAGCCTATGTTTTATTTACAACATACTAATTAAAAGTGTTATTAAAACAGAATTGACATTTTTTCTAAGATCTTTCTGTCATGACTATCAGACGCCCACTAGCACAGTGTTATTTTCAGAACACTGAAGATGTGATGGGTCAGCATTATTTTTATTTTGCTGATGCTGAACAAAAGCAGAGCAAAATTAAACCCTGAAGAATAGGACAACTAAGGTTAGTTGTTTCACAGATATTGCATTCATTACTACAAAATGCCCACTTAATCACCAAAGGAGATATATCTGTCTCACAAGTAAGTGGCAGGTTCTGTGGAGAAAATGTCATGTTGGCACAATTAAATAAGTAAATAATTCCTTCTGATGCATTCACATAAGCACTAGACAAACTTAATTTCCTAATGTTTAAGGGCTTGCCCTTGCAAACTAAAATATAAACTTTTGATGTAATATTTCTTTCCAGTTTTCTAGTTTAAAACAGAAGTCAAATAAGAAATAAATTTCTGCCATGGGTGTTGCACTGCTGCTGGAAACTGCTGCTCTGTGTGGTGATCTCATGAGACAAAAGCAGAAGCAGACTAAAACTCATCGCATTCCAGCCTTAGAAGTTATGAATCTTCTTCCCCATTTGCTGGCTTCTTATCCAGCCGTATTTTCTCCAGACACTAATCCCAGTCTGTCACCTCACTGTCCTTTTCACCCAGCCCTGCCAAATTCTTTCCAGCTGCTTGTCAAATCCCCCCACAGGCTGACCCTTAGCAGATTAAATCCCTCACCAAATTCATTCCTAATGCTTGTCATGTAGAGACATTTTACAACTTTGAGTTCTTTACTTGGTCTCAGGAAATTGCCCTGGAGCAAACTAGGGTCAAATCCTAACTTTCCCCAGCTTTCAACCTCATTGTTTGGGGAAAGAGCTTCTTCCTCTTGTTTTGCCCTTTTTCACCAAGTCCTAGGTACAAATTTCTATTTCCCTTTGCTGGGGTTGCAGGTACATAGAGTCACTACCTGCACTCCAAAATCTGAAAGAGATCACTGGGAACACTGGGGAGACTGGTATCAGTTTTTTACCTTGATTTTGAGTAACTATTGTGTCTGAGCATGTTTTAGTTTGAAGTTTCGTAAGTATTCAGTGAAGATACTGCTTGTGCAGTGCACAAGAGTTGCAAGAACTGCAAAATGACACAGGTTATCTTAAGGCTCTAAGTGGCCACTGGAACAGTTATCTGGTGAAATCAAGTACTTTTTGGCAGCTAAGAGTGATTTTTCATTAATCAGTACTCAACACAAATTATGATCTGTAAGGAAGGTCAGACAATGAGCTGCCCTAGGCTGAAAGTACTGAGAGTAAAATTGCTATTTATTCTGCCTCTATTTCCATGACTAGCTCATGATGATGTTTTTACCCTTACCATTTATCAACACAGTGGTTTCACAGCTTTGAAATTTGATAGCATTTATTTAGAAAAAGGACCATAAACATACAGGTTGTTGTAAAATATAAATAGACTTGTGCAACCTTTCCCCAGATGGAAAATCGACTCCCATCAACCTAGAGAGAATACACTGTCTTGGAAGATTTTATCATAAAAATTAATGACTAGTGCTGTGTCATATAATCTTCTGAGAAAGTGGTACTTAATGTATAACTATGTAGCATTATTTTTATATATAACAGAATTAGGTGTAAAAATGTATCTTCTAAATATGTTTTGTAAAAAATATTTAAAATATTTTCTAGGTATGTTCTAGGGAGTTAGCAATTTGACACAAAAATCCAAAACCAAAGGAGTCCAATACAGTTCTAGAAAACCTATTTTATAATCCATTCACAACTCCCTAACCCCCTTTTTCTTTCTTGTTTCATAACAGCGTAATTTGAAATGGTAAATGGAAAAACTGTACAGCATTAAATTTACCCTCCTAAAAAATCCCAATTGTTATGAAGTGTATCTACAATTATCCCTCTCTGTATTCTTACCATGATGAAGCTTGGAGTCTAATCGGAATTGTGTTCCTGCACTGCTAAATATTACATAAATCAATGCATCAAAATCCCTCCCTTCAAATTTAATCACATTCAGTTCTTGCAATATCCTCCTAGTTGTGCTGTCAAAAACAAAACAAAGTTTCTAAGAATATGGATTGTATGAAACACGGCACTGTCTCAGATACATTTTCAAAATATTGGTACTTCCCATTCCAGCAACCTCTACTCCTAGAAGTCCAATAAATTTTACACAAGTGTAGCATTACATTTTAGAAGCAAACAGATCACAATACACCAAACACACCTGACCAGACAGTCGCAACTATGACATCAGAAAAAGATTTTGGTAATTAGATTGGCCCACCTGCTTTTACCTTAATTTCATTATTTATGGACATTAATGTCTCATTAGGCATTATCCATACCAAGTGCAACTCTGTCTTCAAAAATATATGATAAATTTGAAACAAGGATCTATTGCACTGTCATAAGTGCTAATTGCTAACTGGACTATGCAGATGGAATTCTGGTTTTGTTTATTCCCTTAATTGAAATCATCATATCAAATTACAGGCAAACTAATAAAGACATGGACAAAGAGAGTCGTGTATTTATTTCATTCCGTATAACTAAATCACTACATTTTACATAAATACTAAAAGCATCCATTCTTTAATGAAACCCAGTAGTGACATGTCACTTTCCTAACATCAAAATGAGGTACAAAAAAGGAATTGGTTGTCATCAATTACATCAATGTGACTTTTTAATGACAGAGAGTTACCAATTATCAAACTATTCTGAGATTTCAATGAGGTAGTTAAGGCAGTATACTATGCTCTTGCTTTTCCCTTACATTCCTTTATATTAAATAAAACAAATCTTGTTAAAAATCAATGCCTCAAAAATCCAGTGGTCTGAAACATAATGGCCTGAGAGTGTCAGTTTTAAGGTCCTTTAAATTCACTGTATTTTACCCTTAGTAAGAAATTCTTAAATATACTACGCACTCAAGAAACATATTCAACAGTTTCTTATGTCAGCAGAAAAATTAAAGGAAAGGAAGGAAGGACTTGGGTATAAGTTTCATAGCCTGTGTGTTTACAGTGAGGAACAATGCATCTTACATTTGATTTAAATGGCTCAGATGGTCATCCAAAAAGCTGTCAGCAGCAAAAAAACAGTTTAAAACAATTCTGTTATGATATTGGCTAGGAAATAAACATTGGGAAATGATGACTAATGTCCATACCAAGTTCCTGTAAGCATGAGGAACCATGAGCTCAAAGGAACTGTCATTACCTACTGTATTTTTCTGCTAATTGACTGTTGAGCATTGACCAGATTTTGGTCTGGGTTTTCTTACAGGCATAACTGAATAATTCAATGTAATTTGAATTTGAATCTGGCTCTTCGTTCTTTATACAGAACTAAGTAATAAAGTGACACAAAGTAGTATTTTCTTTTCTAAATAATCATCATAAAATCCAACCAGTCTGATAGTTTCTTCATTCAGTGCATACAGCTGCACAATAGAAATGCCAGAAAAAGTAGATTCTTTACATGTGGGCACACTTACAAAATACTATGCTCATGTCCATTGAATCTCTTGTTTCCCACCATGAAAATAAATGAAGACCAGAAGACTACTCAGTTAGCATTTGATTCAAACCATAAATATACAGAAAGAGACAATTCTGGAACCAGCCAAAACATTTTGAATAAAAATTGTTGCACCAGCCCAACTTCAGTTTTTCCTGAAATTTATTCTATGTATTTTATTAGCTGCTTATTGTAATATTATACAAATCCACAACCAAAAAATTAAGGAAGGAAATTAAGATATTGATCGGGAAACTACAGAAAAAAATTAAACTAGGTGAAGAATTTTATAAGATGTAATTAAATGTAAAATTCAACAACAAAAAACAAAAAAAAGAGAAGAAATATTTCAGAAACAAATATTTCTAACTCCTGTGAAAAAAACCAAGGCAAATAAAACATAGAATGTCACATTGCTGAAGTATGCTGACTTCTCACTATCTGAGAATAAACACAGATAAAGGACAGGTAACCTGAAAATGTCCCGTGTTACATTTTGGTTTCAGCTCCAGACAAAGTAGCTAAACTAAATGGTTTGAAATGTGTCTGAAGGAACCACACCTTTTGATTAAAGCCAATACCACTGCTTTGCCCCCAGTATTGCAGAACAGGTAAAATCCTCCCCTTTACATCAGAAAATACTGATGTCAGCAGTATTCACCTTCATCCAGGTGCCAGAAAGGAACTTGTGGCACTCAGCCACATCAGCATGCATCTCTGCCTAGACAACTTCAGCAGCAATTTTGCTGCTTCAAAGAGTTGCAGGAATTTGCATACACACGAAGAGCCTTGCTGTTACCATGGCTCCCTCTTCCAAGGCAAGTGACTCTCAGCTGTGAGGCAGAAGATGACAATGAGTCCACTCCTGTCTGTCCCCTGCAGAGCTACTGTAGCCCAACAATTAGTGAGCTCTAACAAGATCCGGAAAAAATCTGCGCTTCAAAAGTGAGATCTGCTTTATCTGGTGTAACACATGCAGCAGTACAAAGCCCAGCATACTATAAAGGCTGTAAACCAATTTATTATTTACAAGCTCTTAGAATATGAGCAAGTAATTTCAGATGACTGTGAGGATCAGAAGTACACTACGGCCAATGCCAGCACCTGGGCTACAGCCTTCAGCCCAAAGATAAAATAAAAAAATGAGCAAATAAGCATTTTTAGCATCAATAGTTAATATTGTAGATTTTTATGTCAGAAATTATTTTTCTCTATTAAAATATGAGTAGCACTAATATGTCTGTAAAGGAAGAGGAGAAGAAGCCAGCTTTTCTACTTTAAATAACACAGAGATATTTTCAAACTGTATTCCTCATAGACTGTCATATCTACAGAGAAATGGAGCAAATTCATCTGTTCTAAAATTACTCTTCTGAGTGTGAACTATGTTAATACTCTTAGTAATAGTATGTAAACAGGCGTGTGTATGTGTGTGCATGTGTGTATGTATGCATCGCATATATTACATATATATAAAAATATTAATATCAATTTTTTAAAGTCATTCTATCATTAGCAAAAGTTAATCTGTAGAATGGAACACGAGCAACAGATGTCTAATTATTAAAATAATGTATAAAATGAAGAATTTGATCACTTTCTCTCTCTAGTCTGGTAGCTTCCACAACCAAAATGTGTTCTTTTCACCTAAAAAACTCCTTTGTAAAATTTTGTGGAAGATGTACTAAGAGTATTTATTCTAAAAATGTTCTTTTCAAAGTAAAAGACTGAAGTTCCATTTATATAATAAAATACATCAAAGTTCATTATAGCCTCTGCAATGACAACCTGGGGTACTGACTCCCGTATTTTTTTCAGCCTGAATGAAAATTCTGATTACTGCCATCCACTATGGAAAGAGAATGACAATCCCAGGCCCCTAGCAATGAGAGGAGGATAACGTATTGTTTGCTGTTGTCTCAAAGGCTGTAATGACTCTCATCTAAACACCAAAATGAAGAGACAAGCTAATTCCAATTATATGAAACAACTCCACAAACACTGCTGCTTGATTCTAATTGTAAAGCCAAACTTCCAGGTCAAGACATGTTATCCCAAATAATCATGCTTGAGATATATAGCATGATGCAACCATGCACAGGAAGAGAAGTTTCTAATCAGTCTTGGGTTTATTTTACATTAAAGCTAAAGAGCTTTGTCCATTTAGAGTACAGTGCTTGGTCTGAAATATACACTATCAGCTTTTTGCATTTTATAAAGCAGAAGCCAAGGGCACAATACACTTTTTTTTAAATACATTAGAGTGCCTTCATTTCAACCTTTCCTATCCAAGCACTTTAGAATTTATGACTGGCTGAATAACTAATAATAATCATCATCATAATCATCATCATACAAACTCTTGAAGAGACTGAAGATAATACTGTTAAGCAAAGATGAGTTCAGTTTGAGTAACACAGGAATCTTAGGCAATATTTAATACTTTCCGTACTATTTCCCATATTCCCAGGGTAATTTTTACCTGTAAAACTGAGTGATCCTAAAATAAAAAATATAGCAACATGATTATTATACAAATTACATACCATGATAATTGAGGTACAGTATTTAACTCACAGTCAACGCAGTCTTTTCCAAGAAATGTTCAAATAACACTTAATATCACAAATTTCTTATGATGAATAATTTAAAACATGCTGTTTAGACAATGGAAGAGTAACATTCTCCAAACTTTAGTTTACTGGAAACTACCATGAAGCTATGGGGCTTGAAGCAAAACTTGCCTGATTGCCAGATATTGCTCTCTTGTATTTTGCAGAGCAGAATCTAGATGCCTGCAACAACTGTTTGGTGAAGGACACCACAGATATTCTGTTGACTACCAGAGCAGGAGGGCAAAGTACTAGATGGGAATGACTTGGGAAGAGGTGGTGGTGTGTGTTTAGAAAGTAGTTAAGAGCTGTCTACAGGATTTCTAGTGGTTTGGTGCTGTGGGATGCAAAATACTAGGATGCTTGAGCAGAGTCAGCTTGGAGGAAGAGACTGCTGAGGCTGGCGAGTCTTCACTTTGCTTCTACTGTATCATGCTAATCCTTCTGAGGAGAGAGCTAAGCAGAAGACACTTGGTATTACTGGCGAAGTACACAGAAGATTGTTTACTAAGAGAAGGAATTTCAAAGAAGGCCTGGGGCAATTCATTACATCACTCTCCACTGCTTTTGCATTCTGTCAAAAGTTACTGAACACGTCTATTTGTGATTGGATGACTGGGTGATCAGATCTTTGCAAAACGAGCCATAACATCTATTTGTTTTCTCCTTTCTTTGAAGCTATGTCCACAACTCTCTAATCTTAAAAACTGACAGGCCATTTTTTAAAGTGTATTCACAATTATTCAGGAAGCTCCTTGATTTATGAGGAAAAGGCCATTTTTCATCTGAAAATGTGTACAAAAAAACCTACAAAGTTTCAGTGTTGTTGCCAAGAAATTACTAAATTGCAAAGGGAATTTTTTTGAGTTAAGGACATAAAATATGGTAGATTCAATACTGTAATTCTAGGCTAATCTCTTTCTGAGCTGTAGAAGAGAGAACCTACTAGTTTCTCTTAGGTGCATGCAGAAAAATAAAATACATTCTTACTCTAAGCATTTCAATTTAAGTCCCCAAACTCAATTACAACCAAAAGTCTTCAGCATGAAAGCTCAAGATTTAAATATCTCTATAATCAGTTCTTATTACTTCTGACTGATTTAATTTCAAAATATTTTGTGCAGCTGTTAACATTCATCAGAGGTGTCCTCTTACTTAATCCTCTGTTGGAACTTAGAAGCTGCTTACCATACTACACTGCAGTCAGTACAATTATTTTAATTTATATGCTGTGCTAGACTGTAATATTACTAATGAATAAGGATAATCTCACAACAGTAATTCATGAATCTTCTGTAGATTAAAGTATTCTGCCAGCAGCTTTCAAAATTGGTTTTTATGAGTATGCCATGCAAGATCTGTTTTGTCTCACAGAGGATAATTGAATAATGGTGGTATTTTTTTTGACCTTTTGAAGAAGCAAGACAGCTTGGACTGTCAACCCAACTCCATAACATACATCAAACCATCCTTTTTAATAAACACATTATTATTTTTCTTCTAGCTATACTTACTGCAATGCATCTTACTTTGCTCACACTTTATTTGTTTCTGGGCTCAGAGGATCAGCTTTGTTAGTGGGATTACATCAGGGAATTCAGTCAAGCCACTGCAGGCATGAATCTGATCTACTGACAAACAATAGCTGTTTTTTATTTAATTTTCTCTAAGTCTCTTCCGGAAGCTTTGAAAACCTACAAAGTCTATGTGAAGGACCTTGGTCCTACAGCAATTAGAGGTCTTACCTTTCCTACCCAGTATTAATGGACATTTATATCTCTTCCAGACAAGTTGGTTTTAAGGATCAAGAACACTGAGAACAAAAACTGATACCCTTTTGGGCTACATTTTAGCACCTTTATCCTAGCTAGTGTGGACTGCAGGAAAAAGAATCCATCTTACCATCACTGTTGATGCAGACAACAACAGGAACCTGTGTACCAGGGCCACAAGGCTTTTCATTGTCAGGAATGCATTCCTCTAGCCTCATGATTCTCCACTCATAGCAAGAGGGCTCTTCACACGGGATAGCTTCCACCAGGTGAGGGCAGTTTCCTGTTCCTC
The DNA here is from genome assembly GCA_025920805.1 of Petroica traversi. Lineage (NCBI taxonomy): Eukaryota > Metazoa > Chordata > Aves > Passeriformes > Petroicidae > Petroica > Petroica traversi. Next base: position 25,787,408 of record JAHLSL010000022.1, read on the forward strand.
CTGTTGGCTCATTGGTGATGCGACGTTTCCTTAGTTTAAAGCCTAAATGTCCATGAAAATAACAATTTAACTCTAAAATGTGAAGTGAAGCACTTTTTATCTGCCTACACCAGAGTGACCAGTTCTGTTCCTCTTCTCTGTAAAACATACCACAGAGACCCAGCAGAACCTGCATTTTAGATAATTGGGTAGAAGAACTCATTAAAGAAGGAATAGTGACCAAATTTTACAAGAGTTTCATTGGTTTTGGCCTTAAATCCTTGTTTATCATAGTCATGAATACTCCAGGAAGGAAAACAGGATCATTTCCTGAGCATTACTCTTGCCAGATCCACCTAGTTTTATAAACCTTGACAATATTGCTGGGTTTCCACTTCTCAACATGTTGTTTGTTTTCTTCTCAGGTATGTTCCAACAGGGAACATTATCATAGAATAATTAACATTATTATTCACATTATCAAGTGAAATTGGCTTATAAACTCCCTTCCCCCTCGAACCCTCCAAATTAAAATGGACGAATAAAAAGACTACCTTGTGTGAAAAAGACAAGTATGGAAATAAGCCTATAAACACATTTTCAGTAATAAACATCACAATATTCTCCTGCAAGCATTTAAAAGTTTCTTTAGGACTACCTAAACTCATTTCGGAATGGAGAAACTGATGGGCCTGTTTACACTGTGTCATCTGCCAGGTCATTACCAGCAACCAAAAGCAACCCCCTCTCTCGCTTACAGTATGGCCCATTGAAAAAAACAGACTAAATACAGTCAGAACTACCTAATCAAATTGCATAGATTCAAGAAATAGTTTCTCATGTAATAACTTCCTATAGTTTCTGATATATCTGATTGGAATATTTTAACTTTGGCAAGGGTTTGTTTCTTCTCACATATTTTTACAGTCTCTTTTGTTTTATATCAGTATTCAGGCAAGTTAGTAATGTACAGATATTTTTTATAAAAATATAACTCTGTCATTGCTACCAGGATACAAACTAAACAGCGCAGTTTTGAAACACACGTGTGCAAGAATTGATTCTATGGAGAAATGCCTCTTAAATAAATTACAGTAATCATTACTTTAAAAGTACGTTTCCATGTATCTTCAGTTGCTGTTTATTTTCTTTTTTCCTAAATTGAAGAGTTCAGCCAAATTATGTGCAAAAGGTTTAGTAAGCCTGACACAAAGGTCTGGTATAATTTGAAAAATAAAGAACTCCAATATCAACAGCAACAAAGGATGCAAGTGATCTGGAAATATGTAGAGAGACATGCTGCTAAAAGTGGAAGTGCCTGTACAATTCGTACATCAATCTCTCAGAAGAACTGTCAATGCAATTATAAAATAAAATGTAAGAATTTCCAGATAAGAGGAAAGCATTGGCAGTTGAGAAAAGACCCTGCTCATGTGTGCAGGAATAAAGGTTTGCATAAAGTAGATCCCAATATATTTCTATTAGACAGATATCCAACTCAGTCTCACAAACCTAAACTTTACCCCTGAAAATGCAGCAAATCTTTCAGTGATGGAACAGCAACAGAAATAACAGTCTACTTGACAGCTGTACTCAGACGAGACTTAATCCCATAGATTTGAACACTGAACTCCTTTTTTCCTTCTTGACTTGATGAAGGTTGGGTCAGAGTTCCACAAAAGAGCTTTGTAAAACTTGTATTATTGCTTCCCAGACAGAAGTGTAGCTAGCACTATGACAGAAAGATCCAGCTAAGCAAACATAGTAATCACAGTTGCTCCTGCCAGAGGACATATGTGGCTGCCCTTTCCTATGACTGTTTTCAATCAAGAAACCAAGTCTGTATGCCCAGCAATTACCAGATAATCACTTTGCAGCAATGACTAGGCCAGTTTTTCTCATTTACAGCCAGAAACCCACAGACTTCTAACATGAGGTCCCTGTCACTGTATTCTTGATATCCTGTTTTGATGTCAGGTTACTACAATCTGTTCTGCATGGCAATAAGTTGTAAAACATGCTGAAATTGAAACCAGCACATATGTCATCAGTAAATCAGTGCCACGTATCAACAGTGAATGGTCCCATCCCTTTGCCAGATCATGCCTTACAGTCTAATGGTGAATTCTTAAGCTACTACCAAACTGAAATCTTTGCGTGCCTTGTACACTATACACCTCAATGGAGGCCTCTGTCCTCCTTTTGAGACAGTGCCAAATTGTGATTTGAACACAGAAACTGTATCCCTTTCAATCTGAGATGAAGTTTTGAAACTGGAATTGAACTGATCTTGAGAAACTAGTAAACAGGCTACCATTTTTGCTACCTTTGGTGCAACAGTAATGTTCAATGTAGTCCTAATTCAATTATTTTATTTTGATGCCCCAAAACATTAGATACACACTAATTGGTAAAAAATTTTGTGTGCTTGCATAACCTGAAGTTCCTAGTGACTCAGGAATAGTAAATAATCACCATTCAAAGGCTCTGATGAATTTTTACATACCCTTCTTGGCCTGAGGGTCATCACAGCTTTCATAGGTGCATGGTCCCCAGGCTGACCATGCCGAGGTCTCACACTCTGTAGGACAGGGAATATGGCACAGCTGGGAGGTGCTGGGAAGAGGTCCTGTACACAGTTTACGGTCTACTGGCCTTGAAGCTGTCAAAACAAAATGTTTCTCATATGTCACTGGTCATGATCCTCAGCTCTAAGTGGACAGAACTAGCCTTCAGCCAGAAAGGCTGCTATCTGATGATTTTAATCTGATGACGTGATGGAAAAATGCCTACCTTGAGAAAAACTGAACTCTCTGCATGAAAAACGTCAAATCCCATTATGTGGAGACAGAAAGACTATAGATACTGCAGCATCCCCTCAGACCCAGTCCTTTCATTTGAGGGATGAATTACACCACTACAACAACTGTTCGCTTTGCACTCCACATAAATTTTTGTCCTGCTATCTCATTACTTCTTCTCATAAGAAACAGAAGAAAAAGCTGCATAAATCCCTTTGCACTTGTATATGTAAGCTATATGGTACTATAACTTCAAAGGCCTGGTTAATTAATATTTAAAAGATTATTTTTAAGCTATAATCTGAAACACAGCTAAAATTATGGCAAAAACATTTTTTCTTTTCTCTAAAGATCATCAAGTGCATACTCAGCAGTTAGATTTGTGCAGCAGAAACTTTAGTAAGAGAAAGGCTTTGTTTCAGAGATGAATATATGGTTTGCACTCACTATACGTCTATAAATATGTATAATGTATATGTGTAGTTGCAAAAACTGCACAAGACAATGCATATATTTTTAAGTTTTCTTAATCTATGAAGACACAGGTGAAGGCAGATTCTTCTGTTCTTTAAGGATCAATAAGCTAGGCCAAAATAATCCTTCGCCTTCCGTACTTTATCCTTTTGACTTTCCAGGTAATGCAATAACAGGACAATTCTACAAGGTGTCAGAGTAAGGCACGGAACTCTAATCGAAAACGTACCATTTCACTGAAGCAAGATCTTAATTCTTTTTCACAAGACAGGACTTGACAAAATATTACACTAAGTATAGAATATCTGCTAGAAGGCAAAGTGATGTCTGCCACATTATTTCACTTTGGTTGATTGAAAAAACATGCAATGCCTTAACTTAAAACACTCTCATTCTACTAGGCACATTTTTCCACAGGAAAGTTACATCATTAATTTTTGGCACCACTTTTGATGGAAAGATTCTCGGATGAAATAAATTCAGAATATGACAAAATATCCTTCTGAAAGATGAGATCAATAACCATTTATAGAATGTGAAAGTAAACACCTGACTGTTAAAGTATGGTCAAGCTTGTAGATGCCTGTACGTCTTTCCATTCAGATTTTCTAAGCAGACAATCTTTACAGTTTCCAGTTCTCACTTTTTAAAGGGAAAAATGGAATGAAAAATCCTTGCCCTATTCTGGGATTTAAGGTTGCCTCCTTTGGCACAGATTTACACTGGGTTGCTCCACACAATGAAGGTGTGAAGACGGCAGACAGTCATTTATTATTACTGCCTCTAGCTCACCCATCTCTTGAAACAAAATAATACAAAGCCTAATATTCCAACATTTGCATAATGCTATATTGGGATTAAATTTTATGACAGAACATTGAATTCTACAGTAATTTTTACATGCACACCTAACATGCATGATAATCAACATAATATTCATATTTGGTGTAGAAAATGGATATAAGTAAACATAATTTGCCTGGTGAATTGGTATTGAATAGTTTCTAATAAAAAAAGAAAAACAGTAAGTAATTGCTATCCGTACATTTTTAGCCTTGATTTAATTGGGGAATTGCCCAAGTAAGACAGTTGAAATTAAGGGCCAATTATACCCCTGAGACATAGTCTTGCTTCAGGAAATAGATAAAGTGTTCTGAGGAATTCCATGTTTTGTCTCTAGCCTTCATTGTGATAAAGAATTTATCATCACACTAGTTCATGGAATGTTACTCAGAAAAATGACAAAGATCTTTGATCAGGAAGCTTTAAATAGCAGCTTTTTCATATCACAGGTATCAATAAATCTTTAAATATGCCAAAAGGTTTTTCAAATGCTTTTGTAGACCCTAAGTAATGTACAAATGCTATTATTGTATACTGCTTTTACAAAAAATGTATTCAGCCATAGGACAGGAAAGTTCTATTCCAGGTTATTACTAAATGTTTTCATCATTGGGCACTTAGGATGAATTTCATGCAGGATTATAGAGAATTCTGGTTTTGGGATGTAAATAAAATAAGAAAACGTCTTTGCCTGGTTATCTTATGACTGTCTTGTTTCCCATGAATTTAAATTAATTTCTTTCGGCATCACAAAAGTATGATTGAGCTTAGGCTTTGATCCTTGTTGTTTAGCAAAGACACACTGAGAGAAGATGATGCAGGATGCAGACATTTATAGTTTAAAACTTTGCCTTATCCCTGTCCTTTCATACTCTCTTGTGTCTGCAGTAAGGATTGTTCTTTATTCCTTGGAAGTAATGTTGAATGTGGATTAGACTCTGTAATACTACAAGATCTATGTGAAATTTGATGAAATTTTGGGTCAAAACTAGAAAGAAAAGTTAATGCACTTTGATAATCTCTCTTTCACCTTCAATCTAACTAATAAATTAGATTCAGTTTTCAAGGGCTAGTGGCCTAAAAACTAAAGTAAGATTTAATTATCCAATCCTCAAATCAACTTCTGTATTAGGAAATTTTAGCTGAATAAATTTTATTTCCTTGGGAAACACCTCCTTGAATTACTTCATTTTAAAAACAACTGAAAAGAAGAACAGTTTTGCTTTTATGCATTTGCTACATATATCAAGATATCAAACTCTCCATCTTTCTCTAAAACCCTCAAGAGACCAGTGCCCAGTAATGACCAGGCTGGCAAAGAGGGTGAATTTGTATGTGATTGCATCAGTATAAGCAGACACAACTTCATATTTCTCTTTCAGGTCATTTGTCACGCTGGTTTCATACCAAACAACACAAAGAAATTTCTCCAAGTACTCACACTCAAGAAAACCAAGAAAAATCCAAGCCTGAATCACATTATGACCAACAATTACATTTCTTCTCCTTTTCTATAATGCTGAATTCTCTCATCAAAAAAACATTAGATAACTTGTTACCTTGTGCTCTAAGAAATGGCACAATTCCACACGTTAGCAGCTCCCCTCTGTTAAATAGGACAACAAATGTGTATTTGCAGATGTAGAATAAATTTATGCCCATAAAGGAACTTTCCTCCTATCTTTATTCTACATCAAAGGTTTTAAAGGTACTCGGAATATGAAACAGTCCACCTCATACACTTGTAGTGAGAGAAACTTCATGACTAAACCATATAAGTAGGTGAATAGAGATGAAACAATTTAAGCCAGTGGCAAGTAAATGGCAGAATGACAATGGCCTCCAGGAAACTTGACTGGCAGTGCTTTACTACTACAACCAATGCTGCTTTTTCTTCCTACTGACCTGAACGGTATGAGGGATTCTGGTTCAGCTAAGTATTAGAAGTTCAAATTCTTACCAGAGACCTAACTTGGTCTACAGAAGGGACTGGAAACAGCAGCTGCAAAACAATTCCCAGTGCTCAGAAGCGAGAGGAAAAGCCACCAGTAGTTAAAATGATTCAGGAGTGGAGCAGGCAGCTCTTCCAGCATCCCAGCTGGTTCATGAACTTCTTTAGTTTGAATTTTGGCCTGCCACTTTCAAATTGATCAGTAATTTCCTGAGAATGCTCAAATCCATTTAACTATTTCAGAGCTACATAAACATGCTAGTTATACACATATAGCAAACAGGGACCCCCCAAAGGGACCTTGCCCCCTTTGCATACTCTTAATCAAAAGGCCAGGTTGGAGGCCTTCATTTACCTACCTGTTATTTCAAAAGTGATTGATAGCAGAGGTGCAACACTAGCCTTCGACTTGATCTGTGACTGACTTTCTGAAATAACAGGGAAACGCCACCATGAGTATATGAGAACGGAGGTCTTTAAAGCATTTAAAGACAGCATTTGCTACAACCAACAGTGAACTACACTGAGATGAAGGCGTTTCCCTACAACATAATATGGTGGGTGTGTGCCCCGGCTTTTTCCCATCCTCAAATTATTCACAGTTTTCTATTCTATGAGGGGAGAGAGAAGGAGGATGAGCAGAGCAGCACCTCTTCTGAAAATCTGTCCCCTAATATGGAAACAGCCCAGAGCTCCCTTTTAAACTAAGAACCACTTCACCCCCAGTTTGAGCTCTTGAAAAAATGTTCTCATGTTTATGCATCCAAAGACTAGTTACATTTTAATCAGCTTTCAGGAGCCTGCAGAGATTACCTCCTAATGGGCTCCATGTATTCCTGTCACAGTCTGATAAGGGTAAATTTCACACCCGCCTAATCTGGCCAGACTTCACAGCCTACCAAAATCCTAATCATCATTCTAAACAGTAAGCTGTCACTGGTTTTACTGTTACCCCTCCTTAGCTGGGAGGTTTTTGTAGTTCATACTACAGCAGAGGCATCTAAACTTTGTTCAGCACAGGCGATTTACTAAAAGCCCTTGGGCAGAGCTGATTTGCATTAGACAAAGAGGCTTGAAAGCTTCTTCTTTAATAAGTACAGATGTGGGGCTGCAGAGCTCACAAGTCACACCCTACTGATGAGAGCAGTCATGCGGAAATGGATGTTGGCATTAACATTCCCCACAAACTCTACCTCTACGGCAAGTTTGAGAGTACCTTTAAACCACAGAAGGAACCTCACTAGTCTGCTGTTTGGCCAGCCCTGAACAAAATGTGGTATTACATAGGATTTGCATATTGATTTTGTTTTTCCCGAAGTCTATAGCTGTTGTTTTTCCTGAAGCATATGGCTGCATTTAAAAAATAAAATAAAATAAAATAATGTTTGTATGATATAGGCAGAGAAGAGGATAAAATTTAATTAAAAAGCTAAATACATTTAGCTAAATTCACTGATTTCTGAATCTATAGCGCTCCATTACTATACAGAAGTAGATGTAAATTACTCAAGCGTTATTCTAAAGCATGTAGATTACCAAAAGAATTAAAGATTTTGTGTTCTAAGATAATCTCTCTTTTCTTAAGAAGCTGTACAGACTTCAACAGTGACAAGGAATAGTCTGTTCTCTCTTTCAGTTAAATAAATAAACCCATGAAATAATATTGGCTTGAAGTCCTGAAAGCTACTTAGAAACTTGACCAGATTAAGGAAAAAAACCACAAAACAATTCCCTGAGAACGAAATTTAATAATATTTTTACATTTTTCTTTATTGAGCTTACAGAATTGACATATTCCATCTGCAGGTAAAACAGCACAAGTGTATCACCCAGATGAAGGACACACAAAAAATTTACAGTAGATGAAAAAACCAAATCTAGGACGTCTGACACACCTTTTCATGTTCTTTCTTATGGAAAGTATTTTTCAGCAGACACTGAGAAATAGTAATTTTTAGCTAGGAACCTATATTTGCAACACAGAGAATGAAATCTCTGCTACAGCAATTAAGCATTTTCATCTGAATTAAAAAAGAGCAGTAACTCACAAGGTAAGGAGGCACCCATGACAGAAGACAATGGCTGTGAAAGAGCTCTGGAATGCTGACGTGCCCTGATTTCACACTAATTCAATTGCAATTGAATCAAATTTACCTTCTTTATCCTTGAGGCTGTTTAAGTAGGAGAGGAGGTTTTCATTAGCTTGCACACAGTACACCTCCCTGGTTTGAATGCCGCCTCCACACAGCGCAGTCTGATTGCCTCTCCTCTTGTCCTGCTGGCTGAGGAGAGGATCCACACGGCACTCTGTCCACTCCGTGGTCCGCCAGCCATACCTGGATCACATTTGGTTAATTGCATCTTAAGAAATCATTAAGCCTTTTTACACAGTATTAAATTATATAAGCCGGAACACCTCAGTAACCTCACTAATTTCATGAAAGGCCTGAGCACCACAATTTCTTGCACAAAGAGGTGCATTATATCTTGTATTTTACGTGTGTGAAACTTTTCTTGCATCATATAATTTTTAAAATCATTACTCTTTAGGAGGATCTTTTCTGTTCAATTCCTGAAATGTACCACGTATAAATACTTTATTTGAGGGAAGAAAAACTTGATCTACAGAGATGCATAGTCGGTGTTCAGGTAAGTTAACTTTGAAGATTGTGACTCTTTGTTTAGAGCTTGAAAATTTAAATAAACAAAAGCCAAAACATGAAAGAGATGTGAATGCTGAGAAACATAAGAGCCAGAAAATGATGGGGTAACCTCACAAGCCCCTATCCCCCTCCCCAAATAACCCAAAAGCCTATTGTTATCTTTGGTAGGAGACACAAAAGTTTCTTCTGGATATCAAGGTTAAACTATAATTGTATTTTTTATTATGACTACAGAAAAAACTTTTCAGAAAGTTATTTTTTTCTCAGTTAAAAGGAAGATTGTTCTGCAGTGCTGAAACATCCCTGCTGGGTACTGATGAATGATGAGAAGTTGGAAGCTTCCTAATCAGTGAATACACAGCAAAGAAGATCTTTGACTCACAGTTAAACCTCCGTTAGGATTAGGAACTGCAAGAAATGTCACAGAATTCCCTACCTAACAAGTACTTTAAGGCTAAATCAAGCAAAGTGCTTCCTAATGTAGCTGGAGACACGGAAAGATGATATATCCACTCTTAAATGAAAAATGTTTACCACAGTCATAGAAGCTTAACATCAAGTGACGTTTCTCCAGACCCTATTTCAGTTTGATAAAGAAAAAACACAAAAGGGACTTTAATATTAATCTTGATTAGATAAGGATTACAGCAATCTCTTGAATCTTAAAGCGCTCACTGAAATTTCTCCTAAACTTTATTTGCTCTCGCTGTTAGCCTCTCCCACTTCCCATTTGGGGCCTCGTACTGCCTTTGTTGTGCTGAATACAAGACTCACTAAAATAGTCTGTTAGCTAACCACATGTTTATCTCCCTTTTTCTGTGTTCAACATTTGGCCCATGAAAAACAAGAATTTCAGAAAACAATGATTCTGGTAGAAATGTTATGAAGGGAAAAAACTGCTGACAAATCAAGAGATTTCTTTTCATCTTGCCTGAACCTGCGTATGTGCAAATATTATCTTTTAAAAACTGAAATGAATGAAAAGAAAATATACTTATTATTATTCCTGTATTTAGAGAAGGAACAGGTTAGACTGCAATGGGAGCTATTTTCAGACTTTGGGCTTCCAAGAACACTGAATAAACAAGGATAAAGAAAAACTGTAAAGTCCTACTTATTATTCCTTAAATAACGGTTTGGTTGATATTCCATTACCAGCCCTGTACGCTTAATTGAAATTGTTCATTTTAGTAAGGGAGAAGTGAAATGAACCAACTTACGTAATGCAGGGTGCTACGCCATCTCCTTGAGAAACACACTGCTCTGCTTCTTCTAATTGTGGGCATTCGCTTTCAGAGCCAACAGGGAGCTGCCTAATGGTCCGTGATCTTGTGCGATTCCCTTTAGGGGTTGTCATGTCAAAGCACGTTTTGGAGCAGGGGGTCCATTCCGACCACTCTGACACCTGGCATTCCTTCGTTATCACACAGGACTGGAATGTGATGGGCAGCTTTTCCTGTTTGCAGAAGCTGCAATAAGAGCGTTACAGGTTTTAACACACACACTCACAGACAGTCATGAACTCCTACAGCAAAAATGATGCCAATTGTAACATGAAAGTCAGAAAACATATTTAAAGACGGCAACTTTCAGCCCACATGTGTTCGATCCCAAAAAGTCACCCAAAAGGGCATTTGGAGAAAGCGGCTCAAAGCAGACAAATAAGATTTTCTGTAGTAAAAAATTACCAGTATTGCCATATCTGTGATCAAAATATTGTCATATCTGTGAAAAATATTTAAATATAAATCTTAATACATGTATAGAAGTACAACAGAGGAAATACATAAATTTTTCACTTCTTATCTTTTATTTTTAGGTATACTCTTTTTTCCTCTTAGAACTATGTTCCAAGTAAGGGAGGATCAAAAACCAAGATGACTAAAGGTGTTTTTGCAGAGAACAAAGTACTCAATGTCATCTTTTCCTAATTTCCAGACTACAAATTGTTTAAAAATACAATGGCAAACATCTTGGATGCTTGGTCACTAATAATTTATTTTTTTAACAGGTTATTGCCATGGTGATGCCTCATGGTCCAAACAGGGAATGATCTTTACCCTAAAGTGAAGCCTTCCCTGCTACCCAGAGTCCTTGTTTCCTGTTCCTTATGAAGGCCATCATTTAATTTCCATCTGTGACTACATATAGACAGGCATTAATAATTAAACTTCGTAATACTCTATGGTATAAAAACGCTAACTCGGAAACCTACACGTGCCTCAGTATATGCAATACATTAGCTGAGAAGGTTGGACACATTTCTTGAAATGTCTTATCCAAGAATTTGATTCTAAATCAAAACCTGGGAATGTGTTTGTTAAACAAAATAGTTTCTTCTGTGTTTTGCACCTAATGCTACAAATTTGATCTCTACAAATAAGCAAAGCTTACTAGCATGTAAAGCTCTCTGCACATTTTTATGGATTTATGTGTCTTGTTTAGTCATGCAAACTTGGGGGGAATCTTCTCACAGGACAAAAGGCAAATGGGAAAGGAACACAACAGAAAATAAGATTATTAACATTCATTTCATTATACCAGCCAACTCACCGGAAGTTCTGCATCAAACATCTCCATGCCCTGTGTATTTTGACTAATGACTAAGTAGACATTATATGCAAAATTAACCATTCAAGAAGCTCAGGGAGAGCACAAGTAAGTCCTCACTATCAACACATACAGTTGTGTCCAGATAATTGCTTGGAAATCTCAAAGAAAAGCACAGTTGTGCAAAAATGCTGTTTAAAGTCAACAGAGCAGACTGGATAAAAGAAGCAGCAGCACAGGGCTAACATGTAAAGTCTGCAGCAACTTGCTCTCAATCCAGTGAATATATTCTAAGGACAATGTCCCAAGTTTTTTAGCAGGGAAGAAGGAATTATACAAACTGAATTAAGGCTGTGGTTTGAGAAAAGTACCATTTCAGACAACAGCTAGATATAGTGGGGAAATTAAGCCTAAGGTATTAAAGCACTTAAATGACACGGTGAGAAGAGAATCCCAAACAAAACAAAACATCACAGGGGATGAATAGTCCCTATCACTATTAAGTCAACATTAAACTTATTCCTGACCTCAAAGACATAGATTAGACAAAGGAAGTAAAGAAAAAGGCCATGCCGGGTCAAAGGACAACCTATAGAACATAATTACTGCTCAATCTCTTCTGAAGATATGTGGTCAAGAATTTGTGTCTACTCACGTTCCACAGCCCCGTTTTTGCTTCTACAGCAATAAATACAACCCAAATATCACTTAAGAATTAAAGATAGGAAGGTTACACCTAGGGATTTCAAAGTAATTTATGGGATAGTTAAGGCTGAAGTCATGGGGAGAATAATGCTTGATGTGCAAGGCTGGAGAAAATTATGCCAGAGTATCTGTGTACAAATGAGCCAATTGTGTAGTTGAAAGTAATCTCTTCAGACAAAAATAAGCTTTAAAAGATGTGAAAAAAATAGATTAGTCAAGAGACAAAAAAAAAAATTTTCTGAGGTGTTCTAAAGCTCTACTAGAGAATGAAAAATACTTGTTCAATTTTAAAAAATCAGGAAAACTTGATTTGATATACCAATGACTTGTATGTGTGTTTATAATTGCAGTCTCAAAAGTTGTCTTTTAAGTTGTGCAGAAAAGTCATGGAAGAGACCACTGGAATTTCCTTCTCTACAAATTCAACTAGAAAAGAAACTGGTTTTTCTGATAAATTTTTGCAATACTGCGCACACTGCATGCATGAAGTCAAATGCATCGTAACGCATGACAGTAGGACCAAATTCTAAATTCACGCAAGATGAATAGAGAAAATAGATAGGTTTTAAGCCAGGCAGTAAGACTCTGCTGCATGAGCATACTCCATACTTAACTTACACAACTAAGAGATTTTCTACTTTCGCTGTTTTGTTGGACTGGACTGGTAATTAGAAAGAAGAATTAATCAGAAAAGATGAAGAGCAGCATGAGAATGGCTGGGAGGTTCTAATTTATAATCCATGCAGTTGGAAACCTGCCTTGGCAGCAGCAAATAGAGGGAAAAAAAGCAAAGACAGCAAGCATTCAGTCACACTATACCAAGATATACTCTGGATTTCCAGTAAACTATGGCTTACAGACTTCTGGAACACAAGCTGGATCTTTGCACTAAAGAATTTATAGTGTTCACCTCCATGAACTAATATAAATGCATCCTAAAATTAGGTAAGATTTTAGTACATACATCACCTTAGAAACAAAGCATTGCAAACCTTTTTTACTGACCAGTAAACAGTTATTTTTGCATTAAATGTGCTCAGTTAATTGGTCATTTTCTGGCTTCAGACCTTGCATAAGTGCATTCACTTTCTCTGTGGCATTTTTAAGCTTAGAGACTTCTAGAAGCTCTTTCCTTGACTGTCTCTTTGTTAGGCCCAAGAGTCCTCTTTCACTTTGTCTTGTTTTATTTGAACACAGTTATATCCTGCAACAACACAAACTTTTTACTCTATGTGCAACTTTGAGCAAACTGGTTTTGATTTGAGGGTTGTTCAAGATTCACGCTGAGGACACTCCTAAAATATCTGTATATTACTATATCTCAACAATCTATAATTTAATGGAAATAGGAGTGACAAATACAAGTGACATTTTGAAGTTCGATTTTGTACTTTTCACGCTCAAATGTAATGGAGCAACTTTGTGAGGTTTGTAATTTACATCTAAAATTGAACAGTGAAAAACATGTCCTTCACAACAAATTCAATTAAGTCAGTACTTAATACAGATACATAGCAAGAACTATTTATTGGTTTTGACTATAAGGTAATGCAATGGAGTCCAACCGGCAAGGTTAATGCAAGCTAAATAGTCACTTCAATAACTTTTATCTGCATTATTTTGCCTCTATTCCTTCGTCATTATCAACATTCAGCTTTGGTTTTCCCATCAACCATGTTCAGCTTTGATTTTCATTGATGAAATTTTCACAGTTACTATTCCTTACTTTCATTCATTCTATACTCATTCTCCCAGAATTCTGATACATTTACTTTTTCTCTAGCTAATTTTCCATTTGCTTACTTACAGAGATTTCTATTATTCTGAAACAAATAATACAGCTATGGTTCAGGAGATTAATGCCAATATAAACACTTAGCACTCAGGAGGAACAAAACACAGGGCTTTGACTGAAAAGAGCTTAAATTAAATTTTTAAGAATTTTAAATTGAAAAGTGTGATTTCTTTAATCCTGGGTGATTGTTTGGTGTACAAGTGGATTATGCCCACAGAGTCTTGGCTCCTGTCATTCTACACTTCTTTGTAGGTGTACCTACAGATCTGCTCAGCTGCTCCAGACCTGGCACAACACACCTACCCTCACCACCTTTGTGGAAAGCAGACACCTCCACATCAGAGTATTCAGCGCGGCCAGCGTTATTAGGAGACTTAACAGACATCTATATTGCCAGACACCACACACAAAACCTAGGGAGAAATGGCATTCTTCCTCCTCTTGATGCTCTCATACTAAATAGTGTCACAGGGATTAGGTACCACATGCCCTTCAAGATCAAGAAGAGCTGTGGAGTCTGAACCTGTTGTATCTCCTGGGGATTTCAATCCCAGCAGCTTTTGTGAAGCAACTTCATTATTCTTTTTGCAGTTCTGCTTGCATTCTCCAAGGCAAAACCCCAACAACATAATTCATTTATGTTTTGAACAAACAACACTAACTGAATGAATGAACTGAAAACTGAAGAAGATGGAACCAAAAACTAGGCTTACTGCCTGGAAGAAACACATACTGAATATTATAAGAGGAGGTTCAGCAGTACAGCAGAAAAAGGTTCAGCTGCTTCTGAAGTTTTCAGATCAAAGGACAATCAACATGCTAAGGAAATCCAAAACTCTTAACAGGTTTTTAAAAAGCTTCATCTAAATACAAAGGAAGAAAAGTGAGATATTGGCAGATTAAAAATAAAAAAGCGCCCACAGTGGACCCCCTCAGAGTAGAATAATTTAACCATTTCCTAGCCACAAAGTCCTCCATGCCATCAGGCATCTCCCACAATCAGCTACATCAGGAACCATGAGATTTTCTCTTGAATTCTTGCTGATCTCATGAAAAGTTAATTCACTGAATACCATTAGAAAAATGGTCTTCAACCTTTATCACCAGCCACAAGATGAGAACTGTTGACAGACAAGCCCATTTGACCAAACAAACTTGTCTGCAGAAAGACTTGGAACAGTAACAAATTACTTGCAGAACACCAAAACTACATGTTAGTTTAGCACTTTAACACATACACAAATACAGAAGCAGGCTGGTAAAGGCTGCCATTTTTGACTAGAGGACAAACTAAAACTAGAGGAATCTTTTGGAAAAGAGTCAGGAAGTAAATTTATGTTTCAAAACAAACAAGTGATTGTAAATCCCACTAAAACATGCCACAAGACTGGCAGCATCCTTGCAAGACAACCTACAGGCATGCATGAACATTGGCCCAACTCCCAAAGAATCCTTAAGACCAAAAAAGAATTTAAAGCAGTAGCTGAATACAAGCATACTGTCCTTTTCCCAGTGGAGAGAATAGCAGCAGTTTGCTTGGAATTTTCTTACATCTCAGTAAATTGCTGCAAGACCAGAGACTGTAAGGAACAGCTTCCAAAGACCTCATCTGCTTCTCATAAATGCAACCTTACAGTGAAGAAAGGGTACCTGTACCACACCTCTCATTAGCATCACATCCTAGAAAAGCTCAGGCTTAAACTGCTGGGAAATCTGACACCCCATGGGCAGACCCATAGCCTAGATGTTCACACCCTTAACAGAACTACCTCACAGAAATCATCCGGTAAGGTCAGAATATGCATGTCACTCTATCACTGGACTTGTAACACATCAACATTTGAAATATAAGGACCCATGTGTGCAATTTTATACCTCAATTTTGAACGAAGCCTGAGGAAACACAGCAATATTCATGCTGAGTATCAATCCTTTGTGTTATCTAGAATTAAATACTGATTTTAATACTGCATGTAGAAGGTTTTCTCCTTGCTCTTTATTTGACCACCATGGAACCTTAAAAGAAACTCAGTATTATTAAGAGGGATTTTGGAGTTACAGGTCCAAGAATCAAGCACAATGTCCTGATGTGTTGCAACAAGCTATTTATTTTTCACGTAATGTTCTCCTCAGAGTTCATACAGCTTGTTGGAGGCAATAACCTCTCAAGCAAAATTATCAAATTAACTCTAATCCATTCTTGGACCACAGATATAGCTGGCTTTTGAGAGAGACTGTGGTAAGTATTTGGCCTAAAGTAAAAAGGGGGGTTTCCTCCTAAATAAAATAAAATTTTTAAAAAATTCTATTTAATGTGCAAGTACTAGACAGCAGGAAAAAGAGTGAAGTGATTTAAATCCAGAGCTTAGATAACCCCCATGAGTCACTCTGAAGACATAAAATGCCATTTGTACAGTCTAGTCATCCATGAGAGGTTCAGTTTATGGTTGGTACACACTTGTTTCTGTAAGAAAGTCAGTGAAAATACAGTGCCTGTACTTTTTCCTGGTAGAAAATGACACAGTCCTCATTCATTTTCCATACAGCTGCACTGTTTAGTATTCGTCATCTTGCACATTGTTCTGAGAAACTGCTCAGTACCTCCCAGTATAATGGGGCATTATAATCACACAAACAATGAGGCCACTTCTATTCATTTACAATTCAAACACTGTTCACCTAAGTGTTTTTCACAAGACTACCCTCCGATGATCCTTTCACAACTTGAACTAATTCTGCCAAACAATTTTGATATAAACAAAACCACTCAGGCTTTCTACACTACAGGAGAAGACTGAGATTACGAACAACTACTGTGTAGAGAAAAAATACATCAGTTAATATGACCAAAGCAACAAGGGGTGCTACTATACCCAAACAAGAGTCAACAACAGCTGCTGTGGGGCTGTTGCAGAGACCATGAGTGTCTGAGTAGACAAGAAAGCAGAAGTCTACAGAAAGAGTGCTATCTTTCACAGTCCAGTGATACAGTGACATGCATGCACAACTCACGCTACAGGTAATTTTGAAATTGGCAGAGCAGGTTATTTGGCAAGAATCTACAGAGCTAATTTATCAAAAGCTTTAGGGAGGAATTTCCCTTTATCAGTGGGAATCTTCATTACATAGCATCAATCAGCATTTACTTTGACCCAAAGTAACAGCTAGATTCACGGGGCAATCAGTAAAGTAAAAATTAACAAAATGCCAAACTTTGGAAATAAAAATATGCTATATTAACATTAAGATATAAAGAAATACATTACTGAAAAGTGAATTACTATTATTAGCTGTGTTTCAGGCGTTAGTTTAGATTTGTTCCCTGTATTGGTGCCTAGATTTGGCAGTATCACTAGCTCCATTGCATTGCCCAGCAGTTAGAAAAATGTGGTCAGTATTAGGAGGAAAGCCACATATTTTATTTCCAGTGGATGTGCTGAAAATTAGGCACTGAAGTAGCCAACCCTACTGTTCTGGGGAGTTGTCCTTTCCCATCCTGTGCATCTCCACCTTGAGGGACAGTATGTCCCAGGAGGATGCTCATTTCACATGCCTTCACACCATAATTTTATTAAGATGATTAAGAAAACAAGGGCATACTCCAAGTCCCAGACTATGCTCAGCAGTTTCATAAAAAAAACCCCAACAAAAACATACACAAATAAATCTAAAAAAGTAATACATTCTAGTTTGTTCTCTATGGGACTCTTCACAGATTACAATATAATACCAATATAGGAAAACCAAAATTTAAAAAAATACTGCTTGATTAACATTTATTTGTTTTGTCACACTGAAGTCAATTAACATTATCTGACAATAAGGTGGAAATGATGCATAAAAGTACAGTGTAGGAGAATCTTCACTAAAGATCTCAGTGCCTAATTCAATTTAACACTGTGCAACATAATATCTTACTAGACTGAAGCTAAAAATTCAACACTGCATTCATTCAAGGAAATCATTTATTCATTCATAGGATTTATGGCCACAAGAGATTATCAGAACATGGAGAACAACCCTCATTATATTATAGCCTATTATATTTTGCTAAGGAAGACAATCACATGTATTTGAATAAAAACTATATACTAGAAAGGCATCCAATCTTGATGCTTTGCACAGAAATATATGAATGTCATACATCTAGATGACATAACTGTTCACTGTATGAAAGGAGTTAAAATATGGTGTGGAAAAAGGAATTGTTCATTGCTGTTTCAATTATTAGCACGGTGTGTACGTTTCCATCTCAAATCTAGATTTGGGCATGGTATGTCAAATGTGTAGCAATGCTGACAAGACACTGTCAAAACAGCAGCCTCAGTAAGATGATGGAGTAGGTACTTAGAATAGAAAGGAATACTCATTGAATAATATTATACATATCCACAGAAATTACTGTCTCCACCTAAGCCACATTAAAAAAATACAGGATGCTTCTGCTTTCAAGTTCATGGAAATTCTAAAGGCACAGTGGAAAAATGATAGGAAAACAATATGTTTGCATCCTGTTTCACTAATAATAGTTTAGATTTTTATTATCCCAATGCACCGGAACATTAACCTTGTAGCTTTTAGTTATCAAGAGGTTTCTCATCCAAGATTACTTTCTTCTTCCTTGTTCTCCCTTTGTTAACACAATGTGCTCTAAATAATTCCAAATTAATGAATCAAGATGACTGTATATAGCTCATTATCCAAATTTGTGATACTTACAGTGCCCTGTAAGTGAACCACTTATGTCTTTTAAATCCTCACAGTATGGTGAGCTTGGAGGCTTCCTCTAAAACCCAGCAGCAGGGCTGCCTTTACAGTAACATAAAAAGCAGGTGCAGACACACATGCTTTCACCTGGTGCTCAGTGAACAAACAAAAGATTGCTTATGCTCCTTCATCTCCACAACCCATCCTCTCTGCCTTGCTATTCCCTCACCCTTCTGCAGCCCACCTCCTTAAAGTAACTGCACCTTAATCACTGCCACCTTCATGCACATCCCCCTTTCTTCCTGCTGCCTCATGGAGAGGCTCAGAGAAGTACAGAGAATTTCTTAAGATATCTTTCTAAGCAAGGGATACATCTCAGGCCCAAAAACTGCACTGCTGTATTGAATGTCTGAATGCTTTCTCTGTTTGCAGCCTGACAGAATATACCTCTGGGTGACTTGTCTGCTTTCCAAATCAATGACATAAATAAAGCAACAGGCTTATGATGCTTTGGGGTTGGTTTTTTTGTTTGTTTTTTGTTTTTTTTTTTTATTTTTACAATTTATAATTTATAAAAGTGAAAGTGCAGATGTTTGGTTTTTGATTTGGAATGGGAGCATTGGATTAAGAGGTTTCAGAACCTGGAAAAGAAAAAAAAGCTAAAATGCCATTCTAGAGGATGAGATTCTCTCTCCTTGTTTTTCCTGTCAATATCATGAGTATTATTCACTCATCAGTCTAAATACTCAATTTGCCATTCCCAAATTCCTTAGTCTCTGACTATTTAGATCAACACCTGTGGCCAGAAGTGAGAATCGTTACTCTGCTTTAAGCCGATACAGGCATTTGATGAAAAATAAAGCATTACACATGCCCAACATCATCAAGACAATTCAATAATTTTGGTCCTACTGTCATCTCTCCTGTCTCAACTATAGTATTGGAATAAATAAAAGCTCAAACTCTCCAAAACATAAAATTTAGTAAAACACTGCAATGAGATCATTATGAAAACTTCCAAAAGAGTTGAATTTGCTACAAGATATAGATATATTTTTCTAGGTATTTAATGAATGCGCAGAATCAGTGAGGAAGAACAAATAATTTAAAAATAATTACTTTCTCAGATGAACAGAGGTGAAACAAATCAAAGATGATCATATGATCAAATGCACTGAGGCTAAGCCAATCTGCTGAATAATTGGTTGGCATATCTTAAATTTCAGATTTTCTTCTGCCCCATCATTTTGTTCCACGATTATAATTCCATACAGCTATATTCCAACAAAGAAATAGAAGCTCCTAATATTTATAAAATTTTACTTTTCTTTACTTAAATTCTCACTTCAGATCATTTAGCTCACCAGTATTGTTCAGCTCCACATACAGATCTTTTCCATATTGATGTTGTCAAGAGAGTATTAACCAGTTATGGGAACTGAACCCAGAGATGGTGGAGATTGTTTCCTACGTGATCCCCTCCATTCTTCCCCCCATTCAGAAGTGTTTTGGTCCCAGGCTAAGCAAGATAACATGCTGTAGCCAAATGATGTAGAAAAAGAAAGGAAATAGTGCAGAAATCCTTGCAGAACTGCTTTAACTACTAACCCCTTTCCAGCCATTTGAACTAAAGGACTCTTAGCAGTGACAGGTTGTGCCCACACTTATGGACCAGCTGCTTCAGGGGAACATGATGTGCTTTGTCACTGGATTTCAAAATCTTTGCTGAAGGGCAGAAATATGCGGATCAAGAAGATACTCTAGTTCTGTTCCATGTTCTTACAGTTATAAATGTCTGGGCTCATGTCCTTCCAAATTTCCTAATCTAGTGGGCTCCCAAGAAAGCATTGCAATAAAAAGGTTGTATGAATTAAAAACTGTTCAAATAAAATCCCAAAACAACAGCTTTTCTTAGACTTGTACAAACCAGCCAAACATTTTTGCTAGCTTTCCCACAAAAGTCTGCTCAGGAACAAAATTAAGATGAAATGCTTCAGACACAACAGTAACAGAGTCTATATTACAACAGAAAATTATAGGCTTAACTTAAGGCATAATCACCACAACTCGTACTAGGGCAAACGGATTTCCACCTCAAAATGAACTTCTACACACATTTTATGTTTCTCTACCAGTTTCTTGCCTAGGACCTCTCTTGGGTAAAACCCAATTTCATCAAAGAGGAAGCATTTCAGACAATCAGTATTGTCCTCTACACCAACAGCAGCACTGTCCAGATTTTGATAGCTATCCAGAGAAGTCATTTTATAAGCCACTTTTAATTAATGAATTTGTTTCTTCCTCAACACTTCTATTTTTCAAATATTTTCAATGCATCAGAATTTCAGATTAAGAGGAACATAAAGCAAACGCAGGCCATGTAACACATTCGTTACTGCAGAACGAGCAATACAAAATCCAGTATTTCATCCTTCACGGGAGACTATCTATTGTTCACTCGGCAATAAAGTGTATAAATTAAACTTTGATTTTCTTGTTTCACTTCTCTTCACCATGCCTGGTGTGCTAATGTGTCAAGAGAATTTTGCCTTTTTGAAGTTTTGCTGACAGCGTTACAGAACCATTTTCTCTGGAGCACCCTTCTGAAAGTTGTTCTTTTTAAAAACCCTTTTTATAATATATAAATTTTGCTATCTCTGCAAAAAATATTACTCGCCTGAGGGTTTTTATTCTTCTTTCAGTCATGCTGCCAGGGGGCTGATTGTTTCTGATTGCTAAAGTCAAAACTCACTGAAAATGGACTATTTAAGCTGAAGAGCATTTCATATGAGAATGGCAGGTTTTCCAGTCACCTTATTAGTCTATATTATTTAGTAACACATTTGCTATGTGATAGAAATTATAAAATCATTTGAGCTGGCTGCATTGACACCCTGGGCAGAAAAACAATTCTATTGTTTCATATTCTGGAATGGCAGTCACAGAATAAAGTGTTTGATTGCTTAGTGAAAGGTGCAGCATAAATGATGCAAATGGACACTGAGGTGACATACCTAGGTCTCTAAAAGCTAAGTTATCAGCACCAGAATTTCTCATATGAGTCATTTCACCGAATTTTCTTGTCTATACTACGCAACTAGGAAAGAAAATTCGCTATAAAAATTGATGTAAAGACTACTAGATTCTTTGTGTAAAGGATTCTTTGTGCAATTAAACATAAAATCTTATCCATCAGACATAAAAATGCCCACTGCGTGATTTGTATAATTTTCTCCTCTTTGAAGAATTAATCCTACATTTTATTGTCCATTGTTTCACTGCCTCAGGCAAGAGGGTTTCATTCATTTCCCTTCAGCAGCCTGAAATTGCACAAGACACTGAGGTATCTGAACTTAAGAGCGCATTGGTTATCTAAGTGAATTCAAGAGTGAGTGTAAAGATGATGAGTAAAGTATGCCACTGACTTCCAACTATACTTTTACTTTCTTATATCATTTATCAGAGCTTTGGCATGACTGTGCCATTCCTCTTTTTTTTTTTTTTTACTAAATAATTTTCTTAACATTTCAAAAACTTACGGATTTCCAAAATGAGTGGCTGGCTGCTATCTGATAGCAACTGACATCTAATAAATTAATCCTTGTATTGAAAGGGTAACAATGTTCCTGGGCTAGGCACAGTGTGAGATGCATGATGTGAGGCTGGAAAATGACGGAGCAAAGGCAATTTGCTCTGTACCAACAATGAGAGTGTGCTGCAGCCAACACCTGGGACTGCCTGAGCTCCTGATTTTGAGATTTCTTGTGAAGACCTTCACCCAAGTGTGGATCAAAATCTTAAAGAACTGAAGTAAACCAGTTACTTTTTGCAGAAGAAACTGCAAAAAGACTATGCATTCTGCCCCTCTTCTCTAATCAAGAGCTGCTCCAGGTGTGTCATCACTGACACATGCATTTTTCTAGCCTTTTCTTATAAATCTTCGAAGATGGACATGCCACACATGGCCCAGGCAATTTTTTCCAGCCTCCCTATTCCCAGTATTAAGAAGTTTAGCCTCATTCAGCACTGTTGTGGTTTAGCCATTTTTTTTTTTCCAATACCTCCATAATATAGAAAGAGAATAGATTGTTCCATTTTGTCTTGTGATGGGTTGTTACATACTCAGAGGCGTTTCACATCTTCACCAATATGTCCGTCGTTCAACTAAACAAGCCAAGCCTTTCAGTTTTTCCCTTAAGCTAGGGAACTTACCATTTTCCTTTTTCACTGCTGGATCATCTCTTGAAAGGAATTATACTTAAAAAAATGTTTTCTACACTTGAAAAAGCCAGTATTATTTGGTTTCTAATGGAAAAATTGGAAGCAATTACATGTTGTGTGACAGAATGTTTAACTGTCACAGCAAAAACTCTAAAGTAAAACAGCTTGAAAAAAGTTCCTAAACACTAACATAGCAGCAATGGCTGTCAGCCTCATTCAGTAAGATATCCCAGTAATTTTGCAGTTGAAGTGAAATTTATTAATCAGGCATTGAACTAGAGGGCAGGAAATAGAATCACATCAGAAACAGGAAGACTAGACTGAAAGAAGATTTTTGAGTTGAATAAAAACATTCTGGGTGATAGGAAAGATATACATGAGCTAGCAAGAGAATGCCAGATAAAACAAATCAAGGACAATATGGTTTGTGAAATGCATCCAGAAGACTGTGGAAAGAATTATCAAAACATCAGTGATTGACAGAGCTCCTGAAAAGTAAAACAAAATGTAATAAAGAAAGAAATAAAAATAAGTATCAGAAAAACACCCTGGGCAGACAGCATAAAGGTGCAAATGAGAAAGAGGAGGTACATGGAATAAACAAAGAAATTTTACAGTCTCCCTTTCAGACATTTTGCCACAGGAATCAAGAAGGACAAACAATATTTCATGCTCTTCTAATTTAAAAAAAAAAATCTGAAATGAGTAGCTGCTGCTTTCTCATGCAGCATCTTTCTCTCTCATTTTATACTTTAAGTCTGATCCAGTCCAGTTTCCTGTTAGTCTTTGTGCCCAGAGCCTTAAAGCAGTAACACCACCTCCTTCAAAAATGCACAACTTGCTGGAGAGCAAATGGCTGCCTGAACCCACAGAAACAGAGCAGATATTTGATATATATCTTCGAAGTTTTGGGGGAAATCTATTTAAGCAAACAGAGTCTAGGGACTAGCACAGCTTAACAGTCCACATGTATGTGATGCTTAGTACAATCACTGGCACAATTTGCATGTTTCATGTCAAAGAAAAAACCTGAGCTTGATGATGGACGTTCAAGTGAAAATAGTGTGAGCACCATTTTGAGATTTGGTTTGTGAAGAATCCACTTATGCATGTTTTACTTTAAACAGACAAAAATTAAAATATTCAAATTCATAAATAGTGATTACCTCAGAGCAGCAGTTTTCCCATTTTTGTGAGTACATGTGACCTGCCTTGTTTGGTACCCAATCTGTATGTCCCAGTATTTGTTCTCCTGTCTATTCTGCCTGTTACGATTCCTCTTCTTCTTAATTAACTCCCGAGCCTCAGGATCTCGAACTCCCTTTTCTCTGTCCTTTTCCTTGTCTTTGTTCTTCCCTCGTTTCCTTGCTTGCCTTATTTGCCTTGAATGGGGCACCGAGCAGGCGCTCCATGGTCCCACGTTTAGGCTGTACAGGCTTTCTTCCACAGTGCACGGGCTGGACTGGCAGATCTGGAATTCAGTGAGGTTGGGGCAAGCTGACCCACCAAACTGTGGCGGGGCCACCACGTGCCGAGTCCGATGCTGAAGCCCATTGCCACAAGTCTTGGAGCACTCGGACCAGGGGGAGAACTCGGCCACGATGCAGTCCTGCCGGCACGGGATGAGGCACGCCTGCTCCTGCCGCGGCTTCGGCTCGAAGTACTCGCAGATGACATCTTCAGCTGGAACTCCATTGGACTTCTGCACGCAGGTGACGTCTCTTGTCTGGATCCCTTCCTCCCCTCTGAGGCACTCCAGGGGTCTCTCGTGGCTGCGGGAGAGGACGGGCCGGCACTGGTTCCAGCTGCCGATCTGCCAGTCATACAGCTCCTTGTGCCAGTCGCAGACACGGAAACAGCTCTGCTGGTTGTCCGGCCGCTCCGGCTGCTTGCAGTTCGTGGGCAGCGTGGTCCAGCCCTCCACGTGGGCACACCACACTGCTCGTGTCTGGATACCTCCCGGGCCACACTCATCTCCCATGCATCTCCCCCACGGACCTGGAAAACAAGAGCAGATGCTCACGTTGCACACTGAAATTATTTCTCTGCCGTATTGCAAAAGCAAGCTCATAGCATTTCCTGTAATATAAGAATTTCATCCTTGAAGAAACTTAAACTTTGAAAAGACAAGCATGGGCTTACTCTTCATCTACTGTTTTTATGATTACAGACACATTTCACTTTTTATCCCAGACAAACTGAATATTCAATATTGAATAATTATTAATATTGAATAATTCCTGAATTTATTACATTACATTGATCATATTAGAATTAATATCTATTAATATATATTAGAGAATTAATCATATTAGAGAACTCTGAACTAAGCAATCACATTGACGACTTAGTTTTTGCTGCCAAGGTAGGAGCCAAAGCTCTTCCCTGGAAGTCATGAACTGGATCTCTCCCATCCACTTGAACAATCTTTCCTGGACTGCTTAATTTCTTTCTTCACATTTCTACTGCACTAAACTTTATACCTTGATGCCAATTCATATCATGTTCTCCTCCTTCCACATCACAAATAAAAATGAGAACAACTAAACCATACATTTTGAAAAATGGAAATTATTTTTCCTTTATTGTAACTAAAATAAGAATTAAAATCCACCTAAAAAAATGTTCATTCCACACAATATGTTGATATTATTATAGAATAGAATAAGCTCTTGAAGACAGAGACATACCAGCTGGTAACTCTCCAAAGAAGAGAAGTTATTGAATCACAGAATCACAGAATACTGGGGTGGAAGGGATCTCAAGGATCATCTGATCCAAACTTTCTTGGCTCAGCACCTTGTCCAACTGGATCTTGACAGTGTCCAATGTTAAGGAATCTATCAACTTATCAATCTATCTAATCCCCTGCAGAGATTATTCCAACTTCAGATTATTCTCATAAAAGTTTCCTCTTGTGTCCAATTGGAATGTCTCCAGGAGTAACTTAGACCTAGGAGTAAATTGTTCCTACCATTTTCTTAAATCTCCAAGGTCTATGGTAAATATTTGACATGCAACATGTTGTTATAATAAATGTCAACAAAAATAAAAAAAAGGCTATATCCTTGAAAGCTGACGTTGTTGCTTTTCCATTATTAAAAATCGCAATAACCACCCCAGTTCAACTCATGAAATTCAAAAATCAGTTAAAAAATCCTACATTTGCCAGGTTTTTTAACTCCCCTCATAAACACTGTGAGCTGACTTACTACATAAAAGCAAAAGAACAAGCAATTCAGGAAAAAAACCCTGCAATTATTTATCAAAGAAAATCTATCTGCAGACACTTGAAGAAGACATTTTCTCTGACTAAGGAGTGCTCTGTCCTATGAAGAAATTGGGGCCAAGCCACACAACCCTCATTCACCTGAATGACCCCAGTACAAGACTATTTGTGTGAGTAAAGCTGTTGAGGAAGCCAGGCTGAGCCTTTGCTATTTTCAAAGCAGGTTAACAGCATAATTTTGGTACTGCACAGGAATAAGTGAAATGAACTATGACAGACACAAATTATTTACATCTTCTTATTGAATGACTGGAAGGAATATGTGGCCACATCTTATTACTGATTCCCATGAGCTTTAAAACTCTCATTAGATTCAACACAATTTTCATCTGTTCATCCAATATTAACTTCAGTACCATTTTGGGAATGGGCTGATGATAGGCTATACATTTAGCCTCTGCTCCTCATTGTCTCTTTTTTAAGCAAACACTGAGGCTGAACAGTTCCTCTGTAGTTCTAAAACCTAAGAATGAACACTAAATAGCAATGCCAGCTGGTAGATTCAGCCCATGGAAACTCCCCCATACTTTTCTTCAAATAAAATTTTAGTTTCCAATATCTATCCAGCTATCCAGAAAAATGAACATATATTAAATATAAACACATTTCAATTTCCATTTCAGCAAGACTGCAGCACTTTTCCTCTAAGCAGCATTCCACAAATGACATAATCATTGTTGTATTTAATTTGGGTGTATTTACACTGAGTTGAGAGATACCATTTCCTCAAAACACCACTTTGAACACCTGTAATTTTTTTACAAAACGTAAAGACTGCAGAAAATCTTCAACTAGAGCAGAGATACAAAACATAATTGTGATTGAAATAAAGATGCATTGGTCATCTTGCAAACTAAAAATTTCTACCCTACCATGTCAGCACACCTTGTGTATCATTTGTGTGCTCAATGAAGAAATCCCTCTTTCTAAAGATCAGGTCTTTACTGTACCCCAGATGAAAATTTTGCCCACTTGGGATTCTATCACATCTCCATTCCCCAATAATAAAAAAAATCACATTATACCTAAAAAATGTGCTTGCCTTCAAAGTATCTTCAATCCAATTCTCAGGCAGGTTTACACTATTGAAAATTATAAAACCCTCAGCCTTGATGCAATAAAAGTAAATACAAACAAAAACTCTGTTATGTGACTGTGCTAACTGGGCAAAAATAAGTTCTTTCATTAGATTACAAGTATGTTGTTTTTAGAACTGAATACAAAACAATAATGAGAGGCACAGATAGAATCATGTAGTAAACTGCATTATTTTGCATGTCCTATGAAGTAGTAAGACATCTTATAAAATCAGTACAGGTGAGTACCAACAAACCACATTTGCATGACCGTTTGAGCCAACTATTACTCAGTAATTCTATGTTCATGTGCATGGTGACACAGAGCTCTTAGCGATGGATCTGACTCTCCCTCTATTCTACCTTAGGCTGATTTTTAAGTTTGAAGACAAAATAATCCACCTAGAAAAAAATAGTGCAAGTACACCAAAAGCTTAAATTTCTAATGCACACTTCTTTCTATGACTATGACAGGGTCTAAAAGGGAACCACAGCTTAGGGGCAAGGATCTGTTTAGGCTTTTAATGCATGCTCTAATATGTACATGAACAAGAAACCAAATGTTACCATTCTTCACAACTAGTAACATTTCCCTTTGCGGTTATGGAATATATAAAAAATAAAAACATTAAGGGAAAAGACCTCAACACTAGGACTTCGATACTCAGTGTTGATTAAGAACACGAGTATCAAACTCATTTCCAATTAATTAGCTTCAAAACACCTATGAATATCTGAGCAACTTCAACAGCTTAATTAATTCATCTTATTTAGGGTGAAGAAGGGGAATTGACTTTTTTTGTTGTTCTTTAGATTTTAAAAAATAATAATTAAAAAAATGTATGTATTTCTAGCTGCACTGGCAGAAACTTGCTTTGACCAAAATCATACTGAGAAATACCAGTTTTCCTTTTGAAAACAATTTCTGCCATCCATAATAACCAATACTCTTGTTATTTTTCAGTTGCACACTTTGAAATCTTCAGTTAAGTTATCCACATTTCCCTGTACCCACAAGTCACCGAAGTTAAGCACTCAAGCATTTGCTGAGGAATGTTGTTGCTATATATTTGCATATGGACATCACAGAAAGAGATGTTTCTCTCCAATTTTCTTTACAACTTCCCTCCTTTCTTCTAATTATCAAGATAATTCATTTCTAACTTAAGTAGCCCTAAAAACTTTGCAAGCTTCAAGGTGAGACATGGTGGTCTTTTTAAATTAATCACAGGAAAACAGGAAAATGTCTCTGAACTGAGTAAAGGGGCTTTGTGACTTTCTCAAAAAAAATCAAAGAAATGAATCCTAAAGTACTGCTAATCCACTATAAAGTTTTGAATGATTCTCAGAAGTATAAGAAAATCACATACAAGTTACTATACATACAAGTGCTATACTTTTATATTACATCATTATTAGGGGTAATACGTTCTCCAATGTGTTAATAAATATGAGATTTTGGGATAAAATTAATTTTACAGAAACTAATGCAGTATACATATACAACTGAGACTGAAAGAGCTCAGCAGAACACAGAGTAGAGACTCACCCACCACTACTGAAAGGCTGCAGGAGGTGGGAGGTGACTGCCCTTTCACAAATCTTCAGCTGATGTTAAGCACCAGTAACAACAAGAATGTCTTTAGGAAACCTGTCAAGCCTAATCGAGCCTTCATATGATATTTTAATTTGGTCTTTATGAATATTCTTTAGGTTCTCTCTTTCCCACTGAAGCAGCCTTCACACAGACACACTGCTGTGTGTTGATCCAGACACACCTTGCCAATGGGATGGATGTGCACTCAAACCATCTCACACTGGGAAAAAAAGGCTACTGCTGTGAATGCAAAATAGCTTTTCTTTGGATTTATTCGAAACATACTTAGGTGAACAAATCATACTTTGCCTGTAGTGAGCTGAACTTGTTTCATGAAAATACTATCGTTTATCCACTCTTTATTTAATCAGTGTTTTACAAATGGCAGTTACAGAAATAAACAGGAAGCTTGCTTCTTTTTGTTCTGGGAGCTGTCACTGAAGTCTTAGCAAGTTTAAAATGTCATTTGTAATTCTTTGTCTTCTAAAGAGATTACTATAAAATACAATATTAAGATTCCCTCTAAGCTTCCAAAGGATTAACATCTATTTTTTTTTTTTTAGAGAGCAGGAATGTAAGTGAATTAACCATTCCTGCAAGTTTATTCTGAAATTTCAGGGACTGATCGCAAGGAAGTCAAAACTGAAAACTAAACCCCCACTAAAGAACTGACCGTTTTGCAGCTGAGAACAAAGTAAGGTATCATTGTATTTAACACAGTATATTTAATACAGTATATTTTAATATTGTTTCAGGTATTAAAATTATCTCTGTTTGAAAAAGAACTTACTTTGAACTTCGATCCAGGATAAAGAAGGCTATGTGAAAATCCCTTGAGCTCTTCTCCTCATACAAATACAAAGAAAGACAAAATAATCCCCCAACTATCCTCAAACATAAAACTCCAAACACATCTTAAAGCATCAAGCAAGACATTACTTGCATTTTTAACAAATGAAGGTTGCACCACTGATTTCAACTGAATTGTGCCATACCCTCCGTGAGAATTGGTTTTGACCCATTTTGTGTTTCTGGTTGCTGCCTGTAAGTAGCATTAACAGTTTAATGCCAGGGAGAGAGACTCAGACTGCATGAGACAATGAGCAGCTTAGTTTTCAGTATTTTGAGAGGATTGTATTTAATGGGACTACTGAGAGACTGATTAGCAAAAATCTACTTTTTCTAAGTTCAGAAACAAGCTAACCTTACCTAATACTGGAGACCCCCAATTTCTTTGTGTCATGAAAAGGTTGTGAAGAGGGCAAAGAAGGTTAACTGGGCAATACAGGGCTGAGTCAGAAGGACACAAGTATTACAAGATAGAGTTCAAGCCTAAGCAGTAAATCTCAAGAGAGGTCAAAAAGACACAGATCAAGAAGTATTCGAAGGACTCAGAAAATGACACTGAAAGCAAACTGCAGCTCCTGATGGTGGAGCCGGTCAAAGAGCTGGATGAACAGCAGGTCACTAAGAATACAGCAACATCAGAGCTTTGCCAAAATCACTTGCAGATCCGCTTGGCTAAATTAAAATATGATAAGCGTGTCTGTAACTTGGAGCTGTGTACCTGTATTATCTATTTTTCTTTACACAATTACAGTGGCAAAGGAAAAACAACCACTACTGCAAGAAAGCATTTCTATCACAGGCAATAGCTAATTGTGAATATCTAAGCAGGGAACAGTGTCTCACTGATGCAGACACATTGCCTATCACACGGCAAAAAGTAATACAGCAAAGTGCTGTAATTCTAGATAAATTACGATAAACTCTTTCTTTCTTTTCTTTTTTTTTTTTAATTTAAATACAGAGTCTGATATGCTGCCAACACTACATGCTGGCTGCATTTGGACAGACAGATTCTATAATTTATACTACCTGGAGTGCCAAGACAGTAGAAGGGCCCTGATAGACAAAACCTTTATTTTCACATCTTTTCCAGCCGTGGCAGGACTCCCAGGGTGCTCTGTGACTTTCTGCCTGCTCTGTTTGCCAGCAAATTCTCCCCTCCAGGAGCACTATGGATCACCTTGACTGTCGTTTCTATTTAATGCTTTTGTCTTCCTTGGCTCCTCTTTCAGAGGTTGAAAAGAACATGCAAGGCAGTGTTTGCATCAAAGAAAATGGATTTAGGATACAGAAGAGGGATTTAAAAAGGAAAGGATTCTCAACATAATAAAACATAGCACCTGTGATTCAAAGGAATATAATGAAGTGTTTAATATGCCCACAAATTATTTGACTCTCAGATAATTTTTTTTATCTTCTAGTAGCATAAGGAAGAGTGTAATCCATAGTGAAATTCAAAGAATTTCAGAATCTGAAGAAAAAGTTGAAATTTCTCAAATTAACAATGAAATATTTTTAAAAAACAATAAAAATGTAAATTAAACTAATTTATAAATTGCACATTGTTTCCCCAGCTTTCTAGAGCACTTCAAACAGTGGAATAAAGGCAAATAAAAACAAATAAAAATCAGCCTCTTAGTTATCTTTCTAGGTGCACACATAATTATTAAGTCACTTAATAAAATGTGGACCCTTTTATTTTTTTCCTCTATTAATATCCATTGGGAAAATACATTCACACATGTTTCTGATATTATTCACAGAATGGTAACTAACATTATCCATTTTCAAATTTCTCTAAAAATCATGAATGTAACACACATGATACAAACCCAGGAGAAACCATTTAATTTTAAATTCTGACATCAACATCACAAAAAACACTTATTCAGTGTTTTCCTACCAGCACTGTCATATCAGAACCTCACAGTTACTAGAATATTCATTTTCCTCCAGCAAAGAGGAAAGCAAATTTTATGTACTGGAAAACTGGTGAGTCTGCAACAAGGTTGTGTATTCCATAACAAAAATGTTGAATGTAACAAGCTTTCCCAATGTTGATGCAGTTTCTTGTGCTGTATTCATGGCAGTTTTAACACCACATTTCACTTTGTAGAGAGCTTATTTGGCTGCTCTGTGCTTTCTTTTGTGCCTTAATTTTGTGACAAATATAATAGATATTTACTCTTTTTTCAATTTGTTATAAACAGAGAGAGGGTAAAAAGTATCTATTTCTACAGCACAAGAGAAAAAAAAGAAATACAAAGGAAAACAAACATAAAGAAATTGAATGGCCTCAAAATTTTTCTCCTCTTTTTAATATAATGCTAGTTCTTCATCCGCCCTAGACAGCCAGGGCTGAGAATCTAATTCAATGCTTATATTAAAAAAACCTCAACCACCTTATTATATTTGTCACTGCTTAATATTTATTTTGTTGCTCTGGCTGTACACATTCAATTTTTTTAAATAAACTGCATAGGATGCACACTTTTCATAACACATTTCTGCCCAAAGTAATTTGACTGTACAGCAGTGTAACAAAAATTGCTATCTGCACCAAAGCTATCAAGAGCCTTCAGCTTGCAGTAGTATTGCAACGTGTTTATCTGAAGTATATGCTGGCACACATACAAACATGAAAGGTTGACAGCTCACAGCGCAGAACTATCTGGCTTTGTGTTGTTGTTATCACCTGGAAAGAAATCCTCTCCTTTAGCCTTATTATAAACTTAAGCTAATTCCCAAAACATTATTCAGTTTTAAGACAGTTCTTCCTCCATTTTTTTTAGCACAATTTCCTCTCACTGTTCATTTTCCCTTTACATAGCATAGCAGTAGCAGACAAAATAAATATTGAATGAATACACAAAAGGAATATTTAATTAAAGCAGCGTGTTTTAAAGAAAAATAGAGCTTCTATGTTCTACGAAGCAATTACATTGCTTTGAGCTTCTAGTCATGTTGGAATAAATATTTCTGATACTGAATACAGTTTCTACTAGCCAACAGTCTGTTTACATATAAAGCTGGTTCATGAACATTTCTTACTTTCATTAGAGGTGGTGTTAAACCATCTTAACATTTTCCTCCCACTGCTCTCGTTAAGTTGCATCTCTCAGTCACACTGCTGGCTGAAAAGCCAGATAACGCTCTTTTGACAAAATGATGGTTCTCATACATAGCAAACACTCTTGCAGGCTTTGTAAGCTGGATGAAAGGTTTTATTAACCTTTGCTTGTATCTCTGCCACACGTCTGTTTTGGTTTTCTTCTGATCACCCACTCTGCCTCTCCCCTGTGAGGCAGCTACACTGAGTCAGGCCAAAGACCTTCCTACCCCAGCAACAAAGAACTGGAGCTGGAAGAAGGTACAGAAATACACTGAGCACAAACGATGCCTTCCCTGGTACCCTCCCAGCTTGCCATCAATTCCAGCTCATACACACAGCAGACATGTTGGTACAAACTTTCTCATATAAATAATACTTACACATGGATTTCAGATAAAGAAAATCAATGTGTTCTTCAACCACCTTCTAAGTAAGATCAGTTTTAGAACTCATATCAGAAACTCCTACAATTACTGTTCTTGTTTTCCGTGCTACCAGAATGTAATAATAACAAATGTATAGAAATACCAGAAATGTAATGATAGAAAGCACATGGAATGAACCTTTTTTTTCTTATGCAGTGGGCAAAGACAAAAAAAACCAAAAACCAATCCCATGAACAGCGCAGAAAATTACAAGTAAATCCGTGAAATCAGCAGTCACTCCCAATTATTATTCAGATGGTAATCATGAGTAAATATTATCATTTTACACTGAAAGCCCAATAATAATATGTGTAACAAAAGACATCACCATGAATTATTCTTGTCTGTGTCCCTGCAGACTTTTACAGCTCCCTCTCTGTCAGAATCTGATTTTAAGAGATAGGTTACAGAGAAAATCAATTCAGAATCCAATGCCTATTACAGAAGAGTATTTGATTTGTATAGATTAAGATGAAGTTTTCTCCTTGGTTTTGAACAAAGATTCACTGTTTTCTTCCTATAAGCAATTTATATTCAATTTACCCACAAACCTTAAAGCAAATTTCTACTGAAACACTGCTGAGATAACATCTCGCATAACCTGATAATCTCACTATCAGTGAGTGCTGGCACTGACTATACCTGGAAATCCAGATTTTTATTCTAATTTAACTAACAGTGACTTGCCCTCCACTTTTCATCAGAGAGAATCCCAACTACATCTATTGAATAAACACTACTAGTCTTTGTCATGACACTTGGGCATCAGCATTTGTTGCAGCACCAGTTTCTTGGTAATGTTAGGAGAGCTTATTTCTGGGCAGTCTCATGTAATCCCTTAATTAGTCATACTGAACAGGCAACAGAGAGTTTAAATAAGATTTAATTTCTATCATAAATAATTTTTCAATTCAGTTTGTTAAATGTGATTTTCTTTAGTACACACAAACTGATGCCTTGAAAAAAAAAAAAGACAGAGCATTTCTGTTTCAATTTTCATCAAGACCAAGTGAATGCTTTTATTTTTCTGCCTCTGTTTCATTTTCTGCCTTTTGATTTCTTTCCCTTGTTCATCATAGCCTCCTGCTGTGGTGCTGATGGCCAGAAGTGCTAGTTGTGAGGCTGCTGCAACCACAGGGTACGTCCATCAGAACAGGCCATCACGCTTGTGCCAGCCCAGTGATTTGTAATCCCAGGCTCTGCCTACATTAGCCAAGGGCAAACAAGTCAAAAACCTCCTTCACTGAGAAATGAAGGAATTCACTTCTACAGCTTTTCAGAAACTGGCTACAGCTTTTCAACTAGGCTGTTAGAACCAGAAATCAGAAATTAAATGTAGTATCCGTGCACACTGACTTGTTTAAAAGGCCAGACTTCCTGCAAGGTATGATGTCAGACAAGGTAGCCAGAAGCTGGTTGTAAGAAAACACTACAGTTCAGTTGCATGTAGACATAAAGTGATTTATGCTCAGCCTCACTACTAGCCAGTAGGATGATCTACGTACACCACTCTGTCACCTTGCACTTCAGCTTCTTCAGTGGAAATGCATTTTTAAACCCCATTACAGGTATTAACAAAAAACGGTGTGCAATAAGTAAATAGCTGTAAGAATACATGTTCTGTCATTTTCTCTCTGGAAGCACACAGTTTACTCAATATCTGTCCCTTGAGTTTTGTTCTAAATCCCAGTTGTGTTGAACGGTGTGTTTCAATAAAAAAGCAAGAAGCCCAGATAATAAACTGACACTTTTTCTTACTCTTGACAGAAATCTTATTCATAGAGCACAGCATGCATACTTCTCATCTGTGTCTTCCCTCTGACTCCTGGGCCACAAGAGAGCTAATACAGATTTTCAAAGATCAAATAAGAGGGGTTCCCAAATCTCTGGATTCTTTATAGTATTCTTTGCCACTAACAGAATGAAATAAAATAGCACATTTGAACTTAATTAATATCACTTAAATAATGTAATGGACGTGTCATCCTTTTGGCTTTCTTCTAATTCATTGGAGCAAAGAAAGTTTAATGAAATTGCATCCACAGAACATTATGCAAAGGGTCAAATGTAGATAATTATCTTTATTTACCTTTAAATATTTCATTCTTTAAATTGCCTCAGTGTAGGGCTGAAATAACAATCCAGTCATAACTCTTTTGAAGTGCACTAAGACTTTATGTCTTGCTGAGATAAATTCTCCCAAGCATATCCTCTGCTCATTTATTATTCATTATCATCTGCATTTTGCCAAACTCCTTTGAAACCCATTTCCCATCTTAAATGGCAACTTTTCCCTAGAACTGTGGTGCATTCATCACACAGACATGGTACTTAAAACTCTCTGAAGGCAAGGCAACTAAGTCTTGTGGATATGTTCAAAATACAGGTGCCACTGTGTATCAGGCAAGAATAGATCTATATTAGATTTGAAGAAATCTTACCAGGACCATATGATATCTGTCACTGCAATGTAGGCAAAATAAGCTATGTCTTCATCTGAATGCCCTGTAATCAATCATTTTCATTCAGACACAACAGGGAGAAATAATTAGTTCAAGAAAATGGCTATTACTTAGTCACTTCCATCTGGCAAGTGTATTGCAAAATTGTATTAAGTAAGTGGTTTTGTCTATTTTTGTAATATCTGAAATAAAGCTAAAAATCCCTTTTGTGTAAGTACTTTTCTCATCTTTTGTTTTAAAAGTAAGTAATGTGAAA
Organism: Petroica traversi; assembly: GCA_025920805.1. Lineage (NCBI taxonomy): Eukaryota > Metazoa > Chordata > Aves > Passeriformes > Petroicidae > Petroica > Petroica traversi. The sequence goes on from JAHLSL010000022.1 coordinate 25,823,163, forward strand.
TATTATTGTAGGCAGACATTTCAGTACCTTAGACTATATCATGACATTGGCTTTTAAACAGAATTCCTCATTAATCACAGCTGCTTAAAAATATATGAACTTGATGTTATCACACTGATCTATCAGAGGAACCCAAGACTTAAAATGCAATGGATCACTATTACAGAAAAATTAGATGTGCCCAAGTATTTTAAGGACTGCATCAGAAGAACACTCTCATAAATATCTAGAAGGTATCTTAAAATTCCTCTTACCCATCAAAGAAACAGAGCAACTGTCCTGGGTTGGCCATATGACCTGTTTGTATCCCCAGTTGTCCTCTTGCTTATGCTGGACCTTAAGTTCTGCAGCTGTAAGTTGTCCCAGAAAGACAGAGAGTGAAGGTGGAGGAAAAAAAAAAAAACCACTCGCCGTTTGTCTGCAGGATACCTTTACTCCTACGAAGCAAGGCTACATTCCAGTGGACAGCGTTATCGCTTTCTTTTTTCTTTTTTTTTTTACTCTCTCTGGTGTGGGTGCTGGAAGAGCTCACAGCGGAGGGTTTTTCCTCGGATTTTTCCTGGCTTTTTGCAGGGAGAGACTTTGTTTCTTTTGCTGGGTATTTTTTCCTTTTTTCCTCTTCCTGGGACTGGCTGGCATCGTGTGGGCCCAGGACACCAGGGAACCCCCGGGTGGCCCAGGACACCAGGGAACCCCCGGGCCCCCCCCCCCCCGCCAACTCCTACAGCCAGGCCCGGCAATCGGCCCCCCCACTGGAGAACTGAACAGGACTCAGACAGACTCTGAATCTACCATCTCTTCAGAGGAAGGAGAGGTTTCATCGTTTTCATATTATCCAAATTTTTCCTACACTTGTGAATATTTTATTTGTTAAATAAATAGTTTTTTCCACTTTTCTCTAAGGAAATTCTTCCCAGACCTGTAGGGGGAGGGGCGATTGGAATCGGCTCTTCCTAGAGGAGACCCCCCAGAGGTTTCCTCCTAAATATTTGCTTTAGTCTTCTCTCCTAGCACAAAACCCACTTACCTTTCCACTGCTAGCACTAGCTTTGATTTTTAGACTTACTTAGGTTACTTTATAAGTAACAGCAGAATCTTATAGCTGGTGCGAGAAGGTTTTTAGCACTTTCTCTTGACAGATAACTTTTTTCTTCAGCATCACCTTAAATCTTCTGTAGACTTGAAAGGATTTGATTACCATATTGGGAAACCTCCCAGTTAAGAGAAGGTGAGAGGCAAAGGATCTATTAGGAGACTTCACACGTGCCAAGTTACACAGTATCAGGGCAAACTGCATGTTTGTCTCCAGAAAGGCAAAACCAAGACATTAATTTTTTTCTTTTCTAATAATCTGCGACTTCTTTGAAAACTGTATGAAAGCATTACATTTTAGCAGTGAGAAATGTCACTGATAACTCCTCTGGTACCACTTTTCCCTCTGCTACTCCTCTGGTCACTACTATTCTGTTAAGACCCTCATTCAGCCTTCAGGAAATCTGCAAACCTTAGATTTTCAACAGACATTATTAAAGTCTCTAGAAATTAAAATTTGACATAATATTTACCATGTGGCAGTAACCAGATATTTACCGAAGGAATTCTTTCAGGTTTAATTTTTGAAAGGAAAAAAAAAGAAATTTTATTTTAAAAATTCTGACATTTAGGTCTGGCAGAATTCTTGTGGGGATTAAAATAAAAACTCTACAGGAATGAGAAATTCTTCCAGAGAATTTAGCCTAAAGTAAAATATAGTAGGGAGGTGGCAGTTATAACTGCTATTAAAATAGAGAGAGGGAGGAAGGAAATAATCCTTTGGTTTCTGCTCTTCCAGAAAGCCAGCCACAATTCTAAAAGCTCATCCAGTAAAGATGGTAAACCATACAGTATTTCCCCTACCAAGTATGCCTCTGGGAAAGACATGCAAATGTAAAGCAAGTAAAATTCAACCCATTATACTTAACAAAGAATGTTTTAACTCTGACCTTGACCGTTAACAAATTCTCATGGTCAGCAGGAACTTAGGGACAATTTCATCAACTGCTGAGATAAAACTTGGCAATATTTAATATTCTACAAAATATGAAGACATGTAGGAAAGGTGTGAAGATGATGGGGCCAGGCTCTTTTCAGTGGTGCCCAGTGACAGGACCAGAGGTAACAGGAACCTCCTGAAATACAGAAGGTTCCCCTTGAAAATTAGAAGGGAGGTAGAGTTAATTTCTTTCATTGTTCATAGTAGCTCACAAAGGTTTATGTTTTGGATTTCTGCTGAAAATAGTGTTGATAATCCAGAGATGTTTTAATTTCTACTGAACAGTGTTTACACAGAGACAAAGCCTTTTCTGCTCATTACACTACCCTACCTGTAAACAACTTGTGCACTTGGACACGCACAAGTTGTTGGGTGGGAAGACAGCTGGGACATCTAAATCCAACACATCCAAGGGACACTCCACACCATGTGGCATGATGCCCAGCTTTAGGAGCTGGACTTTGATGATCCCAGTGGGTCCCTTCCATCTCAGTATGTTCTATGATCCTGTGATATATATCAGGGGAAGAAGGAAGCATGGCATGTTCAGAACGATGACTTTTTCTTCCCAGGTAACCCTCATATACGATGGAGCTCTGCTTTCCTGGAGATGGCTGAACAAATTCCTGCACTTGGGAAGAGGTGAATGAATGAATGAATTCCTTGTTTTGCTCTGCTTGTGCACGTGAGTTTTGCTTTACCTATGAATCTGTCTTTATCTCAACCCATAAATTTTCTCACTTTTCTCCTTCCAACTCTCTCCCCATCTCAACAGGGAAAGCAAGTGAACTGCTGTGTAGGGTTTAGTTGCCAGCTGGGGTTAAACCATGCAAGAGTCAAGAAACTCTTTTATTGTGAGGGAGACTGAGCACTAGAACAGGCTGTCCAGAGACGAGCGAGAGTCTCCATCCTTAGAGATATTCAAAAATTGTCCTGGGCACCTGACTCTACATAGCCCTGCTTGAGCAGAATATTTGGACAAAGTGACCTCTGCTGCTCCCTTCCAACCTCATCTGTTCTGTGATTCTGTGAAATACACATCAGTTTGAAACTCGAAAGTCACAAAGGCAGTATGTGTTTATGTATTTTCCAGAATCTCCTAAATTTTCTAGCTTCACTATGCCAAAGTTTAAAGCACTATATGAAGCCTTAAAGAGATTATGCATTTATGAAAGTAGACAGAAAATGTTCTCTGTTAATGTTTAGAATACAAGAATCATAGGTCTTCTTATAAAATCTGCACATTTCTAGAAATGGCTACTTTATTCCATGCCACAGATTCTGTATCAGAAAACTGACAGGAAGAATGATTTATTATGAAAACCATCTATAGAATTTAAAACGTAACTAATAGGCAATTACCATAAACTTAAATGTGTAACGTACTCACACTTCATTAAATATTAACTACATTAGAAATTAATTCCTAAATGTTTTTTATAACTAATATATCCAGTTGAATAGAGAAAGAAATGTGACAGATACAAAATGGCAGAAAAAATGTTAAAATTATACATTGAGAAATCTTTTTAATGCACTCTTTATGGATTACCACAGGTCACTCAAAGTTTAAGCTTCATTGAACACGGTATATCTATATTAATTCTTAAAACTCTTCCTCCCAGTACTTCAAAGTATTAGACAAATATAAATTAATTTTCTAAACAGTGAAGAATCAGTCCTTTTGCAAGTTTTATTTCAGGGAGAAAATTATTGAGACAATATTTTTTCACAGAATCCAGGACATCAAAACTGCTGAAATGACACTATACTATCAGGTCAATCGAATTCCTAGGTAGTAAATAGTTTACTTCACATTGTTCAATTTTGCTAATGATTGATTATTGTGCCTTGTGTAACTTAAAACAGAACTTCAAGAAAGTAAGTCCAAGAGAGCCTTTTTATTGTAAAATAATATTCAATTAAAGGCCATTCCGGAAGGCAACAGTATCTTAGTGTGAAGCTATTGTTGCACATCCCAAGAAGTCTCACTAAGCTAAATAACAAATCCTGTCCTTTTAAGAGACCGAGATAACATTATATCACTTCAGCACAGCTCCTTTGGCTACATTACTTAGGAAATTAGAAATGTCATTCTCTATTTTAATTCACCTTCAGGAAAGAAGGTTAACTCATTGGCAAGGAAATTTTAACAGGTCAGATCTTTCAAAATCAATAATGAACTGCACTTGAGATATCTTTCCAAAGGGATAACTTCAATTAAAACAGCCCTCACCAGAGATAATGAGTAGAGAAGGAAGGTTAGGGTTGGACAAAGAAACACCGGTCCCCTTGCCAAGTACGTGATGCAAAGATACTTATCAGCCTGAATTATGCTAAAAATCTTCAAAAGGCTCTGAAAAACAGAAAGGTCATTTTGTCTCAAGGAGACTCTCTACAAATGGGCAAGACCAACTGAGAATCTTCCCTAATAATTTTCAAAAACTTATCAACATCAAAATATTCACTGGCCTCAGAAACAAAGAAAACAACCTGTTATGGTAATTTCAATGTCACAAAGGACATTGACAATGATGATATGGCCACTGTTTATTTTTCTGGAGGACGTACAAGAGGTAATTATCCACCCAGGCTACATTAGCAGCCATAAAATCTCTCTCACCTTTTTCAGATGCACTTTGGAAGCAGCTATGTGTTCAAGCAGGGACACATCTGAATTTTGCCTAAGTCTCCATCATAATATAAAATTTGACTCGATTCCAACTTTACTGGAGAATTGGAGAAGCTCTTGCTTCCTTTTAAAATATAAAATTTATTACTAGATAACAACAAATGCCTCATGGAGAACTATAATAAAATAATTCTAAATCAAATGCAGGAACCTAAATTTGTCTACCTTGACCTCATTACTGAATTGTCAATCCAAATGCCTTTTTGTCCCTCTTCTTACCTAATAATAGCGCTATTTAGGATGTTTCTTTTCCTTGCAGTGAAAAATAGTCACCTAGATAATGGTCACACTTTAAGAATGGCACATTTATTTGTTCAACAGCAGGTCATTGCAAGCAAAGCTCAACCCAGTATGGCACCACTGACAGAAACAAAAGTCAGCAGGGTAGCAAAGAGAATAAAATACACTCCCAACCAGATGCGTCTCATTATTATATGCAGATCACAGCACTCTGTTTAATTAGTAAGCTCCGCAATTTTCCTTCCAGTTTAGGTTTTTAAAGGCAATAAAGATATTCCAGAGTAGGAGGTTATAGCAGTAAGAAATCTGACTTCATGCCAGTCAACCAGAATTTCACTAGTATAGGATAGGAACATGTATATCCATCTTATCAGTAGGGCAATGTAAAATGGAAAAGGAACTCAAATCAGAAAGGAGACTTCTGTCTTTTATCCATTCAAACAAATCACCAGGAAGACAATTCTCTCCCTAGAAATCTTGAGACTGAAACTGGATGCTTTTCTGGAAGATTCATTCATATAATTATTTATAATCACTACTTATAATATAGTTACTTATATTAATTTTATTGTTCTAAGATCAAACACACCTGATCTTACTGAGCCAGACATGGTGTGACATTAGAGACCTGGAGTGTCCAGGTGCTGCTCCACAGAGTTCTCAGGCTGGATCCAGCTCTGGGGAGATGTGTACAGTGTACCCACAGAATAAACAACTTGATGACGGTAAGCATGTTAGTTGAACTGATGTTTTTCTTTGATTGCTTGCTTTGCAGGGCTTTCCTGGGAATGTTTATGTCAAATAGGAAAAGGGAAAACTGTAGAGAATAAGAAGTGTGAGTGGAACTTAGATACTGCAGCAATAAGAAAGGCAAGAAGAAATGTCTCAATGGTCAACCAGAAAAGGACAAGAGTTACAAAGAGTGGATTTCACGAACAAAAACCCCCTAATTTAGTTGCTTCTGAAGCTGGTACTGCAGAGAGCAGGCCTTCAGATGTCTCAAAACCTACTTGCTTCAGCCAGGTAGGAATTTTTAACCATTTTCAAACCAGATAGTAATTGTGCAATCCACACAAATCAGTGCAATGTTTTGTTGCAGAACACCTAAAGATGTTCACACAAACTTACTCACACCTGCCACTCTGCTTGCAGACAGCCCACCCTGCCCAGTGCAGGCAGGCTTCCCGCAGCAGCAGTGCAGGTGGAACGCTGTTCATCCCACTGGTGTGAGATTGGGCTTCCTCCAAGCACACTGGCAGTGCTACAGCCAAGGAGCATCCCCACCCTGACCCACAGGCAAAAGGCACTTGCAGAAGTGGCTGTGGCTGCCAGATGACCCCCACTCCAAGCATCCCTGGCAGTTTGCCATGGCCATGGCATCACTTCTGACCTCGTGTTAGCTATCGGTGATTAAGTGAGGGGCCATATGGGTGCCATGCTGCTCATCTCTCCTACTGTCTCCTAAAGCTGTGATTTATAAGGTCTTGTCAGATCCCATTACTATTTGGACTACAGCACCTGACCATGCATTAAAATTAAGACACCTGTTGCAAATCCAGAATGAAATTTAAGTTAGATATTAACTCACAGGAAAATGGTAAAAATACCATTAATGGACCAGGAAGCATTTTTCCAGCATAAATTCATTTGAAGCACTCTATTAGTATAGAGTCAAACAATCTGTTATGATTCTATGTTAACATGCTAGTGGGTGAATTTGCTTTCTTGCCTTTTAAGGGAAAGTAAAATAAAACATATGTTGTCTACAAATCATTATTAATTTAAAGCTGCACCATTTTATGATGTAACTGAATATACTTACACTGATTCAAAATTTGAATTGAATTTATTTAGAGCAGTAGCTTTTATTAAATGTATGTTTTGGTATTTAAATAAGGAGGTACACATTACAGTGAGAGATTAAAAAGAAACCCCAGCTATTAAAGTGCTTTGCTTTTTCAATAATTCAAACACTAATAGCTAAAATCCAACAACAGAAGATCAGACAGTGATTCTACTGCTCCCTTGGTGGCCTTTAAGACCGTGGTTTCAGTCACTAATCAAGATCTAACAGACCTCTATTATTAGGGACGATATCAGCTTTCATAATTTCTCTGTAAGAAATGGAACACTTATCCAAGCAAATTTAGTATTAATTTGTATGTTCCACTTCAAATGCCCTTTCAGCCACCAGGATTTTCACTACCAACATCTACACAGGTCAACTGTATTATAGAGCTTACAGACCAGAAATTTAAAAAAAGGCTCAAAGGAAGTGCAAGAGATTTTCTATAAAATTACCTATGTTTTCTTTCAAATTATCAGGAATGGATTTTAATAAAATTATATCTTTAATTATTCAGCTTCTTTTTGTTTCTCTGAAACTTTCCAAACATAAAGGCTTAAAAACAAAAGAATAATTAAAGCTGTTTCTCTAATGGGGGCTATCCATATCTCTGTTGTGCTGCAACAACCATCAGGTTGATGCTTTGATTTTGGTTTGCAAGAAACATTTGCAAAGAATAAAACACTTGAAAAGCATAGAAAGATGGACCCATTGTCATTACATAAAACCCTAGAAGTCTCAATAACAAAAATAAGGACATTCCCCCCCCCCACTCCACTATTCAGGAACATGCCCTTTTATCAGATGGCACAAAGCATTCCCATAAAATGTTCTGCATGATTTGAAAGAAATCTAGAAAGAATAACTCAGTCCTAACTGAGGCTTTACATCAACAGCTCAATATAAAAGACATATCTACTCTTTTGGACATTCAAGGGTTGATTTCTATCATTGTAACAGTAGCAAGGGAGGAAGGCTATTGCTGCTACTTGTGGTACCCATCTGTTCAATACATACAGTCTACTTCTATCCAGTGATGCTTACTGGTATTACCCTAGCCTTTAATGAGGTTTTAATACATATGTACCTCCTAGGGTTTTAACTGAAAACATGGTGAACACTACAGGGAATTATTTAAAAATTTGCAATGAAAGTGTTTCAGGGCAACAGTGTTTGAAAACAGTGAGATTGCAGCTTGGAAATGTAGTTGGAGAGCAAAGAAAATTATTTGCCCAGAGACAACTACATTGTCCTGAAGAACACAAGATTAGTTTTTCCTTTCTCCCACCAACATCAACTAGAAGCAATGGAAAAAGGTACAGTTGTACACTAAAAAAAAAAAAAAAATCTATATTCTACAACAATATTGTGAACTAAGAATTTATTACTTCTAACAGCACAGCACAGAACTGGATCCTTGAAAATTTGCTTCAATATACAGAATTTTAAAAATCAGTGATGAAACCAAAAGCTTTCACATTCCAGCTCAGTGCATTTTTGGTTAATGGGAAATACACAATGCATTTCTTTGACACTGAATATGTGTCAGAACAACTTTCCAAGTTGAGATAATACCATAGAAGTTTCCATGATACATACATATTGAGAATAAACATTTTAAAAGATATTTCATTTTTTTTTAGTTGCATTTTGAGTTGGTTAAAAATACCATTTTCTCAATCAAAGAGAATTCCATTAATATATTTCAGAAGGGGCAGAAGACCGCAGCTACAAACCACTGGCTGCAAGGAGGAACACACACACACATACAGACATATATAAAACAACTTTACAGTCTAGTTTGCTTTTTGTCCAGGTCCAGGATGTTGGATGATTGATTCCCATACAGGGAATGTTTTCTTGATCTGAATTCACATGCTTGTAGAGTACTAGAAATCAACTACCAGATGTATTTTATTTTCCAACAGTTGATGGAAGAGACAGACAAAATGGATAGGCCAATCATGTTCTCAGAAATTAATCCCAAGCCAATAAGTACATCTCTACCTTAAATACACAACTGCATTCACAGTGTGACCAAATCAGAATCTCTTGAGACTGTCCAGGATGAAAAATGATCTAACAAGCCTTTGCCTCCTCATACACATTCCTATGCCACCTAATGCTATCAAAAGACCGGCGGGTTCAGTGTCCACATAGTTTTCCTACTGAGGCATCTTATGGCACGTTAACATTCATAAAATGCATGGCAAGAGAGGAGCTAGAGGCTTTGCAGAGAGAGGTGATGCCATTCAATGAGTTTAGATTTAGAGACATTATGCTAAAAGGCAGCAAACACAAGTCAGTGTGAGCTACTCTCTGGTGCCTGAAAACCTCACCTGTACAAGCTCTGGGCCCTCGATTTACAACAGGCTGTCAAGGGCACTGAGCCACACCTAAAAATGCACACCCTCCCCCAAATCCCTATTCAGAAAACATTCTTCTAAACCTGCATCACAGAGAAAACTTAGGCCATACTGTTCCCATGCATGTGGAACCACATCAACTTTATTTTCCTTCATTTTTTAATATCCCTTTTCAGCAGTCAATATTTCGTTGCAGATCTTGGGTCAAATGGAAAAGCATCCTTCAACCCCAGTGAAGAGCAAAGGAAGCAACTGAATTGAATGTATGCATCCCAGGCTTTCTCTTCACTCTTCTGATCCCTCAGGGTTCACTTTTACATCAACATTTAAAAGTTTGTCTCAAAACAGGCAGATCTCCAACACCCATTGACTAAGGAAGCCAATGCTTGGGAAACTCATCACCCAAACTTGCTGTCTCACATCAGTGATGACACCAGGTTATGAACCACTTGCAGAAAATGTCCGAGATGAAGTCCAGAATTGCAATCCATACCAGCTGAGCCCCAAAAGCAGTAACAAAGAGTTGCAAACAGATAGTGACAAACAATGGCTAAGCAGCAACTCTCGTAGAGTCTTTCCTGTATGTTCTGCTGATGTCCTCCTTTAGAGACAGGAAAAAGCCTGCATGCTTCTCTTCCCTTGTTATTTTAGAAATGCTCTGATGATCATGCCAAGGTTAGAATTGTGACCTAGGGAAATCTTCCAACACCAGTCCAACAAGCACAGTAGGAGCACAGCTAGTAAATCAATTTGTTTCACAACTGTAAATTGTACCATTGTCCTAGAAGCTGTGGCCTAAATAAATACACTAAAGCTGTTGTAAAAAACAACAACAACAAACAAACAACAAAAAAACACAACCAAAAAACTCAAAACTCAAAACCATACCAAACCACACCAAACAAAAGAGAAAACAAGAGAAAAAAAACCCCAGCCTTAGGGACAAGAGATGATCTACATTCTCAAACTGTCCCTGTCAGGGTGTTGTGACATACCTGAGGTCTATTACCTGTGAAAGGCTGGATTACTAGCTGGGTTATCAACATATAGACTTTAACTTTAGGCCAGCTCTGAAGTGATCAGGCAGTTAAAACTTTGGAAGTCCTTTACAGCAGAATGCTTCTATTCTATTCCATATGACCATGTTTACCTGTGATTGATCTCCTTAATGTAGAAATACCTATTTCTGTGAAATCTACAAAGCTCTTTATCTGAAGAACTTGATCACTCTCTATCTGCTATTTCAGAATAGCTAATAATGCCGAAAGAAAGGAACTTTAAAAGCATTCATTTATTTTACAGATTTCATAATTGCACAGTATTCCTGTGAAAAACTGCACAGATCCGAGGTGTTGGATAGGCACACAGGGAGTAGCATTTATACTTCTGCATACAAATAAGGGGGGGGGGGGGAATCCATCATGTCAAGATTTGGACTAACCTTGTTTTCTTATGAACTGACTATTTACATTTATTTAATATATGAAAGAGGGTTTTTAAACACAAGTAGAAGAAAGTTGCAATTAAAATAAAAACAAAACAGGATGTTTCTCACAAAACCTGTAAAAACAACTTGGAAAATTCTTGTTGTAGGTGGTCGTGTGCAAAGAGGAGCAGGACATGACTGAAGAGGAAAAAATTCACAGTAGTTATTACACAGAAAGGGATTACCATTGGTTTAGAAAGACACAATTTGCTGTAGGCAAGGATAGTACTTAGAGGTGGTATCTGTACATAAATGTCCTCATTTCATACTCTTCCCCAGGCATCCAGAAACAGGCAAGGTCACAGAAAGGATATTCTCTTAAATTCATCTTTGTTTTGTTTTGATATGAATGCTCTCTTTTTCAATCAGCATGTATAAACATCCATGCTGGTAGAATTCTTCCTTCTATCCCTAAATTATCATGCATCCTTTCACCAAATCCAGCAAAGTTCATGCTGTCCTGTATGTCCAAAGGTCACCACATTTAACACAGGGAACTCTATAAAAAACATGTTCTTACTGAACTGTGAGGTGGAAGAGCATGAAAAGATACATCTTATGAAGAAAGTATTGCTTTAGAGGAAAAACAGTTACATATAGAAACTCTATATAAGCCTAAAAGAAAAAGGAAAACTTACTAGAAGTTATCAATTCTTCAAAGGGAAAACAGCCAGAGCTACTCTAGGCTGTCTTCTCCTTTAGTTCTGAACACTTCAGTAAATTATAAGCAAGATAAATACTTGTAGAACAGTTTTCTTCATTATTATGCAGAATTAAATTAAATGTCTCCCTATGATGTAGAAACAGATGACATTTCCAGGGCTGCTGCTTCCTTTTTTTTTTAATACATTTACATGTGGGGTATATGTACCTATCAAGTAATTACGTGATCAACTGGGAAAACATAGATATGCTATCAAGTTTTGATAAAATTTAGTTTACTTTTAGTGTTGCTCATGAAGTGGTTGTATATGCCCTATTAATTAAGGGAGGGGATGCAGACAAATGAAAATTATGTAGGAAGAAGGTAAAAAAATTTCCTCAGATCCAAATACTGAAATAATTTACTATTATTTACTACTCTAATCAATAAATATGAAAAGAAACCACAAGTAGCTCTATTTAGAATCAGAATCTTAAGGCTTTAGAACATGACAACATTTTTGCCTAATTGCTCCCTACTCAGAAAATACAAAGCAGCTCTCAAGAAGCAAATATTTAAGAAGCCTGAATATTTTTCAGTTTGAAGGAAATAAATCTCTCATCCCATGACACAGCAAGACCCCATACAAAATGTGCTAATTGGCTGCACCCTTTGGGAGCTCAGCACACTCCACCTTTTATTGCAAGGCTGACACTGCACCTTAGTGCGAGGTTATCACATTAGTCAGTCCCTGTTGTGAAACACCATGTGTGAAAGTAGAATGGAAGTGCAAAATGCCTGAGATTCACTCTGACTTCAGTGTCAGCACAAGGTTCCTGTCATATGCCACTGAGTGCTTGTGATGTGTCTTTGCCCACCTTACTTATACAAGGATCATCAGAACTTTTCAGCTGGGATACTGCTGCCACTTTAGGCATGCCTGTTACTTCTTCCATGTTAAGAAGTGACTACCTCTTAGCACAAAACAAGTTATCATCTGGTTGTATTAGAATTTTCTTTTTAAGTTTTAGGAAGGCAAAAAACCCTGTACCGATCATAATTTCCACATAGCCTTATCCCTGCATAATTAAGAACTGTGAATAACATGGGGATAAATATGCATTTGAAAGGTATTCCTGTGCTAACAGATGCTGCACAAGCTTTCATTTTGAAAGCTGCAAAATAAGATGGTTGAAGAAAATCAGGAAGGCCACAATTTTGTTGTCCATCTACAAACTGTTGTAGAATCACCAGAATAAACAATAACAAACTTTAAGATTCTTCACTGTAACAGCTTAATGAGAAAGAAGTAAATTATACACACACATCCAAAAACACCTTAAAGAATGAAAAAACAATGTCCCTATTCCCCCAACATATGAAATGCCAGACAACTCCATTTGTAAAGCCTGACTACAAGCTGAACATGCACTGAACCACCCAGCTGGTGCAATGAGATGTCTGATTCTTGATTCATAATATTATATCAGGAATCACAAACACATTAATTAATTATATACAGCCTTCCTAAAAAACATCTAATAGGGATCACTTTTATCAAGTACTGAAGCATTCCTTCTTTCTTTAGCTACACAGTCTGGCATATGCATAGACATTCCCATTTCATCAATCAAACAAAAATAGTTGGGGCAAAATGCTATTTTTTAAGACCTAGGCAATCTACCTAATAGTATAAAAGCTATACACACAGAAGAAAATCAAACCAAACCCAACCCTGAAATGTGAATTTGCATCTCACATTCTCTCTTAGTTAGTTCTGCTATAATATTATAAGCCCCAAATATTTCTGTTGCATCTTCTCAATTCAGGACACTGAAAAAAACCCAATCTTCATAAGCAATGTCAGAAGCCAAACTAAATGCACACTCATTGTATCCTCTTCCACAGGCTTCTGGAATTCCAAAATGCTGAAATTCAGCACAGAAATAAACTTTTGCTCTGAATCATATGAAGTAAAATTATATAGTTAAAATAATGAAAAAAAAATTAACATCAACAACATCTTTTACGACATCTTTTGATTTATAAAGAATTGATTAGTACCCACTGTGATTGAAAATGTGGCTACCTCTAATGAACACCGTGTCCAATACCTGCACAATGCTACTGCATGGATCACATTTATGAAAAATCCCAGATATCAATCAGACTATTGATATCGGAAATGTACGCAGCCACAGAAATATTTTAAATTTTTATTTTTCAAACTACCTTTTCATTCCATTAGGAGGGATTCTTAAAACTTCAGATACTTTATTGTATTAAGACAGCGAGAGGAATGTAAGTAAATATATATCTATCAGTCACAGACTTGGGAACAAGAGGAGAATGAGGCAGCTGAACACATTCTCAGGTCAGTGGATATGTCAGGCACTACCACCCCTTAGATCTGGTTCAGTTAGTAACAACTCAGAGCTTCTACTTACTAAGCCATAATGACACTTCTGATAATGTTCTCCAAATTGTCCTTCTGAATTCAGGGTTCACCACTTTTTATAATAAGATAGGACTCTAATTTTCGCAGAAAAAAAAAGACTGCATTTAAAATCCCACTTCAGAGTGCCTATGTGCTTACATTTCTGCAAAATATCTTTATGGCTTAACACCATGTATAGTTTTTATTGTGCTACTACATTTCTCAACTTTTTATTTTTTTTTACAGAAACTTTTTTTTAAATAATCAAAATTTTATCACTTTCATGAGTTTAGGGTAGTTTAACTACTCTGATTTTGTATTATAAGCATTTCACCTAATACTTCCTTCTTTTTTCATTATCCTTCTACAAATTCAAAAAAGTTATTTTCAGGATTAGAGTTATTTTGAGATTATGCTAAGAGATTACATCGATGCACATTCCCTTTCTCAGAGTAATGATTATTTGCTAGACTTGACTGCAAGCCTGTAACAATATTTGATCTTTCATGATCTCATAAAATTTATACTGCTTTTTGCATATAGCTTATATTTAAAAACATTGATAAATACATTTATAAATCCAAGATCAGCCATTTTCTTTTTGTATTTAAGAAGGCTATGTCTGTCACTGAATGTTCCTTTTTTTCTGAGTGAACTTGGAAACATAAAAGTTGAAAAAAAGCGAGAAGAAAACAGTTACTAAATTGGTTTCTAAAAATAATGAATAAATAGACTGAATAAATTAGCAGTCTTTTATATCTGAAGAAGAGTTTCTTCTTTGGAGTAAACAGGAGTTTTGTCTACAAATCTGTATTTCTTCTTTTATTAACTTGCAAAGTCAAAGAATCATATGTGGGGGGAAAGGGGGATTTTAATAACAGTTCTGACGTATTTGGTTTCTGAAAGAGAAAGAAACTCAAGCCCCAATGAGATTTCTCCTATAGAAAAAATATTAGTCATATTAAGAAGAAACACTTCATGAACATGTTTTGACAGTAAAATAGGGACTAATGAGATTGTAATTAGCAACAGTCAAAGGCTGTTGGAGCAACAGAATAGATTTCTTAGGTTATTAGTGTACTACTTAATTAGTGGCTTCTATGAACCATAAAAAATCTTGATACTTAATCTACCCGAGACAAATCTAAAGGATAAGTCTAAATGAATCTGCTGTTTTGTTTACAGCATTACTTAAGCCTGTTAACAAAAGAACTTGGTACAATTGTAGTGAGGAAACTATTACAAAACTCAGGTGTGTTTAACTGATATTTCATGCCAATTACACAGCCTTGAAGACAAAATATAAACCCAAGATTTTAAAAACTCATCAGCTGAAGCAAAACGTGTCATGAGATACATAAAGGAACACCATGGTAGAAAACAGTCATGATAACATTCCTTATGATGAAAATACCATGGATCAAAAATTATTCAATCCTTTTCTATGGAATATATCTATTTCTTGACATTAATGAACGATCTGGGAATCTTGTGTAATGGCGTAATGCTTATACTGCTACAGTTTTTACACAGTTTGTTCAAAAGGCACAGAAAGGGAAAGAGCCTTATAGGCCACTTTGAAGGCAAGAAGGATGAGCTCCTCACATCTGCAACACAAGCAGTAGCAAGTGATTAAACTGCAGCATCAACCAGCTTAGATTTTAGGGGAAAAAATCTTACAAAAAAGGTAAAGAAGTACTGAAATACTTCATCTCATGATATCACAAGATTCCCAACTCTGGTATTCCCTTAAAACAAGGGAAGATAAACAGCCTTCAGGATGCCCATGGTCAGATAAGAGCTCTAACTCACTCTCAACGTGATGATTACACAGTGTTTGTTAGGTAGTGTAAAATTTCTGCGTAAAAAGTAATTCCTGTCATCATGTGATTCACTGAGTTTAAATAAAACCCATCAAGGGAGTGACACAGGGAAATCAGGTAGCTAAGGCAGTTCTGATACAAACATGGGAATCAAGGAAGGGATCAGAAACGAGCAGTTGAAATAGTGGATCAGCTCATTTACCAGGGAACGAAGCTTAAATCATTCTGAGAAATCAATAAGGAAAAGCAAAAGGCACTGTGCCAGAGAAGGGAAAGTGCCAGAGTGTGAAGGGCCAGAAGCAAGAGGTGCTGTTCAGCACAGCTGTGATGGATGATGATGAAGCTGTTGAGCAGAGGAAAGCACAGAGAGGAACACAGAAGAGGGAAGGTGTTAGAGAACTGCTTTGTGTCAAATGCACTGCACTAAACCAGCCTCTTCAATATTCCCTAATTCCTAACGTCATCTTGCTTTCTGAAAGGGCTCTCTCATTTGATAAGATGGGCAGTGATTTTTGATGTGCAGAATCTCTCTAGGCCTTTGCATTTACTGCTAGCTTTTTGGGATCCCAACTTAAATCTTAGAGGGAAATATTCTGTGGTTCATGTGACAATCAAAATCCAGATTTTCGATGGTTTACAAGCACAATCAAAAATGTGGAAAATTATTCTCAGAACATAGTCAAAAATGCTGAATTTGGGAGCAAAGAAGGATAAACAAGGGAGTGAGTCATGTATCAGATAACAGTGTTTGTGCAGCTTTCACATAAACAGTAGTACTGTGATCATTCCTGAGCTGTGCATGTGTCAGCCTTATTTCAGAAAGCATATAGGCATTATCTCTAACCAAAGAAAAATATAAACTCAACATCAGGACTCTTTTTTTTTAATTAAACAATGCTTCAGAGCTCTAGGACAGTACTAAATCTGTACAAGAGGCTATGGTGAATGCATGTAATCTAGCGAGACTTTTATTACAAAAAAATACACTCCAGAAGATGAGTGTTACATTTTGATTTGACAATCTGACTCTATCCCAAAGGCTATGCTCACTACACTTACAACACAAGTCCAATCAAATCTGTACCAAGCTAAAAAGTAATCACCTCCTGTGAAGACCATTAGCAGATTAAGCCTCGGATAAAAAAGGAAAAAAAAGTTACATGCATTTATCAAAGGGCAGAAAACCAATAGCTTGTACATAAGCCATCTTTTCAATTGTATTTAGGTAAGTGATTAGTCTTCCTCTTATCACTATCATTGGACTATTTGACTTCATTGTGGCCATACTGTGACCCAAATACAGTAGATATATCAACAACCAGATCAAGTCTGATTCCAGCTGCAGGCTTTTTATGTCTACTGATATATTAGGAATGACTGATGGTAGCTCTCTTGGTTTTGCTTACAAATGATTTTATTGAAATTAAGTGCATCTATGGGAAAAGTAAACCAAATTCTAGAAATCATTTTGTTCTGGCAGATTTAACAACCAAAAGGAAAATGGATTGTGCAAGTGAACATGCATAGTAAGGATTCAAATAAATATTGTTAGCATATTTTCAAAGGCTGCAGCATTATGAAATCATGTATTTGAAGACTGGGTTAGGAACAAAAAACTGTTACCTTACTAATAACTTGAGACCAAATTGGATATCCTGGAATGAGTAACACTTGCAGGGCAAATAAAGGGCATGAATATTGTGAGGTTTCCCTGAAGATTTCCACTGTCATTTTGTATAAGAGAAGCAATGAGGATTTTCCAAATGAAGTAGGCAGTGATTCAGTGTATAAACCTCTTGATCCTGTGAACTCTTGGAAACATGAGGCCATCTGCCACAGAAACTCTTTTTCCACCACTTGCAGTATGCACCCATTGCTAACCATGCCCTTTGATTTACATCATGCTATCAGAGCTTTTTCCTGCCATTACTATGAAAATCAGAAAGACACAGTTCTCAATTAATCCAGATGAAACCATGAAGTAAGAGAATATCCTTCCTCTTTTACCATATTTTTACAGTTGCTCTATATTCCTTGAAGACCTTCTGTTATCCTTTAGTGTGTATGGTAAACTTTCATTATTTTATTCTTTACAATACCCTCATTTTTATCCAGCAAGACTGTTGATCAGAGAAACCTTTTCTCCTACATACCTGATCTTTTTAGCACCTGGCATAAAGTTGGCTTTGACTTTGCCTGGCTTTTTTATTTTTTTTTATTTTTTTTTTTTTGTACAGTTAGTATGCTTGCTCCATTGGCAACAAAAATCTATTTATGCTTTCTTCTAGGGCACCTATTTTTACTCACTTCCACCTCCCCCAGTCTTGTATAAAATAAGTTTCCTTTAATATTTTCACTGGTAAGAGCCTTCGGACCTTGCTCATGCCTTGCCCACTGACTTTGGCTGTTACAGGACACTGAGTCAGTAGACAGAACGGTATTAATTTGTGTTTTTTCTAGACTCTATCAACTAGCCTAATTGAGTCTAATTGATATGGATCTTGGGTTTGGAGTCAGTTTTATGGGTTTGTTCCACTTTTTAGAGTGCTGAGATTATGAATCCTTAAATGCTTTCCACCCATTCATATCTTCAGCTTTTATTAAGGGTCTGGCTTTATCCCAGTCTCTAAATGTCTGTCATAGACTTACAGAGCTGGTGAAGTCTATCACATAAACTACATATTTGTTTTGTACTATCATTACATCTGTGACACCAAAGTTAGGCTGTTTGGATTGCCATTTAGCATGTGGAAAAAATGGACATTATACCATCACAGAAAAAGAACTGTTCAGATCAGTTTATTTAGGAGCTGTACCAGCGGTCAAGCCTGTCACCCTGCTGAGTAGTTCAGCCACAGCTACATTTCTGCCAGGAGTATTCTTGTCTCATGATTCACATCTCCAATTTAGGTAACAGCTGAAGCACACATATATGCCCACATACAGCTATAATTAATACTTAATAATAATAATAAATGAATTAATAATTAGATATATTAATAATTAAATATAATTAATAATTGATAATAATTAATACAGAAGATACAGAAATTCAAAGAAACATGTAAACACTTAAGACTTGCCTTTGTCTCTCATCTATTATTTCTCTAAAGCACTCTCCACAATGAGCTCAGAATCTCCATACACTCTCTTTGCTTGGCTGTTGGGGCTACCCATGATAAAAGGTGAAGCACTATTACCTTGGTGGATTAAAGTATATGCCTGATCCTTCTCAGAGCCTACTGTACTCCTTCACTGACCTGTGTTTGCTCCTCTCACAATTCCTTCTTAAAATACCAGAACTTTGATACTTTCATCCTATTTTCCAGATTATACAATTGCAGCTTACTGCAGAACTCAGGATAAGCAGGCTTTGAATGGAGTTGTGTCACAAATGACACCTGAATGGATAAACTACCAGTATCTGACAGATACATGACAACACTTACTAATTCGTGCCAAGCTTTCTACATGTTGAAAATTGTAGTCTAAAAGCAAGACATAATACATATTACAAATAATTTGTTTGAAATCTTTAACAGAAAGAACAATCAGTAAATCTAATGCAAGGAAAAGGTCCAAGCCCCCAGAAAATCAGCTTGGTTGTAGGACATAAATAAGATCATAAATTAACGTTAGGAAACCAAACAAAACCCACCACAAAATAAACAAAAAAACCAAACCCCACACCCTTAGTTCAGGTGGAATGTTCAAGAAGATACAAGATATGTCAAATTCCACAGTGGGCTGACACAGCAGAGAACTAGCCATTACATCATCCAAGTGACATATAAATATATGTGTTTTAGAGCTGGCTTCTGGAACTGTCAGTAACAAGGAGCTGGCTGTAGCAGAAAAGGCTGAGGACCACCTTTTTCATTAGAATCATCCTAAGCATCTGTCAGAGCTCATGTAGCTCTGACATCAGGGATGAGTATGTGAAACACATGCCTCTATAATTATTTTTTAATTATTACTTTCCTATCACAGTTTCAACTATGAAAGAGATCATTCCTGACTTAACCATGATGCCACTTGGATCCATTCCAAAAGTTCCATGTCAGGGGTTAAAATTATAAAAGCTGAAGGTTAAATCATTAGAAGCAACAGTGGTTATTAAAACAGTAATATAATATATACACTTCATGGACAATAAATATTAGATAACTCTTTTCATCCTATACCCCACCCACCAGCAAATCTTCCAAAGCTCCAATAAAGAATTGCTCTCAAATATGGTGTTCTTCCTCCTTTCACACTCCTTCAAAAATTAGATGACCCAAGGTCAGTTATGGGCGTTAGTCAGTACTGAGCCGAAGTCCAATTTATAGTACAATATATCATAATTTTTCAGTGTCAAAAAAGTCAGCACTGTTATTTGATTAGCCAAATCCATTCCAATCTGAAAATGCCTCTGGCTTCGATATTCTGACAAGATTGTCATCTCACTGAACTCTAAACAATACAAGCAACAACCCCTGAAAGAAAAGGCAGTTTAAGCTGCAAAACTAGGCAGGTAGCATATTTATACAATTAAAATGACCAGACTATCTGTACATGCATGTCAACAAATACCAAAGCTTTCAGACTGTAGGTATCAAAAATATAAATGTCCTGGCAGAAATGTATTTGTAATACATTATGCTGCAACACATCATTTAATTCACAGCAAGGAATCTGTTTCAGTGAATTTCATGCATACAGCTCTATTAAAATTCAGATTTAGAATCACTCCCAGGGCATGCCAGAAAGGAGGTGAAGAGCACAGGACACAAAGGTAGCTACCTTCAGAAATGTGTTAACCACCACCATATCCTTGCTTTCCAAGGCTGTTTGCTTACTTTTTGTGGTCTTCCCTTCTCTAGGATTGTGAAGGAAGGCCAACTTACCTAAAGTGACATTTGTATCTAAACAATAACTACATAACTCATCTTTTCCACCAGCAGGATCAAATGAAGTTTGTTTGGTACACTGATAAACAGCAAAGTTAATCAGACTGAAATCAAGTAGCAGCAGATTTGGCAGGTGTTATTCCCCTGTTTGTCTGAAACTCAGATGCCTGTTTCAAAGCATCTCACATAAAATTTTAATCTAGCACTGGAGTTCAGTTTTCAACTATTCTGGTCTTTAGCCGTAATAATGGGGGAGAAATGCTGAATTTCTTTTCTTAGGGAAAATACAGTGAGGAGGCACTCAGATCCATGGCATTTCACAGCAATTGCAAGTTATACACTAGAAGCATTTGTCAGCCTACAGCAATTCCCAAAAACCTGATCTATGCATATTTGAGTAATTTTTGGAGTCTTGCCAGACTGACAGCTATAGTTAAAGAAGGCCAAGACTGATATGTTAAATAGCACCATGATTACTTTTTATTTTCTTTACTTGGGATAGATGCAGAATCAGCCCAGCTGCAAGACAAGCATGACTTTTAAGTCACTGACCAGAAAAAGAACATGCTAGAGTTTGCTCTTTCTTTTCAATTCGAAAGACTTTAAGCCTCTATCCCAAACATTATCAATAGCAACTAGGAAAAGAATTAATCAATTATCTTTTTCAGTTAGCTGAAAATAGCAACAGTGACATAGATATAATTTTTCTCAAAGTATTAGTGGATGACTGGATTTTTTAACAGTGGCTTAACATTTCAAGTCAACAGCAGCCCTTTAGTCAAAAACCCAACGATTTTTAAAACTAAATGCTTAACAGCATGCATGTGGTGGCTGCACAGAATGGATGGAATGGGAAACATGATTCTCTAATTGAGATGGGACACTAAGGACCATCCTCTTCCTTAAAAACAACACTAACTGTAGCACATACAGTGAGGTTTATGTCCATTGTCCTCCAAGTGAAAATATTAAGTTTGAAATCAGTGTCAAAGTGTGTAGAGCAGTCTAGTCTTCTCATTTTTTACAAGACAGATTTATATTGCATTGCATTTTTTAATCAAAGCTGACTCTTTCACTCTTCCCTCATATATAAAAACAACCATCCTTTGTCTTTTATTCACATTGTGTTGCAAAATACAGCTTCGTTTTGGTGTTGGGAGACTGGAAGGTGAAATGGAGGCCACCCAGTTCCCTGAGGTCAGCCAGCACTAATAACACAAGCCTCTGGAGAACGCCAGCACTGTCCCTTTTCTCTCAAGGTCAAGCAACTGCTGTAATCATTCAATGAGAGACTAATAGGACAATTCACGAGTCTTCTTTCTTCAGGGGTAAAGGACACACATATATACTGTTCCAATGGTTTTAAAATCTTGTAAACAAACTTTTGCTCACAGAAAGAGTTTTAAAAATATGGAAAATATGTGCAGTAACTTCAGTAACAACCACTTGGAAGCAGTATTTTTTAGTTTTCAATACAGATCAACTAATAATAAGTACAGATAACATATAATGAAATCTGTGCTCTTGGGAGTAAAAAAGAAAATCAATGAAATACGTTAATTAATTTATTAAAACTATGTTCCTGCCCTGTCCAGAATCTTGGTACCTACATACATGCAGACCTTGGCCCTGCACATCTGACAGCCTCTCCATCCTCATCTCTTCTGCAGATCCACTTGAACCAGCCTCTTCCTTCTCAGGGGTTTCCCAGCCCTGTTTTCCCAAATCTTAATGCAACATCCAGACCTAAACCACAGACTCCCTTACTCCAATACATTTTACCTTCAGCCTGACCCTAATCTCATCCTATATTTGCCTCCCTCTGCACATGATATTCAGATACAGACTTGTTTTTCCAAACTGTCATGCACAGGCAACTTAAACAACAATGGGGTGCGTCCATGAAGAAGAGGCAAATGGTATCCTGAATTTCAGATATCAGCAAACCCAGTTCTAAGCCATTGAGGGTAATCCACTTCAGGAGAAGTGGGATCAATCAAAATCTCTGCACAAATGGATTCTTATCCAAAAGTTTAAAAAAATCAGAAAAATGCCCAAGTTAGTATCAGTACCACTGGATCGAGAAGTTTGTGCAACTAAAATTAGAAAAGCTTAAAGAAAGCAAAGCTCTCTTCCTGCCTTTTTGATAAAGTTGCCAAAGTATTTATTTTGTGATATTTTATTTCTGATTTACAGTACAGGGTCTCTAGTATTACTAATGCTGAATATGACATTGGAAAATGATTAAAAACCTCACACAAGAATATTGCCAAATCACTTTGCTATATTTTAGTTTAATGTATCATTATGGGTTGTACCACACTGTTACACAAAAATATCCTGCAGTGCCCAAAATCTGGCAATAGTACTCTGAAGCAATGCTACAGGAATCCTGAGCAGACATAGACTTGTTTGTTGTATGAACTGCAATAAAAACCAAAAGTTTCATTGCATCCTTTTATGACAGAGGTGTCACAAATCACCAGGAGTTAAAAGCAGCTGTATGTCAAAACAAGATACCATTATTATAGCAAGATGACTTTCAAATTTGGAGCAAAACTGTTAAATTCTCTTTCTCTCTTGCAAAGTATTTTGCTTCTTATTTCACCAATTTATTTGAAGCTTATGGAGAGACTTTTGAGCAAGTCTGTCAGAAGACAATGACTTTACATTACTGCTCTGAAGAAATG
Organism: Petroica traversi; assembly: GCA_025920805.1. Lineage (NCBI taxonomy): Eukaryota > Metazoa > Chordata > Aves > Passeriformes > Petroicidae > Petroica > Petroica traversi. The sequence continues at coordinate 25,846,310 of JAHLSL010000022.1, forward strand.
TATTGCAGGGTGGAATGAACTGTTCTAGTCAATATAAGATTACTTGCTCTGTGACAGTGCAACGTTGCAAAGAAGAGAATATCTTAATATTTTATTTTTTCTTTTCCACAGCAGATAGCAATTCCCATTTTTACACTTTCAGTCTTCTTAGTGCAATGCATTTGTTTAAAGAGCAGCAAAGAAAGCTCATGTCAGTGTTAAAATATATCCAAGATCTGCAGATAAAGTGTTTTTACTTCTCTGTCTCAGATGCTTCTTTTGAAATTTTTTGTAATGATAGACATAAGGACAGTTGTTTGGGTGCTTTTCAAACAAAATGTTCAGCACAACAAAGAAAACTATAGGTCCAGTTTGTGTTTTTAAAAGAAAATTCTAAAAAGATCAAACAAAAAATCTATCAAATGTGCATAGAATTAACTATATATAAATTACATAACTTTTTCATGAAAAAGGTATTTAAGAATTGTCTCCCCAATATTAATGATTTTTCAAAATGAAGTGTTACTATTAACACTGTTCTACTTTATGTCCACATAATCAGAAAGCACAAATCCTCTCTGAGACAACACATGCCACAAGGGGACAACATTTTATCAACAGCTGGAGTTCCTATTAGGTGCTCACTTAACATGTTAAAAACATGGCTTTTCAATGGTGTGCATCCACATTAGGATAACTAATTCTGACCTCCCATGACAATTCCCTCCAGGGCAAGGTAATGGGCCAAATACTCTGCCCATTAGAACTGACTTTCTTAAAGTCAAGGTGATACACACCATCAGCATGTGACCAGCGTATTTGCTAAGTTTAAATTTTAAATTGCAGTTTGTTTATTTTTGATTGGATAAGGAGAACACATAAAAATTAGTGGTATGGTAGGTTGGTATTTTGGGGTTTGAAACTGGGGGCAGGAAGGTGTTGAGTATGAGGAACAAACAATTCTTTTATTGCTTGGAAATAATTGAAAGTTGGGGATTTTTTTAACCTTTGGAATGGAAAGTAGGGGAGAAAAGTGGTAACTCTAGATACACAGACACACACACACATATATATATAATAGTATATATATAAACAGCCTTACCCTATAGAAATATCCATCTTCTAAAGTATTAACTAAAATGTTCAAAATATGTATCCTTTTTACAGAAAAAAGTTGAAAAAACCTCTCATAAACATACTCTATTATTAAAATTGGGTAATATAGCCACAGAAAAGAATACAATAAAATTAAAATATTTGGGCACTATTAGGTCATAAGACTAGATAAGAACTTGGTTTTCATCTCACCATCACTAGCAGTTTGCCACATTTTAAAATGCTGGAACATCAAGCAAAATGAAACAACACTGAAGCAAAACAGATGAATAATTGTCACTACTAGAAACAGTTACCATGGGAAAAAGAGCACTTAACATACATAAATTTTATCATTTTCAATAATGCAAAGTCAATGGTTAATGCCAAAGCTTGAGCTACAGGTCCTGTTAATGTCTGATTGAACATCATTTGTTGTCAGCTTCACAGATAATTTGCTAGTAAATTAAATCCTTCTAATATTTTTGTAATTATTTCATAGCTAGGTGAACTGGACAAAATGAGAATTTACATTTCAAGCCCAAATATTTCAGAGAATAATTTCTACCAGATGACTGAAAGCTGGAGCTATTCCTATTTTACTGCTGGCTTTTGATCAAGATTAACCATCTAGTTTTGAAAACTTGTTTCTGTTTCTCTGTACTTGGAACTAAAATAATATTTATACTCACTGTGAACATTTCACAGTTTCTCAGTCTAAACCATCTCAGCTTATCAAAACCCCGTAAAATTGTGACTCAGTCATCAAGCTGCAACTGTAAACATGCTAATCCAAAATTAAAGGTTCATTACCCATAATAGAAAACAAGTTGAAGCATTTCATAATGACACAGAATTTCCCTTTTGACTACTTCTGATCTTCAATCTATTTTGGCCTGAGGTCAGCTGGCAAACAGATACCATAGATTGATTTCTGTGTATGTGTGTTAATGATTCCCCTTTCCATCCTTTGGCTCCAAATTGTCCTAAATTAGCATTGACTATGATGATATTCAGAAAATAGATTTCACAGAATTGTCGCAGTGCTGGTTATAAATAAAATTTAAGGTTCAAAAGAAAAGAGTTCTTAATACTCCAAAGGATTACTGAAATTGATCCTAATACTGTTTAAATATGCATAGTTTAACTAGGTTCATCACCTTTCATTCACTGTGTTCCCCTTTTGAAAACATAGAGAAACTTACTGTTTTAGCAAATCCAGATTTTTCTATAAATACTGGATTCTATTTGTCTTTCAAAAGCAAACACAATTCACTCTGAAAGACACCAGCCTAGAAAATTTGAGCCTGAAGAGGCTGGCCACTTTCTCTCTTAGGATCAGGCAGTACCACACAGTCAGAATGTTTATTCATGTAGCACACAAGGTGCTTAAAAGACTCCTTAACTTCTGAAAGTGTTTTTTTCCTCTTGTAATGTCAACTCAAAAATCATTAATAGAGAAATGACAGTTCTATAGCAATTAGTGTGACAGAAAGTCTGTAAGGGAGTGCATATACAGAGTTGGCCAGACTAAAGTTTACTCTTTTCAACAGTCATGAAGAGTTTACTCTACAGAGCTACTGAATCATACCAACAGAAGCATGTGGTCCATGCCCAGATATCATAAATCAACATGAACCAAATTACAATCCCTGTGTGAAGCCTTCCCTAAAGCAAAGAACTGCTGTGCTTCACCACAAGTAGCACAGGTGCCTGGTGCTGGTGGGCAGAGAGCTGTGCCTCTTTGCAATATTGCTTTTGCAGCATTGGAAGTCATTTTTTTTATAAATGGATTATGTGACTGTCTGGAGAAATAAAAACCAAAACACGTGTGCTCCTCTTACAGCAGCAGGCAATTCTGTCATGTTAGAGCAACCCAGCCTGTGCCTGGAGATTTTTTGAGACACAGGAAGGCAGATTTGATAGTAAATTCCCCATCTGAACATACTTAAACAGCCAACTCCTGCCATTTTTCCTAAAAGGTGATTCTTCTGTATTCTAAGTGAAATAGCAAACAAATTGAACAGAATACTTAAACTGTTGTGATTTAAATCTTGGGCTCCCCTTCAGACTTAATCAGCTATCTTTTCTCATTTTATGTTGAAGGACTCAATCTCCAGTCTCCTTATACATAACATAACATATTTAGGCATTCAAACTTCCAGATTGAATCAGCTCAGGCATATTTACATATTCATTAGGAGAGAGATTAATACAAATAATTCTGTTTGGATTCTGTTGCAAGCTTTTTGGGTAGGAGAATATAAGTCAAGTGCAGTCGCTGCTAAATCACTAATGACCTGAAACCTTGATTTTTACTGTTCCAGTTTCATATGGTGAAATAATTACAATGATAAAATGAAATGGAACTTCATAATAACCTTATTATTCTGATTTACAAATGAATAGAAAACCTTTGAATGCTCTGCTATATATATTGTAACAATAAAGCAATTTTACTATCGTTACTCAAAATCTGAGGAACTTCACTCTTTTCTTGAATATAAACCCTGCTCATTCATTTTCATAGACTTGTCAAGAAAACAGTATTGTGCAACCGTCACTCAAATTAAATGAGCTTCATATATTTCTGTCTACAATAAAAGTGAATGTTTACCTAGTAAGGTCTTCCTTTTGTAAAGGGACAATACGAGACGTACATGATGTTCAAAATATTAATAGAATGATAAGAGAAGGAATAAAGTAAAAAATAAGAATATGCCTTTTAAAGGAGGTATACAAGGGAAATATTGCTTTAATAATCAAGTGAAATATTACTCTAATATTCAGGTTCCGTTAAGTGCTGAGTGCTGGACATAAATGCTATATATTGTAAAACATACTAAAAAGCATTCACAAATTTCCAAAATTATATGTTCTCTACACAAAGTACAGTCCCACATGTATAGGCTGTGCATGTCACATCTTTGAAATGAACTCACTGAAATATATTGTTAAAAGCAAGCAAAAGCAAGATCAAAGAACCGGGTGGGTTGGGTGTGGGCTGGTTAGTGAAGGATGACACAGGAACGACAGACGCTGTACAACAATTTCACTGTCTCATTCTTCACAGACCAAAACAGCAAGGTTTGGGAAGCGTGACAGCCCAAACTGGAGAGTAACAAGCTAGAAACTACTTAAAGAAATGGGACGTATGAAAACCCATAGAAATAGAGATTGTTTGGGTGTGGGTGCTGAACACAGGCTGCTGTGCTGTCAAGGCCACTGTCTATGATTAAAATAAAACTGGAGGAGGATAATGGGGTAAGTTGTGACAGCTGGGCAGATCCAGGGATCCAGAAGCCTGGCCAGCCCCAGCACAGTCACAGCCAAGGCCATGAAGCACATCTTCGGAGAAATTACTCACAACAGCAGGAAGGAAAATAAGGAGTACTGTGAATGTCCAAAACAGATTTACCAAGGCAAGATCATTCCCATGCATGAGGAGAAAACAGTGCAGCAAAACTTCACTTCAAGAAGACTCAAGTTGACTCCATAAAGACTTTTACATTGACTCTGCAGTGTCCTCATTAACAAGATGAGAACTGGACAAACTTCTGGATTATTTGTAAACTGTCTGGACTGCTGGGCTCAAAGTCTGGCAAACCATAGCTCAAATTGTAGCTGGTGCTCACTATGAAGCACAGTACCCCAGGGCCTGATGCTGGGGCCTATACTGTTCATGCTGCATTGTATTTGCCATGATATTAAATGAAGAAGACTGTTTGACACGCTGAGTTGCAGTTTCAACTCACAGGCACCTTTAGAAACTTGAAGACCATTCAGCATCACCCACTCTTTCTAATTTACCTAAATGCACTTAGGTGACTAACAACATTCTGTACTTGCAAATTTCTTTTTTTCTTATAGAAGGAATTTAATACAAATTAAATACTGTTTGTGCATAGAGAACAGCTGTGCCAGTGTTTGCATCACCATCTGATACTACAGAAATTACAAGATTAAGATTCCCTACCTCAAACTGGCAACTCAGAACCACTTAGTAATTTCTACTAAAGTTTTCAGCCAATAATATCTGTTTCTCACAGGTGCCCCTGATGTACATATGACTTTATGTCAACTAAAAGTACATTTTTCTAGTGAGTGAATTGTTTTATTAGAAAATCTGATCCTTTCCCATTCCAAAGAGGCAGCTAAAATCAAATTAGTAATAGAAATAGCCTTCACTTGTGATGGTAAAGCATAGTTGAGTTCCACACTGGAAAGGAGGAAAGCAATCACAAGTCTACAAACTGGTGGCATCCTTTTACACTCACAGATGAACAGTCACACAGTGAAGACAAAAGACCAATGCAGACCAACTGAAAACATGTTTCCCAGTAAGAAAAATTAGATATTTTATATATTCTATGTAGTAGGCACCCAACAATTTGCAAAAAGTGACAAGAAACATCTCAGAAAATGAAGAAGTCTACTGTTATCACAGAATTCCTCATTCCAGTCCTGTATATGCTACTTTTATACTGTCAGGGTGGAAATGAGGTTCCCAAGCAAGCAGTGTCAACATAGCACAGAAATCCATGTTTTCAAGGACTAGATCTGGTTTGGTTACATGGACAAAATTCCTTTAAGGAGACAAGTCATAACCGCATAGTTCAGTTAATTTTCACCAAAAGGAATCTAATATATGGTCAGTAATTTCCAACATGAGGACAAGCACAGCAAATGGAGATCAATTCCTAAGTCCTTGCAAAAAAACACATTCCTGTCCCAAATTAAAACACGAATGCAAATGTACCTCAGGCATCCTGTAGCACCAGGCCTGGTTAAAAGATATTCCTCTTAAGAAACAAAGGTCTCCCAAGCTACCATCCTCAAAATTAAAACGTTAGGAAAGGTTTAAAAGAAGACATAGGTAAAGTCAAATTGCTTATAAATATCTCAGAAAAGCTAAATTTTTCCTATTTAGATATCTTCTGTCCTTCTCTGTCCATCCAGAAGTGTATACAACACGCCAGTAACAAAAACCTGCACCACTCCCACAGCCAAACTGAAAGATCTAACACCTGAAGGTTCCTTTCAATCTAGGCAAATTTCCTAGCTAGTAGGAAATGCAAATTTCATAATTTTAAAAAATCTACACTTATATAGTGTGTAATTTGCATTCAACGTGATTGCAAAGTGTGCTGAATGTTGTTATTAAAAAGGATCCCTGCTGTTGTTTTACTCAGTGATTTATCACCTTCACATCTAAGAACGAGGAGGTCAGGCTGCAGAAAGAAAATGATTCATTCAAGGTGGCATTTCTCCTTCCATTGTCAGCTGCTGAAAAAAAATTAGCAATTTCTTCTTACTTAAAGGCTACATAAAATGCAGTATGATCCTGTTCATCCAGGCTCAAAATAAAATGTGCTGCACAAAACATATTCTTGAGAGAATACAACTTTCCAATATGACTGATCATTCTTCCTCAGTCAAATCTCCAATACACAGCAGTAAATAATACTTTGTATATTTTATTATTTGCACAGAATCGTGGAATTTCATAATTCATATTTCTGCTAGAGATTATCACATATTCTGTGACTTATAACACTAGAATACCTGTATTTATTTACTAGTTCTAGTCTGATAATTGCTGTGAAAGCTGACTAATATTTTTATGGTGCTGATGGCTACAACAGCCAGTAATCAATCATAATGCTAACTGTATAAAGCAATTGAAAGATTAAATGTTACAGCATTAAAATACCACGCTGAATTGACAAGTAGTTCGTTGCCTATTTTTCTAATGAAGTGGAAATAATTAATCCCTCAAAGCATAGCACATGTGTCATCCCATTCCTCTTCAAAACAGTTTTCTTAAATCTCGCAAATTTTTCACTCAGTATCAATCAGATTTGCAAAACTCTCCCTGACTAATTTTTTTTTCCTCTGCAAATGGTGGCCAAAAAAGGCGAAGCTTCTCATGGTCACCTAACTGTAATTTGCTCAGTTTTTTCCAGTCATAGACTTTATTTTCCTGTTAGGATTATGGAGCGTTCCCACAGAAGCTGGATGACAAAGTCAAAGACAAGATATTGAAAAGTCATATCTTCCAGAAGCAAGCAAGGAGAATTGTTTCTATTTTCTGTTTATGCCACTCTACTCCCCTTGCCAGCAACATCATACAGAGCATGTATACCAGTGTCTCCCTCCCAGCTCTAGTTTTATTTTCCACTGTGTTGTGTTTTGTTGCAGTCAGTTGTCTGCAGTACAGAAGGTCATTTTGGGATGGTACACAGCATTACTCACAAAACTCTTAGTTCTAACAATAAGGCTTCGCTCAATTTTTATATCTACATTCAGAATAACAAGCCATATTAATTATTTTATTCTGAAACTTCTCAGAATTACACCTTTGATTTCTTTACAGTTATTTCATCAGCTACTATTAGAAATATAAATCAAATTACATCATCGAAGTAAAAATTATTTAAGACTTCTTTCTACCAGAGTTCTTGTACAGAATTAAGAGAACAAGGATAACAAGGGTAATACAAAACAAAACCTACTGTAAGGACTGAAAAAAATAAATAAAAGGGCATCTTTGGTTTAAAAAAAGGAGAGAATTATGGCAAAACACACTTCACAGAGGAAAAGGTTTGCTTCATGAAGAAAATTTAGAAATGTGTCCATGCATAGCACAAATAATTAATTTCATTTGCCTTCTGGAAACTTTAACTTAGACATTAGGAAATGAAAACATTATAAAATCACGAGTTATAAAATTAAAAGAAAGACAAATGAAATAATATCAGATTGCCCATGAATATTGTGAAACTTGTACTAGCATAGGTTTAAGACAAAGTAATCTTTCCAAGACTGAACTAAATGCTCCTTCTAATTCAATTTTCTACAGCGCTTTGACTTTGCTCCCTAGAACTGCATGTTCAGAGATTAAAAAAGAATACATTACAAATGTCAGAATTGCCACATCTCACAATACCTTTTTAATGAGCTAGAAATTAAAATACTGAGCTTTGTGAAACAAAAAAGTCAACCAGCTGAGCTTTCACTGTAGTCTGATAAGACAGCCCAGTTAGGAAGTATTGTAGAGAAAGGTTTGACTATAGGGATTCTTATCTGTTCAACACAAGAGTGATGGCTGATAAAGCCAAACTTCAGATAACCACGATAAAAGATGTGTTGTCACAGTACAGGAGGTTATTGAAGGAACAACAAAGTGCAAGACAGAATTGACACCTGCATACATCTCATTAGAACGAAAAATTTGACTGAATGCTTTGCTAAATGTAACAGATCTTTCAAACCACAAAGCTTGCAATTTAATTAATCCTATCTCAAACAAACTAGAAAGATTTATAACATACAGAAAAATTATAACACTGACAGCTGATGGCTTACAAGGAAAAGCAAATGCACTGGTCAGGAAATCAAAATGTATTAAGTGTTGCCTTGTTTGGCCGTGTATGTTTATATGTGCTACACATAAGACATCTAACATATTAGGTGTTTTGCATATTATAGGCCACAAGTTGCAATCAGGGTAGTTGTTTCAGGATCCCTTTTTGTATTATCTTGCATCACAGAATGCTATAGATGTCAGGATGTGCCAACAGCGCTATTCCTATATTACATGACAACACAAAGAAAATTAATTTATACATACTGCAGTAGATGAGGCTCATTTTATGGGTATAAATTCTATTCAAGAGTCACCTAATTCAAGTCAGGATTTCTATGAAGACAGCTTAAAATAATTTTCCTCATCATTGTATCCACATCAAAAATCCAAGCACACTGGGATGGAAAATTCACCCCTTTTTCTTTACCTATCAGAGCAAAGCAACTCTAGCAGCCTGAGGGGTCAATAGACTGAAAAGTAAATTTTTCATTAGATTTTTTGTTAACTTTCCTCAATCTCTCTTTGCTCTTCTTTTTGTATGTCCAAATTCCTGTTTTCTTTTTTTACCCAGCATTTATCTTTCAGCAATCAATTCCTTTCTTCAGATTTTCTCGCATTCCACTCCCTTATTTCCACTGTCTCCTAGACCTGCATATATTAAACATCTTACTGGCTTCATGTTACATTCAAATATTTGGATATCTGATTTGATTCATCCTGTGAAAAGAATTCTGTAATTAAATGGATAAAAAATGTTGAAGCCAAAGCCATTGCATTAAATAATGCATTCAGTATTAAGGAGTATTTTATGTTACTCAGAATTTAAAGGAAAATGTCTTCTCATCTGTCTTTCTCTCTTCTACACATTTCATTAGCGTGACCAGTTTTTGACAGCATTTTTCTCACTTTCTGTACATTGCTGTGTATTTGTAGAAACGTAGGATGCCAAAACCTGTTGTTTATAGTCAATGAATTGTATCTTAAAATCAGAAAGGAAGACACAACTTGTTCAAACATCCCAAACATCTAACAAAGCAGATCACTTGCTGCTACTGAGATCAGTCCCCTTCACTACCTGTGGTCTCCTGAGCAGAGTGTAGATTTTGGGACAGTGGGGTAGAGGAAGATGTGATGCCACTGCTGCCAGAAGTCTCGTAGCAGTTACTTGCCATGTCTCACCACAACCCAGGCTATCTGTAAGGTGCTATTGAAGTTGGGGACAACTCAAGCATGGAGGAAGCTTTTCTTCCAGAGCAGCAGCAATTTGCCAGTCGTGCCAAAGCACACAATACACCCTGACAGGGTTCTCCCACTCTGTTCACACATTGCTGAGTGCCCACTATAACTATTTAAAAGTTTGGCTTGCACCAGATTCTTAACCAAGCCTGAAAATCTAACAGACAATTATATAATGGCTCAGGGAGGGAGGAAGAGGGATGCTCTGCCCAGTGCACCCAGCACTGACCCCACAGCCACTAACAGAATTTCTTTTGAGTAATTTCTTAGCCCAAATGACACTGATGAACTGGAGTTCATGGTGCCATGCTCACTTGACAGCCAGCACCACTCACCAGTGTGGACACAGGGCAAGAACAGCAAGACACCTCTCTGAATTGTTTTGCAGTTTTACAGATCGAGAGTCGGAAATGGACACAAAACACTGGGTTAATTTTGAATCAGGTCATACACTGAGAAGAAATATAAAAATTATTAGATATAAACTGTGATTTTAGAGTAAATCTTTTATTCCTGCTGTAGGATGGAACTTAGAGACTGATACAGAAGTTTAATCAGTTTTGAGCGAAAAATGAAGAACTGATATACAACCGAAAGAGAATGCTGAAGTGTGGCCAGTATATGAAAGAGCAATGTTCTTGATTACCCTCAGAGGGGACAGTAGTTTGTGTATTTCACCCTGAATATTCCCATTTACAAATTTTTAAGGAATATTTTAGTCTCTGAAGTTCTTCCAGATTTAAATTTTGCATTTGATTATTTAAGGCAATTAGGTCCAAAATTAGGGAAATGAATGTCAACTGAAGAAACACATGCTACAGGAAGAATTTGTCTGAGGAAGGAAAGAGAAATGTCGAGGAAATAAAAGAACCACAGGGCACAGCAAACACATTTTGTTGTTCCCTTCAAGGGATTCTCTTTCTTAGCACTTCCTCATGAAAATAGAAATGTGCCTAAATAGAGGTTTGAGATCCAGGATGCAAATACCTAGTCCACAAAAAAATCCTTTTTTTGTCTAAGAATTCATTTAACATATTTTAAGCTCTTTGGCCTCAGATATTTAACTCCAACGTGACAAAAAAAATTAAAGCTTACTAAATATCATTACTTGAGGAGTAGAGTAAGGGATAGACAAGTTTAAAACAACATCATGGTGACATTTGCAACCAATATTTAAAACAGATTTTAGTAGGAATAGTAAGTTCTGTGTATTATTACTATACCTATGCATTCATTAATTTTACAGTATATTCTGTTTCCTCTAGTACCACTCATTATTGATTGGTAATCAATATTACCAAACTCCTGGCAAAGCCTGTCTGTAAGAAAAAGAGTAATTCCAAAGATTTCTGTTTTTACAAGTGCTGGATGCAGGCTGGTATGTTAGGAATCCTTCAGTTCTACTCTGTATCACAAATACCCAGACATTTATTTTTTATACAGTATTTCACTCATACAATAAGCAATTAGATGAATGTAAGAAAGACAACTAAGAAGGAACACTCACTAAAAATAATTCCAGAAGCCCTTTGACACAAAACTTTGCCCTTTGAGAGACCTTGGCTCTATTCCTGGCACTAACAGGTGAAAAACCCCAGCGTCCACCAAAGGAATGATACCCATTTTCCATTCAGCACTAATCTGCTCCCCATCAAGCTAATGAAGCTTCACAGAGTGGAAAGAAGCACCAGCAGCACAGGCCCTTGAAGGTGAAAGCTGCAGAGTGCACCTTCAGCACCGTGAAAAGGGGGACAAAAAAAAAGCAAGGTCAAGAAGCAGGGCAGCACAAACCTGAGTCAGAGAGCAGATCATGCCAGCTCAAAGAGAATGGGACCATATAAGCATAAGACATCAGGACTAGAAGGCATAGTGTCCTAAATAACACATTCATATACTCCAGAGCACTCAAGGAAAACATCTGCACAGCAATTAAAGAAATACAATCTCAAATAAAATCATTCTCATTTAGATGCTGTTGATGTTACTCTAAATGTTGCTAATACTGCTGCAAGATTGTTGCAAATTTGTGATAAATGAGGAATCCCTTAAGTGTTAGAATCATACCCTGGGACTAGAAAACCATCAGAAAATAAAAAATGTAAAAGATTTAGATAACCGTGTAAAATAATAATGTGTGAATTCCTAAAGATATTTGTTTCTTTTTCCCCCCTTTTTTTTAAAAGCCATAAACATGTTTTGAGAGGAAAACATGAAAATATAGCATTGTCATTGGAACATTTGGCTTCAGATTACAAAAACAATTCAAAGACCACCAAAATAATAATTTTTCCATTATTTTAGGTGGGTTTTTAAGCCTTATAAAAAGATATCTCTTATGAATGCAAACTGAAAACACAGAGTACAGCAAAGACTGCTGGCTGACGCAGAGAAGAAGACGAAGAAAATTTTTTTCTGAAGAACATTTCTTTATAACAACGCAAAACACGTGTATGAAAATGAACAGGTAACAGCATACTTCTCTGTTTAAACATTGTCATATGTGGGTTCATCACCTATGAAGTTTAACTAATCTCAAATATTTGTAGATCCACGGTTAATTTAAACATAATCATGGCTTATGATTTTTCAAAATATATTCTACTTTACCTTTTACAAACTCCTAATATGCCCAAAATAGTTTCAAATTGCCACACTGCTCTGCTACTAATAAATCAAAAGAACCCTTTATTGACACTTACCTGGAAAACAGTACCAATTGATTTGTCTTACACACTTTCTTTTTAAGAAGATTATAGAAAAAACAAACCTTAAAGAAATCTGATTTGTATGTAATTGCATTCAAAGCCACATAAAACAAACAATACAGGGATAAAACGGAAGTATTGTTTTTCTGAAGTGAGTAATAATAAATGTGATGAAAATTCTCAGTTTTCAGACAAAACCAGTAATGTTGCACTGATATACAGGCATTGGGGCATCTCAACTGGTAGCAGCGAAGTTTGGATGTAGGAACATCTTAAAATTTCTACTCTACAGTAATAAACAGAAGTAAAATAGGCCGACAAGTTCACATGCAGCATATTTTCATAATTTTAAACACTGGAAAAAATACTGATAAAAATTTTTAATGAATAGGTAGAATTGAAGTTTTTTTTAGAATAGTTTATTTTCAACACAAAAGTATTTCCTTGAATTACCCATTTGCGCAACCTAACATATGTTTTTGCTTTCCACAAAACTATCATCAACAATATTTTCTGGCATGCAACTTGGCTCACATTTTCTTTCTCTCTGGGAAACAAAACCATACCTTTATGTTTCAGTTATTACAGAAGATGCCCAAATGTTCTCCTGTGAGTACACATGTAGTGCTCAGAAAGAAAACAATCTTGATGGAAACTATGTATTATGTATTACAATGGTAATGCTTTGGAGCTGAGCTGGGTATTCTTCCCCCAGTTTTGGGGCAATTATTGGCAGACGTCATTCTTCCCAGATGGAGCAATACTACATCTGTTCTTTACAAAACGGGAAAGCTTTTGATCCACTTCTAAGATACCAACTGTCCCCAGTCTCCTTTTCCTTCTGTCCTCTTACTCGTAGGTGAACTGCATAAACAGGCATTTTAAAGACACATCAGTAGGATTGTTTCTCAGCCTTGTCAACTTTCTTTTCCAAACACACTTCAGCATTAAAGATGCCCTGCACAAGTTCAGAAGAGAGAGGTATATACATGTGTAAAATAACAGATTATTCCTGTTTGAATTAAATATGAACAAAAACTTATGAACAAATTCAGACAGATTAGCTACCTGAAGAGCAGCTTCTAATATTTTGACTGTTAACTTCTATTTTCTGCAATGGGATCCTTATTAGAGCTACATTTTCAAATTAAAAATATCCCAATTCTCACATCTCCTACAGTGGTGATTCATCATGCATGCTGCTGCCTCATGCTTGAACATTATTATTGAAAGTGGCCGATATTCCAGAGTGTCAGCAAAAACTTTTAAAAAAAAGAAAAAAGCTACTGCTAGTGTTCATCATGCAATGCCCTCAGTGACAGAGGAGCAACTCCACCCCACGAGCCTGGGGGTCCCACTGGCTCTGACCCTGCATCCTCCAGGCCCAAGCGATGGGAGTTTTTATGATCAGATTGGTCTCTGACCCAGATACTGTACTGATTATTGAAGCTTTCACTTGGCCAGAGTAACTCTGACCTACTGTGCTAATAATTTTGTTGATGGGAACTAATTAACTTCCAGACAGTCTACACACTCTCTTTAACTGAGCTCTTAACAAGCTCGTAATGAAACTTCAATCAAGTCACACTGTGCCCTGGGTAAATAAGCTTGTTCACACGCATGCACGTGTCTACACACTGGAATGATGACTTCAGCCCCATGGAATGAGTGAAGGTAAAATGAAAACATGGTAAAACGCTGACTAAAGAGCCCTATGTTTATGTACATCTCATCCCTGATCAAGGATGAGAAATGAAAATAGCTCAATTTCTACCACTAGGGTACTTCATACAGGTCAATTTAGGATAATCCCAAGGAGATCTTTATCTCACAACTACCTAAGTATAGCCCTTCTCTGCATTAGTGCACCAGTGCTATGGAAACGCACACTGAAATTTACCTAATTAAGTACAAAAAAAATAAGTTTATTACACAGCCTCAATGAATTGAAGTAATTTGATACCCATAGTTACTGTTCAAAGAGACTAACTCCTAAAGACATTAGAAAATTGGGTGCCTAAAGTGAAGCGTTGGACATACATTCATTTTAGAACAGACTTGGCCGCTTCAATGATTCTGAAACAACATTTGCATCTATTTAAATATTGGTGTCACTGTGGTAATGCCCAGGATCCACAACATCCATGGTTATGGCTTAGAACTAAATCTGCGAAAGAAAAAACCATCTCCAAATGCTTCAGGTCAAAATACAAATATAAAATTTAAAAAAGAGGAGGTGATGGGATATTATCACAGGTGGCAAAAAGTCCCAACATATTATACAATATTCTAAGTAGGCAGGAAATTCCTGTGCACTCTGTATGCACACATCACAAGTAATGGACCAATGTGATGTGATCAGGTTAACAGAGAAAGCAGGAGGAAGCAACATGACTTTGCTCATCTTCTCCTGGTAAAACACTCCAAAATTCAGAATAATCAAACAGAAAATAATCTTTGTGGATTAGATCAATATATGTTGAAGAAAAGCATGCAGATTGACTGTTCTTTATTTCTCTTTGACAATTTTGATCTTCAGCATAGACATGGCAGTTAATGACATTTGAATGAGGCAAGTTCTGAAACAGCAGAAACTCTTCTGTTCAGAAAACAGCCTGTACAAATTAACCTAAGAATCACATTTTAATTGATCAATATCTACTGGTTTTCACTAAAGATAAGCATTTGTGTCTGGTTCTTTGAAATATTAACTATATGCACACAAACCTTACAATAATTAGATGTATTCTGTGATAATTGAAGGCAAGTCTAAGGCTTATATATTGTTGTTTCTGACACTCAAACTGACAGCCTGCATGACTCTTCAAAGTCTTCTGTGCTACTGGTTTTTCTCCACTGGACTCACCTACACTGGACTTAGACGCTTGGCTACATCATGTACTTTTACCTCTGAAAAAGGGCACTAAAAATAAACAATCTTAAATCAGGCTCTTTGACCTTTTCTGATTACTGGTGTCCACTCAACCTTTTTAGGATGAATGGGTGATATCTTTGTCCAAGACAGTTTATGCAGCAACCACGGTACTTCCTCTAAGTTAGATAAATTAGGCGGTCACTTTACAGGGAGAAAGGCCAGCATCAATTGCAGCAAAGGTCACTCAGTTCAGTTATCATGCACTGTATTAAATTGTCATCAGATCTGAACAGTAATTTCATCAATACTCCATCCAGCTAGAATGACTGTGAATGTTTGAAACCATCCACCCCCCTCTGTGGCAGAAATAGAGCAGTCAGAAAACTCACACATATCTGTAAGGCACTTTCATATCACTATATGAAAGGCCACCAAAAAAAACACCTGAAGGGAACACAAGTTCTCATCCACCAGTTTGAGGCAAAAGAAAATGGAACAGACACTAATAAGCTAATGGTTTACAGTATAGTGCTTCCCAAACTCTTTCCTTGAATCTTTGCCTCTCAAGTTTTTTGGGGGGTTCTAACAGTCACTCTGGGAATACCCTGCTCTTTCCAGCATTCCATGGTCCCTGCTTAGTTCTGCTGATTCTGTTTTACTAGCAAAATGCAATAGATGAAATACTTACTGGAGACGTTAAATAAATAAATACAAGTGCTACCAACCTCTGACACGGAAAACTGGTTTTTTTTTGATCCTGTAACTAACAAACTTCTAAATGTCAATAAAAGCCTCTTAGCTTTTACTGTAACCAAGTCTTTACACTGTTGAGAAAAGCATTATTTCATTATTTTAATGAAATTAAAACGGTTCACTAACTCTAAAATCCCAATAACTGTGAAGCATTCAAGCATGAAAATTTTATGCAATCTAGCATTTATGCATTGTATGTGTTCATATTACAAGGAAGTGCAATACACGTAGCCTGACTCCATACAGAGGTTTGGTTTGTAGTTTACTTTTTTTAAAGAAATACAATTGATTACTTCTACTTGTGCAACTTTGCAAAAATAAGAGCGAAGTCTATTTGTTACACAAATGCCAGACAATGCCAGGCTTTTCTTTTGCACATAAAGTTTCAAGCTGCTAACTGAAAAGACTCTTAAGCAACATCCATACCTGAATGTCTTCCGTATTTTCAAATAAATCATAATCTAATTTTCAGACAATCCATCCTGAAAACAAATATGAAAGTGAATGCCTGAGCACTTGCAGATGAAATCTATACAGTCTACTCAGGAATCTGCAAAGTAACAGCTGGTGCTCCAGCTGTTACATTCAATCAGGGAAGACAAGCAATACCATATGGCGTGCTTTTCTAATGCACTTCTAAACACTCAATATCCAAGATACTATACTTAGGGGGAAGAAAAAGGGAGTTGAAATGCAACCATTACTAATAATTAGTCTAATCCATCACAAATAATTACCAAAATGATTTGCCATTAATAAATCCTTACTTAGGGAAGGTTGCCCAAAACAACAAAAAGGAAGTCTCACAAAGCTTGGTATTTTTCACTTAAGAATCACTTAATTACTTTTCAAAAACTGTGTTAACACCAGGAACAGATCTAGAAAGCGTCATTTCAAGTTGAACACTCAAGCAGGGATAGCATCCAGAACTTCGAAAAAAGATGAGTTAAGGAATCAAAACCTATGGTGATAAAATTAAGAGTCGTACTTGAAAGCATCAAGGTATTAAAAAGGAAACACACATGAAGATAGAGGTTTAATCAGGAAAATATTAATTTTCACCCTGTTACCTAGAATTTTGTTTCTAACAAAGAACAAAATCCAAACTTTTAAAAAACTGTCAGGAAGAAAATTTTCTTTACATTTTGAGAGAAGAAGCTAGTTCTGGTTGAGAGAGATAAGTATTTATAGAGATCCTGATTTTATCACTATATTCTGAAATGAAGTTATAACAACCTGTCACCAAATCCACTGAAATAATGGCAGAACACTCTGACACAAAGAACATGTTGCATGAAAACAACACGCTGAGAAAGTAGTATTAATAGTGCTGTGAGTTTTACTTACAAACAACCATTGTTTTGACAGCTTTAACATATGTGCTTCTCAAAAAAAGAAAAAATCAAAACCCCACAAATCTCTTTTGCAGTTAAGAACTTAGTATATATAGACAAATGTATTTTAAAACACGCTTTTGTGACAATGTAAACTCTTCAAAATATAATTTTAGACAGTTTTTTTCAAATGTTCAGAAAAAGTTTAATACAAGCAATAAAAATATTACATATTATATAATTAAGTTGAAAACCCATATGAAAGAATTTCCTTATTTAATACTTTTACTGCAAAATACAGCTAACTCATCCCTTATTTATGCTCAGGTGCTCATCTCTTCTTACACAAGGTTAGTTAGTTGACCTCCCTTTTAGAATTGTAAAGGGCTTTTGTAAAAAGTGGAATACAATTGTCTTTTTCATAAATGAGGATTTTTAAAGGCATCAAAACTCAAGTACAATAATCCAAAATGTCAGCAGCACTAGCTGCTTTTACCAGGAGCATTTTCTGTTCCAAAGAGCACTCTTCACAGCAACTTCACTGAACAGAGTGAATCCATCCACCCCACTATTAGTCCATAGCTAAGAATAAAGCAGATAAAGGCCAAACTTTCAGTCTGAGTTTAGTGATTAAAGATAAAGTCTAAGACCATCTGCTGAGTTACAATAATCAGTGAGAATGTCAGAAATCCTGACACTGAGAAATAGACAGCAAAGATTTTTCCACAACAAAAACTACATTAATCCTGTGGCATCACTACAATGATAGAGTCATTTCCAAGAGGCTGATTAGAATCACCACAAAGTATTCAGAAATATTCTAAAAACACAGAAGCAGCAGATTCTGCTTCTGAAATGTGTTCTTGCAAGCCCATGAGTAATAACCAAATAGACTAACAATAAGCAAAGAAACTCTTAATTGCACTAGGCAGAGAATAAATATTACATTTCAGAATGCCTTGCCCAATTTCCTGTTTGTAAACAAACTACAGAATTATCTTGTTAGCTGGTGTGAATAGCTGGGTGACTTTGGAATTGCAGGCAGTCTTAGAGCTGGAACAACACTTATACATTCATTACATCCCTGCATAGAAAGACTGTTTACCTTCCAAATTGTACTGAAAAGCTACATAAGGATCCTAAATTGGAAAAAATAAAATCATCTTAATGCTTCACAAAAACAAAGGCTAACCAAAATTATCAAAAAATAATGCCTTAATTACTAATTCATAAACAGGCATTGCACAGCATGACCTTTAAAATTAAAATGGGCATTGCTTCAGTTTTGCTGGGATCAATTTCTGTATCTTTACCAGCACTGCAGACTGATGCATTATTATCAAGACAGATAAAAGCAGAAACTTGAAATCAACAGAACTGCCTGTCTCATAAATGGCTGCCATGAAGTAAATTTCAATTTGAAAGCTTTTCCATTACGAAGGTTTTTAAACAACATATTCTCATTTTGAAACTCTTCTTGAAACCAGTTATTTTTAAACACATACAGCATCCTCTGCTTTGAAAACAGAATAGCTATGAAAAGCTCATTTAGACACAAAATCACTGCCAACAGCCAAGCCAAGGGTACTCATTTACCAGATTTCAAAATTATGGGTATTATATTTGAAAAATTTAATTCACAGAGACTTCTTGGTTATTACAACCAGTAAATTCCTTTTACCTACACTGCACTGAATTTTCTTTTTTCCGCAAAACCAAAGCACCTCAGAGGTGGTAAGAACCACATGAGCAAGCAGTATTTTTCATTACTTCAATTCCATAGATTACTTTTCTTCGTAGAAGCAAAAAGGAGACAGAAATAGGCTGTGGGCATAATTCAGAAGAACTAAAGATCTTGAACCATCAACTACAACTGTACAGTAACTATAAGAATTATCAAAAATCTACCTTAAAAATTCCCCATCACCCAAAAAATACGTCCTTCACTACAACTGAAAAATTCAAGGATGCCAGAATATTTTAGGTTAATCTAAAACTCATATATTTGTTTTCTTACCAGCTCTGCTTGCTAAAGCTATATTGGCATTATGCTCACAATAGATTCTGACACCCATATTTCTGAAAGATAAGGGAGTAACCTTTTCTAGAAATTCTTCCAAAGCAAGAGAAAACAAAACGTCACATAACTCAATTTCATCTTCTGCTTCCCACTCCTTCTGATTCAAGGATCAGGTGTTATTCTGTTACTACAGCATATAGGCTTATCTACCTAACAGCCAAGAACCTTCTAGAAAGGAAATAAGATCAAGTTCGTTAGCTGAATTTAACTTCCTGCTAAAAAGATTCAAATTTACACCTCTCTTGGCCATGATGAAAAAAAAAAAAAAATCAGTTGTTGAATGAAATGGAATTAGGTAAAAAGCAAAAATTCTTGTTTAGAGATTATACAGATACGTGTCATATTTTGTTTATTAAGCTTACTCTAAAAGTTTCTCACTTTCTTAGGAACGGAGGAAAAAGTTGTGATCTCTCAATGTCATATACTGGATGATATCATGGGTATCACATGTGAAAGGTGGCTCGTAGCCTAGGAAGCAGAGCATATCAAACCACTGACAACTTTATCAATTTCCTTATCTGGCATTCCAGGTTATCTCTGAGGCCACAGGCCCTAAAGAAGAGCAGCACCAAATGTCTCTATGGAGTGTAGCTGAATATGAAAATCCAGCTTTGCATTGCCATCATGACGTGCCTGATATTCAGGGCTTCTAACTTATACAGATCTAGAACATCATTAACAAAAGCACCATCAACTGGTTCAGCTTTTGTCTTCTAATTTCAATTTACCTTTGATGAAAATTTTTAGATGTTGACAGCATGAGATAAGTAAGACCATCTTCATGGATCGTTTTTCCCTTTGGAAGTGCATTAACACCACATGACAAAAACAATGAACCACTATTTCTTGATGCAGGTAGAGGCCTATGGCAGCAAAAACATGTTTCTTCTCCAGGATACTGAGCACTTATTAAGCAGGCAGCTAAAACAGACTCAGGTCACAGCAACAAACAACTCATACAGCGTCCATCAGCCCACTGAAACAGAAGAGGGATAGGATATGGAAGTGCTAATACAAGCCATGTGAGAAACTGGCATGAGAACCTAAAAATTATCATATGTACCAAAACTAAAAGGAAAACATTAATCATATAGATTTGAAAACTCAGAAAAGCCTCTGTGTTACACAAAAACTTACTATGTTTTAAAGAGCAAGTCTAAATGTTTCACTGCACATCTATCTGTATTTCACATAGAATTTAATATATATAAGGAAACAATGCATATCATATCAAACTGATGGCAACTCAGATCAGAGGAAACGTACACAGTGTAGCTTTTTGTCTTTTCTGTGTGTGTTGCTTTGCTCTTCTTGGCTGTTATGTTGTTGGGTTTTTTAAAATAGGTTCTTCATGAAAAAACTTATGTGCTTCATAACTTCATTTAATAAGCAATTAGGAGTCAACTCAGTGACTGGAAAGTGTATGTATTTGGGCAATGAGCACATTTCAGAAGGAAGTAATTCTCAGCCTGAGGTTGGAAGTCACATTAAACCAATTAGAGTAACCATTATGTAAATAGCAGATCCTGTGCTGCTTGGCACAACACTAGTCAGTGGATTTATCAGGAAAGATTAGACTTCACGAAGCACAGTTCAGCTAAGTCATAGCTGAGGGGCATGACAACTGACAAATACTCTACTCGAGTAATCTAGCCATGAAGGTAAAAAGGATTAAAAAAAAGCAAACTAGCTATAATGCAACACACAGACAACAGCGTCATCTTTCTATTACAGTGATAGATACTCTACTGCTTAAAATATTTACAATAAATGTACAGCAGAAATTGAGAAAGACATAGCAGATTGGGAAGAAAGAAGAGAGAAGGGGTTAATTATTCAGCCTCATTAAATTTTTTATCAGAAGCAGCAAACTATCATAGCTTGAGCATTTTCTTTCTCATTAGAGTGCTTTTTAATATTGACATCCAACCAATTATGTTCAAACTAATTCCCAGAATGCTGTGAGACTGTAGCTACTTTCAGAAGTTTTTCCACATTTATGAACTGTATTATTTTTTCATTAGAAGCTCCAGTATGCTCTGAGACACACAAAGTGGGGAACAGAAAACCACCCTGAACAGAACATATTCTCCAAAAGTCTTTGGCTTTCTTTATGAATTTCTATCTTCAGGGAGCCTTCTTCATCTTTACTTTAAAAATCCAAAACCAAAGCAGCCCTTCTACTGCGAGAGGACTCCTTCTTTATAACTGTTTGCAGGAAAATAGGTGAGCTCCAAAAACAGGTGAAGTGATAGAACACAAAAGGTTATCTATCAGTTGTATCTATTAGCATATTTTTTTATTTGACATTATATCTTTTATGGTCTACACTCCAATTTTCATATTTGGGGTTGTTTCATTGTTTTTTCCAGATATGCCTGACTAGATTAAATTACTTTAATAACATTCTGAAGATTTAATAAGCCTTAGCTAATGATAGCTTGTTTCTTTTTTACATAATCTCAATGAAAAAAACCCCATTTAACAAAAAGGCACTGTATTATCTGATTCATTATACAGAAAGCAGGGCATCTTTTTTATGGGTTCTTAATATATTTTGTCTTTTCCAAAATAACTCTCTCTGGTGACATTTGCATAAAATCGGGAAGAGAAATTTACAAATTGAATTGCATTAACAACTAATACAAGCATGAGAAGACTGAAAACCAATTATTTACTCTTCCTTTTAACGTTTTCTCTTTGATTAGCTTACACCTTTTCTTCATATCTACTTCTCCTTAAATCCATATTTTGTCAATAAACACCTGCCTCTAGTTGTGCTACTCATCACTCTCACGGGATTACATACAGACTATTCACATAGAATAATTAATAGATAATAATAAGAAGAAACAAATCTCTGGATAGCAGTGCATTACTGTCCAAGAAACAATATACTTAGAAAGGCATGGGGTTATAGTGCCTTTAATTTACTAAAGCAGCAAGTTCACAAGGCACATGTACAACCTTTGTAAAAGATATATAAGTTACTTTACAAGCAAATTATCTACCATCTTTCTTAAAATGGCCTAGACCAAATAATAGCATCTATATATGAACAGCACCAATATGTCATTTCCTCTGAGACAGAGGTTCACTGGTTTGTCTTTAGTCTCAGAACAATACTCTTATCAATATGACAAAATCTATTTCTTAAATGAGAGTGAAGTCATTATGTAAGCAACAGATTGTTACTTTGAAAGACTTTTTTTCTGCATGCATGGCAGTAACTTTTAGTTCACTGAATTGTCACTCCGTTCCTAATCATCAATTTCCTTTTATATGTGAGGCTTCAGCAAAATACACCTATTTTAAATACCTACTTCTGCAACTGAAAAGTGAAATCTTTGCTACCCAATTTTGGCTTCTGTGGACCCCGACCCTTAAAAACTATTACTTTCCAGTTTAGAGAGAAATTAATCCATATACTGTTCAGAAGAAACTATGAAGATGCAATCTAGAAAACTCAGTGATTTCAAGAGAACGTTCACTACATTACATCCTTAGAGCAATAAAGTGAACTTCTTGCAGAGTTAAGATAATAAAAAGACAAAAGTGATACTATCTCAAAAAACTAGTTGTAGTATAGTTATACAACAAACTCACAAATTTACTTCCATCACATGTAGCTGGCAGTATACCTGGTGAAACAGCTCAAATCTGCACTGTGACAAAAGAACCACAACTCAGTTGTAAGCGGTGCATATACTGATCATCTGGATTTCCTCCATAAAGCTTTTAAAGTATATCTAACTCAGAGGGGAAGAAAATAAAGCATTTATCACTAGTAAATGTATAAATCACTGATACAAATCTGTCATGAAATGCACTTTATGAACTTTCAGAGAACTCGGCACAGACCATAACATTCTCCTGCAGCTCCCTACAAAGGTGTGAAGTACAGCAAAGAAAATAACCTGAGTTTCCAGGCCTTATGATTCAGGTATCCAAACTACTCCCAAGGTGTGGACATTCATATATCAAGTTGAAATATGGAGAGCCATGAGTCATTCGTCCACATCAAGTAAAAGACTACAAATCTTCCTTGAATGCTCTGTCACTTTATCACTCTTCCTCATCTCCTGCATGGCACCAGGCACATCTTACAGGAAGAATTCAGGCTTTCCAATGCTGTCATCTAAAAAGCAATGCTGACTGTGAACTTCATTTAGGACTACTGAAACAAAAAAATAAAAAAGAAAAAAAAAAAGTAGTTTCAATGACAGCCTTCAAAGTATATACCTCTTAAAAATTGCAAGCTCAGCAGCCATGAAGGCAGAATTTCTAAAAATGAATTAGTGGTATAGAAAAAAATTCACTTCTTATTAGGTATGACTTAATTCAAATTCAAGCTGTACCACTGTTCAGGAAGAAGAACATAACTGAGATAATCTATTCTTTTATTTTAAAGTAGTTCGCTTGGACCCATACAACATTGTTCAACAATGTCTTCAGACCATCACATACATATCACAAATGCAAGCATGCACACAGAGCTATACATATTGTTAGAAATATCGCATGAAAATAGCTTACAGACTTATTCATTAGAAAAAGTAATGTAAATTTAAAAATGTCCATGTCTGTTCATATAGGAATTTGACCCTTCTCTCAGTCCCCCGAGATTTTTAATCTCACAATCTAGTTTAAATATTTTATTTCAACAGAAAAAAAAAAACAACAACAAAACCTGCTGGTTGCTTGCCCCATGCATTTCATGTTTGTATTCTCCACTCATGTTGACTTCTATCTTCCTTTCTCTCAAGAGTCCTGGCGTCCACTTCATTCATTTTTGCTTGTATGTGCCAAGTACTACAAGTGTGCTAAAGCACTGGTTCCTTGGCTACTGTCTAATAACGGCATCAAAAATCTCAAGACTCAAAGTTTCTTCTGTTTTGTTTTTGCACAGACCTACAGAAAACTATATTCACATAAACGGCACTTTATAGATCAAAAGATTCCCAGTGTCACCCCTGCAAACTGTGTGCAGAGCTCAGACTGGATTCAAGATCCAACCTCTTTACTGGCTTATAAAGCAACTTTCGCAAATAAAGTTTATGTTCTCTGCTGTAAGATGCAGCAGTCTTATGATTGCCTTAATGGCTTTCTGCCTTCTTGCTCCACCTTCTTCCTCTAATCCAGGAATTATTTTATCCAAAAACCACAAGAAAATTGAATCAAGAATAAAAAAATGGGACAAAATTTCTCGCAATGTATACTTGATTAAACCACCAGTAGAACACTACGAAAAAAGGAAAATTTTACACAAGTGATCTTTTAGGATAATCAAGCACATTCATATAAAAATCAAAACAAAAGTTTTGCTACTTGTAAGAAGAAGGGATGACTGCTGCATCTGTGAACGTGGAAACGCTAAGTAACTTTTAAAAACATTCCCCTTCCCCAAATATCTTCCCCCAACAATGCATTTTGGAACTATCCCGCAGAGAATCCACTTTCCAATGTTTTTGTAATGCTATTTTTCTATGAAAATAGCATTCTCCATTCCAGTATTCTCTAGTATGGCATCTTGATATCAGCTATTCAAAATACTTTTGGCACTTGACTTTATTAGGTTGCTCTTTTAGAATGTTAATAAATTATCTTCGTATCTTTGTAAACAGCATCTTTAACAAGCCTTAATTATGATGTTTTGTATAAAGCTGTGGAACACAGGAACATCAGCAAATGAAGATAATTCAGTTGTGCTAGGCACAGTACAAACACAAGTCATTATAAAACAATCTCTCTGTGTTCTATTCTCTATTTCTCTAATGGCTTGGTGGTAAAATAGCTATTCCCCAGCACACACAGTGAGAGTTATACTGTTGTTCACTAATAAAAACATTTCATTTTGCATAATACAGAAGGCAGAAAGTAATGATGTCTCTCATTAAGAAATTTCTCATTGGATTAGCAGATGCCATCAATCTTAAAAATGTTTGTCTCATTATATCAGAAACCCCTTTTAATTAAAACCCTCAAACTCACTTTATATAATACAGACTGCAAGGAATGGTCATATCTCTTTCCCCCTCAAAATAGCTATGGAAAACTCTTACTGGTATTTGGACATTTGAAGGCTTGCTTTCTAGCAACATCATTCACAAGGGATCACACAAGAAACCTACACTTGAGCCAATCAATGAGGATTGTGTCTAATGGCACTCATCCCCTGAATCCATACACCAGATTTTCCTCCACTATTCCACAGATATAGCACCACCAAAACAGCCTTGGCAATGTTCACAAAGCACAGAAAGAAATTTTTAAAAACCTCCAGGTATTGTGGTCTACTGACAATTTTGAGCCACATCAGCAGCACCAAATATCACAGTGCTCATTAATGCTGAGAATTTGCTGATTGCTACAATAAATGGCTGTTGGGTTTGTTGTTTTTTTTTTTAAATCCCAGACACTAGGTTTACCACTGTACAGTATTCATACGAAAATGGTAAGCAATGTGATTTCCTAGGAGAGAACAATTTGTGCTAGCGGTAACAAAAGTGCTTGCACTAACGGTCGTTTGACTAAGTTTTAAAATCTACATAATACAGTTATTTTAATTGTGATTATTTAGGAAAACTATTACCCAATAATAAGAATTCTTAGGATTTCTGTATATGGTTCTCTCGTCTAAGTCTTCCATTACTTTTTTCTGCCTTAGTAGACAGAAACTGACATAAAAAGGAGGTAGAATCCAGAAATAGAACCCAAGTCAATGTTACGGCTGCCTCCCACTGTAGGCTCTGTCAGCCTATTGCCTTCTCTGAGGTGCTATACAAACCCACCAGATCTTAAACTTCTTTCACCAAGAAATTTAACATATCTCTACCCATATAAGGATCCCACCACTTTTTTCAGTTTCACTTGTCTAAGGAAGACAATCAAGAGATTTTGACAGGACATGTATTCAGAAAAAAAGAGTCTCTCTGCCCTGTTACAAAGAGAGGACTTGTTTGTCAACAGATCACAGAAGAAGAGAAGAAAAAGATGTGAATACAGGACATAAACCTCAATGAGCAGGATAAATCTATGTATTGGCCTTTACCCCAGAAATTACTTACTCACAATACAAAGTTTAACGCACCATTAATTTATACCATAGAAAATTTTAACTCAAAATATTGATTCCTACTTGTCTTTGGTAATACTGTAATTCATATTATGGGCATTGGGCTTTCTGTTAACTGTGGAGTCACTGTGTTAAAAGACGCACTCTTCTGTTATCTGAAAAACTGAGGATAAACAAGATAAAAAATGACATCAAGTGATATAGGGAACTGTAAAGTTAAACCCTGGTCCATAAGGTATTAAAAAACCTGAATGAATTCAACACTGCCGCCTGCAGAATGAAACCCATAGCTTTTTAGGCATTCTCCTGTTCCAGCATCCCCATGAGCAGAGGGATTGAGCTGATCCAGTTAGCATAAGCACTTGAGGCCACTTGCTAAAAACAATCCAGACATCTTCTGCTACCAGTACAATACCAAGTACCCTTTTCCACTTCTCTGACAGCTTCAAAATACCATCCTCCAAATGAAATCAACCATTACCATAGCATATAGTACTTGTTTATCTTAACTAGAGGTTTTTAATATCAGCCACACTTTTTTCTATTTTCCTTCTTCAAATATGGCAAAGAACCTGCAGAAAAAGAAGAATTTCACAGCACAACACTTTTTATCCAAACATTTAAATATTTACTTTGATTTTGTTAAATAAGGACAGAATAATAAACAACATATATACATAATTTCCTTAAAGTAACCATTTTCTGCATTTCTGCCAAATATTTTGTTGCCAGGCTGCACTACAAGTCTTTTGCATTAATCAAAGACTTAATATAGGCCTTGCAAAATTTCTTTTAAATAAACTATCTGAAAGGCTATTTTATAACTGAGGGGAAAGAGCAACAGTGATGAACATGGCTAATGAAAGTTATTTCCTTATTCAAGCCCCAGACTGATGAGCCCCATTTGACTACATAAAAGTCAGATTTAACGGGGAGACAACAGCAAAGAGTGTGGTTGCTTAGATACACATAAAAGAATGTAATAAAAGTGATAAATTCTAATTAATATGAATTTATGCAGTGTATGTGTAACCAACACTTAATCACATTCTATCCTGGAGGATCATTTATATTTAACAGCAATGTTTCCTTAGCACATTTTGCTGGAATAATTTTTATTCCTTGAAAAGGTGATGAAATACAGTTTTTATTAATATTCCTTTTATCTTATTCTGTAACTGAAGACCAGAGAATCAAAAAGATGAATCCCCAAAAACACCTTTTACAATCAATGACAGTTTAAAAGTCTTGACAGACCTCTCTCCTCAAGGATGTGCATGCATCAGCTGAAGTTCCCCATGCCATAACTAGGGCTTTATTTTCCCTTGAAGAGGTCCTCATTGCCCTCTTTTATCATCATATGTGAATTCCCTTCCTGACAGTTAGGCCTCAAGATAAAACATCTTATTCTCATTCAGCATTTTCCCTAGCATCTAATCCTCCCCTTCAGATCATTTCTTCATAATCTCTTTAAAATCAGGAGTTTCCTAGTTACTGACACAGGCTTATCTGGTCTCCAGTCTCAAGGTGCAATTACTGCAAGAAGTCTTTACTCTCAAAAAAAAAAAAAAACCAAAAAAAACCCCGCCCACACAAAAAAAACCCCATGCCCAAAAAAAACCAAAACCCAAAACAAAACAAAAAAACAAACCAGAGATACTGAAAGCAAATGGGGGAGTTTTGCCTCTGTAATAAATGGCTCCAACAAATAAAACAAAACTACACAGCCCTTGAAAGGTGCTTTAATCAGAGGTCTTGTTAGGTGATTTTCCTCTCTCCCTCTTCCCTTCTGATAATTCCTGTCAGTGTGTATTTAGGTACATTTTGAAATGCCTGCTGGACTGCCAGTCCTAGGAAGGACTTCTGTCCTCCTCAGGCATTAATATGAGATAGAACACTCATTGCAGTGAAAATAGGACAGTCCAGGGTCATACAAAGGGAAAATAAAAGAAAGAATTTTTATTCAGTGACTTCATGAGTTTTAGGCACCAGAGACATTAAAGAGGAATTTCAGAACAGTTTAAAATTCCACTTGGGGAACCCAACTATTTTTCAAATAGAGAGGAGAAAACACCACATACCATTGCATCCTTGTCAGGTTTTATGTTCTAAGGGCCAAATCTGTGGCTAAGTAGAAAAGCAGGAGGTTGAAAACCAGAGGAGTGTTGAGACCCAAATACATATCATGCAGGGAAGTATGACTTGGTTACAAAATCCCAAAGCAACACCTTGAAACAGAAAACATTTGTTTATAGGCTCTGGAAGCAAGAGGCCCTTGTGCAGCCCTCTTCCCAAGGCAATGGAACAAGGATAAGTCACATACAGATGCTGTTGCCTGAAAAAGATCAGAAAGTGATTAAGAAGAGCTCTTGCTTGCAGAGTTTGCAACACTTCTCTGGCCCCAGTGGAAACCACCTGGCCCACTGGTTTCACTCCAGGCCTCCACTACCCCAAAAGCAGGTATGATCTTCAGTGGGTTGCCTACAGGTTATTGCCATTCCTCTGATTCTTGACTGCATCAAAGGCTGAGCAAATTATCATCTAAGGACCAATTCCCATCTAGGAGACACAACACAAGCAGGAAACATAGATACTTAATTGTTCTCTTCAGGAAACAGTGACTTTTTTCTTTCCACATTAATTTTAAAACAGCACTTTTACCCAGAGAAAGCCTATTTCAAGTTCTGCCCTTGTTAAAAAGAAGGGAAAATGTCCAACTGCAACTGTTATACCAAAGACCAAATCTCGGTATCAACAATATATCTCAAATAATGCTGTAGATAAGTCTTTAAAACAGTTAATAACAGACAAGGCACTGCCTCCTGGATTTTTTTCTCGTGGCTTTTTTTTGTTCCAGAGATATTAATCAAATGCTGCATCTTCCACTTCAAAGGTGTAATGTGCACTACTTCAAGCTTTTGGAAGATGCAATTTTAATGTAATCAAGCCTTGCTGATTTTGTGCACTCTTCAGTAATAAATCAGCATATACTATATGTATTATATCTATATATATTTATCTTAGTAACTGTAGGCAGGCATTACACCCAACACTGACAGCATATCACAGATCAGGATGTGAGTTTATTTAACAAAAACAAATGAAGGAAAGGGTAGAAAGTAGCAAAAGAGACTTCTGATGGGAAAAGAAACACCTATGCTTAGTCAGTTGTGTAAAGAAATGGTAAATATATGTCCTGCATGACAAAATGACAGACCAAGAAAAACATGCATCTTCATGTAAACTGAAAAAAGTGAAAACTTTATGGGTATCTTCTTTTAGGAATCAGCAGTTATCACATTGTTCAGTGCAAAACTTACAGATACATCTTAGCCATGGTGGACAGTATCACAAGATTAGAAACTGTCTTTGAATATGAAAATCATAGAATGGGTCAGGTTTCAAGGGACCACAGTGATTCTTCTGGTCCAACCTCTCCACCCAAACAGGGTCATCCTAGAGCACATTGGACAGGACTGAATCCTTGAAAATCTCCAGTTAGGGAGACTTCACAGAGCCTCTGGACAATCTGTTCTAGTTCTTGGTCCCCTACACAGTAAAGAAATTCTTCCTCATATTCATGTGGAACTCCATGTGCATCCATTTCTACTCATTGCCTCTTGCTTTATTGCTTGGCAACACTGAGAAGAACCTGGCTCTATTCTTGACAACATCCCTTCAGATACAATTCAATAAATATCTAGTAAAATTCTAAAGCAAATCATAAAAGTTAAAGTAGAATAAAAAGGCATTTAAGGAGCTCACAGAAGTTCAGTGTAGCCGTGTAGAACCTGAAACAAACAACTGCTCATTGCAAATGAAATCAGTCAAATCAGAGAAAGGAAATTATTCATGAATACAACATGTCATTAAACATCTTATTCAACATAAATAGTTGGACACTTGGCAGTGAGAGTCGACATCACATCAATATAATCATCAATCCTCAGTACTACAACTTCTCTTCCATGAGTTGGTAAAAGCTGCTGTTGTCTAGCTCAGATCATCAAGCAGATACACACCATGACTCAACTCTGGGAATCCTGCTGTTTCATCAATTAGCTCTAGTATAGGTTAAAAAACCAAGATGGCTTTCCCAGTGACCACACAAAATGAACCAGCTGTGTATTAGTAATTGAATAAAATGCATACACCAGGTCTGTACTGGACAGAATGAGAAAGTTTGGTGAGAAAGCTAGTTTAATCACTTGTATGTTCATTTAAATGCCATTCAAAACTCTGAAGGTCCATTAAACACACCAGGACACCAAAAGCCCCCCCTCTCTCAAGAGACCAAAAAAAGTAACAAAAGCCAAAAATTCAAAGCAGTTTCAGGTGGAGAAGTAAATATTACTTAGTGATAGCACCCATAATACAGGATGAGTGGAGCTTAGAAGGGACCTCTGGAGATAACTTTTAGCTTAACCTCCCTGCTCAAAGCAGATTATTCACAACATTGTCCACGTTGAATCAAAGACAATTAAACCCCCAAATGTTTACACCGAGTATTGTAATAACCTCAGATTTTTATGCTAGTAGACAGGTAGAAAGCAGGAAATCATGTCCCCTGAGAGCTTTTCATGGATTGAAAGCAAATACTTGAAATTTGAACTAAAACACTCCTCCCTTCTTCCAACAAAACAAGCAAAAAACCCCTTCAAACCCCATAAACAAAACAAAAGGAAACTATTATTCTTTAGAAGAAAGCATGCCTCAACTCAAATCTCATAAACATTGTCAATTATTGTCAAGGGCATCCTTAAGAAAACATAATGCAGTAAACCAGTATAGAAGAACAGAGTAGCATACACGAAGACATTATTTCAAAAACCTTCAGAAATAAAAACAAGACATGCAAGTCATGAACAGCACTTTCAAAAGCTGATGACAGACTGAATTCAATACAAAAATAGCATGGTTCTCAAAAAATGGACATAAGAGGTCCCAAAAGGCACATAATCAAGCTGATTGCCTTGACAAAGTCTCAGCGACACATTCCCCTGACCTCTCTCATTCACAAAAGGAGAAGAAAAATATCTGAAGTGCTTGAGCTCAATACTGTTCAGTTTTATTTTTCTCTCTGATACTTTAGCTAAACTCTTCACATCCCATACTACATGTCACTTCAGACCACTGACCAGCAATTCTTCCAGTTCACTTTCTAGGTCCTCCCACAACTGGACAGGGGAAAACAAAAGAATTCAATACACTGCTAAGAAAAAGAGTGCAAAAATTTAATTTGTAACCAAACACAGATGCAGTGTCTTATTCACTGCATCTTGTCATTTGTCATCTGAAAAGTGCCACACTTGTTTTTCATTACTTGTTTTTCATCATGTTTTCATCTAATCACCGATGTTATGGCAGCAATATTTCTTACTGCAGGCAAAACAGATGAGAGAGGTCACAGAAGGAAAGCTGAAGGGAAGAACTAGCTCTTCATCAGGCAAAGTAATTGGATCATACCTGTTCTACACAAAAGTTTCTTAAGCTCAGTCTTTGCCAGGAAGGGAGAAAAGGGGAGAAGACAAAAATCAACACAGTTTTCCTCTTGCTGGTTTAACTTTGCACAGAGCACGTGTGCAAAGTGGAGTTAAGTCCATAGCAAACTGACTGCATGTGTTCTTAAGTAGTTCTTCACTAGAATTACTATTATTATCCTCAGCCTACGGTACTATTTTAGCATTTTCAAATACAATCCATTACACTATTAAATGGAGACATAATAAAATGCTGGAGAGTTTATTCTGCTGGTGCCTAGCAACTTAGAGTAAATGTGAAATGCTTTACGAAAATATTAGATTGTTAATGCATCTTTGCATAAGTCTGTGCACATATATCATCTCTTTTTAAGTCTGTGTTGAACATTTACAGATGTGTAATGGAACTGCAAACTGTTTTTAATTTGTCAATGGTTTAAAAGGAAAAAAAAAGGTTACTGTCATTGTGTAACCCATCTTGCAGTCAGAAATGAAAGTTGCAAAGGATTTTCCCTTTTTCAGATTTCTCTTTCTAGTGTTATTGGAAAGCTTGTCTTCTTGTTTAAATGAATTTCCTTTTAATCTCCTCTCTGAGCTGCTGGATAGATGGAGCCTCTTAAAAAATTCAGGATATCACTGTAATTGTAAATTGATCTGCTTCTGTGGCAGAAGGCTGTGTCCTTCCATCCAGGAAGGAGACAGTCTTCTCGAAGTTGTTTTTCAGAAAAATGATTAATTTGCAATCTCTCTTATTATTATCTTAGTATTATCTTTTAATGGAAAATAAGTTTTTAAACAAAACTACTACTTTTTGGAGTGCTTTATTCCTGGCAACATACAGGAAAGGAAGCTAAGTGCCAAAGTCAATGTGAAATATTTCACAGTCTGAAATTTTTAAATTTCTTAAATGAGAGTTTGATTCTACTTACATAGGAACTAAAACAGTATCAAGACAACTAAAATGTACATATTCATCATGCTTAGTCCTGAATTAATGTACTATATTAATAGACACAGGAAAATTCTCCACTGATTTTTAATGCAGAGTTAAGGTTGAAACTCTGTTATGACTATGCAATCTTTAAAACAGACACGTAACTCATTAGGATCAAAGTAGGGGAAAATATCCATCTACTGTGGTGCTGAATCTACATAGCCTATTTGCCTTTGGCTCTTTGGTTATGAGATCTGGCATCACTTGGATTATTTCACCTAATCCATCATTAGCTTTCACGTGTCCTATATACTGTGGAACAAACCTAAATTTAACAAACCCAACTCCCCATCAATTACCACACTGAATATATTACATGTCAGCACAAGACACAAAGATTAGATGTGCTGAATCACATCTTTCTTTGTGAAAATTCAATATGTTTAGAACACTTTTAACAACGCTGACTCCAATTGTAATAATCATTCCTTTTCATTGTGGACAAGCACTAATACTCTGACCTTTATGTACAACGCAGAGCTGCTAAACAAAATTAAAAACCTCAGAAGACTCAGAAAACACATGAGATCCCAGTAACAGTGCCACAGAGTTACATATGTGGAGTTTTTTAATTGCAGTATTTGCCTGGATGGTGGAATCCTGTAAGATGACCTATTTTCCCCCTATAATCCTGCCAGCAAACATTAGTTATTTAGATTAACTTTCTCCCTCCACATACACAAAGCACACAAAAAGCTTATTACTTCCAACAAAAACTCAAGGCACTGCTGTTGTGTTATCACAGCATCCTTACTTACCGGTCTTCCACAAATACACGGATGAAGTTTGAAATTCACTTTGTACACGAGCGTCCCCGATTGCCAGCAGCAGAAGCACGAGAACTCCTCCGCACCGAGCGGGCACGGCAGAAAGCCCTGGACCACGGCAGAGAGGAGCGCTCCCCTGGCTCAACCCCATGCCTCCAGCAGCCTGCTGCCGCCTCCAAAACCCGCAGCACCACCGCGAAACCTTCTCCCAGCGATCCTCCCCTCTTCAGAATCTCTTCACGGGGAGAAAGGGACTGGAAAGCTCTCTCCTGCTGCTGTGCATGGCAGTTGAAAAGGAAAAACTGTTTAACACCAGGGAACAATAGAGTCCTGGCTGGCTGTGGCTGCTGCAGCAGCAGCTCCTCGTGCTGGTATGGTCGCAGCTCCACGCTCTTCCATTCAGCGGTTATAGCGGTTTTCCATCAGCTAAAAGCGAGACAGCTGTCCGCAGGGGGCTCCAGCTGACTGAGCAGGTTATCTTGCTCTGGGAGGCAGCAGCAGTCATTTACACCAGCTGGAGAGAGTGAGAGACAGAGAGAAACAGGGATGAGGAGAAACACAAATAGCCCAGCGTTGTAATCTCAGTGCAGAGAGTGACTGCAAAAGGCTGGCTTCCCAGACACGTCTCTCCCTGGAATATCCCAAATGATATATGCTAAGGAAAGAAGAAATCATCATCAGACGTGCTTCAGAAACACAATTAATTCAACCAGAACAGATATAAACAGAACAATATATAACAATTAAGAGAGCATCAGACATTTGTCCTGATAATACTATGTACGCTGCATTAACCATTTTGTAAACAACAAAAAAATAAGTGATTACACATGCATTAAACAAACAATTAAGACCATATGAAGGGAAATTGAAGAAAATGTAGAAAAAAGAACAGAAATATAAAAAACCCTACCTTGTCTTGCATATATTTATCAAATCTGTATCAGGTAATGGCATACAGCTATCTACTTTGAGGACAGATAAATATGTGTGTACGATAATGTGTATGTTATGTGTAAGCCCATCACCTCTGGGGTAGATGAAGTGTGCATGCAATATATAACACAAGATAAAATCCTTTCTTATCCAGCAAGTATGCACACATATATACATGCATAAACGTCAACTGTGTAATTTAAAATAATTTGAAGATCAAGTTATCAATCATTTTACATATGAAAGTATGCAGGATACATTAGGCTGTCAAGATGGTACAAAAAGGTGGAGCGAGACAAAGCTTTTTAAATAGGGATCTTTATCTCTCCCACCCACTATGCAGTGAACAGACACTATAACAAGCCTAAAGACTGGGTTTCTGACACCTATAAACTGGGAAGCAAATGAGGAATTTCAAGAAAACCAATATCATTTGCAGAAAGTTACATTAAAAATGCAAACAAAAATACACACTAAGAGCACAAGACCCAGAATTGAAAGATGATGGAGCTATTGTTGTTTAAAGAAGAAATCTTCAGTCAACCTCTCTTGGGACGCCTGTCATTTTGCACAACCTTCCCAGACTCAGCCTTTTCACATGCATTAGATTAAAAACAGTTGTGATCAAATAATTCCCAAGTCCTTGCCTGTTTAAATATTCTGACATCAGAGCAAATTAGCAATGTTGAAGGTTGCAAATTCGTCTTTGTTTACTTTCCACTCTGTTACGCCTCTAAGAGGGAATTAAAGGCTCAGGGAGCTATAGCACCATGAGGCTGTGATTAAGAGAGATAAGCAAGTGTGGATTACTGGTCCTCAGCTGTTGAAAAACAGGCAACAATCAGGAGATTATAGGTTGATAAGGGATACATAGAAAGCCATGATCTTAACAAATTTATAGCATCCTGATCCAGAACTTGAACCCTTATATAAAAGCACTTCAGAAGATACATTTTATTCTCTTCTGCTTCATCATGCTCTATTCTCTTTAGAAAGCATGGTTTCCCCTTCAGCCTTTGCTTTGAACTAGAGAGAACACTGTTTTAAAATGTTTTCTGAGTTCACTGATTTACATAAATTTTAAAGCTACATCTGTGGTTAAGTTACTTAACAGGCTGTGTAGAGGGACTTGAGAATATTCCACATAATAATCAGCTTCATAATTTATGAAAAATAGGATCAAGAATCTAAGGGGTTAAAGAAGTTCTAAGAATCTCAGGAAATCTATGATAATAGCTGTACTGACTTGCATACTTAAAACATATGTAGCTTATATATTCCTTTGAAAAAGTAAGAGTAAAAATGTTGGCTTTTTAGCCAGAGCTATGTACTAGAGGAAGACTCAAGTTTATAGAGTGACTAGAGGAAAAGGTACCCTTTGCAGAGTTATTAAATACAATGCATTCTACCTAGAATTTTTTATGAATGTATAAAGAAAGCCTCTGAGAATATTTTGTACGTGACTCAGATCATCTGGAAACATCATCAGGGAACAGATCATCCATGCAGTTGGCACAATGAATCAAAGTGGGTTTTGACAGCAGAACAAAGCAGTATCATGAGGGAGGGTAAGCACACATACACAAACACTCAAATATTTTGTTTTTATGCAACTATAGAACCGTATACTTCAAAACAACTAAAATATAATTACTGAAGTAAAATATTTTTACACTACTTTTTATGGCTTTACCATTTTTCAGTCACAAAAATCAATGAACCACAAAAGAATAATTCCATCTTTTTTTTTTGTCAGAAGATAGAATGATCAAAACTGTTCAGAAATGGGTCACAGACAAAAGGAAAGTAATATTTATTATGCAAAAATATTTGTGTGTCTGGAAAAAAAAAAGGATTTCTGAAGAGCTAGTTTTGGGACACACTAAGTCGTTTATGCTGTACATGCATTCATCTATTACTCAGGACAGGGAAAGGCCAGTGACACCCCAGGCCAAAGAGCAGACTGGTACCTGAAGGCACGTACACCAACACCAACCTCACCAACTGAACTGCAGGAATCAGACTTCTGAAACAAGAGGGAAGAAATCCTGATTCTGAGTTTCAGTTGCTGTCAGCATGCCTTTCTTGGAAAGCTGTTGTTAGCCATTTCCACCCCAGCATGTCTGATGCCCTACTACCCTCTCCTATTTGCTACAGTGACCATGGGTCTTCTCTCCAGTTAACAATGCAACCACTGTTTCCAGCCCACTGGCAACGCATCTTGCAATATACACTTAACAAACATAATTCATCAGCTGTTTATGGCTTAGACATTCCCAAAGAAATGGTTAAGTATTTCTGAGAAGAAGCCTCTAGACAAAACAAAGAAATAAACTACTATTGACATTAATATGCATACCACAAACTATATAGTGTCATTGTTGTCCCTCAGAGCACCAACATGCAAGCCTCAAGAGATACAATTATTTATTTAGACATAGAGGTGGCACTTGGGAATATGGTTTAGTGGTGGACTTGGCAGAGTTAGGTCAGTACTGAACTCCATGACCTTTTCCAAAGCTGGAGCTTTTCCTCTGCTACCAGGCAGTCTCATGTTAGCACCCTTCTCTTTATGAAAAACCATGAATAAAAAGCTTCAGGATCATATTATCTTTTGATACTGTATTTCTATATTTAGTGAGGCCAAAGAGCAGGTAGAGCCCACTAAATATACACACGCACAAGCGTTGCTAGAGTAAGCAATACACAACCAAAAGCAGTGTTCAGCATCACTTTCATCTGCCTCCAATTTCAGACTGGTCAAGCCAGAAACCTTTAGAGAAGTTTCAGCCCATTTTCGAAAATCTACAGAAGATGTTTTACAAACTCTAAACTGTATCCTACTAAATCAACTGTCCAGCATGAGTACTAAACTAGTACAAAAAACCAAAACAAAACAAAACTGAGTGAGTACTAGAATAGCCCAAATTCTAAAGAGAGAAAAATGTTTTATTTCTTGTGTAGAAAAGTCGAAGTCCTCTTCATCTGAACTGTTAGTTTTGATTGATCTCCAAGATTTATCCCCCTCTCTTAGGTATGAAAATGACAAATATTGCCAAAAACAAATAAATCAGCTATCTCCTATTCACTTAGCTCTACGGCCATAATGAGTTCATTATAGCCAATGCCCACTGGAGAATAGAGTACCAAATATTTCTGGAAAGCACTGTAAATTTGTAACATGCTGATCCGGTTCTGTTGCCATACGAGGTAGGATGCCCTTGGATATATCCATTTCATGGGACATTTCATAGTGATATGGTTGTACCCTTAACTTTTAGAGAAGTTAGGAAGGTGAAGTATGTTGCCTCAGATTTTTTTTGCTTGTAGTATCCATGATCTAAATAATTCACATAATATATAAAAGAAGCTCACGGGCCAAAAATTCTAGTGCTGCATTTTGTGAGAGCCTGACTTTCGTGAAGATGTTTTACTACGGTTGCAAATGTATTTTAATAATTCTTTTCAGAGGGGACTTGCAAGAATTTTATTAGATACTGAGTACTGCAGGATGGAATAAGCTGCACAGGCCTCTTTTAATCTTTGCTGCACAGCATTAAGAATTCTTTACCAGACTCAGAAATATTCTCTTATTTTTCTGCATATCAATGCTAGTGACCCTAGTCAGGGAAGCCACAAAAATATGTTAAACATGAAAAATCTGAAAAAAAATAAATAAATGTTAGTTTTGCAAAATATGCCCGCTCCAGTCTCTAAGCCCAAAATTACATATGCTGTGCAAAACTTGCAGCTAAAGTTATTCATTAGGACTCCTAAATGCGTGGCCTCTAGGTGTCACACTCGACCACATCATAATATACTATTATGGACGCATGTTTTCTTTCACAGCAGTAAGAAGTCTAGATTTTATCCTTTCAGGATTTTGAATGCCAGGTCCTCTTTGTAAACTTACAACTTGTAAAACAAACAAAACCAATCCAGCCTCTTTCTTACAAGTAGTACAATTATTTATGGTTTTCCCAGAATAACTGCTTTTGTAAACATTAGAGGTATCAGGATACCTATCTGTTAAATTTGTTTCATTCTTTTGGATCACAGATTTGGAGGAAAAATTTGGAACTTTAAGAGTTATATGTGTGAGCAGCACAGAAGTAAGAAAGCATTCTTTCTACAAAGTGACTGGAGCATATTAATATATACTCAGTGTTCAGTGTTTCCTGATTACAACACAAAAATTGCTACAAGAAAAAGTTATTTTTGAAAAAAAAAATAATGACAATTCTACTTGCACGAATTACTGGAAACATCTTGTCATCTAATTCTGATTTTATAAATGCTTTGTTTTTATTAAGGTAAGATCACGTAATTCTTGGACTGATTTATCTTTTTTTAAGGTGTTCTTTTTATTGTCTCTTTATAGTGAGGGAGGAAAGTTGGTGTTTGTTTGGTTTTTAATCTGTTTCATACCTAGACATTGCCATTCTTTCATTGGGTGAGTTTTCCAATTGAAAAAAAAAAAAAAGTAGTTTCTTGAATCTGGATGTTGTATTTTTTTTGCAGATCACTTTGGTAGGTAACAAAATCAACATCCTTGGAATGATACACTCGTAGAAAGCAAATATTCTTTGTAAGAAGAGCACGCTGAGGTATAGCCAGGAAGAATGTCTAGAATTGCTTGCTGGGGGATCAAGCTAGAGGAACTCAAGTAAGAAATCAATGAATTTATCAAGGAGTGCACCCAGCTTTGGATCAAGACATGGGATGAAAAAGTGTATTTACTATCATTGTTTGTTTTCAAGAAAAATGTTAAGTTTTGACTTGATATTGTAACCAAAGACTACCAGGCTAAATAGATCAATATCACTGTGAAATGTAATAATCCCAGAACTGAAGAAGGCCAGATTAAATTGCC
Organism: Petroica traversi; assembly: GCA_025920805.1. NCBI lineage: Eukaryota > Metazoa > Chordata > Aves > Passeriformes > Petroicidae > Petroica > Petroica traversi. Next base: position 25,885,861 of record JAHLSL010000022.1, read on the forward strand.
CAATTTTACTTTCTGGCTTTAAACTCTGTGAATAAACATTGTCCTTTCTGCCAAAATTTCATTGCTTCAATGCCAACCACATGAAGAAGATCCTATCCAAAGATGAGAACTGGCTGAGAAGACCAAAACTGCCTCCATGGCTTTTTCTGCATTAATAAAAAAAAGGGAGGGGGGGAAAAAAGGCATGAGGAAAATGGTGAATTTTTCACTTGAAAGCTGTTGTTAACTCCAGTTTTGGGGAAGAAACTTGAACTTGGTTTGTGTTGGGAATGATCAGTGTATTCTTCTCATCATGACCTCCAAAGAGAACCTCCTCTGCACAAACTAGAACATCCTCTGTAACTGTGGTACCAGTATGCAATAGCTTACAGAGCGCTAAGAGGAAAAAAAAATAAGACTGGGTACAAAAGTGGAACATAATGGTGGCCTCTAAGTCACTAGGACAGAAAGCTTAGAAAACAGTGATAGGAAGAGCCAAGAAAACAGGTTGAAATCAGAATGAGAAACTTAACTGGAAAAAAAACCCAAAACTGCACGGAAGTAGTGACAACCAGAATTTGTGTGGAGGTGCTATACACTGTTTACTCTTTTAATGCATTAGCTGTGGATCTACTGTTTGTATAGGTGTGTGAATAAGACTGTACACAGAATAGAGCTTTTTAAAATCTAATTTCAGTTACATCAGTTTCAGAGAGCCCAATAGGGACTTTACCAATGGAGAAAACAAACCAACCCAATTGACCATAATTGCCATTTAGAACCAGTTTTTAACTCCAAGCCCATTATACTAGATTTTCCAAGAGGTAACCAAAATGCAGAATTTTAATGGGTCTTTCCAAGTCAACTCTGTTCCTCCAATGTGTGCATGTAGTTTTGAAATTTATGTTCCTAAAGTCAATGGGAAAAGCTAGCCCCCATGTCCATCATGAACTAGGCTGAAAGCAAATGTTTATCTAGACAATAGGCTCACTAGAGAAAAACAGTGGTTAAAAATCATACTTGTAAATGCAAATGTAAAATTATTCACAAGACCTGAAGAGTAGGCAGGGAGATTTCAAAGACACAACGGAGTAAGTACTGAAATCCCTGGCAAGGGGAACAGAAAGGGAATGAAATAAACAAAGAAAATCAGTGCCCATTATTGCCTTTGAAAATCCTCTCAAGGGAGAGCTTAGTAATATGCACATACCAAATCACCTTAAATAAAAGCCACCTTCAGTCAATTTTAAACCTTTTCCTTATTAAAATCCTATTGATTGATCATTCTTCATCTAAATGTCTGACAAGTCAATTTCCATTTTCAAGGAGGAAAATGTTGGTCTTCTTTTTCAGGCCATAAATCACTCAAACATTCTGTTATCAATTCTCAAATTAGTTAAGTAATAAAAATTAATAAGAAAATTAAACAAGGCTGATTTCTTTAGTGATTTGTTTCATTGGTGCAGCTTTTTATAACTTAACCAATACATTTAGTGATTTCAAGAAATGCACAGACTCAGTAGTAGTGACAAACACAATATAGGTGGAAATAGCTTTAAAAATTTTTTTAACTTCTTAACATTCCTAATTTAGCTGGCCGAAAGTACAGCTGTGTGTTTTGTGCTGGCTTCAACAGATCAATAAACAAGAGGAGTATAACTTCAATAAACTGATTAATGCATCTCACACCATTTGGACACAGGGTAAGTTGAGGAGAGATTTAAACCCTTCTACATTCATAAATAAGATTCAATTGGGATTTGCTAACTAACTAAGTCTAAAGATAGAACCCCATTTTATCACTAATAATAATACTTTGCAGAATCTTAGGTTATAATTAAAGTTACTGCACTAAAGATAGTATCTCAAAATAAAGCCCTCCCTCTGTAATATTATCTAAAACTTCACAAGTGTGTTCCATGTGTCATACTTCTATTCTGTAGTAGTTGCTTTAACTGGGAGGTGGAAGGCAAATCTGATCCTACTGATCAATCCTACTACTGAAAATTACAGGTCAGTCACTGAAGTCAACTCTGGAGCAAACTACAATACAAAAAGTAAATCTAAATATACCACAAAGTTAGCAAATTCTGTGTACATATTAATGAAAGCAAGTTATCATTCCAAAATACACAGATAAGTTGCAAAATGCTGAGCTGTGTTAACAAAATCTCCCATTCTCCTAAGTGCTTCCCTTTCTTCCTTCTCTGCTGCTGAGCACTACCCTCACCTTCATTGCATTGCACCAACATTTCTATGGCAACATAAAGAAAACAGCCAAACTTGTGCAACAAGATACCTGATATCACAACCACATATAACTGATTTCTCTGCATACACATCATAATACATTCTGTGCGCTGCTGAAAAATGTTTTCTAAATTATCAGCATTAGCATTAAAACTAAAGCCTCATTAAAGAGGATAAAACCAAGCTTAAAGTGATGTGACACTTTCAGGATGGGAAAAACATGCATAAAATTGGCATCATTGTTCTTCCCTATGATGACAAAAGAGAGTATAGCCAGTTTTCTCCAATCACTATTACATTTGTGTATCTGAAAATAGGATAAAAAGCTTTCCAATTAATTGTTAGTGGGAGCTCTGGTACTTCCACAGGTTTTTCCCGTGAGACTCAAAACTAACCTTGATCTAAATAACTGACAGCTGCATCTATACACTCTCTGCAGAATATGTGACAGCTTCATTTGATGTACTGCTCACCGAAGGAAGAAATGGTGTGGAGGAGATTCTCACTGACTTAACTGTTATTGAAATATTATAGAAATCTGCAAAGCAGTTGTCTCTGGATCACCATGCAGTTCAGTTGTTACATCCAGTTAGATGAGCACAGCCTGATTTCCCTGGGACAAGGAAATTTAATTGACGCAGATGAAGTGGGCTGGAGAGCATTAAAAATTTAAAGAGTGACTTTGAAACCACAATGGCAATTTTTGAATGATGCTGAGTTCAGGTAAAACAACAACCTGAGTTCAGGTAAGTAGAACGACATGATTTACCAGCGGAGGAAAAAATCATGTATACAGCAAAAGTCAAACTTGACATAAGAACCGCTTTCCTAGATGTATCAATAGGATAAAAAATAAGTTATGGTTCTTTCATATTAATGATTTAAACATACATATTAAAATTATTATGCTAACTAGATACTAACACAATCTATGTCAGCTTAAGTTCTCTTAGCCCCCATACATAAATACAGATACAACACACAACTTCAGTTGTCTGGCTGATATATCAGTGCCTAAGTATAAGATTACTTTTCTGAGACAACCCACACTGTGAAAGGCAAATAGCAATTTTTGTAATATTCTGCTAAAATGCTCTCACCACCAGATCCACCTCCATCCACTTCCTGCAGACACTTCTCCGTATGCTCAGATATTAATGTCCATCAGACAGATTGATTCAGAGGTATTTTCAATCCTTAAATATGTACAAATGCTATTTTTAGTATTTTATTATTTAGTATTTTTCTTTATCAATTATAAAACTAAATAATTCAGACTTTTACATGAAGAAACATGAAGAAAAAAAATTTCTGCTTCCTCCAAAAGCTGATAGAAAGCCATCATAAGCAACCTGCTTTGGAAATCTTGGGGGATAACGGTACGTTAAATCCCCAGATCACTTTTGTCCCTTCTTTTTTCTACAGATATACAAGCAAAGCCACAACATATACAGAAGTTTGCCCAAATCTGATTATTGTACACGGTCTTATCTAAAGGAGGTTAAACATCTTCTCGTCTTTGAATACATCTTAAATACTGAAAGTCATTGAATAGTCAGACACATTGTACTTCACTTTACAGAGCAAAGTAGTATACTGACAGGATTCAGGAAAGAACTCCATTATGTCAAACACTTTAAACATGCATATGCCTACTCTAAACCTCCTGTCAATACCTGGTTAACTGGCAGTCAACACTAGCTTGATTTCCAACCTTGTGAATCGAGATTTTTTTTTTTAATATAAAACTTAACTATATTGAGTTATTTAATTGCAGTGATCTCTGAGAACATTTATTCTTGATTTGCAGATAGGCAGTTTGACAGGGCTTCCTCGAAGCTCCCAAGACTTAATTTTCATATGTGAAGGGACAGGTGAAGTAAAATAAAGGTTTCCTGTTTCTCTTAAGAGTTGAGGCTTCTGACTTCATATCCTAAGTTTTCTAGGTGCATACATAGTTTTGACACAGGGAAAAACCACACATCTTGAATCTTTGGTGGAAAGGAGGAAAATTAATCTTCTAATCTCTCTTACTTGTATGCAAGACAAAAATTGCTATTATCTTTGGCCAAGAAAAAACATCTTCTTTCCACCAAACACTTAAAAAGTTTCAATGAGATCATTACTAACGAGAGATTTTCATAGTGCTGTCTCTGTAAAAACTTCTACAGAAAGAAAAATAATTGAATTGTTAATAGGGGATGGAATTTTCACTACATTCACATTGGGTACTTAATGCAAAAATCCACTCTCATTTTTTTCCCCCATTTGAAAAAAAAAAATTGCATTAATTCTCTTCCTCCTCTGCGTCTCGTATTCTGTTTCAGATTCCCATGCTTATGCTAATCTATAATTCCAAGTAGTGATCTTCACATGATATCATAATGAAACAATCAAAAATTAGTTTCTTTGGCTTTGTATAATGGAATATAGAAGACTATTCATTTGATTTCAGAATGGATCATTAGCCACTGTATTCTTAAACCATTTAAGAGAAATAATTTGAAATCAAACAATAAATAAACCTAATGCATACCTCTAAGCAGAAAGTAATTAAAACAGATAGCAAACATTTGCTTTATTGTTTGTTTTCCCCCTAAATTATGATTTTTGCAACAGTTCCTTAAAAGGCTTTCACTTAAACAGCATTGCAAAAACGAGATCATATTCATTGTATGCTCTTCATTAACTCAACTGATGGTGTTTTAATTCCTACAACATAGAGTCTGATGTTCGTTTTGCAATTTGACATAGCTAGTGTGTGCTGAGAATAATTAGCTCCACTATCACAGAACAAATGATTGCTTTGCAAAGCACACACCACGTATTTTAACGAAGATTATTAGAAAACTTTGAAGATATTTCTCGTCTTACACAGAAGTAACTCTTTCACTATTAATTAGCTTTTCTGTACCCTGATTTTCCCTAATGAACTAATAATCCATGTTCTCTCTGTTGGTAAACTAAGAACTAAAAGGTGAGAAATGACACTTAGCACAAATGTTGTGTCTGCTCCACTGAAATACATTGGATTATAAACTGTAAATGCAATTTTAAAGACTAAGGATTAACCAGAGAGACAACAGCAAGGAAATTTTTTACAACTTACCAATTACTATTATACTAATTATATGCCTAAGACTTCCCACAGAAAGCCAAACACCACACCTATAGTTTGGTGAACATATTACGTTAGCATACATGGGTATATAATTTAAGTTAAACAGTTACAATATTCAAAAATACTGTCCTATTCAATCTATTCTTAGAACTACAACATGCTGTCCATGATATGACATCTGGAAATGTGCCTTATGTTAAAATACTATGAACATCAGTGCAGGCCATGAATCAGCAAGTGACAGAGTAACACCAGAAGGTGAGTAAAGGTGCAATCCAATGCCACAGTGGGCTGATTTCACTGGTGGTCTGTGGCTGTCTGGCTAACACACACTAACACACATCACACACAAACACAGACACATAGAGACTGTGGGGAAGTAGGGGTTACACACAGGCCCAGTACCTTGCAGATGCAGAATGCCCAAATTTGGAGAAGTGCAGGCTGTCACCAACCCACTCCCCAAAGCCTGACACTGGGACCATTTAGAGAGAATTCTGCCTCCTCTTCTCTCCCCAGCTCAGTACCAAGTCACTGCAGTGCTAAGTGGGGCATGTGTCAGGTAACTTTCATAATGTGCCTGTTTGTTTTCTTGCAGAAGTAGTATTATTTATCTCCTACTGTGGTAGTATAAGAGTGTAGGCTCCATGAGTTAGTCACTGGCCTTTAGACCAACCACACCTCCTTGAATATAACTCAGAAGGGATACAGAAGGCTGCTACTGTGATCTTCAAAAAAAACCATGCAATGCTAATGTTGCATCCAGAAACAGTAATTAGGGTGTCTTTTTCCTCTGATTAATATATGAGTATCATCATTATGGGATTCATCAGTAATCCTAGCCTATTCTCAACAAGTTTCAAATTACTCGGGGAAGAACAAGAGAAACAAACTCTAACAGTACACAAACCGGAACAATTTATACAACTGAACAGAGCCTTCAAACCTCCTACGAAAGGAAATAGAAAAACCAACCTGAACTAGGGCCAAAAAGATAAACTGGAAGTGTTCATAAAGTTGAGATTTAGCCACCTGTACATAAAACTATCAAACAAAATCTGACTTTTCTACAATACTCTAACATTCTACATAAATAAGGTAAGTTTAGACACAAAACCAAAACAGAAATCAGCAACAACAAAGAGAGAAATAAAACTTCTAAACCGAGCCCAAACCTAAACCAAAGGCCTCTAAACCCACCCAGAATATAACCTTAAGATAAGTACAGTGGTGGCAGGTGAGCACAGCTCACCCACCTGAGCCAGGCCCTCAGCACACGTGGTACTGTTCCACAGTGCTGAGATGAACAGTAACCCTCAGCACCTTGGACAGAGCCTTTGGAGATGCTCTGCTGATGTCAAACCCTTTTCTGCTTCTATTTGTTCATTTAAGGGAGCCCAAGGACCACCTTGAAGCATACTCCTTATTCTTACATCAACATCTGGCAGTTAAAATACATGCACAGCTAGTAAAATATAGATAAATTGGCATAAGCTTTAGGTCATCCATTCCTTGGTACAGAAAGCATTATAGCCTAAGACTATGCTTCATTTACATATATATACACATCAGACAGACACAGAAAAAATATTACCCTTAAAACTTTCTAACTATTTTACAGGAAATAAAATATTGTCTTTGATTTGTAGTCCTGTTGTCCACAGAAGCTAAATTATTTCTCCTTGATACATTGGAAGAAGTCATACTACCAAATAAAACCAAAATAAATTGAACAGCTGGATTAAATTAATTAGAATAACAGAATCATAGAATACTCCGAGTTTGAAGGGACGCACAAGAACCATCAAGTCCAATTCCTGGCCCAAAAATTACACCATGTGCATAAGAGCATTGCCCAAAAGCTTCTTGAGCTCTGTCATGGCTTGGTGCTGAAATAACTCTCCTGAGGAGACTGTTCAGTGCTCACCCTCTTAGATAAGAACCTTTTTCTAATACCCTGCCAAAGTACCCCCTTACACAGCATCCTGCTATTGCCTCGGGTCCTGCCACTGGCCACCAGAGAGAAGAGATCAGGGCCTGCCCCTCCAATTTTCCTCAAGAGGATGCTGCAGATGAGTCTCCCCTCACACTTCATAAAAATCTATTAAAAATACATTTGTTTTAGTAGACGTGAAAATAATCTATACACTTCCCTATTATCTAAATTGTGAGAGCTTATGGAAAGGAGAACAGAAATCTGAATCAGTTCAGGATCAGTGCGTCTACCTTTAAAAAACAGAAGAAAAGCCCAGCATTGCAGAACAAGACTGTTTGCAGGGTCTTCCCCTGGATGATAGAATTTGTCACATTTATAATAAAACATTACACTACTTCTAAGATTATAAAAAAGGGGGAAGGGGAAGGAGAAGGGGAAAAGGGGAAGGAAGGAAAGGTTACAATTTTAACAATATGAAACAATTTATTGTATCGACCCAGTTTAAACTGTTATTCTTAAAGCCAGAGTAAGCACAGTCAAATTTAAACCTCTAATTATCATGTAGAGTATACTCAGATGAGACTTAGGAGAAATTTTACTGATGTTCACTGCAAGAAATCAATATAAAACTAAAAGAAAAAAATTATTACAAAGATGCTCTTAAAAATAGACTTAAAAATTACTATTTGGATCCACCTGCAGGCCTTTTCAGAAAGACTGTAGCTGAGGGGATGAGACAGCATGGAAACCCATTCAAGCTGATCCAATTTAGATATGCAAATTTTATCTTGTGTGTTTGAAAAGAACATTATGGCACAGGATAATTTGCACCTTGAGTTCCAAAGAATAATATTTCTAATCGAATGAAAACATGCCTCCATTGTTCACTTTCACACTCTCCAGGTTCAGGCCAATCTACTGCTCTCCTACCCATCTGAAACTCCTCATGTATTTTTTTTTTCCATATTTGAAACAACTAACTAGAACAAAAACAAAATAAAGAACAACAAAAAAATAAAACCCACAAAACAGGAAAGGGGAAAAAAAGGAAAATAGGTATTAAATTTTGTAGTTACCTGAAAAAAAAAGCAATGTTACACGCGGCTGATTGATGAATGCTACAACCTATAATGGGCCTAATGTAATTTCCACTCTAGGGATGAAATGCTAAATGAAACAACTGCAGTTTAAGACAGTGCATTGCTATCTTATGTTTGCCTTTGTTGTTCCAAATAGTGATATTAGCTTAGTGGTAAACTTCTGTAGAAGTTGCACGTGGTTTGGGATGTTTCAGTGGGAACACCATTTCTAAATCACAACATTAATAAACACATAAATTCATACTGGAACAAATTAAAACACGTGAACTCCTGTACCAGAAGTGTAACCTGGACCTAAATAGTACTTATCATTGTATAGAATCATACAATTCTGTAATTTCAAACCCAAAAAGAAACTTATATTTAAATCATTCAATTCATAAAAGTGTAAATTAAATTTTTGAAATAATTGAAAAAAACCTAGAGCTTTGTGAAATTCACATTTCAGATGTGCTTTTAATTTAAAAGGGGAACAATGCAGTTTCACTACATTAAGAAGTACATTTTGAGGTAAATTGAACATCTTTGTGGAACCCCTCCCACTTCAAACAGGTACAAGAATTGTCTCACATTCATCCACTCTGTTCACAGTGATAATAAAACAACTAACACTAAGTATTTTTGAAGAAAACAGTTACAAGTTCTTTAGCTACTAACCCAACTATACCTGACAGTCCGTTAACAAAGTTTAAAAACTAAAACCAAAAGGAATTGCTTCCAGACATTCACTACAAGTAGCTGGTCAGACTGACAGTTTATTAAAACATAGCTCTCCAACTACAAATCCCAAAGAGAAGAGACTGGTAGCCACAGAAATCTGGAAGCTTATATTTCCATTATGTCTGCCTCCATTACACTGCCTCTTAGTCATTTAGTAAAGATCAAAGTAATTTTGTAATATGTAAACTTCATACTTATATTGTAATGACACTATAACTACAGGTCATGTAAACAAAAATGCAGTTAGAAGATGGACCAGCAAATAAAAGGTTAATCTGCTGAAAATGAGCTTAATCAAGGACTCCTCCTATGCTCTTCATCCAAAACAATCACTGGAATGGCCCCAGAACTGATACTGGTGGGAGCTGGCAGAGACTGTGAATCAGGAAATCAGCACAGGAAAAGTGCAAGACTTATGCTTGTGCTATCCAAAACAGAAGAACCACAAAAACAACTTCGTTACAGGAGAGTTTTGTACTATTGTTTTATACTAGTAAATAGTACAAAAAAGAAATGAGAGCTCTGATGATGGAGCTGCACTGCCATGGCTTGTTGGACAATGAATGAGCTGAAGGGGCTCAGCAGCAGGCAGGACTGTGGGCCGTGGTAAAAGACTCCTCTGTGGGAGGGGGCCTGGAAGGTGCATCAGGAACCTTCCACTCTCCCTGAGAGAACAGCTAAACACGCAGTGTGTTAGAGGGCTGGACCTTGTCTTTCAAGGAGATACTGCTCTACCACGAAGTTTTATACTAATGGCACCTTCATAAACTATCTGTTTATTTTGTGCCTGATTCCAAATTGCTACCTTAACCTTAGTGGAAGTCTGATAAACATGTAAAGAAAACTGAGGAAATTAAAATACATCAAAATGTATTAGTCACTCAGAAATTTTCACACTTTGAAAGGGCATAGAAGAGGTAAGTTGAAAGAACATTCCATTTGTATGGCTTAAGGAATTAATTTGACATCCCATTGAGTCAAAAGCACTTAGCCACATTGTTGAAATAAGAATTACCTTCATCTCTCTAGCATCCCTCAACTGCTGTCTTCCTCACCTTTGCCATGAGATTGCTTTCAGCTGGGACTTCTGTGGCTGAGATGCAGGATTTTGAACACAGAACATGCTTTAGCTGAATTATTAATTTCAAAAACAAAAAATCAGAATTGCTTTTCTGTGCATGTTAAACTTTATAAAAGAAGATGAAAGTTTCCAGACATTTCAGACAGAACTAGGATTCAGAAACTATCAAAAGCACACAACATATTTATAGAATCTATGACCTATATTAGCAAAATATGTATCTTACCACATGTCCCAATTTGCAAGTCTTCTATTTAGACAAATCCTTGATATAATTTCAGTTATACAATAGGTTGATTCTAAACGGTAATTATGTTCACCAAAATATTATTACAATTAACACTCTCCTTCCCTACTTTAAAGGTAGCCTTCCCTTTCCTGTTAAATGTGTTTTCCAAGAAGACCACAATATTAATTTCCTCTATAAATTTGTCATGAGGCAAGGAAAGATTTAGACTCAAGATTTGAAAACAAATCCTTTGACAGGAAACAAACTCCTCAACTGAATTAATAGGTTACTTGAATTTTATTACATCAATTTATATAAGTAGCAAAACACCAAACCACAATTAAGGGGGAGGAAAATCCCTCTAGAAAAAAAAAGTGAGAAGAAAAAATCTTTAAAACAGATTTCACAGATCCACATATTACATAGTAGGAGAAGAAGAAAGGTGGATGTAGAAGCAGAAAGACTTTCCTTAATTCTAACTATATTCTGCATTTCAACATAGATCATAAATAAAAAAGGAAATTCAACACATCCAAAGTGTTTCTAGACAAGGCTTTTATTCACTTCAATCATCTCTCCTGTCATTTAAAAATGATCATTCTAAGAAAAAAACCTGAAATCTTTCCTTGAACACCAGGGAGAGACTTACGCAAAGTTGGAAGACAAGAATTTTAATTAGATAAGTCAAAACTCTTGTTATAGCTGCTACTTTGGTATTTTGTGTGTTCACCAGTTCACAATAGTTGCTCACCATTGCATTTCAAATCTACCAGATTATCCAGGCACAAGAACACTTGCAGTCCAGTAAATATTTGCAGAATAGCCTCTGTTTTGGTGATTAACAATCCATAAAGAGATTTTAAGCAAAGCTGTCAGTTTAATCTAGCAGGGCTTTGCATCCAGCATGCCAGACCGAGTCCGACAGTTTTAGTAGCAAGGCAATGATGCAGCTACAGCATCTCAACTAAGGCAGTGCATTTCTAAGAACCCAGGGGAGTTACAGCCCCATTTACTCCATCTGTGATACACCATGGGGGAAAGAGAAGTAAGGTTTACTATGTACTTATCTACAAAATATGTTGTCAAGCAGTTATTTTCCATACACAGAAGTAGGTATAATGCTTGGGATGTGTACAAAACATCTGGAATATAATTATTTTCAGCACAAATATGCAATATTTTCATTTTCTGACATGAAGCATTTTTAAAACAGCATTCAGCCATTCCATGTCATTTCTGAGACCAACAGTTTTCATTAGAACTGAGAGTACAATTCTTCATCGTGAAGCCACAAAGATTTGCCCCTTTAAAATAAGCAGACCATTGTGCCAAACCAAGATAAGACCTCTGAGAGCATGCAGACAGATGTGCAGGGTGGGTTATTATTGCCTTGCTCTAGTTTCTACCTTCTGTTTTCCATTCATTATTACACTAACACAGGGTTAAATATATGAGAAGGTGCTCCTGGCTTACACACCTTACAGTACTCTCCAGCTAAGGACATCTTTTCACCTTCCCTATGCCACTGGTGAAGGGTTATACCACCCTGACAGCAATCTGACCCCAATGGACAAAACTCAACTCCTAGGGTGATAAACAACAGAACTTAGTATGCACAATACATTTTCTAAAGTAAAGCAGAGCAAAACCCTTTTTCATTTAATGTAACACAACTAGATAAATGCTCAAAACACAACTTTTACCTTTTACAATAAGATTGATGCCGAAGCTGCTCTCCCAACATTGGCAAAGGTGATGAACCCTAAATATTTTCAACTTGAATTTGCCATCAATTTGTTGGCAGCAGAAAGACAAAATTTTAATTTGATGAAGACACAGTATATGTCAGAATTTGACCTCTTTTCTCCAAATTGAGGTGAACACAGTATGTTTAAGCAGACTGCTTAGATATTGGCTCTAATACCCAGAAAGCTCAAGTAAATGTGCACAAATAAATCCGCAGCAGAAAAGCCGTGGTACAGTAAAGTGAGCTGATCTACCATCATAGCTCAATGTTTTCAGTTTGATAAGACTCTAGAATTTATTTTTACCAAAAATTACAGATCATCTAAGAAGAAAAAGACAATGAGATAAAATTAACCAAAACAATGGTTGAAATACCCTGATTTTTGTGGAACCCCTCAGAAGAATGTCATATTATTGGTTATTTTTAGATATTTTTACTAAAGAGGCTGATACTTTTAGTTGACCATTTCCCACATGCCATCATAGTTTTTTAAAATTAACTGAGTTTTACTGTGTACTCTGAGAGCTAAAAAAATGTTCAATCATGGGCAAGATTAGCTTGAACACACAACAGATATTTTCTTTCTGAAATCTAATTTTCAGAAAATTTCTTTTTGGACGTGTAGTCCATGGATGTTCCGCAGCTATAAACTAGCTCATCCAAACTTTCTTGTGGAAGTTCAGGTTTCTAACATCCTCTGCAGAAGAAAAAAAAAAAAAAAAAAAAAAAAAAGGTGCCTTTTTTGAGCTTTTATTTAATTTTGGAACAAAGCACTGGTCTGGCTGTTTAAATACTGTGATTTCTGTCTTCAGAGTTTTCTTACCATTACACTGTTCTGTCTTTTAGCTCAAGCTCTTCTTCAGTGACTTCCTCTTGAACTGAGACTGGCTTCTTTACAAGACTCATGAATGACTCCCACAGGTATTTCTCACACCAGAAAAGGCTGCACTCATTCACCAGTTGTGCTCTCAGTACAGAGTAAATTACAACTCCTACACTAGAAAAGTGCCATATGATTTCAGCTAACATTTTGAAGACCCGACAGCCTCCACTGCTGCATTCTACAGACAACTAATGTTTACAGTTGTGGGATGAGCTTGCACAGATTTGTGCACCAACAGTAAACTTACCTTTAGCTATAAATGACTGCAAAATTATGACTCTGTTGAGTGCTTGAAACTCTTATTAACTCATAATTATAAGCTGCAATATTATTACTTAAGTCACATCTTACCTATAAAACTTATAAAGACTTTCATTAATGTGTGAGAGAACATACAAATTAAAATGGATTCATAGAACTCCATCATTCTACTGAGAGTTTGTTTTTTCTTTTCAGTTTACAGTGTAAGAAAAATATCAGACTGTTTAAGTATGGCATTATGTTAGCACAATGTGCTCCTGGAGAGTTCTCATACTTATCTCTCATTGTTATTTCAACATCTATCATTTCATTATCAAGACTGCCAGGGAGGCATGAAACTTAAGAAAACATGTGTCCTAATCCTGAAAAGAGAGACTGACACTTCGAATTACAGATAAAAGCAAAAGAGGAACATATTATCAGACTATTGTAAGAGCTATTGGTAAAAAAAACAAAAAAACAAAACAAAACAAAAAACAAAAACAAAACAACTGCAAAGGAATCAAACTCCATACAGATTTCTTGCCAGTGATGGAATGTCTATTTGTAGTCCTGAGTTCTATGATTCTGACTCTAAAAAAAAATCAAGGTGTAACTGTAACACAGGAGACAAATTAAAAAATGCAGAGATGGATTTATTACCCAAAAACCAGAAGTCCTACAGAATTACATGGTGCTTTAATTAATTTATAGTCCAAGCAAGCTATGAAAATGAAAAATATTTAATTTCATAACTAACACCCATGGACATGCTTCTCCTTAAGATTCAGTTATCATACCGTGTGCAGGGTCTCGTTTCATGCAGAAAACCACAAAAAGAATGAAGTTAACATGAACTACAAAGAGAAGCCACTACATGCTACCAAAGGATGCAAAAATTAGAGAACTCAATGTTTAAATTAAATATGTATGTTTCTGTTCATATAATGGATCTTACAACAAAAAATATTCAGCTGTACAAGAGAGGTCTGAGATTAATTACAGATTGAATATGTAAAACAAATTACTCTAAAGCTATATTGTAATTCACCTTGTATTGCAAGATTTATTATTTAATTTTCCTGATTATTTCCCCGAAAATTATATATAAATGCATGTTTCCTATATGTAAGCTCCTCATGCAGGCTAGCTGGCAGACACAGAAGCCAAGACTAGTCACTGAAAAAAACCAATAAAAAGAAATATTATTTGAAATGGGACCCTTCTCTAAAGTGTGCTCAGAAGCAGCATTCTCAATCACTGTATGAAGGTAGATAAAAGCTGGAAATTATAAATAAATTCTTGCTTGCTTGAACTTCAGTGTGTACCTACCTTACTTCTAAAACCATCAAAACAAAACCAAAAAAATTAAGCTTGAAAGAATAAATTCAAGCAGGCTATGGTTATAATATGAAGATGTCAATTTGGATTTTACAGTAAAATTTCAACAGAAGTATCTTCTTTTGTTTGTTTATACTTCCTCGCATCTTCCAGTTAAAAGCTTTCCATTTAATCCTTGCAAAAATACATGCCCCACCTCTATTAGGCCTTCATTCTACTTTTCTCAATTAGTTACTGGTTCCAGTTATTTACCAAAAAGTAACTTTCCTTAGGCATATTTAACAACTTTAAACGTGTTTATAGATACAGCGCTTGAAAGCACAATTTTCTGACAGTGATTTGTGAGGAAGGGTGGTGGCATGGTGGGAGCTCTTATTGCCTGGCCACTGAGGGAGATGCTGGGGAGGAAGGCACTGGTGATGGCTTTTAGGGCATCAGAGCTGAGGGTCACAGGGCACATGACACCAGCAGGCAGCATGCCTCAGTTAACACCTGAGGTCAAACCAGAAAATCCCCAGCAGGGAGAGAACACTGGCTATCTCAGCCATGTGCCTCAAAGCTGCCAGGTGCAGTCGTGTCCTAGGAAGCACAAAGTCTTCAGCAGCTCTGTTTGTGTGCCAAACTCATCACCTCTTCAAACTTCCTTATGCAGACAAAGTACACAACACGACACCTTCCTTTTAATGGCTAAACATCTATCCATTTGAAAAGGCAGGTTAAATGTTTGAGAGATACTGAGGGAGAGAACGGTGCAACATTTTGGCATGCAAATCTTGTCCCAAATCCCGTTCTGTGCACGTGCATGTGTAACCTGTATGTACAGCAAACAAAATTTCAGGACTCAGCACTCCTGTAGAATCTGAAATAAGTGCTTGGCCTTGCAAATTCCAACAGAAACCGTATAAAAGCAGGACCAGAGTAACTAAGAAATCACATCAAACTACAGCATTTGAGCACTTTTAATTACCAGAAAGGATACTTTTTCCACTCCCAATTACTGTTCTGAATACAAACATGAGCTGATAGATTAACAAGAAGTGTTATCAAAGCTCTTAAGATTTCAAAACAGAATTTCCATGGAATTTTCATGGATCAGGAGGACACATACCACAAAACAGCACTTAAGACTTTACTCTCTGAGATAACACTAAACCTATCTAAATTGTTAAATTAGTTATTACATCTCACGTATCAAAGCAGCTAAATGTGTTAAAATGAATAGTTCAAAACCACAGAAGAAACTCAAGAGGTCGATATACACCTGATCATCTTGGGACTCCCATTCTTTTATTCTATTTCACATGCTTTTATTCTATTCAACAAAAGAGTTGAAATCAACAGAAATTATTATTCTTGAATTCTATAATTCTCTGTTTCACCTCCTACCATGGTCATTTTAAAGCCATAACAGGCTGTCTATTGATGTTATGTCTTGTATTTCTCATGAGTAAATATTCTTTCAACTGCTTCAGTCCTGCATTTTGAACTTTACTGACAGTTAAATTCTCCACAAAATTGGAAAGGATGCAGATGCTTCAATACTTCACTATCATTATAAAGAATTAATTAGAAAGAAAAAATTATTTTACTTGTTTCGTGACTAACCAGGAAGGCCATTTAAGGCTTTCCTCCATGCATTTTTACAATTTCTCTTCAATTTGAAATGTGCTGAATACAAACTTAAGGTGATGTAGAAGCCTACTTGACAGCTGATATAACAACATAGTGTTCCTGGCAGCTACCAGAATCCCATTGCTTGTTTTCACTAAATCACCAAAGTTCTATTATTTTAATATATTTTATATTGATATTAACACTTCAACTCATACAAAATATCTCATTATTCTCATTTAAAAGTATAAACTCATTAAATTTCAATAACCAAGTTATAACAAAAGGACTCGAGAAGTAACTATTTTATCAAACAACTTTAACAAAGGTGAAAAGAACAATGTCTAGTTTAATCTGGGTATGTTGGCAGTCACTTAAAAATACTTGTACTTCCTGTAAAATTATTTCTTTGAAGTATATAAATAAGCCTCAACATCTGTGTTGAAAGGTACATGAACAAACACAAAACGGAAGCTTAGGCAAAATACTCTGTTTCCTAAGGGGAGAAAGTTGAGGAAGATGGGTCAGAATCACTCATCAGAACTTATCTCTGCTCCCTCCAAAATCTCAGTTAAAAGCTTTATGCAATTTATTAGGACAGGGGTCGCTTCTCAAGCCTACATTAATTGTATCCAGGATAGACAATGGCTAGAGAAATCTGCTCAGCTTCTGTTTAAAAGAACTCTTTCTTCACATATCTTTTCAATCACATCTGAACAGAATGTTCTGAAACAAAAGTTACACAATCCAGTCTGACCTGCAATCTGAGAGTTCAAAGATAAAGAGCATTTTTCAGCACAAATAAGTCAACCACACAATGCATTTGATTTTTTTTTTTTCCTCAATAAATCAAGTGTATGAACTTTCATACTGCTATGCTGGGAAGAACGAGTATAATTTTCTCACAACTATTTCAGAAAATACATGCATTTTTGATGGAAATGTGCAATATTGCACTGCCTGTGGTGTTCTGAATACTTATCTTGAATAAGATTCATCAGTGACCATTGTTGTTATCTACATTTCAGCTATCTTTCATTATAGTCAATAAAGACCTAGTCAATAAGATACAATTTATCTTGCCTGGAAGTATATTTCTAAAACCAGTCAGAGAATCGTACTTAAAATATCAAAATACACTTTGAATACAGAAAAGGAGGCACGTTATGAACTCAGTTACATACACTTAGATTAGGCCCATGTTATCTGGCTTCCAGATTTGGAGTATGTTCCTTCCTTCTGTAAGAATAAAAAGATCCTATTTATATGGTAATTACAGTTCTTCAGCACTTTCATTCATAAAGCACTCTATTCCCTGTTCTCATGCTTTTCACAAGCTTCCCTTCCAGCCAACAACTGTTTTCGACTGAGAAACATTTACAAAATTTGGACCATAAACATGTAATAGTTTCCAGGTCATCCTGAACCTTTATTTTGCCTCCAGTGTGACACACAACTGTAGAGATCTGACTAGGCAGAGAAGAGAACAGCCTCTGCAACCTGCCAACAATAATCAAGCGCAGAAAAACACGGCTGCCACAGCCAAGTGAAAATGCTCCGAAGCCAGGCTGGAATGGAGGTTTGAGAGCTCAGGGTTGGGCTCTATGGGATAATATGTGTGCATTATCACCCAGCAAGGCAATGATTTTTACTATATTAATTGAAGTTATTGTCTTTATACCTAAAGTTCCCCCATTTGATCATAACCAAAGTGCAAAAGTCAGGATATTTGTCAATGATGGACCTTACCTTACCACCAAAAACTGGCCTGTAACTTTTATACAACACTCCCCTCCCAGAAGAAACCCCATCAGCCATTTTAAAAAGGAAATAAGTTTAACTAACTGAAATATTATTATTTAAATAATTTTTAAAATAAAACTCTTTACCAAAAGAAGAGATTTATGAAATTAAAAGTATGGAGCTACAGATTCTTAATTCAGCCTCGGAATTATCAAATCGCAACCAGGTTTATCTGTGTCCGCTACAAGAGAGATGGACTTGTACTCCTCACACCACATCTCTGACTGCCTGCAAAACATGCTGCCCCAGAGCTTCACATGTTCCTAGGATTTACTGGACCAGGTTTTGCTTGGTTAATACCAAACCTTGAACTCCCCCAGGTACTTCCAGATCACTACCTGTGATCCATTCCAGTTTTCAAAAACACATTTATTTTAACAGAATATCTTTAGCACCCAACATTTATTTCCCGTCTGAAGGAATTTATGTATCTTATACCAAGTAATACTTAAGATCACTATCATGAAATAAACAGAGGTTTTTGCAGTTTCCTCAAGCAATATTTCTGTTATATTTTTCTACATCTTCTCCTGCTCTTCTGCACGCTTTTAAACTATCAACATCCATCACTGAGAACACTTCCAGTATTGATTTTGCAAATTAAAACAAGTCTTTTAGTCTTTTTACTAAATGCTGACTTTTAGTCTTTCCTGCACTATTTCACAGCCAGACAGTGAACTAATATTTGTCAAACTGGTTGCTCTTGAGGAGTTATTTTTTCTTCTTTGACTCCCTAAGCCCCCTCCCTAAGTCCATTGTTTCCCTCAGTCAAGAATTCAGGAGCTCTCTGAAAATAAGGCCCGTACTTCTTGTTTCTAGAGCCATCATTTTAGCTTTGCTAGACCAAACCATACTTTACCTGCAAAAATCCACATTACCAGCCAGTCCCGATTTATCTGCGACTCTAAAAAACAAGTTATCAGTGCAAATTGCATGGGCTGAAATTTGAAAATTTAAGTCGGGCTAATATGTAAAATATAAAATATCACTGTTTCGTAAAACAAGGCTGTTCAATGGAAACAAAACAATTCAACAATGATACAGTTTGGGGGTTTTTTTTGCAGTGTGATCAATAATAGATTTTTCAATCCAGTTGATGTATATTCCTTAATAGTTTTTTGGTTTTTTATTTCTCACTTCTAGATGTATACTAAATATCTATTTAGAATTCCAGTATGCACTACCCATGTCTTATCAAAGCCTGGCCATTCATCTTTATCAGATAACCTTAAAATACCTTAGAGGGTATATCGAACATATATAAAATACAGTATAAAATACATGTAATTGAGGTTTAACTCAACCAAATATAAGGTGCTGCATCTGGGTACGGGCAACCCCCAGTATGAACACAGGCTGGGAGATGAGCAGTTTGAGACCAGCCCTGCCAAGAATGACTTGGGAGTGCTGCTGAATGAGAGGCTGGACATGACCCAGCCATGGGCACTCCCAGCCCAGAGAGCCAAACGTGCCCTGGGCTGCACCAAAAGCAGCATGGGCAGCAGGGGAGGGAGGGGATTCTGCCTCTCTGCTCTGTTCTGGTGAGAGACCCCACCTGGAACCCTGAATCCAGTTCTGGGGTTTTGGCACAGGAAGGGCATTGACCTGTTGGAGCAAATCCAGAGGAGGACCAATCAGATGATTAAAGGGATGGAGCACATCTCTTACATGGAAAGACTGAGAGAATTGGGATTTTTGAGCCTGGACAAAGCTTTGGAGTGATGTAATTGCAGAGAACCTACAGGGTAGTTGGAGAGAGACTACTTACATGAGTAAAAAGTGACAGAACAAGGGGGAATTGTTTCCAACTGAGAGTAGGTTTATATTCGACATTAGGAAAATAATTCTTTACTCTGCGGGTGGTAAGACAAGGAAACAGATTGCCCAGAGAAGTTGTGGATGCCCCATTCCTGGAAGCGTTTAAGGTCAGGCTGGGAGGGGCTCTTATCAATTTGGTCTGGTGAAAGGTGACCCTGTCCATGGCAGAGGATTGGACCTAGATGATCTTTAAGGTCCTTTTCAACCCAAGCCATTCTATGGTTCTATGAAAACACAGATTTAAAGACAAGATATAAAAAACTGTCAGTAAATAAATTTCAAGATAACAATATGTCCTATCAAGTACTTCTTAAAAATTATTATTACTATTACAAACATCCAACTCTTATTCTGTACAACTCTTGGCTCTTGTGTTCAGCTGGGTGGTGAGTAAACACATTAAAAACATCGGAGATATGTCAGCTCTGAGGAGGGAGGGTAGGGAACGGCACCATATTCTGAGTTAATCTGAAGGCTGATAGAGTTGAAACTGTTGAAGGCTGACAGAGAAGCGTACAGATTTCAGAGATAAAGTACAAACACAAAAAGAATTTAAAAACCTCAAACCCTCAATATGGCAGACTCAAACCAACAATAATCTCATGTAATTTCTTGCCCAGTAGGATTCATAAGGGTCTTAGGAAAAGTGTTCTACAAAGATCCAACCAGCACAGAAGCAGGTGTTGCTAAGAGCCAGGGAAAACTGCCAGCCCCAGGAACACTGTAACCCCACATCCACACTGCCAAAGAGGAGCTCAGCTCTGTAAAGGCCTAAAGGTAAAAAATTAAAAATAAAAACTGACAAGAAAAAAAATATTTCACTGCTGGAATATTTCAACTGCAATATCTAACACTAAGCATGATGAAAAATGGTCACAGTTAAATACACGGTAAAAATCTACACATTAAACAAAAGTATCTCAACCAGTCCAATTTTTTACATTCATGCAACATCACATAACTTTAATATAATCACAATGGGACATAATTTAAAGAGTGTCTAGCTGAAATAATACCAGACAAGATGTGTATGCAGTTCATCACTCTGAATTAACAACAGCACACACATCTTTGTGAATCTCTACTCTTAGACTCTCAACTAACAGACTCTAAAAGACTCTATCTTGCAGTCCTATAAGAGATGAGATTTTAGACTTCAGAAATAATATTTTTATAACAGATTTTCAAAACAGCTTTATTTCAACTCTAGGAGAAGCCCTCAGCCAAACTCCAGAAAGGAAATGCTGAATAAAATAGGTAAACAAGCAAACCTAGCAAAATTCTCAAGTGGAGATTGCAGACCACAGTTTTTAATAACAATGTAACATCTTAACTAGTAACTCAATTGGAATGGAGGAATCAGATCAATAACTAAGCTTAGATAGGCAGAAAATAATTCCAACATGAAAAATCTGTGGAAAGACATTTTATTTTTAAATGAAGATTTACCTCCTGCATTCATGAAGGAGAACAGAAAAAAGCAGAATTAAATTTCCCATGATAGGTGAAAAAGCACATGAAACAGAAGAGTCAGAAATGCATCAGCACCAAAATCTAACAACGGATTGCATCCTCCCATCAAAAGAAAGAGAAAATCATAATCCTATTTTTCCTTGAGTAACAAAATACAATTATTAGAGATTCCATAAAAATAAAATTATGTTTCTTGGAATGTTTCTGTAATGTATATAAAAAGCTTTGCTATTAAAATGTTAGCCTTAAATATATGGTTAATGAGAGTAATGCCTATCCTTGATATCAACAATTTCTATAGACATGCCACATTTTAGTTGACTATTACTAATTTAATCTAGCTATTATGCAAGCATATTCCTTAGGGTGATTCTTTTGGTCATGATTTTGGGTTTGTTTTGTCTGGGTTCTCTTCATGGAGTGGAGAATAAGAATTTAATTCAAAGAAAGAAACAAACAAATAAACAAGTACCATACCCACAATTTAACAGATAAACATCTGGCAATGAATTCCCTAAAAATTACTATCATAATACTTTTTCAAGATAGAAGAGGATGAAGCTTAGCAAGCAGAGAATGTCTGACACCAGAGATATATGTCTTGATCTACCCAAAACAAGAAAAGAACACTTAGAATTCTAATAAAGGTTTAAGAATCACAAGTCACGGAATTCTTAGCAGAGGCAGTAACTGCAGAGCAGCAATCAAAGATTTCATTACACCAGCTGCACTCCACGTTCACTGTGAGACTCACTACACAGGAGCAATCCTGCCAGCATGAGAAGCATTGCTGCAGCAGCCAAGCATGGACCTTTCTGCCACTTCTGTCACTGCGAGGCAGACCTGGGGCAGATTCCCTTTGTTACCAACATTGTCTCCATAAACACATGATGTTAGGTAGTAGAAATAAATTTGCAGACTAGAATATTATGTAAGGAATTAGAAAAGACAAACTTGGACAGGAGAGTGGTTTGAGGACAGGAAGGAGAGTAAAAACTGTGGGTGATGCTGATATTGTTAGATCAAGACTGAAACAAACTGGATCCTACCTAAAGCAACAAGACCGAGTTTCATATGCCATGGGAGCACCTGTTCTAAAGCTTCCAGCACCATGACATAACACTTCATAACAGAATCAGGGAATCACTTAGGCTGAAGAAATATTTATGATCATGGAGTCCAACTGTTAATCCAGCACTTCCAAGTCCACCAGTAATCCATGCCCCTAAGTGTCAAAATTGCACATCTTTAACACCTTCAGTGGTGTTAACTCATCCACTTCACTGGTCAGCCTGTTCCAATGCTTGACAACCCTTTCAATGAAAATTTTTTTTCCTAATATCCAGTCAAAGCCTCCCTTGTCTCAATTGGAGGCCATACTATACTTTTTTTTCAAACTTTTATTAAATTAATTCAAAATGTTGTACTTCCATATACATTAATTTTAATAAAAGAGCCAGTTTATGCTTGGTCCTTTAAAATGTAGTAAATCTCCTTTCAAATGTACAACGAATTCCATATGTTTATAACTTTTTCACTATGGTTACACTGTGAATTACACTTGACTTTTACACTTTGCTACTAAAGGAAAGAATTCTAGTGAGTAAGCCAAGTAATACATCCTTGGAAAGATTTATGAAGTCCAGTGTATTGGAAGCTGTCTCAAAACATTGCACAGTAGTTTTAAAAAGACAAAGTCCAGTTTCAAAACCTGGTAGTTTTGAAAACAAAAGTCTTCAATTATCTAATCACAGATTTGTGAACATGTTTAACAGCTTTTATTTCCCCTGCTAAACTACACACTGCTCTGTGTCCTTGGAGTCTGTCCTCAGTTGCAATCAGTTACACAAAGATATGCACAAAAATGATGAACATATTTTGAAGACAAAGGATTTTTCCTGAAAACTGTTTTTCCATAATCGTCTTCCTAATAATGCAGCTGCTAGCCTGGATTTCAGTACATTGTTTTTTAACCATACCGGGAAGCTGGGTTAATAAAGAGAAACAATGTCAAATTACCCTACTCAAGTAAAATGAACAAAAATAATTTAGATTCAGCTGAATTAAGGAAGAGACTTTTACTTTTTTTATATCCAATTTCAGAAAAAAAACCCTATTTCAGAAGCAATATGCAATGCCTTTCCAACCTCAGGGACAATTCCACAGTTTAAAATATCATACGGTACGGCCTGAATGTATTTTACACTTAGTGAGTATCCATTACATAACTTTCCTTCACTGCCTTTAATTACCCCATTAAGCAAGTTGGTATTTGCATTTGCACTTACAGCAGCTGCACTAGAGCTGCAGGGCACAAGAATATAAAACCAAGAAGAAAAATTAATAAAACATTATCTTTTCCATTTAGCAACTTCACTTTCTTTTTTAATGGAAACACTTGTATTAGTAGACTACTCCAGCACTGTAAGATAATAAATCACATAAACCTTGTATTATTCAAGCCAACTGAACTCCCAGATAGAAGTATTATCACTCTCTAACAGCACAACTTACCCTTAAGCCTTTATAATTTTATGGTATTTCTAAGGAGTCACTTTGTATCTGAAAATGTTATTCAAAACATAAAAAGTGGTGCAAATGTAATGCAAGAGAAATCTTTCTTGTTCTAAACCTATTACATAGAAAATAATTTAGAAATTTATTTTAATGTGTTGCACATCTTTACTAATCCGGACTCATTTCTGAGTAAACAAAGGTTTCAATCAATTAATAAAAAAATCTGAAAGTCATAACAAATTCTCAGAAACAGCTTTCAAGTTTCAAGACCGTTTATCTTTCAGTTAGCCTATGTAGTTTACAATACGTTCATTAAATATTGCAATAGTAATTATTACATAATATTTTAAAAATTAATAGATTGAACTATTAATAACTATGTTACTTATTACATCCACATAATCTCTAAACATTATGCATATAATAAACAGTAAGAAACAGAGCAATGGGAAGTATGAATTTATTCATTAAGAACCATTGTTCCTGAAAAGCCAGTTCCAGAGTGCTGGTTGCTGCTTTACTACTTCCAAATGCGTGGAAGCCCTTTTCCTCAGAAAACAGGGCATCATGCTTCTAACATGTATTAGAAGACTGACACCCTGTCTATACACATGCAGGAAGCAAAGTAGCAGTTTTGGTTTTGCCCATGTCCTTAATTTTTGAGGTCCTAATTTTGTAGGTGCAAAAAATATCCTGTTTCTATGAAAGTATTATCCATGAGAATCTCACAACAATATTTTCTTGTATCTCACAGGAATGGCCCTGTATCAGACTTCCTGCTGTCCCCAGACTTTCCTCTTAGTGAAAATTACTCCATCTGAGATCTTTTTGAACCATCTCTGGTTTTCACTTCAGAGCAAAGCTAAAGCACCTATTATTAACAAGCAGAAAAACCCCTATTTTAGAAGCATGAGAAGCATGTTGCAGCATGAACTGTCAATACCAATTCTGGTACCAAAATTCAGATATTAACATAATCTGAACATGCTTAATATCCTACAAGTTTCCCTCTTAGGTAAAGCAGATGCGTATATAGGGGAAAAGTTCTTAAGAGTGTAAGAGTAGCATATGATTAGCACAGATATTACTGCAGCTGTAACCTTTATTAATGTAGTTTTCTCTGCGAGTTTTTTATATCAACACAGGATAGACCTAAGATACAGGGGTTTAAGTGCTATAAACACCGTCCTAAATCATATCCTACTGGTATACCATTTTTCATGAGCTGTTTAATTCCATTGCTCATAGAGAATTGTAAAGGCAAAGGAAATGTGTTTCAGCTCAAGCAGCATATTTATTCCCACCCACATAAAAGTGCAGAGCAAAGAATTGGCTGAGCTGTGTATCAGACATGTCAAACCAACAAAGAAGAAACTATTTTATCATGCAGCTTTCACAAGTCTTAATCTGACTCTCCATTTCAGTTAAAGAACTGATTTAGCAGTATCAAGATTTTGGGCACAGCTGCCAATTCCTCCCAATTGGATGAGAAATATTTCTTCCTTTCTTTCTGAAAATTAAACGTCTAATTCCCATGAAGAGTCTCACAGCAGTGCTTAATTAGGGAACATTTTACAAGAAGAACTAAAAATTGTCAGCAACACAGCAGGGAAATATTGACATTTTTTACAAGCACAGCCATGCCACAGCTTAATTTCTCTTTCCATGGCTCTCCCAGGCAGGCAGCTGCTGCCCAGACAAGCTGAGAACCTGTACACCTAATGCAAATGCCAGCTTTCAGACACTTATTCAAACTGGCAAGAAACATTCCTCGTACATCACTTTCAAACATTTGACAGCCTGGCCACCCATTAAATGCATCTTTTAGCAATGTCTGTGGATAACTATATAATTCTTCCTGCCAGCTACTGAGAAGTAATGGGATTCATAGGAAGCTGGGAGGACTCCCAAGTCTCAGAGTAGCTGACAGGCAGAGGGAAAGCAGGAATAAAAGCAGGGTGAAGGTGGTGAATGGGACTGATGTGAGAAGGCCAGTAACAGATTAATGAGTGGATAGAAGATACCCTTCTTCACTGAGCAGCTGGAAAGCAGGGTTAGCTGCTGGTCAGGAGGCAGTCAGACATTTGCAGTGACAATTGATGCAGCCTATGGCCAAAAGTCATGTCACTCAGATCTGTGCAAATGCAACACCAACTGCCACACATTCCCAGGGAACAAATACGAGAAACTGGGAAAAATACAAAAATAGAGAAAAACAAAACAAAACAGGCAAAACCAAAATAAAGCAATAAAGCAATAAACCCCCTATATGTAATTTCTTCTCCTTTTCCATACATCCTACTAAGTTTAAGTGAAATTCCACTTTCACTCTAAACTTGAGATCCTTGTGCCAGGTGTGGCAGATGTAATTCAGTAATGCCATCTTCCCGAGATGGAAGATGGGGCCACAACCACTGCCGTAGGTACAGACATACACATCCAATTATAGGAGCAATTAGAGAGGATAAAAGACATATTAGGTCCTCCCTCCAGAATACATATCCTGCCAGAGGAGCTGAGGCCTGGGAAAAGGTGGTAGGGGTTAATTACCAGCTGGAACCCAAATGCTTTCTTTTCGATGGTTCAAAATGTAAATCTGTTTAAGTGCCATAATTTCAGCCAAGCACTGAAACACACACATTTTAACAGAAACATCCAGCTATTTCAGTTATTTTCCCACTTTTTTTGGGTGATCTGAAAAAATATTTCCTTTAATTTACACACCACCCACAAGATTAAAACAAACTTTAAAAACTCAGTAACAAAGACCAAATATTTAGCACAACCATATTCAAACAATTTCATAAATCTGCCACTGATCAGTCTCTGTTGAAGACATTGTGCTCCGTAGCACAAAGAAAAAAAAAATGAAAACTTCCCTAACATAGAAAACTGCATTATTTACTACCACGGTAACTCGTGCAATTGATTTTCAGACAAAAGATCACCTTCATCAAACACTGCTTCTTCTTTTAAGGGTTAAGACTAGAACGTTGTTATGGCCTTAGTTCCAACAGCCTAAAAGGCCGAGTGCCCACCCCTCATGGCTGCTGGGGGCTGTGTGGGACACCCAAGGTAGCTGGGTGCCCCCTGGACCTCTCTTGTGGTGCTCCCTTTGCTGTGAGACATCAGCTGAGGTCAGACATGTCAAGGAATGAGCCAGAAGTTTATCTCATTCAGCAAAAACTGTTTCCATTCTGAGATTTTCTTAAACACATATGTACACCTGACAAATTATCAGATGATGTTTTCCAGCTCCATATGTCCATCAAGATGACATTTTTGCACAGCTTTAGCTAAATCAGATCAGCCAGTTGGACTCAGAAAACAATCACTGCTTTTTTAATTTAAGACACACACACTGTTTGATTTCCTAACTGCTGTCAATTCAAACTTACATCCAAGAATGTTTACTTAACATGTAGAAAATTTAATTAAAGCAAAATGAAATATTGGAGAACTAGAAAGCAGTATCTTCTAACTATCACAACAGTTTTGCATAAAACCCAAACAAAACATTCTTGTGTTGATTCAGCTGATAAAATTTTGACTTTATACTTCATATGCTTTATAGTTCATATTGCCAAGGACTATGTAAAAGAGCAACACTGCTTAATCAACATAGTTCTTTTAACACATTTGTCACCATGCCTTCTCTATTAGGAAGTGGAGCTTGGACTAATCAAAATGCCTTTGAACATCCATTAATACTGTTCAGTTAAATATCTATCAGGTTTAGAACCAAAGTGAAGCTCATTTAATACTCCCCATGTTCTACTGACATAAATATTTTAAATTACTTTTTTTTACCACTAAAAGGGCAAAGCAAATGGTTCCTCTTATTTTAAAAGATTTCAGAGACAAGAGAGAGAAACAGCCAACACGCATTGCTGAAACTATTAATGACTTTCACTAATGACCAAGGAAATATTATCTGAACCAGAATAAATACTTAAGAGTTCACTACTTCAAAATATAAACACTTAACAGAAAACATGTTTTGCTGTTATAAAAATCTGAACATTAAGCTCAAATTAAAAATACACACATTCTATTGTAATATTATCTTGAAAACAAGTGAAATGGAAAACAAGGAGATGCAACTTTTCATCCTTTCCAGTCCAGGCTGAATGTGGAATTCCCAACACATATGGTAAAGAATACGCAATACAGTGATAGTCCTCTGGGTTTCATATTCACCTGTCTCTTTTCAGCATCACCAAATTCTTATAACCTCAATTAATATCTGCCAGAATCAGGAAAATGACATCCCTCTACTCTTACTATTATTTTGTTTGACCTTGATATCATGAACACGAATGTAATTATGATAATGAGCCAATTATTTTCTACAATACAGCAATCAAAAAGGCTAGTACTCCCTCCCTTTCTCATGATAATACCTGAACATTCTGGCTTTATTTCCTCTTCAATTGCTAACATGCAATCACTAAAATTTTGGGGTATTTTTATTTCTTCTTTCTAACAAGAAAAAAAGCCTGAAAAAACCAAAACCAACCAGTGAAGTTTTAGAATATTCATAACAGCATGTTAGATGTATGACTTATGTAGGATAATAAAAAAAGATTTTAATGTTTGCAGTATTTTACTAGTTTTACTGGCATAAATTTTGAATGACAGCACATCTGTCTGTTAGGACAACTAACTGTCAATAATGCAGCTATACCATATGCTCTGCATATTTTACATAGTTAATATAAAAAGATTGTTGATGATGTTTGAGAGGATTCAACCTTTTTTTAGTACTTTTAGACAATGCAGCCATATCTGTCTACCATGGGATTTTTTGCCCCACGATTTCCCCATGTTTCATAGAATTTTGTACAAAATTTGTAGAACTGAACCAAATAACTTGGAAAGAATAGACTGGTTTGTAGATTATGAAATTAATGTGTACACTTTATTGTGAGGTCAGATCTGTCACTATGGAAAAGTAAATGAATTGGAAGCCACTTTGTGAAAGCGACCTAAATAGGTTTGGACAGACTGAAATATAATTAACACAAAACTTATATCCTAGTCAGCCTATTGACTGTCAAAATAGCGACTCCACAAAAAAAACTCCTGGCTTTTTTCCTAAAGATCATAAATTGACTAAAAATTAGGCTATTTCAGAGGAAAGATACTTTCAGTGCAGGACTTATGGTCAAAGTATACAGGCAAATAAGTTGCAGAAGAAAAAAACCATTATTTTGTTACCTACAATCATTTTTAAGTCAAAGATATCCCAAAGATGGATTCATTTATGATGAACTGTACAATTTCACAGTCAATTCTTGACTTGCAAGACAACATAAGTGCACAGTAGCTAGTTAGCTATTATTTCCTACAGAGATTCCTAGCTTTCTTTACTAAGACATGTTTATAACTGGAACAAAAATATAAACCTTGAACTCTCTACATTTCATTTAGATAAACTG
Organism: Petroica traversi; assembly: GCA_025920805.1. NCBI lineage: Eukaryota > Metazoa > Chordata > Aves > Passeriformes > Petroicidae > Petroica > Petroica traversi. The sequence goes on from JAHLSL010000022.1 coordinate 25,915,151, forward strand.
CAGTTCTCTGTTATCCACATAAGAATCATGTCCATTTTAGAAGTCTACTTGTAGAACTGCTTCATGGAGATTGTAACTCTATCTGTAAATTACATCTCAGTCAGGCAAAGATAATTGCTATTGATTGAAAAGATATTTCAAATTTTCTGTAAGAAGAATCAAAGGGTTTTAGGAAAGAAACAAGCTAATACTCCACATGGAAAGTAGTGAGTAGCACAAATTAAACGCACCTTTCTGCTACACCAAACATTAATTCTCCACTGCCAGTCAGGGACTTCACAACCATCATGACTCCAGAGCATGTGAAATCAATACCATAAGGATGGGAAACGTCCATGTAATGAATTCAGGAGCAGCCTATAAATAAGCAGATAAAAGAAGGCAAAAATTGAACAAATTACCCATATGAGTTCCCCTGAGGATTCACTAAAGGAGAGGTAGTGACGATTTAAACCATGTAAAAGCAATAGTTAATTCAGCATCAGTATCTCCGTATAGCAAAGAACATTTGAACATATTTGAACTATATTTTAATACCTCCCTATATTTCAAAAGTTTATTATATCCCACGTGCCTCTGGATACTTTCTAATTTCCCTAAGTAGCCCGATGTTTAACTCACAGTTGCATAATCATGTCTAGGTCATTCCACACATTTTTTGTTTCTGTGAAAAACTGCTGCCAGGCATCTGTTTGGGACCTTTTGCACTCCCAGTTTTTTTTTATACTTATGCCATCTGAGCACATTAATAACATCCATCTCAAAGTTCTAATTTAAAAGGACGTTCCTCTAATCATAGCTTAGTCTTGACCATTCCTTTCCAAGTATATTAAAAGACGTTTTTATTTTCAGACTCAATCTATTTTTAAAAAATTAAAAATATACACCACCTTTTCCCTGTCAGGCATTACAGCCCTAAACAATGTAAAGTTTTACAGAGGCTTAGTAAAACTGAAAAAGTCCAACTTTCTGACAAATTAACTGGCCCAGCAACCACGCGATACAAATGTAATCCACTAAACTTAGTACTGAACATTGGCACCAACAGGCAGAATGATTCTGTATTTATACAATCACACCTCCAAATTTCCTTAACTATGAGAAATATGCCAATCAAAGAGAAAAAAATAGTAACTGTTAGCCACTCTCTTATACTCCATTTGCTCTATGTCCCAATTTCTTTTTTTGGAGTTCAGTGAAATCTTCAGCCTTACTCCTAGTGTAACCCCCCTATTCTATCTTAAGGACAAAGAAGAGCAGAACAAGTTGAATATGAGACCATAGACCAAAATATGAAATTTTTCCTTTGCTACACTGAGAAAATTCTATTATACCTAATCTCATTTGAGAGCTTCCAACCCTATTTTAACTTTTCTTGTTAAAAAACAAAAAAGATAAAACAGGCTCAGGAAATGTGTATGCAGTCAAAACTAGAGGCAAAGAAGTTTTAACGTAAGGCATATCATAAGACATTGTACGTTCTCTTCACATTTAAGCTGTAATGTTATAGTTGTATATTGATAACTGTAAAAGAACAGGAGCAAAAGGAGAAAGTTGTGTCCTTTGCACCGTCATGATTGTGAATAAGAACACTTTACTGAAATCCCACATTCCAAAAGCTGTTTCACTTTTTCTTCATGAGGAAATTTTAAAATAAGTAGCTGTCTGGTATTATCAGAAAGAAATGCTGGTCTGTATATTAGTATGCCACTTCCTAGCTGAGGACTTGAAACAAGATGAAAACAGAATGAACTATCCTTTGTGGTTTATTTTACTTCATTGGCAGTATGACTTAGACATCTTCATTCAGCAGCAAATCTCTCTCAGTAATCAATGCAGAAATTAAACTCACTGGGCTTTCAGTCTTCTTTAGTCTTCTTTTAGTCTTTTTTAACACTAAGTACTGGTTTGGGCTGGGATAGGGTTAATTTTCTTCATAGAAGATCATATGGGGATGTGTTTTGGATTTCTGCTGAAAACAGCGTTGATAACACATGATGATTTCAGTTATTGCTGAGCAGAGCTTACAAAGAGTCAAGGCCTTCTCTCCTGCTCATGCAGCAGGAAGAAGCACAAGAAATTGGGAGGGGACACCCTCAGGTCAGATGACCCCAACCTAATAAAAGGATATTCCATACCATATGCCATCATGCTCAGCATATATATATGTAAAACTGAGGGAAGAAGGATGGAAGGGAGGAGGGGACTTGGGAGTGATGGCATTTTCCTTCCCAAGGAACAGTTAAATGTGAGCCCTGCTCTCCTGGAGATGGCTGAACACCTGCCTACCCAGAAGAGGGGTGAAATGCATCCCTTGTTTTGCTTTGTTTCTGCACAATACTTTTGCTTTATCTATGAAACTGTCTTTATCTCAACATATGAATTTTCTCATTTTTACCCTTCTGATTCTCTCTCCCATCCCACTGGAGAAGGAATGAGGGAGTGGCATACTGGGGCAGAGCACCAGATTTAAACCACAACACACATTTACTCTAATTCAGGGCATTTTAGACCAAGCTCAATTGGAGCAATTAGGAAGTCTCACTGAGCTGAGTTAGGTTGGGAGATACACCATCCATATGTTAGTGTTTATTTTTCATCCATAACAAAGGTAGCCATATAAAGTAAACACCCCAAGACTTTCACATAAGCAGCACGAAACTACCAGTTACACACAAGCAGTTAATCTGAGTAATGCACACAGCAGAATGGCCAAAAGAAACAAACTTCTTTTTGGTTGAACCTCTGAAGTACACAAAATGAAGCCAAATTCAGCCTAATTTGATAAATAAAGTTTATCATGAGGCTAATATTTCCCATCCAGTTTTTGGCTTAAAGCAAATTTTTATAGCCTGAAGAACAGAATCATAACAAAATACTGACAAACCCATACCACACAAAACAGTTTCTGCTAGAGGGTGGTTTGTCTATTGTTGACATTTCAAAATAAATGGATCTACATTTGAAAAATAAGATAAAACTCACATTCCGTAACTCTTACTCTTTATGGTTTTTTTCTATTTGATACATGGAAAATAATTACCAACAAGACAGAAGTTCAGATTCTTTTCCCTTCCTAAGTTCAAAGTTGAAATTCTTCAGAGTTCATCCCTAAGGCCAATGAGGTCTATTAAGTCTCACAAGACAGCAGTATATAAAAGTGAAATATATCATTTGCAAAAGCAGAAGGACACATTCTCCTGTGGCTCAATTCCAACCCTTGTGACTTAAATGCAGCTCCAATGATGTAATGCATCAGACAGTTCACGTAGATTTCTCCCTCCTCCTGTCACACAATTGAGTTGTAACTTTTGAAAAGAAAGCAAAACTAGTTCTGAGGCTTCCAGTAATAAAGAGTGGTGCCAGTAACAGCATTCAGAAGAAATGCATATCCGTGAAGGGCTGTCATCTGCTGTCATTTATTATAAGAATCTGCAACATACTGCACAATGAAACACCATGACACCAATTCAGCACCCAAAGCTTATAAATATCAATATGAATCCTGTTGACTTGAAAACACAGATATTAATATTAGAATGCCAGAATATCCCAGATTATTATTCCAATACACTGAAATGTATCAGCTAATATGAACGTTTTAAGATTTTAAAACCAGGCAATTTTCTGATTACTGTATGGCTACAAGTACTAAAATATATAAACTCAGGAAACAGGAACCTTCCACAAACTTTTTTAAAGTCGTCTAGATGTGATGACCTCCTGTTCACAAGAGGATACATTTTTCACATTCCTTGGCACAGCAGGTACAGCTCTTCGTAACTAGTAGTTTTGTTTTAGTTTTGCTCATTAACTTTGTGATCAGTTTATGATAAAATATCTGTAAACTACAAATTCCTTATACTATTTTGCTGACAGACTGTGGAACTGTTATCACCACCATTTTTACTCATTCTGGTTTGCTTTTTTTCTTCAATCATCATTTGATAAACCTCATTTTCAATCAGAACATAGTCTTTCAAGGTTTGTTTGATACATATCTGCTGATTTTCAGAAGAAATGGTCGCTGCTAGGTAGTTCTTTCCCACACAGGTTTTTTTCCCACCGACATGCACTGCAGTTTTGAAAATATTTATTTTCAAAATACCTTATTCTGTAGTAATTGTTATATCAGCAATATTGTCAATGGCACACTGTTACATTCTGTAATTGTTATGCAGATGCATTAAGTAGTCCTAGATTATATCTAGTGTTTACACCTTCCATAGAGTTGAACTGTATGAATACATACAGATAATGCAATTCATTTTAATTAACCCATCTTGACAGAAATCCTAATTCTCTGTAGTAAAACATGTCCAGAGCACACACACAAACACACACAGAGCATTTTCAACAGCTCCCTTTCTCCTTTTCCTCTTTGGGTGTAGCAGAGTTAGTGACTTTTTTCATTACACTTGGGAATACTATGTGAGAAGTTTCCAAGCCTTTGGGATCCTTATCTCTAAGTTATATACAAGAGACCTGAGCAGCTAATCAGAAGAATCATTTATGTAATTAAACCCAAGCTGAAGTATGAAGACAGTTCTTCATCTCTTAATTTTGCATATGTTAATCTGTCTTGAAATTGTGTCTCAGACATGTAAGCAGTCCAAACCCACTTCGGCTTTTATCATCCTTTTGTGTCTTTTCTGACATTTACTGTGTGTATATACTATCTGTATCTAATATTCCCATCTGCAAATGTACTTTATATCATAACACACACATATATATCAGAACAGAATAATAATAATCTCAGAAATAGCAATTTTACAGCAAATTTAAATTACAGAATCCCCACCACAGCTATAAACACTTTGGCCCTGGAAGATTTTCTTTAGATATATTAACATTGTCTGTGACTCCTTAGGCCCAAGGAGGTCTAATAGGGACATTACTGGCTGCCATACCTAAGCATCTTTAAAAGACATCAAAACGAAAAATAATACAAATTTTTAAAAATCCATTATAAAATATGCTATTTTGTAGACAGATGAGTTCATCTGAACAGAGAGAGATAATAACAGCATGGCAGATGGATGAAGGTGTTAGATGAACAAGTAATAAAGTAATATAAAGTCAATGATATGTTACAAGTATTTAAAGGTCCTGATGCAACTACCAGAAGTAAACCCAGTGGAAGAAATGGGGTTTTGCCCATGGTCTGTGTTCGTCACAGGGGGAGGGGATTTTTATTTCTAGATTTCATTAGTGGTATTATTTCACTCCAACCACTCCAACTATGCAGAGAATTTAATTTCTCTGATTTAAAGCACACTGTACCTTTTGCCTCATTTAAAGAAAATGAGTAAAATATTTCCCCATATGACAAGGAGATCTGCCATTGTTTTTATTATTTCAAGGCATTTATAGCAGGCAGAGATGCAAACAGTGAGTCACACCAGTAGGAAATTTTACAAACACCACCATCCCAGTTAATTTAAGAGCCAACGTACATAAAGGGAAAAGGCAATCATCCAACTCCTGCTTCTGTTTACACAGAGGATTTTATTGCAACTCTCCTTTTCCTCTTCCTTTCATGTGCTTAACCAGAGTAATGATACGAAATACTTAATTCTTGTACCTCACATCATTACAATTCCAGATCACTATCTCATCTACTTTGTATCTGGTTTTGATGACTGGCTTCAGGAAACAGCAAAACAATTCCCATGGGACTTTACTCAATGGTTCTTCCACTTTATGCTTCAGGGATTGACACAAACAGAAAAAATCCTGGATATTGCCTTCTGCAAATACACTCACAGCAGTGCAATTTGAATGCAATTTGGAATTCACTAAGGACTTGGATCATAATTTATATTTGCCAAATATATGTTAATTAATTCCAGTGACATTAAAATAATCTCCCATTTTGGTGCTATCATACTGCAAACAGAAATTATCAAAAGACAATTAATTCTTATTAGACTTTAGTTCATAACACGTAAAAGAGGATCTTACTTGATCAAATTTAACAATACTATTCCACAAAAGGAAAAGACCACAAGAAGCTCTTCAACACACCATGAAAATCAGTCACTTGGAATCATTTAAAAAATTAATAAATTCGCTTTAAAATGTAAAAAGTCTCAGTTTCTAAAACAAATTTGCTTTAGGATATTGTTATTAGTAGATAGGGTACCAATATTCAATTTATATTTGGATTTTATTTCCATCTAGATTCAAGGGATCAACAGATCACTAACATTATATACAATTACTTTCATGTTACTTGATTTAACTCACGAGACAATGAAGGGTTAAAAGCTGCCATGTGGCTACACTCAGCATTAATTATGCAGGAGTATCCATACACACAGATATGGCTTAATGAAGCCATAACAGCACTGTTATCAGACTAAGTGCAATCTCTGTTATCATACAGCTGCTGGTATACTACTGCAAATTTATAACCTCAAAGGGTGTTTAGAAGTTAACAACAATGCATTGCAGTTGCATCCGTATCACAAAAGTCACAAACTTTGTTGTTCACAATTTGTGATAACACTTTAAACACAAAACAGTGTCTACAAATCATTTTTAATTGAGCAACACCCTTTCAAGTACTTACTGTAATGAGCCCTTCCAATCATTCAGAAAAAAAATTCACAAAATTTCATTGTCATTTTTCTTCACTTACTTGACTAACATCTGTGTGTAGAGGGCTTAATGGTTTACTTGAGTACTGAACTGAAAGTATAAAACCTGTGTAAACCTAGAAAACATATGCTCATTAAGTGCTAAAATAAATATTCCTATTCACTCTGTTCTGTAAACTGAGATTAGGTTTTTTTTACATGGCACACAGGGATTTAACTGCAGAATTCATTAAAGTGAGTGCAAGTCATATAGCTAAAATTTACTGCCACAGAAAGATTTATCTTTGGAATGCATCTAATAAAATTTAAGTATGAGCTGCAGTACCTGAATATTTTAAATAGGCATAGGAGAAGAAAGTGAGGCTTGTGAGACTGCAACATAAAGCTGAAAGAAGAGGAGCCTTATATTGTCTGAGTCTAGCAATCGTGGTAAAATATTATCCATGTCTTGTAAGTATCTAATTACTGATGTCCTGACTTTTATTTCATTTCATTTGACAACCTAAACTGTCTCTAAAGTGCCTATCTGCATTAGCATTTTAATGAATAATAATTGATATTTATTCAGCACATTATATTTGCATCTCACAGGTTCGTTTACAGATTAATATTCTTATTACCTAAAACAAACTATGCATAGATATTCAGATTTGGGAATTACTAGTAAGCATGCAAGACACTGTGGGTAGCATTACAATTTGGTCAACCTGTTTGCCTCAGCTTTAGCTTTTGCATTGGATCAGGTGCCAGTGGTGGCTGCGAATGCCGTGACTTAAGCAACTTGTACAGCAGTACCAGGGAGATAAAGAATTAGAGACTTCTCACTGAGTTTCCTAAAGGTTTTCAATTTACGCCATTCCTGACAAAGTACTGTAAAATGACCAGAAGTAATGAGTAGCACTCACTGATTTCTACAGTCACTCTGATAGTAAAGAAAACATTGGAATCTATTAGTATATTGTGATCAAAAAGAAATTCAAAATATCCAAAAAAAACCCCCGACATCCAGGCTTGTATAAGTTCATGAACTAGACTGATCTATATTTTGCCTTAACCATGCAAATACAAGTAAGAACTATGAAAAGGTCCAGAACTGATTCCAGAAAGTGCATTCCACCTGCATTAATTTGATTCCTGATTTTGACAGCCACAGTCACAATTCAATAGTCACCACAATGATTTCCTTACTTTTGACACAAATAAATAAATAAATAAAACCCAAACTTTAGTGCCATATTAAATTTGATTACTTATTTTACAGCTTTGTATGTTCAAAATATAAAGAAACAAAGCCACACAAGCACAGAAGTGACATTTGGATTTCATATCCATGACTGGTTCTCTGGCAGATCAGGTTTAAATGTCAAGCTTCTGTGAAAAGATTTACCCCCCAGCATTAATCTTTCTCACCCATACATTCTTCTCAGGACATTTATATTCCAGCATCTTAGAAAGTACTTTGTATTCTTTGTTACATATCTCCCTATTTCCTGGGATGATGCTGAACCTAATCTAAACCAAGCACTCATGCAGTGGGCTGCCCTAAATTTTAAAACTGTCAAGTGAAGGCTGTGCTCTCTGAACACTCCTGTCTTCAGATTAACCTTTTATCATACAAAAATATATTTAAAAATAGCTGTAAAATAGATATCTAAGACAGCCTCCCAGGCAATGCACCTTATGGACAATGTCAGTCAGCCTGGAAGCCAACTTCTAGAATAAATGAAAGACACCTTGGAGTGCCTCCTTGCCTCCTCCAGCTCTAAATGGAGTTTGTGCTAAAACAGTGATGCACACCAACATTGCAGGCAACAAAAAGAGATCCCTCCTTAAGAAAGATACTAAGACACATTATCAATTCTGAAAGAATTAGCAATATGTACATAGAGACTTTGCAAAGGCATTTGGAATTAAGAAGGCTGCAGAATGGGACTGCACTTTAAACCTAAATCCGAAAACATAATCTATTCAAGAAAGACATTTAAAAAAATCTTAAGAAACTTGGAGAAGATAGGGAAGAATATTACCATATGATGTCCAGTGGTATAGTCTCTGGAAATAAGAATAACCCAAAAAGAAAGCTACAATCAAATCATGCTATCCTTGGTTTTCAAACAACCTCTTCTAGCTATTTCCTTTACATATAGGAAGAGAGAAAGCATGGCTCTCAGAAAATTTCAGCTCACAGTTTTGACCAAATTTAAAATCTAATGTCTACTGCTGCTGATAAGATTAATTACTGTTCAGTTAATGCGAAAAGAACTAGTAGTTCTATTATTTTTATCACATAGCTATTATTATATATATATTTGTAAATAAGCATTCTTGTAGCCAAACATCTATTCCAGTGATGGTCCCCATACACTATTCCCTCAGACCAAGCAAGACTCAAGGAAGGACCACCAGTGCTCACCAATAAGGAGGATTCCACCTCCCTGGAATCCACTCTGCTGCAGCAACAAAAACAGGACTTGTTGTGCTGGGTCTAACTTGGTAAGTGGAAGCCTACAGCTTTTGGGCAAGAGGCAATATACAAGGAACAGAGCCTACATCAATCCTTTTTTCTCTTGTTTGAGGTTTCTTTTCTAATGTCTTCAAGCTGATATGTTTTGCTAGAACCTTAACTCTTAACTGTTACAGTTCTTGCTCTTTTCTAAACTACAAAGAGGTTGAAAAATTAAGACTCAGAGGCTTCTTTTTCTTGGTGATGTGTAAACATTACTGTCTTAGCAATATCTGGCTTACCTAAATCTTTTTTTTTTTTTTTTTAATGTAAAAAGCTAAGGAATAACTTTCACTCCAGTGCAGCATTGTTTTTAAAATCCCAGGGTATTAGCAACTTTAATATCTTTCCCACCTAATTATTTTTAAATAAGGGAGTAAATAGCAAAGACAGGCCGATGGTGTTTCAAGTATTTCAAATCACATGGTTGATAATGAGATGGAAGAAATAAGATCAGAGTACATAGCAGATTTAAAGAAAGCATATAATCATTGCATAGCATGAGATGGCCTCTGGGTTGCAATCAGTCAGGAACCCTCTGTAAAATTATTACAGTGATACAATGGATTGTTTCTGGCTCAAAAATAAGAGTATTAATACTGAGTGAAGTCCCTGCCCCATTTGATCTTAATAAAGGATTAAGGCAGAGAGATACATGGTTCCCTACAGGCAGATCCCCACGGCTTCACACAGTGGTTCTGGGAAACCAATGTCATTGCCGTTTCACAATGAGCCTGCAGCAACTTTTTTTATATGCTAACTCTGCTGAAATACGAATGAAAGCATTTGTGATCAAGATCATGGTGTCTGGAGACTTGAAGTGAAATGGGAGCAAAGATTAGTAAAGATAAGTCAAATATATCCTTGTAAGCTGACAAAAATTTTCTTAAACTAGCTAACTAAACTTGATAACCATGAATACAAATAAATCTGAAGATTCAGATACAAAGGAAAACTAAGTCTAAAACCAGTGATGAATAGAAAAAAGTTTAAATCCCATTTTTAAGCTGTCTGCTGTTACTGACAAAGACTGATTTCAGACATGCAAAAACCATTATATGGTTTATTCTTTTCTACAGAAGTGGTACACAATACTTATCTCCAGAGGAAAAACTTTAAAACATTAAAATTGAAATGACAATATAAATTTGCCAGGAAAGAGAATAACATAAAGCTAAAAAAACCAAAATGTGATAGAAGGTATAAATAGAGATGAAGATAGAAAGAAAAATGGGCAGATCTCAATGGGCAGGGAAATATCAAGGTCAATTAAGTTCATTTAAATATCCTTCCCATGTAAATTCCACATTAAGAAGAAAAAGAGTTCTGCAAAAAAACCAAGGGCTATGACTGGAAATGAGAAAGATACACAAGTTACACATAGACATTTAAGCAAGACAGGAATGGCCAAGAGCTCTAAATGCCCAGAAATCTGTCAGGAGCTGGAGGAACCCTTTAGTCTGCAGAAGGAGATTAGGGACGTAGCACTGAAAAGATAATAAAAGAATCAACCAATTCAAAGAGAGAGAAACTTATGATCTGTAAGTATTCTCATGAGCCGTTCCAATTAAATGTATTTGTGTCTAAAGTATCTAGTGCTGAAATCCATTCTAGAATGGTGCTGGGCAGAGAAGTTCTCTTCATATCCATCAAATTCCTAAGTTTTCTTGAAGGAAAGAAAATGCAGACATGTTACTTTGAAATTACAGACACTGCAGAATTTTTCATGCTTTTAACTGATGGAAACATAATTTTATACCAGAAACAATTCCCTCTTCCTTTTCCCCAATTTATCTCCTTCCCATGCAGAAACAAAATAAAAACCCCCAAAGCCTTAACTATGCATAAATAACTTCTAAAAAAATCCCACCTTTTAAGTAAGTGGACAAAGCCATATACATTGCTTTACCACAAACTGATTATGTTTTTCCGATATTCTTTCATCCTTTTTTCCTACATGCTGTGAGGTTTGTTTTTTTCATATGAAGGTGTGCAGATTGCTACGCCTTGTTTATTGACTGTTTATTTATTGATTATTGCTGGGAAAATAAATCTATTGGTATTGAAGAACTTCAGTTTAATCTCCACTCAAGCATTCTTTGTTTGTGCTTCAGTGTGTTGGAAACATGTAACCTTTTTTCAAGCACAACTGCACTTAATCCTAAGAAACACTTGAGGCAGCAGCAGAGACAAATACAATGAAAACATTTTAAACAGACTTCATCCAGACTCCAGGGAAACAGCATACAAAATAAATGAGCTATTTCCTAAATTTAAAAAATAAAATTAAATTTTAAAATTAAAACAACCCACAATCCCATTGATAGTCAAGCATTTGAATCTAAGAATTTTTAATTCTATCAAATGATTACATTATTCTCCACATTTTTGGTGTATACTTTCGTATCTAAGTGAACACAAGTCCAGATGTTAGCTGAGCTTGCAAAAGTTCTATTTTTAAAAGTCACAAAACGTCATATGGTGCTAAATTCCATTATACACAAGTAAGTAAAATATGAAACCCTATTTGAATGTGTGGCTCAGCAAAAGACCATAAGAAATTGATGTACATCTGGAAGCTGCTTAGTGCGGGACGTGCAAAATAAAACAATGACAAAAAATTGTGGGTCAAGGGTCATTTGGTTCTATTTTCTGTTAAAATAAAAGAATTGTTGAAATTACAAGAAACTATGACAGCACCCTATAATCTGTGCAAAAGCTCAGGCCAAATAATAATACAGCAGTGCGTGTTTTCACTGACAAAAGCGAAATGACTTAGAAAGACATTCAAGGACATCTATTTTTTTAAGATCTAAAATGGCCTTTTCTCATTTCTGGAGCTGAATGAAACTAGAAAAAGTGCAGACAATGACAAAATCCTGCTTTATGTCACTGTGATAGACTACTACTGAGAAAAAAAAACAAAACAAAACAACTCTTCAGTAGAATCAGACTGTGTGCCACTAGTGCTCATAAGAAAAGCCCTTCTGAAGCATGGTTAGAACACACAACACATCCATTAAAAAGTGCAACAAGTCCTAGCCCAACACACTCATCTCATTTCAGCACTCCTAGAGACGAACAGCCATTTCTGCTTCACTGAAGAGAAATCTAGCACACACTGGCATGTGGTGGATAGGCTGAAAACACTGAGCACAAGAACTTCTTTGCAAAAGCAGAAGAACCTGGACTCCAAACTACTTCTCCATTTAATGCACCAAATGTCAGGAATTTCAGATGAAAATTTATGCCAGACTCAGAGGAACAAATGCTGGTAAATACACAGAAATTACTGAATGTATCACTCATATATAATTTTTACCTCTGCTTTGCTTATTTAAATAGGCCAAGTGTTCAGCCTCCATCTGGAAATAAGAATCCCACAACTCCACACAAAACTGACCAAAGTGTCTTCCAAAGGGTATCTCATTCTCAGGGCACTGCTTTTATCCTCTTTGAGCATCTTTGCTCTCAATTCTATTTGAAACCAAAAGTGTTTTCTTTGCCCACTTTCCAGGGAAAGTTACACCATTCCAAGGGGCCACCTCCTCCCAGTGCTGTCAGGAAGACAGCATTCAGCTGTGCTTCAGGAGGAATGCTCACTTCCAGACCCCCTGGAGCATGGCAGATGTATCAGTATGAAGGTATAATTTACACTTCCAGTGCAGACCCAACTCACAGCTTATGTTTGAATAGATAGACCACTTCAGCTGGAAGGGAACTGCAGTGATAATCTGGTCCAACTGCCTGACCTCTTCAGGGCTGATCAAGTAAAAGTGTGTTATTAAGGGCGTTGTTCAAGTGCCTCATAAACATTGTCGGGTTTGGGGCATCGCCAGTCACTCTACAAAGCCTGTTCCAGTGTTTGACCACTCTCTCAGCAAAGAACTGCTTGATTAAAGTCAAGAGTTTAAAAAGATAAATCAATTAATTATGTACAACACCTCTGGAAATAACGAAACATTCAGCTACTTCAAATAATAAAGCCTGAAGTAAGTTTTATGCATGAGCAGTTCATCATATACCTTAGTTTTAATAATTGATACTGCTTCATGACATTTGCATGAACATTTCCTTCTGTATCATGCAGAACATGTTAAATATTTTAATTCATCTTTCAACTCAAGACTATCACTATCCTGGAGGGGGAATACAATTTAGAGCCTCCTACAGACAACATATTACTGCACTCTGCCGTTTTCTTTTGAGGAAAGCCATCTCACAGAAGTCCACTTAGCTTTTTACTAACTACTGCAAAGATGATGCACAGTAAAACAAAGGGCAACATGGAAGCTCCAGATGTACTGAAGCACTCCTACCTAACATCTCCTAAAGTAGGGCCACCTTTTGCAAAAGAAATTCACAAAACATTAATGCCTTCCTAGAAGCTTCTAATCCATTAAGATCTTGGCATTAACATTCAGAATCAAATGCACAAGAGATCAGGTTATGTTTTATGAGTAAGAGTTGTATTCGCCCGAAGCAGTGGAGATCAAAGTCCAGAATCATTCCCATGAGACCCTGCTCAAGGTGATCTGGCCAGTTTTGTAAGACAATACTGAGTATTCACTAGAGGAAAGAGCAAGAATGATTATCCCAACTGCAATTAGCTAACCTCTTAAACTATAGTATCTTATGCTGTAGAATGCTTCCATGAAGGCAGAAAATATTTTTCCCCTAGTCTATCAAGCAGAATGATAGGTACAAGCCCTCTGGACAAAAGCAAAAGGCTAAGCAATAAATTTAAACAAAAAAAAAAAAAAAAAAAAAAGGTTTGAATAATTGGTAAATTTGAAAGCAAGGTTGGATGTTCCTCTAGCTCTAACTCTTCAGTTTCCTGACATCTTCAAGTTTACCAAGCTGAAAGAGGATGGCTTTTATTCTTTGAACAAATCTACAAAACAAGCCTTAAATTAAAATTTTTTTTGGCTGTCACAAAACATCATCTTGAACAAAACACACTATTAGCCATAAAATGAACTAAATGACCTTTAAACAGGAAGTGTAAATTCCATTTCTTCAAAACAAGTATGATGAAGCTTTTAAAATCTATCACCCATTTCAGGCAATAATATGGTCTTGTTTTACTGTTGACTACAACAAAGACACACTGTTAAACCAGTTGCAACACAGTTCAGTTCTCCTGGCCAAGATCCCTGAAACCCACAGAGGGTTTCATTCCACAACCACTGTGCACAGAGAAAAATCTGATACCAAACAGGTCTTATTAACACTGGAATTATTCCTGCAGATTCTCTCCTTCAACAAATCTTTACTTGCTTTAACAGGGTTTTTTTTAAGTCTCTCAATGATGACTTCATATATGCATTCTAAGTGTTCTAACAACAAACTGGCATGGTAATTACTTCTCAGAAAGCAGGGAAACCACTGCACTAATCTCTCACACAACATGCACTCAGATTAGGCTTCTCCATGCATAGTTTTAACACCCATCTTTCATTTTCACATTTGTCTTACGTACAGAACAGATGAATTTTGGTTGACATTCTTATGCTTGGATCTTGTACAAGAAATTCTGTATAAAGGACAGAGCTTGTGGAATACAAGTAAAGCAGACTTTTACATCTAAACCCACATAGCTCAAGTATTAGTAAAAAAGAAGCCTGAAAGACTCGAATGAGTACTTATAGCTTTGGGTGAGAGAATGCCACCATATCCAGTGCCTCTGCACTGTTTACAGTTTCTTAAAAAATTGCTAATTCCAAGAGCAGAGGTTCCAATCAGGTATTACATTAGATTAAACAGGAAGAAGTCCCTTGTGGATTTCTCTTTCTCAGAATGTAAATTTAGGCCCAAGGTCTTCTTTTTCGTCTCCCTAGGGAAGGCTTAGAAAAGCTTATTGCCCCATTTTACCCTACACAATTTCACCCCTAGCAATTTTCTCTAATTATGGTGGGTATCTAGTATTGCTCACACCTTCAGCCTAGATTAGTTACTTTACTGGAATTCCTTTTAAAAATTAACTGATTAGTACGAGCATACAGTTTTACTCTGGCCTCAGAATTAACATACTCACCCAAACCAATTCTCCCAGTGAGAGGGTTTTTTGTTGGGTACACAAAGGACTTTATAAACAATTCACCAGGCATGAAAAAAAAAATCCCATTATGATCATTTTCATTACGCATATCCTTGTGATTCCATGAAAGAAGTTGATAATATAATAGGCTATTACTCTCAGTGAAAGAATATATGCTAATAGAGCATGCTAAACGAATTCTGATCTCTGCTGTACCCATGCAATCCTGCTGAGTGCACTGGAGCTGACTGAATGACCATGGATATATGGTTTGGCTCGAAGGCTGTTCACACTGCCTAGCTAATATATATAACATTATGTTATAATAAAATAGTAATAGGGTGCAAGCCAAAAGTATCTTCATTAAAAGTTAGGTTCTTGACTTCAAACATAGTAACTAAAGTAAATATGAGACGCAAGTGATGTGAATAGCTCCCAAAATCACTGTGGAAAAATCCTCACCCTATTACTTGAAGCTGGTTCTAGTCAAAGACCACAATAAAATTTATTAACCAACTTCCACTTAGATATGCCTGTAAGATGACTTCAATAGTTTTGTGATGAAATTGAACAGCAAATGAAATAATCTATTTTTTCTTTCATTTCATATGCATTACTATAATTTATGTTTACTTTTGTCATCCTAATAATCTACAGCCCCATAACATGACATACCTAACATTATCACAAATACCTAAGAGGTAATGGAAGATAAATTTTATCACAGATAATCATTCATTATCTCTTAAATGACATATATCTCCTATTCACACACAATATAAAAAAGGAGGAAATGTAAATTCTATCTTACCAAATGTAATACAAAATGTGACATGAATTTGTAACAGAAACTGAAACAGCCCTAGACCTATCATGTCAAAATGCCTTGAGCTACTCAGAAAACTTGAGCAATTTTCAAATACCCTAGAGCAGGACTGTATCTTTTTATTGCTTTTCCATTAAGATGAATCATTAGTGAAGACAGTCTTAGTATGCATTTAAAAATAATTTTGAAAACAATAACAAAAAAATTACACCATGCCATAATTTTCATTAAAAATATTAAGCTATTTACTTTTTCTTTTAGAGACTGCCTACGATTACAAACGTACAGAGTCCTTTACCACAAAATGCTGCATTATTTTAATCTGTTCAATGAGATCATTGAAAAGTTTGATTGTTAACTATGAGAATCCAAGTCAACCTTCTCATCATCCAACAGGCAAATAGTGATAAAGAAAACAGATTTTTTTTTGTTATTGTACTGTACATGGCTCTATACACACCTTGCATTTAACACAGTTTCACCATCCTTCCAATATCTTGACCATGCAAGGAATAAATACCAAAGCTAGATACATCATTCAGTTCCTCTGTATTACTTAGGGCTTAATGTATCTTGCATATAACCATGTTACCTGAAACACTTCTAGAGAAGGGAACACAATGCAACACATCAGTCTTATGATTGATAGCCTAGTAAAGAAACAATATAAAAAGTTTCCATCCTTTTTAAAAGGGTATTATATCAGGATTTTCAAATGCTCGGGATTCCTGTCTTCCATGAGGAAGTTGGACAGACTGAGGGGGGAAAAATCTGTTTTATGCAACCATAACACTTAAGAAATTAATCTATCACAGAACAAATCTTATGCAACACTGATTTAAGTAACAGTTAGGATTCCACATGGAAGAAAACCACGAAAGTCTTGCCATCTAAGATTATTTCCAAGAGCTACCTTGGTTCAGCCCAAATATAATCAAATTCTACTGAGTGACACACTAGTGTGAATTGCTGGAATATGCTGTTAGTCATTTTAAATTCATGAGGAATGTGAATGACACAAAAGGTGCTGTTAAATAAACAAAGATAGCTGTGGTCCCTGTGAGCACTGCTGGCTGCCTGGCCCAGGCAGGGTCCTATGCAGCCTCCTCACTTTCCACTGACTTTCAGGCTGCATAAACTTACAGTTTATGAAAACTGAAACCAATGGCAGCATGAGCTATTCTGCATAATGTGCCACTGCCTATATACCACTGTGGAGAGGTCTTTGAATGTTCTACTTCATGCAAATTTATCTTTTCAAGCTTCCTCCAGGCCTTCCTACACATTTGCACAGGAACAATCTTTGTCTAAAAGCTACCTTGCTCTCATCCTCACAGGATTAGGCCTACTCAGTGAATTATTACCACCACATTAATACAAGAAGGATAGTAAGCTTTGCTTCTACCCAATTTAAGCACTCTCTAATGAAGTTAAGCTCAATTCTATGAAATAGGCCAGACTGCAATAAGATAAAATCAAGACCTTTTTATGGAAATAAGAAACTATGAGTAGGAATCTAATTAGATAACTTTAACTGAATATAAGCATTTTATTGTACTAAGAGTTTAAAATAATCTATCCATGTGTACACCTGGAACATATCCTTTAAAAGAGCAGTTTGAAAGAGCCCATTGAGGTTTACTCTGATTTTTGTGATGGTTTGCAGAACCTCAATTCATAAAGTAACTGGCCACTAACATTGGAAAGAACCACTACTTTTGAACAGAGCTATCTGTAGTATATGACACACAATCTCTTGGAGCATCTTTGACAGGGTACTGGAGGAGATAAAAACTAGCTCAGTTTTACACTACTGCTCTGAACAAAGTCCATGAAGGCTGAAAACCATATCTAGGAAGAAGATAATCAAGTCATAGAAAAGTTGGGGTATTTTTCCACCTCCAGCAATACAACCATCAAAGCTTTGGGACCTTACCTAGTCAAGAGACATTACAAAGAGGGAGCTGCTAAAGATTTGATTTCTCTTCGGCTCATGTAGCTTTTACTGTAGGAGCATCTCCTCCGAGAATCAAAGTCCCTTACAATGGCCCTGTTCTGGTAGGAGGAGCAGCAAGTCCCACTCTCCAGATTTATCACTCTGCCCGACTCAGATCTCCAGTCTTCCTTTGACTCCATCTCACATCTCTTCTAAAGGGACCAAACAGAGATTTACCCCATCACAGCAAGAATTTACCTTACAAGTCTGGCGTGTAAAACATAACGTGAAACCTTGGCTCAGGGACAGCTATTTTAGCACTTACTATCTCTTTTCCCTACTAAAAATTCTGAATTTCAAAAACACACAGTGATCAGAGTAAGGAAGGAAAAACGCAAGATGGAATTTTCCTATTGGTGATCTATTTTGGACCTGCTATGCCAGCTAAGTGCTAAGACCTATAGAATAAATATGTCCAGACACAACTAAGTGAGGTTCTGTTCAGCCTGTGCCACATGCCTGCATCTCTTCACTCTGCTATGCTGTGAGAAACTGACATGTAGGGCATGAGAGAAGATAACATGTTCTGATTAAACACCATTTCAGGACACCATATGACAATTTTCCTTCAATTACATAGAATTAAATACTAAAACAGGATGGAAGAGGACCAAATATTTAAAACTTAGCATGCAATATTATGACTGCTTGTTAGCTCAGTGCAGCTAGTACTACATTGAACAATAGCCCCATTTTCCATCATTTTAAGAAAGATTTTCATGTTGAACTGTGCTATACTTTAAACTGAAATACCAACATGCACGGAAAAAAAAAAATGGTAAACATTGTGATTTAAATTTTAAAAAAAACCAAAACTCAAGACCAAAATCCTGCTGTCTCTTCTCTCCTGTAGCTGGCTGTTGTCTAAAAACTACTTTTATTTCAGATCTTCAAAGTCAAGCAGGAGCTTTTTCTGGGACAGCATGTCCTAATTAAATTTATTTGTGGTGGCCCATTTTCAAAGATTCAAATTAAACACTTTTTTGGTAGCTGAATGACAGTTTCTAGACTCCTTTATTAAGTAAGAAGAGTTCTCCATAGACAATAACTGGAACTTCTGCAAAACAATATTGACAAACACTAAAATGTAACTTATACTACCCAAATTTAGCTACAGATGAGGTATGCAAAATTCCCCTGCTTCTGAGTGACAAGAGAAAATTGCCGCATTTTCACATAAGAACTCATAGAACAAAACCGTTCCTCTAAAAACTTCCCTAGATGAATTTCAATCACAGTCGGGAGTGAGCATGTACTGTAGCAAACCAAGTGTTGCAGAATATAATACTACAGAAAAACTTAAAATACTTTTTTCTCCTCTTTCTGAACATCGGGAAACCATAGCATGGTTTATGTGTTGACAGGACTGGAAGAGGATTTAGTAAAATCCTTTTTTGGAAGCCCTTGGAAAAAAACCAGCCTGTATGACGATGCTTAAAAGAAAAAAAATAAATTAAAATCTAAAGATTAAAATTGAGTCTCTTGTGGAAAGAGTTAAGGAGTTAAGGTACAGAAACAGGTTCCAGTGTCATTCCTGAAGTAACAGCACTGCTCTTGTTAGTGATGTGCATTTAACAGTTGTGAGTCTGAAAACAACAGGCTCAATTTCCTGGTCACAACCTGGGAATTCCAAATTTATGATGGGATATTTTATTGAGTTTTTAAATACTCAGTAAATCAATTATCCCTTGGTTTAGGTTTTATTAAAAAGCTTTCAGTTACAATAGTCTTTCAACTTTTTGGCAATTCTGGGAAGCCTTAGGACTCAGCAATATTAACTATGAAAATTCATGTAAGATTTCATATCAATTCAGATTGTTTCATTTGGTTTAAAGCAACAAAAGGAGAAAATATTGAACATATTACAGGATCAAATAATAAAATCTATGTTAAACTGAAATTTAAAGTCTTTCAGTCACTAGAAAAATATCATTTAATACGCTAATTACTTGGGGGACAACCTGAGAGTCAAGCAGAATTTGGGCCTAAGGACAAATTGATATCAGTATGTTTTAAATTGATACCAGTAAGATGGTAAAGTGAATTTTATAATCCAATTTATACTTCAGGAACAAACATGCACAGCTTAAATTGTTTATGGTATATGAATGATTTACAGTGGTAGAGATGAAAACAGCTGTGAAAGTGAGACTAAAAATAAAGCCTTTGAATGACAAGGATGCAACATTACATTCTCTCCATGGTAGACTGTCAGTCAAATACAAATAATATCCACAATTGTTTGGTGATTTATGATACAATTTTCAACTTACTCCTTTTTTGATCAAATTATAATACTTTTTTTAAAATGTTCTGTGGTAGCAAAGACCCTGAAGCACGCCCACATCTGCTGGTACTCATTTGTTATAACAGACTGCTCTCAGGTTCTTAGCAACTTTAATTTTCATGTTCCTTCCTGATAAACTGATAGGATTTATTTTTGCAACTTCTTTGTTGAAGGACTACATGGAAGACAATCCCACATACAACCAACTGCTAACAGGCCTCCATGAGACTTTCAAAGATGTTATCAAATACCATGTAATGGCTTTTATCTGTTTTGTTACCATTTGTTAAGGGAGGAAGCCTCACACATTCTGACAGCTGATGAACAAAACACAGTTTTGAAGGCTGTGCATCAATACCAACATGTCACTTACACCTTGGAGAGAAGAAGCTTTTGTTTTCAAAGCACAAAGCCCAAAGCCCTGCCAAGCAGTTCCACCAGGGATCCAGAGGCATCTGAACAATAAATAACCTGAAAGCAACTTGTGTGAGAGATGTTATTCCTGGAGCAAGAGCCTCCTGCACAGCTCCTGGCAGTGGCATCAGGCAGGCAGTGAGAACCCCACAGCCCAGCCCACACTCATCCCAACATCTCCTCCGGATGACCCCTCTGCTCTGAAAGAGCTCACCATGAGACACACAGTGCCACATCTCAGGCTTGGCAAGTTTGGGGTGAAACATTTTCACAGGCGCTGCTGCATGAACAGCTCATTGTGGCTTACTCAATAAATTAAAACCCAGTATGGACTGTTACGATCAGCTCAAATTTGCTTTTTTTACAGGAATAAATGTTTTCAAGCCAACCCACAATCCCACAGGTAATGACATCATTTCTCCAAATGATGGCAATGCCTAAATATTTAAATATTTTAAAATTTCTTATATTACATCTTTCAAAGATGCCGATATTACTTGCCCCAAATAAAAGATTTCATTATATTTACTCTTGATGAGATACCATCTACAGAGTACTTGAAAGGCAAATTGGAAGGGACCCACAAGGCCCATCGAGTCCAACTCTTAAGTGGATGGCCTGTACAGAAATCAAACTGCAACCTTGGCATTATCATCACCCAGCTCTGACCAGCTGAGCTAATCCTTTGTGTTGTTTTGCATCAAGCTATTGGATTTATTTCACAGTGAATTTTCTTTACTAAGTGCAGGAAAAAAACCATTAAAAAATACGTTTTCCCGAAAAGTAGACTGGGCCTGAACTAATTGTATCATAATCAGTTGTAGAACCCAAGCTCAGTTTCCTGAGTAAGAAATACTACCCAAGAATGACCGACGCTGATTAGGAATAGCTAATATACCAGTGAAACACCAGCAATAAAACATCTCCTTAGAATAGTTCATGATAGAGTACTCAAAATTGTGGGAAATACTTTATTTATAAACATTAAAAATATACATCAAAAAATGTAGTAAAATAATCCAAAATATTTCCAATAATCATAAATATTCCCAAATGTTTAGATAATATAATGAAAATATCCACAGGGTCTTGACTGGAATATACATTAGCCCTTTTAAAATAAAGAATGATTTAAAGATATTCTCCTCTTAACTAAGAGGAGCCAATCTATTTTCTAAAAGAAACATTTTTATTGCTGTGGTATTTCTTGGTAACCAAAATTCCTTCTGTAGTTGTGTTAATTTCAGGGCCAGGAGCTGTCTGCTCTAATTACCTCAAAGAGAATTCACAGAGCAGATCCTAAAACACTTCAACATTACTTTCTATATTCCAGTTTCAAACACAACCCTATTTACCAACATAAATAGACTTGAGAAAGAGATAAATTGAATTGTGGTTCAATTTACACTTAAACAAACACACAGATCTATTTGGATCAAGCTTCAATAAACAAAAAAAACCAAAAACAAACAAACAAAACAAAAACAAAAACAAAAAAAAAAAAAAAACAAAAAAAAAAACCAAACAAGAAGTGTCAAAGCTATGGTTGAAACTCTCCTGGCAAGTCTGGTCTTGAAAGCACCACCTTTCACAAATTCAATGGCTCTGCTGATGCTCTAGCAGTTAAATAAAACACACACCTAAGTTACCAAGCAATGAGTTCAGAATAAAAATCTTTTATCCTTCCATAAAGTTTTCTTTAGGAGACAAAAAATAGAAGGGTTCAAAAGGTATTTCTCCCATATATAAAGGAAGTAGAATGATGTATCGGTGTTTAACAGTGATTATTGTGCTCTACTTACTAAATAGAAGTTATTAAATAGTGACTATTTGTAAAATATTTTGAAATCTTCAGAAATAGAAAGCATGCATCCCAAAGTATTAAAAATGCCAACAGAGTTCCCCTAGCTTTGAATGTTGACTTAACAAAGGAAAGGTTCAAACAATTATAAAGTAAAACAACATAAAATGACAAAGCTAAACTTGACTTTTAAAACAAAACCAGCCAACAAGAAAAGGATGACCCAAAGATCAGTACTTAGTGTGATACTGATTCTGCAAATGTCACAGAAAGGTCAACAATACAGACAATTATATTAAAAAAGGCAATATCTCAAAAGCTAATAATTGAAATGCTTTTAAGACTGTCAGATTATTTTAATAATAGATGAGTTTTTCAATGAAAAAAGTTAACAAATATAAAACAGAACTTCAGACATGGAATTGCTAAACTGTACAATTATACAGGGGTTTTTTGGTGGTAAATCCTTACAGAATCCAAAAGTGAGCAAAAGTTATCACTAAGAAATTAATAATTTCTAATATTTGCAAATGATTAAGTTGCTTTACTGTAAACAGTGATAGGGTTTGATGAGGTGGCAGCTTAACACACTCTGCCTAAGGTACAGACCATCAGTTTTATCCTGGATTTGAAACGAAGAAGACAATAAAAGATCCCAAGCCTTACAGATCCACTCTCTCCTGACCCTCCTATAAAACATCAATAACTGGTTGCTTATGTTACTCTTTTGGTGTGATGCCCCTTCAAACAAATGAAATTTTAGTTATTAAAGTTGCATTGAGTATTAAATATTAGATTAAAAGTTTTTAAAAAGAGACAGTTTCAAACCCACATATTTACTCTTTAGAACTAATACATATTCTCTGTTATGAAGTTCTTTCCCCAGAACTGATTCAAGAACAAGTAATTTAAGAGATTCCAGGGGAAAACTAAAGACTGCTTAGTTCTTGTCAGCACTTAGCAGATAAGCAGGGCTTCTACAAAGTCCAAGTAGGATCTTAAAACCAGATCTAGTCAAAAGTATCGGATAGAGTAGCTCTGGATATAACATGCATTATTTTAGTCTCTAAATTTGCATAACCACCACCAAGTACTAAAACTGATTCATTAAATATGACTCCAAGAGCTCAGAAGAAGTCTTGATCAGGGTCAGTAAGTTCATTCTGGTGTATTAAATCCATGTACTCTGTGGCTTCCCAATCGGTGGGAAAGATTCTCCATACACTGAGAGTTCCTTTTCTTCTTACTCTCCACTGAAAATCACAATTTTATGCAACAACAAAACAATCTACAGCAGAGACAAAGGTGTCAGAGACCTGAGATTTCAGGATTTTATTACCAACCAAATCAGCCTGGTTCCTAAAGAATCTGGTCTTCCTAATAGCACATGTAATAAACAGAATAATGGAGTTAAATTTTAACAGAGAGATAAACTATTATAGTTTCACTCACTCTTTCCTTAGCAGCACAGTGTGATAGTGTGCAGCTAATGCTCTGTGACAGGCTTTGCCTGGTGCAAATTCCTCCCAGGAAGAAGACCTCACAGACTATTTCTCCTTATGGCAAATCTTAAGCAAATTAAACTGATAACTGTATCTTGAAAAACAATCCTGAGGGCAGCAGGGCTGATAGGACCCCCAGAGGGACATGGTCCATGTCAGCAGGCCAGCATGTCAAGTCACAGGCAGTGTGGCACTGCAGAAGGACGTGCTGGGCATCGCAGGCATCGAGGGGAGGAGGGAGCCAGCCACAGCCTCGGGGGGGAAAACAGGATGCCAATTAACCAGCAGTGAGATCTCTGCCAGCACAGAGGACAGGCAGCCCTGAAGGGTCCTGTTCTGAGAGCACAGCATGGCCAGACCATGGGCCACTGCTCTGCACCTTTGGGTACACAATGTACAAATCGCTCCCATGAGTTTCCTCAAGTGTCTGTGAACAGCAGCTGCCGCAAAAGCTACCAGAGGTGCTTCTGCACTTCTCAGGTGACCAAGCTTTAAAAGAAGAGCAGCTCTGGCCACTGCCTGGCCACTTGAAGCTGAAGCAAGGTCCCTGCCCCAGCGCTGTCCTGCAGCAACAGGGGAGTGGCACTGGAGCAGATCAGGGCTCATGAGTAATGTGCTGACTCAGAAACTTCTTGTAGCGCCACAAGCAACAGGACAACAAAAATGCCAAAAATCAACACATTATGGTTTAGAGTAACTACAAAAGTAAAACATTTTTCACAGCAAGGGGCTGAAGAGTGACCAGTTGTGCAACACTGGCCTCTGCGAGATGCCAGGCATGGACAAATTTGGCAAACTTGTCACAAAATACTTAACTTGGAGTCAGCTAACCATATGAGGTAACAGAATGTTATAACAGGATTAAATTTCAGCAGGTTTTAATCCTATTTGTAATAAAGCCAGAGAAAAACCTGTAACAAGAACAATTCACTAATGGAAAGCAGTTCAGGTCTCATCCAGATTTTAACAAGTTCACAGCACTTTCTGTACAGCTTCTGGTTGAAGGTGGATGCTAATCTTATGTAGAAAGGGCCACAAGGATGTGGCTATATTATATCTTCAAGTGCTGTGTTCATTTTTGCATGGCTGAAAGAAGGAGAAGCACACAGAAAAGCAAGTCTGTTCCAGCAGATATGGTAACGCAGGGAAAAAAAACACCTCTTGCAGAAAAACACCCATCCATACAAGAAAACAATTTCCAACTTAAAACCAAAAGGAATAAAAATTCTAGATCCTTCCTCTTCTGACCGACTCAGCTCAATATAATTTAACAAATAATAAATTTTTATCATGGGCTTAGTTTTAATTCTCTCACAGAGTCTTACCCCATTTTAATTATTTTTATTATTTCTAACATCAACAAACAAAAAGTATTCTCACATAAACCAGATTCTTGGACAAGAAAAACTAAACTTCACATGAATTTGTCTATTTTTCTCAGAAATTTTGCCTTCAGATATGGAGTTACAGAGAAAATAGCATCACAGAAGAAGGCAGGCAACATTTCTGGCTAATCCTGGCTCATTCTGAGGCCAGAGGTAAGAAATGGCACCACTTCAGCCCTCTGAGGTTTTGACTTAGCCTACAAGAGTAACTTTCCATCCTGTGCTTACCAGACAAAAGCTAATTAATAAACAGCAAATCACGAGGCACAACTCTTCATAGCTGACAGGCAAGATTAAATCAAGAAATAGAATTCCTACATGAATTCCTACTGTTATCAAAAATCTTCATACAAAGCCTTGCCATCACTGTTCAAATGGGACCATTTCAAGACACATGCATTTATTTGTTTCTTCTCCTAACAAGAGTAACAAATCTTAGTATGAAAACAAAGTACAATTACAAGCTTAGGGAATGCTTTCCAGCTCATTGTTTTTAAAATGAAATGCAGATGCACCCTAATTCAACATTAATTATAATTAATATCACACAGGAGGTCACAGCATCTAAATAGTATTTTAAGAAGCATTTTCCTGAAGAGAAAAAACAAACAAAACAAAACCCACAAAACCTAAATAAATAAAAACAAAACAGCAAGAGAAACTCATCCAAACTCTGTTTCTCATTGCAACAACTTTCTGCTGGAAGCATGGCAGCACAAGGCTGACTGGGGGATATTGGCTCAATCTCATGCACATCTTTCCAGGTCTAATTAGATTTTAAAAGTGACATCCAGATTTCAAGTGCATTTTAAAAAAAAAACTCTCTGAGCCAATTTAAGCAAGGATGTAATTGTTTTCCTTCAATTTTATTTACTTTGTTAGCACAGCCTCTCAGCTGGAAAAAAATTTGGTATGATCCTTTCTGGATTGTTTGGAGAGCCTGATACTCCTTAATACTGCTGTTCAGACACAGCTGAACTCTTTGCTGAGTTTACTCAACAAACAGAGGCTCTTTGTTGCACTCTGCTGCAAGGAAAACAATAAACAAGGATGTCCTTGCCCAACACAGGCTAAGAGCCGTATTTTAAACGTGCTTATAAATTCCCGGTGTGGAAGCACATCCAAACACACCATCCCTAAGAAGTAACCACATGGAACATCAATAGAGCCCTCTCAGTATGTGACAGGCTCTAGGTGTGACATACAGCAGAGTTACTACTGCATACAAAGAAGCCAGCCCACAAACAAAGTATTTCAAATCATAACCTTTCACAGTTCTGAGCTGGGTCCCACCTTTCCCTCCAGCACAGGCTCATGGACAGCACGCAGCTGCCAGCAAGTCCCTGTTGCTCTGCTGTGTAAGGGCAGGGAGTGCCAGGCAGAGAAACTTTCCCCCAGCTGAGGATTCACAAATCCCACAGAACGACCCCATGTCCTCAGCCAATCCCCCTGCTTATGAACACTTCTGATATCTCTGGTATCTCTTTGACTAAATCTTCCTGAGATACAACAGCAATGGTAGAGAGAGAGCAACAACAGACAGGTGGAATGAAATGTCACTCATCTGTGCAGACCAGGCGTCAGTGATATTTCCCAGCTGTGGAAATTCTCTACCAGACAGCTACTTCCAAAAACTTGCAAAATTACAGTGAATAGTTCATAAATCACAATTGCTCCATCCCACTGCAGCAAAAGTTAAAGCCACATAGACAGAGCTTCACAAAGTTTAAACTTCAAAAAAATAATTTATTTTTATATTCCAGGCCTTCCCCTCAAAAAAAATTCCTGTTGCCAGGTGAATCTGCATTGCAGATGTGAGATTATTAAAATAATTTTTGATGCCAGCTGCTATTTTTAGGTATCTCTGTGTAAGTCTCAGATTTAGTGGCCCCATGATGAGCTCTCATGGAATACTGATATAATTTTAACAGCAGAAAAAATGGCTACAAAATTAGGAAGTCTCTGACAGTTTTAAAAAACTAGCAGTGTACAGATTAAGCAGTATATATGAAAATGACCATTTATACATATATAAATTACCTTATACCATAAGTATAAGATTAAACATGACTGTGTTTTTATATTAATGCTAAAACCAAATATGGGAGTATATGAATTAATGTATGTGCATATACACACACTTCTGTGTAAAATGGTATTTTATTCAACATAAATAGACCAATTATGAATGTCTACTGCATGTGTGTTTAACAGTAGCAGAAAACACAATAGAAGATAGAAATTATACAGGAATAAGAGGTTATATCATATCTATAAAGGAAATTTATTCCTTCATTCACTACAATGTAACACATAAGTACAAATATATAACATGGGTATATTATCTCTAAAATAAATCATATATAATCTATCTGTAGATAGAGATATTTACACTTCCACATGTAAGTGAAGAAAAGTTAGCTATTCAAAAATTTATAGTGAAGGAAAATCATACCTGCAATTAATGCAGAATGATCAAAGTTGCAGAAGGCTCTCACAACCACAGTTGTGGAAAGCTGAATTTCAGGTGAAATCCACTGCCCATAAATATAAAGTGACCCATTACAGAAATACACACACACACAACCCCAATCATACATAAATAGATATGGGCTTTATACAAGCTTAAAAGGATGGCATTTTAGAGTCATCAAGGACAGCTATCTGCAAATGATGCCTCCTTGATGTCCAGCAGCAGAGAAAAATCTAATAGTTTTGGCAAAGGGACAGAGTGGGAGGAGATTTATTTGGAAAAGATTTAGATAGCAAACCAAGAATCCTCAAAATGTGACTTTATGAAAATAGCTTGAATACTGGTTATTGTTTGTCTTTCAGCAATACAGAGAAGAACTAGAAAAGACATTAGGGCATAACAACACGATGCTCAAAGATTAAACCATGACTTTTATATTAAAAAAAGTATTTTTCATCATGAAAGTGAAATGCACACAGAGTGGCTACAGCAGAGGTCTGTAAAATCAACGGTTTGAAAGATAAAATAGAGGCCATTTAATAAAATTACTGGCAATTTCCAAATGCAAGTAGCAGTTACTTCACAGAGGCTTTACAATTTTGTGCAATTCAACGTCACAATGAATTTGACCTCTGAAGGTCAAATGCTAAAAAATAAGGACTGCAGAAGGTAGTAAATCATTAAATACTATGAATGTGTTTCATATATTGAAAACTGTCAACTTATTCTCTTCTTGTAGTCTTGCCACATATTCTTTTCTATTGGAGACCTGTTCTTCAGAAATATTACATAGGTAACTAATGACTGCTAGCTTAAAAATGGTTATTTAAATTATTTACTAACAGATGTCCCTTTGAATTATTAATGTCTCTTGGAAGTCTATAAAGCTTTATAATGAGACTAGTTAAATAAATGTTTTAGCTGTGACCTGAGGCAGAATTTTTTACAAATAGCATCCTTCAGCTGTTGAACCCTGAAATCAGAATCTCAATTCTTCTTGGTACTGTAACACTCTTTTGGAGTATGTTAAAGAATTTTCCACTCATTGGCATACATTTCCACTTATATTTCCAAAGGAAAGTATCCTTTGTTCATGAGGAAGAAGCAAACAAAAATGATGGAAGGTAATTTTTAAAATGCCCCACAAACTGATTTTACCCAAAGTCACTCTTCCCACACCACATGCACTGAATGGCAATTGCCTGCCATGCTGTGGTTCAGTCCATATAAAGACATTACATTGGGAATGTACTTGCAGGGATAGCCACAGTATGATGCACCAAAAAAAAAAAAAAAATCACCAAAACCTTAAAAAAGGAAAGAAAATCACAGAAGTTAAGCAAAAAAAATATTCTGATTACTTTAGTTGAATACCTTCATTTTACTTTTACATTATTATAGTGAGTATTGTCAGCCTTCATTGCCTATACTTCTTATTTGGCAATTTGAGCAAAAGTAAATAGAAAAGAGCTTTTGTTTCATCAGTAGCACTTCTATGACAAGTTATGCCTCAAGCATACACAAAGACCCTGCAGAACTCAGATGACAGGCATGTAACAATATCACTGCTATCTATGAGTAAAACTTGTATTCTTATTTAAAAAATTGACACTAGTAAGCCAATTGCAGCAAAACTGTGTAAAATATTTGCTCTTTTCCCCAAATAAGTTTGCTTCAAATGAATCTGCAAGTTCACTAAGCAGCTAGGTCACCATCATGAGAGAGAATTTAGATGCTCTTTCTTCATGTCTTGAAAAGCCTCTTTTGAAAATCTGAAAAAAAAGAAGTGAAAATCCTAAGTGTTCCTAAAAACTTTTATGGGGCAGGCAAAACTGCACCTGAAAACCACTACATTTTTCTAATACAAAACCACAAAACTAGATTTGGTATTGTCTGATACTTGAAAGAGGTTTGCCTAGAAAGCACTGCGATCTAGCATATTGCAAATGGTGTAAAGAGAATATAAAAGTGGTCCAAGAGGACCCCATCTAAAGGATATCTTTGCCTTTGGTATCAGCTGATGAGTTTGTGCCATTATTTTCTATGTGCTGGATGATTTCTATGCTCACCTTCCTCAGTTTTCAAGTGGACCTAATACATGCTCACGGGAAACTTGTAAAGCCTCACTGAGTCAGCATATAAAATACTGAATTACAACAGAACACTAGTGGTAGTCAGTGCCAAAAATCCCAAGTATCAATCTCCTTTTTGAACACTAGAGGTGTCTCATTTATAAGAAAAATGGATTATAGACCATCATTTTATGCAGAAAGCTCAGCAAAATAAGAGCTGTTGGGACTTAGCAGAGGATTGTGAAAAGCCTGGAAAAAAAGAGAGGACAATCTAGATCAACAAAAGGAAAACTTCAGTACTAAGGGAAAATACCTCTCCTTTCTCAAACCGTTCTGTATTCTGGCGGCCATCTTTCCACTTGGGAAAAGCAAGAGTTATGATAGTAGTATAAAAAGCAATACACCAAGGCATGTCACTACCAGGCATCCCCAATGTCATGCTTTTACTAATGCTACTAACAATTTTTTTAAATTAAGAATAGATTGGAATTTCCATAAATCTTTCAGACTCAAAAGTCAGGCAATTTGTGTCTTCTGTGATGAACAGGTAATAGCATAAGAGGCAAAGGATCTGGACTATGATCTGTTTCTGAGAAACTGTAGCATATTAACACAGCTGGAGGCAGAGTTCAAGCAAAACACTATTGAAGATTTGTGATACCAATTGAAGCAGTAGTACTTTGCACAGTATCAGTCCTGTAATATTCTTAATGGTCATAAAAAAGTTTTACTTCTGAAGTACTCTACTCCATTACTGAAAAAAAGCAACAAACCATTAAAAATCAGAAGGAACCACTTTTCAGACATCCAATATAATTTTTATGGACACATACCTGGCTAAATGCAACTTGGGCCTCCTCTGCTCTTATACAGATAAAATTATAATGAACTTCACTTAAAACTCTCAGATGAAGAAATAAAGCAGTCTCTAACTCAGGCCCATATTTAATATATGGATTCTTAAAATGAGATTAAGATAATGTCCAAACATCAATATTTCCATGCACAGAAAGTTTACAAGATTTTTCCTTCAGCCCAGTTTCTAAAGTTCCATTTCAAAAATATAGGTCAAGTTTTCTACTACCTCCAAACTTTCTCAAAGTCAGCTCAAATAGTGCAAGCCTGACCCATTTTGAGTGGGCTCTTCAAAACTAACTAAATAAATGAATCAGATGGCTGCATCACTTTTCAATATGTATTTTATTCTGCATTAAAGGTTCCACATATTAAGTATATTAGCATTTGAATTCCATACTCTGAGAAGATTGATGTGAAGAACTCACATGCATTTGGGGCTCACTAGTTAGTTCAAGGTAGATTTGTATTTTATGTTTTATTTAATAATTCCTAGAGTAAATAGGTATTAATACAGAGGTTAAGCACAACAGAGAAGTCATTCTTTTTTTCTGATCTCTATCCATCAGTTTCACTGAAGAAAAACAGAAACATTAAAGATGAGAATATATAATTTTACTATTACAATAGTTACTATACTAATTCCTTCTTCTAGGAAGCTAAACAATGATAATTCTTCAATGCAATTCTAGTATCTTCTTTTATTGAAAACAGAGGAATGGGGAGCATTTACAGACAAACATTTTCTACTTACTAAAACTGACCCATATACTATCCCATGTGAGAATGTCCATTGGAAAATAATCTTCTTGCAAATTTCATCCAAAGCATTTCAGTAAGAAGAAAAATATTTCCAAACTAAAAACTCTGAGACATTTTTAAAAATAGCTTCATTCTGATTATTAAACAATTTTATTCTGAAAAACACTTATCAGGGGTTTTGGTGATTTGTTGCCTTTTTTTTTTGGCTGAGCCTGCCTTAAATCCAAAGCAACTGTCATTGCAGCAAAAGGTGGCATGTATTAGTCCCTCTAGAAACTTCAGCTAATATATTTCAAATTGTAATTTCAGGTATAAATAAGGTGAATTTTTTCATATACCCACCACAGATTTTCTCTGAGGATAACTATTATGAGACATGCAAGAGAAGTTCACTGATAAGAAGAGCTGCTCAGGTAAAAAGACTTTTATAGCCTGAGAACTGCTATCTATAATCTTGGCACTCTGATCTCTCAGAATATGAACTAATGTATCTGGAATGTAGCTCATTATTAATAGTTAAATATCTTTAAATGGAGCACCTTTGAAGATCACTTCCAATACCAATAGCTTGCATTTACAGAGGGCTTTCATTCTGAAGGACAGTGGTGCATGGTCCCTGAATCTCATATACATGCACATGTACATAAAGACTTCTATTTGCATTCAAAAACATCATTAAGATTAGAAATATGTATCCCTTTTAAAATAAATATAAATGCATAATCTATCAGCTTATGTATAATTTTTGAGACTTCAATATATGAGGCTAGGTGACTGCCCAAAGTATAATCACAGATATCAATCCTGTTGTATCAATTAATTGTGGAGAAGATCATTCAGAGATCTCTGCAGAAAAATTTATATCAGAAGATTACTTCTGTGCATAAAATAAACAAAACAACCTTAATTTTTTTAACAGGTTCTGAAAATAAGGGGGAAAACTACATCTTTTACAGAGGAATTGTAGACAAAATACTGTTTGCAGTATTTCACTTAATACAGGATGGACATTTCAGTCAATTCAGATCTTCACAGACTTACTTCTGTTGAAAACTCTCAGGTAAGATCCTTAAAATTTGCCACCAAGGTATTTTTAAATGAGATACAGAGGCCAGAGATTTTATACCAGACAACAAACAAGAAAAAATCTATTAAAGACAAAATTAAAAAGTTCTATAAAAGATTTCTGATTTAGCAAAATGCGCTAGTTCACCTTCAGTAAAACTGATTATGCTTGCTATGCAATATTCCAAAGGTACATTGTATTGTAATTTACTTCTTCCACTTGTACTTCTCCAACTGCACAAATTGAATTTCACCAAAACATCTAAGGAAGGGAGTCAAGACAGAAACCAATTTACCCTTAAAAAAACACCAAAAAAACCCAAAACCCTCTTTAAACAAACAAAGGTTAATCTTTTCCTCAACACCAGCTTATGAGCTCCAAATAGGGAGGGCAAAATCCCTCCAGCACTGAACCAAAAGGGAACTTAAATACCAAATTGAAGATTGTTGGATATCATCTCTCAAACTAATGAAAGTTGTAAGGAGCTGAATTTTTTACTTATTTAAATAACTAATCTTTTAGCAGGCTATGCAGTTTTTTAGACACTACATGTATGTAAAAGATTATTTTTCCATAATTACTGTAAAAGCCTTGACAACCCAACATTTGCAGTATTGTATCCTATTTCCAAGTGTAATGACCCTCAAAATCCAAGATTGATTTTGGCTTTACTCTGATCAATACTAATCTCAAGATATATTTGACTTCACACTGACCTAAACAAAAAGGTCACTATCTGTATATTAGTCAATCTCCAAAACATTTATTAAATTAATTTCAGAGACCACAAAAGGTATATTGTTACAAGTGTTTCTATCTGGGATTTCTATCCATCATCCTTAGTAAGGTTTACATGCAGCTGATAATTCACATAGTCACATTGTCACTGTAGTGGATTTCTCAAAACATCTTGAACTGTTCTCAATTATTTTAAGATTAATCGTTTTTGTATATACCTAATTGGAGGAATATAGTTATATAGTTTCTGGACTACTAGAATCCAATCTTACATACATTAAAGTCAATGGGAGAATACATCTCCCTTCAGTGACAAAACTGAACTCAGAATGACTTGGGGGAAAATGAAATACAGCATTTATACTTTAGGTCCTCCTGAAAGCAAACCAGGAGAAGTCTTTCAATCAAAGTACTTTGAATAGCACATCTTTAAAATAAAATTCACAGCACTCTGAAGCATATTTCTATAATGCTGATTTTTTAAAAATATAGATTTCTGATTAGCTTTTTTATTATGCCGGCTAAATAAAAATAGGACTATAAACACTATATATGCATTATAGCAGCGAATAACATAATAACAAAATTGTTACTGACTGATCTGGGGTAGGCTTCTCCTCACTTTTATTCTCTTTCCTCAAACAAACAAACAAACAAAAAACAGCATCAAGCTTAGAAAAACACAAAGAAAAGAGAAAGATCAATAAATATAGGATATAATTAATAGCTTTTAAATTTAAAATTAGTAAATTCATTTAACGTCTTTTTTGTATCTGTTACAAAATGCAATTTTGCCTCCCAAGGACATTGCAAATTTCAATAGAACTATCTGCATTTCTGATAGATAACACAATTTAACCTTTGCATAGTAAAGACCCCATATAGGGGTCTTACATTGAGGCAATAACCATGTGTTTATTTTCTCCTTCAGGCAATTTACCCTAAATTAAATCATTTTTCAACCTAGCTGAAATTTTGAGCCAAAGTAATACTAAAGACTCCATGAAATTTCAGCCCAGAAGTCTTATTAAAAACCAAGTACTTGTAAGTTAGCCATGGACACTTCAACATAATTCTATTAGACCTTATACACTTAGAATTTTCATCCAGCAGATGCATTTGCTTAAAAATTCAAATTTAAGCTTTCCACTGCCTCTGGAGCTGCAGACACTAAAAGAGTAGGCAGAATAAACTGAAAAGTGAGCAAATGGGAGGAGCTACTTAAATACAAATAAAACCTAAGGTGTAGACAGAAATCAAGACTAAGGATTCAAAAAGCCCGAGAAGAGGCAAGTAATTTCATAAGCATAATGAAAAAAATCATCCAGGTTTCCTAACCATGGTTTAAACATGGGTCTCACAGATACTTTCACTCTGGCCAGAGTGCACATGCCCCTACTTCAAACTCAGCTGTTTGATGACTTTTGAATTTCCACTTCCATAATGTTACTGCCAACACTGATCACCTTGGGCCAGGGAAGAGAGAAATATTTGCCTTCTTCCATCTGGAATCTACTTAAAATTACTCGTGGAAAGTATCTTTCTACTATATAAAATTATGTTGGAAGTAAACCTTTTACTATCCAAACAGACAAACAAGTGGTCCCAAAGCATAGAGGTCACCCAAGCAGCCTCCGAGGGTCAGTGTAGCATTTGCCAAACTTTGACATCCTGACCTGAAGCAGGAAGAGTACAGCACATACCCTGCTATGGTTGCTGATGGATTCATTCAAAAGACATCTCTAAGGAACAAAGGAGATCTAAACAGAAGCCCGTGCTATTATCTGAAATGTGAGCAGTTCCACTAGAGATGCTGGCGTGCCACACAAAAGCAAAATGATGCTCTCTTATGTGCAACATAAAATGAGAGATGAAAAAGCCAAGAAGATTCTCCAGACTGAAGCTCCTTTAAACCTGTCTTTTCTTTTAAAATTCATTTTTAGCAGAATTTCAGTTCAACAAACTACTACGTACACTTTACTCACTGCCCTTGGTACGTGACGTGACAGAAGCATGTCTGAAAATGTCAACAATACCCATTTTTTCATATTCCTTTACAAAACGGCTCTCATTTGAAAACATTGTGAATATTATATGTTTTCAAAAGGAATTTGTATATTAGGCCATTCAGAGGAAGAGCCAGACCTAAGCACAGGCTGAGAAGTGAGAGTGCAGAAGAGATTTATGTCCCACTTCAGACAGTCCAAAAGGCTGCTGAAGCAAAGGCAAAAGAAACAAGACTAGAAAGACAGGCTGCACACAGCTTTAGCCTGCTAAGGAGTAAACGAAGAGCAAAAAGGAGCTTAAAGCTGACTTAGAAGAAAAGTCACTCAAGAGGAGTTGAACATTGGCAAGCCCCAAAAAAGAATGAAGAGTTTCTGAAGCCTCACTATAAACAGGCTGAAAGGGAGCTGGACTGGCATGCTGCATGGCAGGACATTTAAAGCTTTAACAGAAGCTAAATGCAAACACTTCCTGGGCACATATAATCCCTTCTGGAAAAACAGACAAATTCCATCTCAAAACTTCTGCAGTACTTCCCAACTACTCAGTGCTGCCACTGGGTGTTTAACAACTACAGGAGGATGCTCTCCAAATTTCTTCAAGAAATTTTTTCCAAGGGTAGTGCTCAGTTGCTCTCAAGACAGAAACACCCTTTACCAAAAAGCCTCTGCTTCCATTCTGTTGATGTTCTCCCGGGTTAGCAGATGGAGTCCATGTCCTATGTAGCTTTTATTTCACTTGGTCAAACAAATCAGGACCTCCTTTAACTCCTTCAACTGCAGACCATCGTATTAGCTCTTTACAGCCCCTGACTGAATTTCAGTTATTTCTTCTTGAACATGAGTGCTCAGAACATTTAATCTCATCATATATTACGTAAAGTTTAAACTATTATTTTTATCAGATTTTTCAGAACCCTCTCTACACAAGCACCATAAGGTTAGATTTTGCTTTTCCCACTACTACTTTACATTGACCATCCAGGCAAATATTTCCTTTGTTTCTCCCCCAAGTTTCTACCACAGAACAAATCTTATATAGGTCATATATTCACATATGAAGACTGATTAATTAATTACAGCATCATTCAAAGACCTCAACTTCAGCAACTTGGATATAAACATCTTTGTTCATATACACATATGTGTTCAAACATACAACAGTGGAGGTAAGAACAACTGTTGGAAAAGAGACTTGGTTTTCATATATAAATTTCAAGAAAGCTGATATATCCACACACCACCAGTGAACCAAATGAAAGTTGAAGTGGATACTCATATATTACAAAAGCAATTTTCTACTTGTAAATGCAAATTATTTCTAAGTGGTCTAATACACACAATTAAGAAAAACTGGCCTGCTGAAACCAAAACTTAAATGGTAAATTGACTCTACTGTAAAATTGCCCATGGTCTGCGAATCAAAATAAATGGGAGAACCACTTCTTATATTAATTATTAGGGTACCTAACTTGTATGTGGTAATTTGAGGGCACAGTTCTGACAGGCATTCTATGCTTACAATAAACTAACAGCTCAAAGAAGATATTGAATATATTTAGCTGAATAGTTTTGCTCCTGAAAGGAAGAGTAACTTCTACATCAG
The DNA here is from genome assembly GCA_025920805.1 of Petroica traversi. Taxonomy (NCBI): domain Eukaryota; kingdom Metazoa; phylum Chordata; class Aves; order Passeriformes; family Petroicidae; genus Petroica; species Petroica traversi. The sequence continues at coordinate 25,952,085 of JAHLSL010000022.1, forward strand.
CACAATCCATCATAGCTGACTGAAACCTGTGATCTATGTGAATACTGGCATTCTAGCTCATCTTTTCCTGCATCTCCTTCATAGGAAGTTTAATCCTGGTTTCAACCACTGTCAGGTAAAAGCCTCAAGCACAGAAGAAAACAAATGAAGATGAAAGAAGATTTTTTTTTCAAAATATTAAAGAAAAAACTTCTAGGATATCTTTTATATTATCTACACATTTACTTGTCCTCTAATGAAATAGTGCTGGAGAAGGTAGGCTGCTATGGATAGGAATCAATTAATACAGTTTGGCAGCTGTTAAAACAAAAACTAAAATGCTTTCTTTTCCTGATTACATTCCAAATACATTTGGGATATTGATTAACTATTGATTAAGTGTGATAAAGCAAGGATTTACACCTTTACAATTTAAAGCAATCAGGAACACACATATGAAAAGGTATTTCACCCCATACACACATTGACCTAAGGAATTACAAAGAATAGAAAGCATGGGATCTTACTACTTCAACTGAATTCATTAATTCAGTAAGAATTTTAGTATCAAGTACAATCTAGTCATTAAAGTCATCTCTTTCTCTACTGTCCACATTAATGTTTAAATAGGATCCAAATATAAACTTTGTTGTTCTCTTGTGGATTTGGATGGAGGGCCTAACAGCAGCAATCTTAGATCACATCCCCCAGCTCTTATGGCCAGCAGAGACACAGTGTGTATGACCGCTGTAATATACTGTACACTGATGTGATATATAGCCTATAGAAGTACTGTGTCAGAAGATTATCACTTTGTCAGCCTCTCACTACTCCCCCTTGTCATAAAATGCACAGTGTGGGAAGATAAATGTGGAATCCAAGTGCCTAACCACAGCTGGAATTTCTGGTATTTTGTACTGCCCATGAAAATGAATTACAAAACATCAGAAATAATGTGGTAGTTGCTAAAGATGCTCTAAATTCCCTAATTTACAAAGGCAAGCCCCTGCCAAGATTAAGACTTAATCTGCTCCAAGGAGACAAAGTAGTGATGAATTACAGACTGTACCCGCTCACAGAAAACCTGAATTACTCCAGAGGAGTGCCATTAAACCAGTGAAACATCTCTACAGTCCTTCTGAATCTCAAGTCAGAACAGGTCTCAGAAAATCAACCAGTCACATAAATCAGGATTATTTAAGAAAGTCTTAAATTGCTGTCTATTATTATACCAGTGGCCTTAAGAGAAACTGAGTAATTCCAAAATAAAGCCAACAGTATAGCCAAAACAGGAACACATCATGGACAACTTGTACCTAAAGAAATCACCTGCTCCCAAAGCACAGCATGATGTTCTTAAGTGACTTTCATAACATTTGTCCCCGACTGTCTTCCAGATGCTCTCAAAGAGACCTCCTAGAAAAAAATGGGTTTTTCAACAGTCTTTGGAAAAGAGAACTAAAGTCAGCAAAGGACAGGATAGGTCCTGTGACCTACACATAAGCAGCAAATTATTTTAATAGGCTATCTAATACACATTAAAACTAAAGGATGACCTGAACAGTTTTTAGAAAGTGGACATTTTAATAAAGTATGACTCTGTGAAATCAACTTTCTTTAGTGCTGTTTGTTAGAACTTAGTGCTGATTTATAAATTGTTAAATGTAGCCAAATCAGAAATTTCACTCAGAATTAAGCCTCCCAATCCCAGTGTGAGACATGAAATGGTTCATACAACATAGAAAGCCCCATCCATAACCCAGAACTACTTTTTTTCAGTTTTCATAATAAGACAGATTAACATTTCATTTAGGCTGAGATATTAAAAGTAACTAGTGACTTGAATTTAACTTTATGTCAACAGCCTTTACTACAAGAGTAATTTTCTTTTTTAATTATACCTTGTTCTTTAAATTCCTTTTGGTTGTTTAAGAGACCTCCAGAAGTCCCCTCAACGTATGCAATATAAGACTGTCCCCATGCCCTCTGATCCCTTTTCAGATGCCTCTTCGCTACTCTTGCAACATCAGCGTCGCTGGTCCCGTTACAAAACGCAGCACAAGCGCGTCAGCACCAGCACTGAGCGCTCCCAGGCATGGAGCGGCACTTCTGCGTGCATATAAAGGGCGCAACTACACCCCTGCTCCTGCAACAGGAAAAATTAACCTGACAAACGACGTTTTTCTATCTTAAAACTGAGATTACTTGCTTTCACAAAGCACTCTGACAGCTTCGGTCCCGGGCCAAAGGCTCGCTCACGGAGCGCCAGGCAAACCCTCTCCGACGGCTTTTTTGCTTTTTATAGCCATGGCTCCGCGTCACGCCTTTTTGCTTTGCCTCCCCCACCAAGAGCGCATCTACAGCCAAGCGGCCGCTCCAAGAGCGCTAAACTCTGCGTGACACCTCCGAGAGCCCCGAGCCAACACTTTTCCCAGCCGCCCGCCCGCCCCTTCGCAGCCCGCCCCGGCTGCCGGAACGCGGTGACCCCGGCGCG
>JAHLSL010000022.1:25954957-25991396 GCA_025920805.1 Petroica traversi
CACCCCCGCGGGCACCGCGCCCGCTCCCTCGGCCAGGGAGCTCCCCGCGCCCCGCACGGGTGTGAGACAGCGAGCAGAGACGGGAGAGGGCCGAACAGGACAACAGGACACGAAATAAGGAGAAAAAAACCACACAGAGACACACACACGCATACAAAAAGGAGTGATAAAGAAGAATAAACAGAGCTGAGGGCAAAGGAAAGGGTCTTAAAGGATGTTATTTCCAAACAGATTCTTGCGGGTTGTTTCTACCCCCCACGAACCTATTACTGCAGAGGACCCCTGGGACCGGCCGAGATTAATTGCTCTGTGTTATGAAGAAAATGATAGATGACATTAATCAGGGAAGTTGTAAGTCATCCACGTTTGGAGATGGAATTTGGAGATTAGCTGGGACAGATGGCAGGCAAACACTGCGCTCTCCAGGTCTGGTGTAAATCATCAATGTCTGAAATTATTAAGCAGCCAATGACAGAACCTCATACATTTTCCTGAAGAGAAGTGTAGAAAGATGAATATTCACTTCATGTCATGAAAAGCTTTTCCAATCGCTGTTACATTTCTCTTTCGAAATAGTGGAAGTATTTGGTTTTCCTTCCTGGATGTCAGAAACTTCAAGCCCGGAAAAGAAACTTTTGACACTTCTCATCCTTCAGGACACAGATGAGAAGCAAAGCCAGGAAAACGAGTACCCAAATCACTGCTTTAATTTCCTTTCTGAAATATGCAGAAAAAGTTGCAAGTTAAGAGGCTTGTCCTGATATCTCCAGTAGATTTATCTTTATTTGCAGTAACTACTGCAGCAAAATATTTTTTATTTAAGTTTTTTTTTCTTCATGCATTTGAGGAAAGGAGTAAATCAATGCAACTTTTAGTCATAGCTCCTAAAGGAACATTAGACATTTTGTGGAATCTGAATAGTTCAAGTGAGGAGGAGGAGTTTTTTCATTTGTCTCCCCTAATTTTATTTTTTTTCACATAGCAAAAATGAGTTATGGTATGCTCAACTTCAGTAAATCTTTCATGCTATCATATTGATTAATATGTCAAATGCTTGTCTAAATATAAGCTTAGCCCCAATATCTATGACTGAGTAATTGTAAGCTTGATTGCATGTCCCACAATAATGTGATCAATCTACAGCGACATTCAGAATTTTACAGAAACCTGCTCCATAAATCCAATAATAGCACGTGTTCTATCACATTAACAGGATCACTGTTCAAAACACTGGATTAACAATAGTTATTTAAAAAATATTCAAATGTTAACTCATTATATGTGAACTAAATGCTCACCAGGCTTACCAGTTTAATTTCCATTATTAAGAGCTCCTTTTAGAAAAAAAATTTGTGATTTTTATTAGATTTAGGAAAAACAATGTACAAAATATCAAAAATGCCTTTTTTTTTAAATTAGCATTTGGATTTTTTTGAGTACTTTACCCTGAATCACCATTAATCACCATTAAAATACTTCAGTATATGACGTAGAAACAGTCTTGCATACAAGAATTGCCTTTCCTAACTTTGCTGCAAACTCTAGGGGAAAATCAGGTTTAAATTGTTTAATTTTCAAATCAAGAGGAAAAAGCTAACACTTCAAGTGGAGAAGCATATCATTGTTATGACTTAAAAATATCAGTATCTGCAATCAGCAATATAATTATATAATATAATTTAGGTTGATGAGAGATTATCTAGTTCAGCTCCCTCCTCAAGGCAGTGCAACTAGAACCTTATCCAGCCTAGTTTTGAAAATACCCAAGAATGGAGATTCCAACTTTTCGGGGATAATTGTTCAATTTTGACTATTGCTTATTGTAGAGAATGCTTTCGTTTCTCCTAATAAGAATTTCTCTGGCTGCAGCTGGGATCTATTGCCTCTCATCCTTTCTCTGGGCGCCTGGGAAGAGTGTGGTTCTGTGTCCTCTGTAAGCACTCCCTCAGTAGCTGAAGATGGCAATTACATCTTCCACCTTTAGCCTTCTTTACCTCAGACCTCTCAGAAATATTATTAACCTTTCACAAATTCACTACTCTCTCCTAATTCCTTTTTTAATAAATCACACCAAATTTAATAAGACCCTTATTTTTGGGATTCTTTTTTCCCTTATCTCTCAGAGTATTAAAAATGGATAGCCAAAACGACTCATCCCTCTTCTAAATGGGGTACTCATGACAAATCCTACAAAAATCAGCATGGTCAAAGTAAAACTTCATCCTAAGTTCCCATTTCTATTTGAAAGGGCAAAGATAAAGGTCAAAATAATTCCTATCCCATTTGGCCATACAAGTTGGTCATATGCTAACTTCTAGGATATGAGCAGACTGAGTTTCCCAAACCTTACCTAAAGAAATGTTGAATACCAAGTATTAGGGTTTTGCTCGGACCATAATGACTTCTGCCTGAGATGCAGTTTCTTAGCTATATTTGTAAACTAATAATATTTTTGTGCACGTGACCTGTGCTGAGCCACAGGGGCTCGTTCTGAGATAGGCCATGAATTGAAGCTGTCAGGGGCATACTGCAGAGAAAGGGAACAACTGGCAAAAAGGGCAGCCTAGGTTGAAACTCTTTTCCCTTTCCTTCACAAAAGCCCTGGTTTGTCCTCCATCTCAGCAAGAGAAAAATAGGATTTCTACCCATTGCGTTAATCTTGGACTCTTTGACATGTTTACCAGTATGCTCCTTAATACTACTTGTCTTTTACCTCATCCTCTATTTTTTCGTTACATAAATTATATGCTCTTTCTCTCTACATACACATGTACTACATATACATATATATCTTATAAAAAATACATATAACGTTTATAGTCTTAAGCAGCTCATGGATACAGAGCTGCTTAAGTTTGAAAGAATCCTTATTTCACATAGAAGCAAGCATGTAGCTATACCTGAAATGTAATACTCTGTTAGAATGCAGACTCACCATCACATTCTTAACAAATATGTCAGCCTTGTAAGGGATGCTTGTAATTTGTTTTGTGTAGTTTTTTTCAGACCCTTTAGAGCCAATCAAGGATGAGAACTGAAAAGAAAATTACTGAAATGTTCTGTGAGACTTAAAAGAAATAGCTTAAATCAGTTAGGAACTTCTGAAACCTTTCAAAAGTATTGTAATTATGCGCAAAATACATGGGGAAAAATCATCCCTAAGAGACTTGACAACAGAAAATACATGTTCATAGTCAAGGAACTAAACCATCCAACAAACTGGAGTGCAATATGCTGCTCTTGCCTCTATTCAGCAAAGTTGTGATAAATTGGCTGAGTTGTTACTACTATATATATCCTATGCCTTATGTGACAGTAATTAGTTATTCCAGTGGGCAGAAGTCAACTCAAGAAATCGCCAGCACAGCAGACCCTAACTGGAGTTCCTGTTCAGTGTAGAAAATTTTAATATTCTAGCACCATGTGGACACAGACAACAAACACAGCTACACCCCTGATTACAGGGAATCATTTAAGGCAAAACTATGGTGAAGCACAGACAGGTTTACATTGTCCGTGCTTAACAATCAGCTCAGCACTTACCTGTTCTTTTCCCAACCATTGTCTTCTAGCTTTATTTTAAAATCAAAAACAAGTTATTACTGAATAAACGTATTTTTACTTCCTCTATGCAAAACATTATCCCCAACATAAAATCAAATATCTGGTAATTTCTCCCTTTTTTTTAATCACAAACTGTTCCTTACAAGTATAAGCATAGGGCAGTTTGAAGGCATTCCCTTGGTATTTTGGCCACATGTCCTAAAACAGGAGAAGCATGAAATAATGTGCTTTTCCCCATCTATTTATAGATGCCTCTGGTTTTGCCTCAGAAGCAAAAATGTCTTTTGTCATATCTGAAATATACAAATCAGGAAACCTTCCATCTCTTAGTTTTCCTAACAAATTAGCGTCTTTGAAAAGGCTTCTGCAGGAGAATTTTATTTTCCTAGGACATCATTTTAATGGTTAGCAGCACATTTGATCTACTAGAAATAATTATTAAAAATATACTTGAATTAAAACAGACATTGGACGTTTCTGTTCAAATCCTTTTTCCTGTGTATTCCCTAAAAACTGAATACTTGAAAGTACTGGAATATAAATTGGTCATTGAGGAAAGTTCTGCTCTACCATAAAGGCTTGCCTTAGGAGAAATAATGTTTGAATTGGCTGTAAAAAAATATAGATATGATATTTAGTATCTGCCACTAATTCCAGCAATTACAATCAGAAAAATAAATATTTCCAGATGTCAAGGGTAAGAAATAAGGAAAGCTTTTTAGGGACAGGAGGAAAGACTGGAGACACCTGGCAAGGAAGGGAGAAAGAAGGTCCTGAAATCATATTGCCCAGAGCAAGGGCAGAACAGCAGTGGAGGGCACAAAGGAGCTGCTGGGAGCTGAGAATGACATTTATATAACTGTGGGAAGAAAATGTTTCAGAACAGAACTAGATAATTTTAATTTTTTTTATCCCCTTGGGGATTTACCTTCTGAGGTAAATTTATTTTGCCCGAGGACTGTAAGCCTTACTGCTCAAAGCTTTATACAACAAGTAGTGAAAATTGTATTCAGATCAATGAGGTTAATAGAACCATTCCAACACTCACACTTTAAGAAACTGAAAGAGGAAATAAAGTTAGGAGCACCCACTTCAATTTCTATCTGTGATCCTCTGTGCTTGCCTGCCAATAAGCACATTTGCTCTCTTGAAGGAAATATTATCATACTGTTTCTCCCAGCAATGTATTTTGAGTACATTGCTATGACCAGGATAGGATGGCATAAAGCTGCTGCAGGAGACTTGTAGGAATGTCAGTTGTCAGACATGAGATGGGACACCTCAAACTCTACCCTACCTCTCCTATTAGAGAAATGTTATTCATTTCATGAAGGTTTCAATGTATTTTTTCAAAGGGAGATATATATATATATATATATCTGATCATCTATATTCCACAAAGGGAAAAAAAACAGATTGTGTTATCCCAACTTAATGTCAGTATTTTAACTCGAGTCTCCCTTGTTTTATGCTGAAAGTACAAGAAGTGTGAGGAGAACATTCTGCCCCTGGATTCATGCTCCTGGAACACACTCCTGCTCTTCTTTCACTATTTCTTACATGGAAAGTTGAAACTCTATCACTCACTATACATTCAATATATACCAAGCAAAAGCATTGTCAACACTGGCATTATAAAACCTGACAAGAACCTTTACAGCACCACTTTACTACACTTGTAATGCCTGTATAAAACGCCAGCTGTATATTACCTTTATTTAATAATAATGAACTTTCTTAACATTATTTAACAACTAAATAGAGAATTATTTTTTTGCCAGTTTCATGTTTACACTGGCATTAAACTGACAAAGGATAATTTACTGAAACATTCTGTTTTCTTAGCTCTTTTTTTTCAGTATAGTTTGGAGACTAGAGAAACTCCAGGGAGCTGGCAATTTGAAAAATAAAGGTCAATTTCTGTTAACGAAAGCAGAATATACATAGAAGGAAGAAATTTACATGAAAAACTGGCCCACTGTGAACTAATTGCTCATTACTCTCACTATCCCTTAGGAAAGATGTGGATAATCCTATTTCAAGACATACAGCATAACTGAAATTTTGACAGAATGAACAAGGCTTGAATCTACTACAAAGGGTCGCATATCAAAGGCAGAAAGGACACAATTCATAGCTAAGTCAGGAAACATAAAAATCTAGTCTCCATGAAGTAGACTGGGTAAAATTTTCCCAATTTACATTTAGAGAGCTAATAATGTATCCCAACAGCATCCTTAAGTGTCCTGGCAAAAAATCACTAGTTCATCCATAAGAAGAAATGTAATATCACTCATTGAGCCCTTCCAATGACTTTTCTTTCAAGGGAATGCACTTATTATAGCTTTATGGAATAAGATCATACTCTTTGGCCCTAGGACTAGATGTGGTGAGAAAAGATGATGTAGGCTTTAATTTCTTTCACTTTCTAGCCATACAGTTGAACTGATTTTTTTCTCAAGTGGAGCAAATATCTGATGCCTATGCAGATGCTACATAAGTAGCATGCTTTAGAAAAAAGAAAATATTGCATCTTGTCTGACAACATAAACGTTTATGCGTTAAAAGCAGGTACCAAGTCACCCTATCATATGAGACATATGAACTGATCATAGCCACTAGAAATGGTAATTTTTTTAATGCACTACAATATAAACAATGAAATGTTTGGTTTTAAGCATCATATGTCCTGCCCTCTGTTGGGTTGCTCAAGAATGGCCAAATGCAAGCCACACCTCACTTGATTTTGGCTCAGAAAAATGACTCATTATTCCAAGAGACACAGTCAAGAGCTGGTGTATTTTTCAAGTAGGAATTATTTTCCTCAGTGAGTTTTCCATTTGCACTTTATTATCAATTGTAATGTGATAACACTTTTCTTTACAAAAGGTGAACGTTTTCTAGTAGACTGCAACATTGCATACCATACACAAATAGCAATTTTGTAATTTTTCAATAAAGCATTATTCCAATACCTCAGAAAATATGTCACACTGGCTAAGCTGACTTGATAGTAAGCATAAACTGTCATGATGTAGAATGGTCCATAAAAGATTATTTTGGAAATGTGGATATGGAGTATTTAACACATTTTTAGACTATGTAGAATATAAAAAAATGTTGTGCTATAGTTTTCAAAGACATTTTACTATCATAGAGTGCTGTCATGCTTTAAACCAGTATCACAGAGGCATTACCAGAAGGAGATAAATCATAATAAAAACTGCCCAGCAGAAATTGTTGCAGAGCTATGTTTGTATCTTCTAAAATCCCTTGGGGAAAATAATAACTGTGCGTGTCTATTCATATGTCTGGGTCTTCTGAATCCTTAGGGAATTTTCCTTTCCTGACTATAAAATATTTGGGGGTTGGTGGTTCAGTTCTGGTTTTTATTTTTTGTTTTTTGGGGGTTTTTTATTTTCAAATTTTATTCAGATCAGAGTTGGATTTGTTTGTTTTTAAAGGAGGCAGCAAGGTCACAGCATGTAATGAAAAGATAGGTGTAAGAGAAAAGGCAGAAATAACTCATCCGCCTTATCCTACAAAAAATTCTGTTCACAAGCACTACAACTGAGATCAGTAGCATTATCTAAAATGGAGTAAAATTGTCAAAAAAGGGGGTTATAAAACATAAGTAAATAACAGACAGCCTCTCATCCTTGAGGTTCAAAGCCTAGTTTCCTGTTCTTTTGATGAGGATATTATTTATTTGCTGCCATGTCTGATGTGCCCTGAGATTGGCTCAGTTGGTCAGAGCATGGTGCTAATGACTCCAGGGTTCTGGGGTCAGTCCCCATCTGGGTAATTCACTTAAGGAGTGGACTCAATGATCCTTGTGGGTCCTTTCTGACTCAGAATATTCCATGATCCTTTTGTTTGCTCCTCCAGTTCTAGACCAAAATATGGCTGTAGTCTCACCTGTCATCCCAGGCTTGGTTCTAGTCACTTCTGTCAGCTCATGTAAATATATTTGTATATATGAAAGCCAGAAATACTGGCTAATAAGCCATACAGATGTTTATAGCCTAACTAATAATAGAAATTTAATTTCTGAACTATAAACTTAGCATTGAAAAACTTATTTATTGTACACTGTAAGGTTCTAAACTTTAGAAGCTAGTATGTGGGATCTTTTGTGGTTTTGAAAAAACCAAAACCTTAACTCAGAAGGACTCATATGTTGGATGGGACTTGGGACAAGCCTTGCTTTCTCCACAGCTTCTAACCTTCCTGAAACTGAACAGTAATCACTCACATAGGAAAAAGAGAGTGGAGGGGAGGATGAGGGAGAGGAAGCAGAATCAAAGCAGAAAATTGTTTCAGTACCTGAGAACTTCTGAGATTTAGGACTTCAGTCGCAGGCTTTTATTGTTCTTCCACTGGAAACATATCACCCACTGACAAGACTGATAAACACAATCAGAAGCATCTTTATAAGCTCTGAGGTACACAGAAATTATGTAATTATTTCTTCTGGTTTTTTGGTTTTTGTTTTTATATAAAATGAAGGCACTATTGGCCATTATATATTCTAAATAAAATAACTTACAAATTGTGTTCACCTTTGATGGAGTTTAAAGTTATCAGCATAATATTGGTTAGAAAGTAGCAACAATATTCAACTTTATATGTTGTTTTGTTCTTATTTTTCCCTTCTTAGATTTACCTCAGAGCTTAGGAAGTTGCTTATGAACATAGATAAAACTCACATCAGCCCCACAAAGCAGACAAAATCCTCAGGTGACAGGAAGAAAGAAACATTAAATGAGATCTCTGTAATCCTATCTTCTACTCCACAAAGCATAGTTCATTATATTTTAAGTTGAATGTATTTTTAAAAGCTTCCTGGGCGATCCATTTGTAGCTCTAGAGTAATTGTGCTAACACAATAGGGAGAAAAGGCAAAAGAAAAGCTCAGGAATCAAGTTTAAGTCCTATTTTCAAAAAGCACTTATAATGGCTGACTGAAATCACTTTGAAAAGACATATGTGGACCCTTCTGAAAATTAGAAAATTACTGCAATCTATGTAGGCAATGGTTTGAGTTTCCAGAGAACTATCTGGCCTGATCAAAAGCTGTTGTTCCCCACCCCCTTCCCTGTTCTGTAGCTGCACAGTCAAGAGTATGCTTCACAAAGCCCCTAGTGGCACTAATGATGCTATCGCTCCTTTTTGCAGAGCTGTCATTTCTCCTAATTATCATTTATATTGGGTTCTGCTGCTTTCTGGCATTAATACTATGCCACATATATACTTTAATTGTTAGGCAACACTACACAGTGCTTATTCATAAGAGAATTCCATCCCCCTTGACTTCTCTGAAGCCTTGAAATGTTGATGATGTCTTTTAAGATGGTCTCTTCTTAATCTCATTACCAGGGGAAGAGTTAGCTGTCCATAAAACCTTTAATTTTATACACAAAATTGTCCATTGTTTGAGAAAAATGGATAATTGAGCATCTAATTAGTGAATACCTGCTTGCACATGCAATTAACCAATTTGCAAGATTAACCAGCGTGCAAAATGGACGTCCCTTTTATAGGTAACTCCATTTGATCTCTTAGGGTTCAAGTTACTCTCCTTTTCCAGAGAAGATGCAGGAAGGGTATTATGCAGGTTTTGGTTGGGGTACAGATTATTTCCTTCACAATATGTAGTATGGGGCTTTATTTTGGATTTGTGTGGTGAAATGTTGGTAATTCAGGGATGTTTTAGTTATTGCTGAACAGTGATTACACAGAGCCAAAGCCTTTTCTGCTCCTTACCCCACCAGCAAGGAGTCTGGGAGTGCACAAGAAACTGGGAGAGGCACAGCTGCGACAGCTGACCCCATCTGACCCAAGGGATATTCCTCACCATATGGTATGATGCTCATCATATCATCTGGGGGAGGAAGAAGGAATTGGGGGATGATCTGAGTGATGGCATTTGTCTTGCCAAGTAAACCATTACGTGTGATGGAGAGATGGACATCAGAAAACTCTTCCTCTTAAAAAAAAAACAAAAAACAAAACACCCCCCCCCAAAAAAACCCAAAACAAAAAACAAACAAACAAAAAAAACCCCTCCAAAACAAAACAAACAAACAAAAAGAGAGAGAAAAATGGAACCTGGTACGATACAGCTGGTTTGCCTTTTTAATAGAGAAGTTTAATTGCAAGTAGAAAAGATACTTATCTTTGAAGAACTTCTATGAGATTCTAGAGCTCTCAGAATATCTTTCTACTTTAGGTTTCTCTTAAACCTTTGTAATTAATGGGTTCCTTATATCATTATAATGATTTTATTACTTTGCCCTACCAGAAGAAGTGGGAAGCATCTATTATATTTCAAAATTTCAAAAGTATAATGAACACAGTATGTGCATCTCTGGGAAAAATTGCTGATTAAAGTAAATTTTGTTTGCAAAGAGAGGTGAGGGCACAGATGCTCTGCTAATTAGCATGAAACAGAAGTAGAGGTTCCCATAACTTTAGGCACTACTATGATTCACTCATTTTACTAATACAAACCTGATCAATTCTAATTGTGTTGTACCGAGATGAATTTGCTGATTATGTTTGATTGACCTGTGAGAGACTATAAAAATTAAGTCAGCTGATAACATTACATATTGAGGAACCTTCTGAGTTTCTAGAACTACTTTTGATTGGTGAAGCTTAATTCTGCCTTTATTTTCTAATTTGCTGAACTACCAGTTGCCTGAAGGAATTTCCCAAATAGCTATCCTTCAATAATACTGCTCAAAATAACAGCTTTTAAAATATATATATATATATATATATTTGAAGACATACTTTTATTTTGTTCTATGTGGTGTGTTTGCTTAAAAAGATAAATTAAAAGGTCATCTGCAAACAAAGCACTCCTAGCACAAAATGTTATTCTGCCCCTTAAAAACAAAACCAAAGGATTTCTATTGTACTTAAGAAACAGCCTTTAGGGGGATATAAACAGTTGAAAGTGCCAAGCAGTCATTTTCACTAGAAAGTCACCCTTTACCCACAAGCAATGTATTTTTTATGAAGACAACCTGCACTGTATCTGCTAAGAACCAATAATGAAATTAATAGCTTTGGTATATCAAATAATCTGCTATTTATGCCCTCCATTCAGGTTCACCTGTTAGCAAAAGCTTTTTCATAGCTTAGCAAGCAGTTTTAGTTACTTCATCCTCTGTTTTCATTGCCAGGCTTGGCCGTTTAATTTTTGCAAAGAATTTTAACAGTGTGCTCTTAAGTCTGGAATATTAATGGTAACCACACAATGGACAGAAAGCACCAGTTTTCATCTGGCTTTCTAAACTTTACCCCAGCTGCTATTCAGATCAACCATTTTGTAGTAAAATAAAACTATAGTTTACCTGACAAAATGCAAGTAGAAAATTGTTGCGGTGAAAAACTTTGAAAGCCCATTAATTTAAAAGAAAAAAAAAAAGGTGTTTTGATATAACATTTCGATTACCAAACTAATAAGTATGAAAATCTAATTCACCAGTCTTGAGAATTTCACTGAGTTCCCTTGAAGTTTGTAATTATTTCCTGTAATTGCCCATAAGACAGTTATGTGTTATTTCCATGTTGGAGTTCTGATAATTCCATCATGCTCTGCTGCTTTAATCAGAAATAAGGTTTACTTGTTAAAAAATGAAAAAAAAAAGAGCATGAAGATTTTTAAAACCAGTCCAAAATCCCCTTGTAAAACATTGAAATCTGTACATTAGTTACACTGCAAAGGACAGTGCTTAACTCAAGCGATGAAGTTGCTGGGACATGGCTACTACATGCCTTAAGTTATTTTTTAACTATTCACATTCACTTTTTCAACAGGAAAAAAACAACAATCAGTTTTCTGAACAGTCCTCCCCTATTGTTTCCCAGAACATGGGGAGAATGTATCCTTATTTATACTGTTATGGGCATTACATCATGCAATATACTGTTCAAAAGACAATCCATTTAGAAACTTTAATCCCTGGAAGTCAGGAAAAGTCAGTACTACATGGTTTTCTTGGAATCCTAAACCTGCTGTGAGGCAACATTTAAATAATTTATAATCATGCCTTCAGTTCCCCTACGACTGGTTCCTCTTTTTCAAGTCAAATCTGTGTTAAAAGCATTGCAGACTTGTGCTACTTTCATTGGTATTCCTGCAATGGCTAAGCAGGTTATTCTGAGACAGTAGCGGTAAACGAAAAAAAAAAACAAAACAAAAAAATTTCATTACTGTGAAACTTTGCCTATGCTAGATCACCTTTCCTTCCAGTGTCAGCTCTTGCCTTCTAGACCCCTGAGAGTAACAAAGCAAAATTAAAATGTAGCTTAAATAAACCACAGAAAATTTATCCTCTCATGGTAACACCGTGATTAAAGTATATAATTGAATTATAGAGGCTTAGATAGCATGAAATGAAAGCAGAAATACATCAAGAATCACTGTTTCATGCAGAAAAAAATCATAAAAGTGTGTAATGGTACACAGGGTAATATTTATCTGCGAATAGATGACAGAGGACTTTATGAGACAGAGCTATAAGGCATGAAGGATATAAAGTTCAATAAAAAAAGAATAAACTCAGCAATGCTTATAAAGAATAGATATACAAATATTAACCCCCAAATAACTGACACACCTATCATTTGTTATTTTAAAAATATTTTTATCTTAAATATTGCAAATAGCTAAGATGACTAAAAAAAAATAAAAAGTCTGATATTTAAATTTCTTTTGAATACTAAAACTAAACATAATTTCCCCTTTCCAAAGCTGAATTTATTGTCTGCACTGTCTGCTTCATCTTTCAATTCATCTCTCCAGAACACAATAACAGCTTTAATAAAGCTCCAAAGGAAACACATTACAATAGATTTTACTTTTCTTTTTTAAGAAGCTCACCTAGAGATAACTGTTGAGACCTTCTTGTTTAGATTTCCTTCTACAGAGATATGCATAATTACCAAATAATATCAAAAGAAAGCACCATCTCCATCTGTGGGCTATTGTATCTAACTGCATCTCCAAACCATTGCAAATCCCTGAACTTTTTGCCCGTTCTTAGAGATGGGCTATATATTAATAAATTACAACATCTAAAACTGGTCAAGATGAAAACAGGCCAAATCCTGTTAACAGATTGTTTTAAAAAGTGTTTTTCCAGGCGGGCTTGACTAGATGACACTATCAAATGCATAAAGTATCTTTATAACAATTTGTATCATAGAGGTCTGAGGTCAGTCAGCATTATACTCTGTAAAATGTTAAAAGTCTTTTTTTGATTTTTTAATTATTAACAGTCTATTTTTAAATCTTCAAGATGGAAAATGTCATCCTTGTTACCACATGCCTTTAACATCTCTTAAAAGATGTATCATTTATTTTTAGTCAAGACATTCAGCATTTATTTTTTCTTCTTGTTTTTCTTTTTGAACCACACTAAAAGATGTCTTGGAGGCACATTGTCTGTTCAAGACTAGTTTTAGTTTTCTTGAATGGTCTTTGTAAACTGAAAACTGGGCTTTAGCTATAGCCTTCAAAGGCGTTTAATTGGAAGGTAGGTCATTACATACCATACATGTCTAGACAGGAAGGTGGCACTTGTTTATCCTTAAATGAGTCAGGACCATTAGTTAGACTGCTGTATACTGTGCAGTCAAGGAAAAAAAGAATAATTGAGTCCCATAGAAATAAACTTAAATCTTTTTGAATCCCCAGTAACAAAAAGAAATGGTGTCTCATTTAATCAACAGCTCATTCCTGCACTTACCTATATTAAATTATATATTCTTTTCTGTTACCGTCTCTGCAACAGTGTTGTATTAAATTCTCTCCATATTTCTATTTAGCTGGATCATTTTATGGTTGTAACATTTCTCTTAGAGATGGGACAAGCAAATCCCATGCTGCAGGCTGCAGAGAAGTTGCCATGGGGAGTCACTCCCATCACTTTGGTTAGCATCACACAGTGAGGTAGGCACATTCTTCTCTCTGCAGCTCATCTTCCATTAGCCATAGCAGGTGACAAGATACATAATTTAGTAGGCATTTAAGCACTTGAGATGCAGCATAATGTCCAGTAGAACATGTTCTTGGGATGACTCACGGGGAAACTGAAGGCTAAAAAAAAAAGAAAAACCAAACCAAATTTAAAAAGGAACAGATTCTGTTGACATTGTATGAAAAGAGAAATGCTGGACTCAACAAAACACACTCACTTTGTCTCTACTCGGGCAATGCACATGTATGAACTGTGATGACAAAAAAAAGTGGGAATTCTGTTTATGCTTAGGCCAGTTTAGCAGCCCACAAGGATGAGTTCACCCTTCCACATCTCTTCCAAATGAATTTGAGTTCTCATTTAAATAAGCTCAGTGAACACTGAGCTTGAGGCTGGAAATAATAAATCTTTTTATTGCTCACAGAATTGTAGTCACCCCAAAGTCAAGAAGTCTTGTGACCCCTTCCCTTTCATAACCTCTTGACCACAATAACACGGTACTTTCTAATTCCTCTGTTTTATCTGTGTGCAGGGCAGGTCACTGCTATTGGGACATGCAGCATTGCTTACAATATATCCATGTTTGTCAAGATACTTTTGTCATTCCACACTTGTGTCAACATATAAGCATGTTGACTTGGATTAACGAAGCATTATTTTTAGTTTCTTCCTGGCTGTTTGGATTCCTAGTCAGACACTGTAGCTGCTTTGTGGCAATTACGACTCTAGAAAAGACACATAGATAGAGACAAGGGCCTGTTGCCAAAGCAGTACTGGGTTGATTAGAAAAGGAATGAGAATTTTCCAGAACTATGCAAACAGTTTATTGAGGAGAGTCTTGAAGCCCAGAAAATTTCTGCTCTTCAGCTTTCAGCACACGGGATTTCTCTTGTTCAAGAGCTGTCTGGAGAGACAACCCCCTCCCCTCCCCCTCCCAACTGTCTTATTTTCAGAACTTTTAAGCTGGAGAATGCCTTTTTAAGCTCTGTGAAGGTCTTGATTAGTTCACAAGGTTACACAGTTCACCCATATGTTTGATTTATGGTGTCAGGAGTTAAGCTGACACTACTCAGATAATTTGCATCACTTGAATTATTTAGTTTGCTAAGACCAATAATTAAAATTCCTTCTTTGTTTTGGGGCATTTGTTGACCTTTCCTTTCCAACAGGCTCTCATAAAACATGAAGCCTGGAAGTGTGAACCCATCATTTGCCTCACTTCAAACCTGATGTCCCAGAAGTAGCCTAAATGTTTTGAAACGGCTGTGACTGATGACGAGGAATTGTAAAGAGATGTGGCTATGACTGAAAGAACTCAGGTTTTTATTATGGTATAAATCACCAACATTGCCAAAGCTATACTAGAGTTTCTAACACCTAAGAAAAGCTTTAAGCTTTCTAGCAGGAAGGCTAGATTTGCTGCACATTGTAACACTGCAATTGGGCTCAATAATTCAATCTCACTAGACTCATTCATTCAGTTATTATTAATTATGATGAAGTAGTTGCACTTAAATGACTCTTCCCACATAATTACCCTTTCCAAAACACTCTCCTGAAAAACAGGTTCTTACTCCAACAGCTTGATCCAAACAGCAGCCTCTTGTCATTTGACAAAACCCAGAACAGACAAATGCTCTGCAAATTTACAGTAGTGATATAACTCTGCAGTATTTACAGCAGCTCATATGCAAAGCAGGCCTGTATCTGGACTTAAATCTAGGAATGCTGATTATAATTCCATCATCTTCTTGTATATAACCACAAAAATAGCAAAGAAATACATTAGCCAGAAAGTACTCATAAGTAATCAGGGCAAAGTTCCCCACAAATATATATATATATTTTATTGTTAATATTTTTATCACTGAGACCAGTTTAACTTTTTCACTAACCTACACATATTTTTGGGAAAAAAATTGTGTATCTCTGCCTAGTGACTACTGTTGGTTTCTAGTGGTCAGAGGAAAAGGATCTTCCCCAATTCACATTCCCTGTGGTATAGGTTCCCATCTGAAGAAGCTGAGGGATGCCACAGACACAGGATTGAGGAAGAGAGCCCTGAGAGTGCTGAGCTGCATCTGCTCCTCTACCCTTCACCACTTCTCCACCAGCAGAACCACAAGCCAGCACAGCACCTCTCGTGCCCAAGTCCTCTGGTCCTGCTTCCTACGTCCTTCCAGCTGGGAAGCCCTGAGGCTGTGGCTGCCTCTTGGCTTCCTCTCCCTACTCTGGGAAAGGAGTGTGCCCCAGCCTGCTCCTCACTGTGGGTGCCAATGTAGGAAGTCTCTGTGAAAGGAGTTCCCAGGAACTCCCTTCCTGTTGGAAGGAGCTGGGATCACAGCTATATTATTAAATTCAATGCTGTTGTGCTAGCAGCTCAAAAATGCAGTGAAATCATCTAGGGCATTGTATTTGGCCAGGTCAAAAAGAAATGAGCTACATAAAGAATGTCAAGAAATTAGCAGGCTAATATTCTTTTTATTAATAACCTAAAATGTAAACACAAATTAGGGTAGAAGTAATATCTTAAAAAAAATAAAATAAAATTTGGCAACATCCTTTAAAACAGGATATCATCACCCAGTCCTGCTATAGGCTGTCTAGAAAGCAGAGCAGCAGAAATACCCCTTGATGCAAAGCTGGTTTATGGGTTTGGTACAGGAAATCCTAAAGCAAAAATCTTGTTAGGAATCAGAAGGCCAGTTCAGAGGCTTTGATTATTTAATTTTGTATTTTGTGATTTTTAGATGATTATTGATAAGTGGCCCAGAGAGAATTCTTTTTTAAGATAAGCTACCAATAATGAATTAATTTCCTACATGGCACTTTTGCAACACCATTTTCTTTCTTAACCATTCCCTTTTCCTTTTGTTCACTTACAACCCATTGCAGATGAAACTGTATGCCTGTCTTCTGCAGCTTAAACCTTTGTTTGTGCACTAATGAATCTAACTAGGTGTCATAGCAGACTCTAATGAGCATCACTCGCTTTCATTTAACTCTGCAGCTTGCCATTACACACTTTAGAAGATCTGTTGGTTTATTCATAGCAATCACTAGAAATTCTTTTTCATTAGATAGATACTAGTTTTCCCTGTTGTGCCTTTCATTATTAAGGAAACTATGAAACGTTAATACTGGCCTCAAAACCCAGGGCCAAAAAAGTGCCCCCAATCTTATTTGAAATGCAATCGCTTGTATTGCAAATGATCTTACAGATCTGAGCACAAACAGCTTGAATTTTTCTTCATTTATTTATGAAAGAATGAAAGAAAGAAAAATCAAGAAGGTGGCTCTGTATGACCCACTAGTCAGATTTACCTTGTTAACTGAATTTCTTGTAGTTCATTTAAGCAGCAGGACTGCAATTATAAAAGCATCCATAAACAACTATTAAGAATTGTCATATTCCCACCCAGGTTCTTAGCTCAGATTTTAAACCCAGAAATGCTTACACTTTTCAGTGTAACTCTGAATCAGTTTTGAGAAGGTTTTTCTCTACAATATCTCTTTGTAAGTGTTTGGCTCTGATAACAAGAATATTGAAGAGTAGACCTCAGCACCCACATTTTTGACAATGCTTCTATTATATTTGGCATGAAGCTTTTAAAAAAATATTAAAAAACACATACTATCTATGGAGCTCTAGATTTAGTAGAAGTGTTTAGCACTGTTCTGATCAAACATACAATTGGTATTTAAATAAGTATCCTTCAGAGAAAAAAAAAAACAGGTAAACAGAGAATTTTTCAGAGTTTATATAACAAGTGTCATTTTTCAGACTATTTTATCTCATATCTGCATCTGATTTAGGGTGCAGCCCCTAAATTAAGATACATGAAGTCATTATTTGTATTTAAATTTCATCATTCTGTCACTTCACACACAGGAGATGATTCATTTAATTTGCTTGACAGTCACATCATCCTTGTGATGCATCCATGTAATGTGCCTCAGATATTGTGTCCCAAAACATGTTCCAGAGCATTAATGGACTTCAACTAATTTATGTTACTTCCTAAATCCTGCCAAAAAATATTTGGCTAAACAGTATTTTTGGTTCATTATGGTGCTTTTGTTCCACAACATAGACATACTCTGAGTCTAAAACAATCTTAAAAGCACAGGAAACTCTTTTCTGTAAGATTAGTGAATCTAAAGGGTAATAACGGAGATTATCTTCATTCCTGTTTAAGAATTCCTAAAATAAAGAATACAACTAATTCCTTATGTCTCTGAGTAGTAGGGATGCAATCTTTCATTTCCCTTCCAGCCAAGTAGCCTTACTGGTTTAGACAACCACAGTTATTCCTGAAGCTTTTTCCTCTTCTGTGCTTGCCTGGGTGAATAGAACATAAAGAGTATTGAGCATCAGTGTCTTTTAGATAACTAATTATAATAAACAACCCATGCCTTCTGCTGATCAGAACACCACATAAGGATTCTGTTACAGCAAAATTAATTGCTAAAGGAGAAGGTGTAATTCCTGAAGAAGGTGTAATTCCTAGTAAAGCATCTGCGGATATATCGGATAAACACAGATGTTAATTAAGTATGTTACCAGTTTCTCACAGTGGAAATGAGCAGCAGGAAAGGAAATACTTGTTGAAGATTTCAGTTCACAACACTTTGAATATGAAATACAAGAATTCATGTCTATAAAACATTCAGAAATATTTTTCAAAATTTACTTCACAAACTCTATCTGTGTATGTGCACTACAGAACAACAGATAGGTAGAACTTTGTGGAAGGCATTCCCCAGAAAATTCACACTCCATGCAGGCTTAGAAAGAAATCAGCTTGTTTTCCAGGTAGGTTAAAGATTTGAAAAGACAATAAGAAAATAAAAACACCTTTCTCCAACTTGAGTTGGACGCAATGTTTTTTCCTAATATTTTTTACATCAGTATCTGATCTAAGAATTCCTTTTATTCAGCCCAGAGTTCAGTTCTTAAAAGTTAATAAGACTTTTTTTCTTCCATAAATAAAAATCATTTAGGTGGGAAAAGCCTCAAACCATAAAAGCACCTGTGTACATGACGTTTGATTGGCTTTTTGCCAACACTAGGTGAACTCAAAACTTCCCTTTACAGCCTCCCTTCCATTTTCTCTTCCTCTTTTTAAAACAGATTTCCTTTCTGTTCAAAAACTGTTAGCCTTTACATTTAATTCATAATTAAAAATCCAATTTCAACTCAGACTAACATATGCAAAAAGAGAGTAAATTTGTAACAGACTAGGGAGAAATTGGAAGGAAAACACACTTCACTTGGTTATTTCTATAACCTTGCACAGACAGTCTGTGATAAGACTCTGAGATCGAGCTGTGACACATCCAAAGCAGAAGGACCTAGGAAGTGTCTCCTTTTTACTTTTACCTGAAAAATTATTGAGAGTCAGAAGGCAACTTTACAATTTCTGTGGTTTCTTCTTGTTTACCACCAGACCAGGAACTTGTTTGTTTGATATAAAAATGTCAGAAAAACCCATGAATTCACCAAGTTTTCTATCAACTCCATGTTGCTTTCTCTGTATTTTCTTCCCCCCACCCCCCAGAATAGTAGTTACACTAATTTTTTTGTCTGATAGCATGGTTAAAAGTTCAGATATTTTTTCAATGTTACAAAAAATAATTCCCCAAAAGTTCCTTTCATATTATCTGTGTATATATTTTGTTAGTAAAGCCATATGCCAATAGAATATTACATATTCATGCAAAGAGTTCTTAGGGTAGCTCATCTTTAAAGGGAGTAGGAGGATGAACACATCTTTACTGTGATCAGTTACAAAGTAGAACTAAAAGTAATATAAAGAAGACTAAAGAAAAAGTACTAAAACTAATTCTCATGGTGTCTGACCTTGCTCAGAGCACAAGTGGTTTTTAAAAATTTGACAGCATAATTTCAAATATTGAATAAAGCTGTAAGTGTTAAATCATTTTAACTATTCCAGAAATGTATTCATTTCTAATTCACATTAGCATGAAAATATATAAAGGAGTTTTTTTTTCCCTAGCAACCTTTTTCACGTGTTAATTACTACTTAGTCCTTGGGCTCCTTTGCCTTTGGAATGATTGGAGTTTTGCATTTTAGTTTAAATAAGAATACCAACATTGAAGTATCTTATCCATCCAACTGTAGTGTTTACTTGAAGTTACAGACAGAGAGGAGAAATACTCCTTATTATATACAGCAAACAGCATTTTAAAGGAAAGTATCATAGGAAGTCTTCTGAACAACAAAGAATTCAAAAGGTATTTTAGACGTATTTCCTACTTCCTTTCACTATGCTTTTCTCCCCACTACACCTGCCTCCTCATCTGTATTCTGTTACTCTATTTCCCCTTTACTAAGAGGGAAAAGATTAGTGGTTCAATTAAGAATAGTGGAAATGGGCTCTTAAAGACAGTTGTGTTATAAACACTCTTGTTTTAAAGAGACACCAAAATTTTGCTATTCTCCCAAACAGGGTGCAGAAGTCTAATATAACTACAAAACTGCCAAATTATTGCATGCCTAAATTGCTGCCATTAAAAGAAAGAGCCCCTACGGATAGAATCACACAAGCACCAACAAACCAGTCTTTGTTCTCACACAGCTGCCTCACTGTCACCCACCCTGCCACACAGAATCCATCACAGCTCAGGAGCTGGCAATCCATCAGCATTTAAAGGTAAAATAACAAGTCTGGTACAGGAAGGGGTGGGAGGGGAGAGATTAATCACCCCCAGGCTTACACCTGAGATCTAAGCCTGCTTCTGCAGGTGCTGGTGTACCCCAGGGGGCTGACATCTAATTAGGCTCCCTGCTCATTTAGTGAGGGGGTTCTAATGAAACCAGATTTGCTAATTTAGCTGAATTATACATTGAAAGTATTACGTGTTCTCAAAGGAATAAACTGGAGACCAAAAGTCACTTACTGGGCCTCAGGAAGGAAAGGCCACACACATGCAAAAAATGGGCTTTGTAGTCCTAATATAAGTTATACTTCACCTCTGAGGAAGGAGGAAGATGTGTGTAACATAGGAGAACCTGAAAACCTCTTTCAAAAAATAAGTGAGAATGAACAAAACAAACAAAAACCCCCCAAACAAACTAAAAATCGCCCCCCAAACAACAAAAGAACCCGAACAAAAACCAAAAAAACCACCAAACCAAAACAAAACCCAACCCACACAAAACCAAAAAACTAAAACCCAAACCATACTAACTCAGGCCAGAGGAGAACTACAGTGAATTGTCTATGAAAATATTCAAATATTCATTTAGTTCAATTATCCTTACTGTATGTTTCATGAGAATGAGTAATAGAAGGAATAGCAGCTACAGCATGACTTTTGAATGAATTGCAAATAATTCTATAAAAAAAAAAAATGTATTAGCGTTTCAAATTTTGGAAGGAGAAATGGGCCAATTAAGAGGTCAAATCTCATTTCATAATTTTCAGTTCAAACCAGGAGTAAACTACAGCTGATATGAAATGTCACCCACTGACCAATGTAAAATGAGTTGTTGGTCTCAGGCCAAGCCCTAACAGACAGATATGTACCACACAAAACCATCTGTGCTAATTGCTCCCATGAGCTTTGATCTTGCAGATGTTGGCATAGCTTTATGCACATGAACAGCATCACTGTCTCAAAGGCTTTCTGGTTTTGGCCTTGTATTCACACTAACATCTCACATATATGCAGATCAGTACAAGTGTAAGCATTTCAGTGTCAGAATACAGGCTGAGAGCCTGGGCAGAACTGTCCAGAATGGAAAGATAAAAATTAAATTATACATGCTTCTATTTGTCTGAGACTTCTAATTGTTAATGGAGGAGCTCTGATGAGTCTGAACCTGGCTGTGTGTCAGCAGGCTGCCAGTGCACTGTCCCTGTTCTGTGGATAAAATACGGAGGGCATCTCTTTTCTTTAAAATCAGATTATATAAGTACTTATTTTTACAAAAGAGTCCTCCAAAACCCCCAAAAAAAACCCAAACAAAATGGATAAAAATATAAATAATTTATTATTAGAAAGGCTACATTAAAGAAAAAAAAAAAAAAAAGCCAACAGTGAATTGCTCAATGCAAGTTTCAATGCTTCATCTCACTATATTCTTTGGCTTTCCAAGTCACGTGACAGGAGCATTTACCACTTCATTAACTCATGGAGATGGTAATAATGATGCCTCTTATCAGAGTCAGATTGACCAATAAATGAAAACTCTACTCATATGTATGAATAATGATTGATGTTCATTACAGCAATGAACAGATTGCATTGCTCTGTGCAAAACATGGGAACAAAAAGACCATTTTGTCATTATATCTGTAGGTACATTGGCAGATAAAACTCTATGTAAGTGAGCCTCAGGAGACTTCAGCACATTCTACTGCAACTCCTCTGCTTTTGCAGCTTATAGAATGTTAGATTACACCTATTATAATCTATTGGCAAATCAGTGATGGTTGTGCCTTGCTAGTGCTAAAGAAAGAGCATTACAACCAGATCTTTATTTTGTTCTTTCCCTCTGCACACAGGCATCTCTTACCCAAATTACAACAATGTACCAAACATAGACAGAGTCCTTGCACAGGAGCAGTTGAAGGGTGAGGCCCCTAACCAATCTGGTGTTGTGAGCTGCATGTCAGTCTGGGGCACCAGAACTGGCAGGCACTTCCTGAGCTTGGAAAAATGGCAACTCTACTTTATAAATGTATTTTAAAAATATAGCCCACTGAAGATGGTTGAGTGATTCTGTGTTTATGCAAATAAATGACTGGACTTCTTTTCCATCAGGAAGATGGGATTTCATATGCACTGGCCATTGAATGAAAAAGGAAAATCTTATTCACCCATCTTAAAAGTATAAGTGGAAAGAGCACTTCTAGTATATGCATCCAAGTTCCCGTAACACATTTTAACTTGGCCAGATAATATCACAGAGATGGTACCTTCCTGTAATTATGCAATTGTCTAGGGGATTGTTTGAAATAGAGAAAAATCTTGAAATAATCATAATAATGTAGACAAATGGATGCTGAGTTAGTCACTTATTAGGAATAACAGTTTATACAAGCAATGCAGATGCACCAGCAGATAATGAGTTCAGGCAGTATTGATTTCCCATTTGTTCCTAAGGGGAAATAGTGCTGTACTTGACAGCTCTCCATATCTGCTGTTCACTTGCAGTGTAGGATCTCAGGTAGGGCTGAAATCAAGCTACAGGCCATACAAGTGGTAAAGGAAAAGAAAGAAGGGGCTGTATCTTTTGTAAGGCTGAGGAAAACCATAGCTGTAAATTAATTTTAGAATTTTGAAGTGAAACTACCTTATGTTTTCATTCTGTGGAATTTCTGAACTTTCTGAGCTGTGGAAGCTATTATGGTGAAACTTAATGTTCCCAGAAGCAGAGCTGTGGTACAGCTGCTGACAAGAATTGACTATTAGCTAGATATTCTCAGGAGGAGAATACCGTGATGTCCACTCTGTAAGAGTTTCAGTTGATATTTAGTTCATCTAAGTCCATTACCTAAGTATCTTCTGTTTCAGTAGGTGCAGTCAATCTCTCTCAAGCAGCGAATCTCTAACTCAGTCAATAGGATCATTACATTTGCATCATTCTTCACTGTTAGCTTCATGCTGCTTGTACTTGATAAAAGTTGAAATACCTGGTAGCAGCTGAACTGAGTAAATAAATATAGAACAAATTTGATCTGGCAGCCACGTGTACATTTAATTGACATATATTGATTTACAATTGCTAGCAGGCTTTAAAGTGTTGTCCAAAGCCATAATCAGACTGGAAAGAAAAGTCTTATCTTTACACATGGTACACAGATTACTTTAAGGGAGCTTTTTGTTATCCAAAAGTGAACATAATCAAGTTTAAACAATTTATGGCTAGAAAGTTAAAGAATACATTGTTTACTTAGCCTTAAAAGCTTGGAGAAACAAACAAAAGAAAGATAAATTAAACCAGTAAGTTTTGTCTGAGGTATCAGTAACTATAAGCCACCAAAATGCTGTGCTGGAAGAGGATTCACAAGTGCTAACTGGCACCACTGATGTCACTGATGGGATACTCAGACAGGGCAATGCAGAAGAATTCTTTCCCTGTTTAAGTCAGCCTAACCCTAGGCAGCAGAAGTATTCTGCTGTTGCTCAGCCTGCACTTGTACAGGCAGACAGCAGAGTTAGAGAATGCAAAGGAGAGGGATTGTTGTAAAGATACAAACCTGTAGACTCTTTATTCTTTAAAGTTGCACAAGACAATTTAAAATAAAAAAAAAAAAAAAGGAAAACACTTAGTCTTATATCCTGCATTAATATTTCCAAGTTTAAAAAAAAAATTCACATTGTGATTTCAGTCTCCCTCTGCTTGCTTAGCTTTTAAGATCTTCAAGGCAAACATAAACTCTGAATTTAAACAGTGCTTAGAATATCATCCATATCCAAAAGAAGACTTAGGCTTCATAATGTACTTTATGTCCAGAACCATGAACCCCCCTCTGCTACAGCTCTGAGTGATGCCTGGTGCTCATCAAACATCAGGTGTTTGGAGCAAACTCCAAACTCCTCTTCTTGGAAATTCAGAATTTACCCTTATTTGTAATCCTTAGTGAGACCTAGAAACGCAAAAAAATAATCTAAACCTAAGAATAGATGAGTGCTCAGCACAGCTGGCACTCAGCTGCAATACTGAACCATCCACAAAATACTTTAGTAGGTGCTTTATTTTAAAAACATGATTGTAAATTAGTTTTCTTCACTGCTGGGTTATAAACTTCAATGAGATTGATACCATCCCAATGGGATCATAACACGTTTCAGTTTCCTGACCTAGACTCTAGTGAGCCAACCAATACAGCTATTCTTTGGTAGGTCAAAATGGAAAATAGCTGTCCTACTGAATAAAAGCAAGACTTTTCCCCACACTGTAATTGGTTTTGATCCCTATTTAAACATTATTAAATGAAACTAAACATTCAGTGTCTATTTATGTCTCATTCTTCTGAAACTTGTATATTGATCTGTTTTGGGGAGAAATGGCACCTCTTCCCTCTGATCCCTGATGCATGAGGCAGCTAATTACCAGAAGTGAGGCTGATGCCCATACAGAGATTGGTGACAAGTGTCCCTCAGGAGTCCATACTGGTTCTGTTTAATGTCTTCATCAGTGGCAGAGACAGCAGGATTGAGCGCACTCTCAGCAAGCTGGCAGGCAGCACAGAGTGGAGTTGTGTGATTGACATGACTGGGGATGGGATGGGATCCCTTCCCTTCCCTTCCCTTCCCTTCCCTTCCCTTCCCTTCCCTTCCCTTCCCTCACCAACAGGGACATACATGTGAGTAGATTTGAAATATAGGAATAAAATTTTCATTATGATATTTTTGAAGAGAAGGAGATGGGGATGAAAAATATGTACCAGGCAGTTTAAAAGTGTAACATTCTCAAAGTCAAAACTCAAGTAATTTTCTACTTAATTTTAGTATTTTTTCTATTCACAGGCTGCGGATTTTCACACTCAGTGTCAGAGAGTATTGTATGTTTGAGAGATCATAGCTAGCTCATTCTGTCTGGCCCTGTGCTGCTTAACTCTTGAGCCATATATAAGCTTTGAGGTGTCAGCTGTCACAAATCAAGTGTCAAAAGTGTACATTTGGGAATAAAAATGAAGATAGAAAAACAACTTTTCATTCTGATCATATTGATGGCAAAAGCTGTGTCATTCCCAGAGATCCACAGGGTGGACTGGAAATAAGACATTAAATCAATGTGCTACCGTAATAAATGAATAGGGCTCCTAAAAATACACCTACATTTCAGACAGACATTTCAGACTTCTCTGCTGCACTTGCACATTAACTTCAGTCATCTCCAGAAAGTTTTCAAATTACAGGACATATGTATGTTTATATAATCATTACCACCACCTCTGAGAACGAGATAAAAAGCAAGGCCACAAATTACTGACATCCTGACTTCTCCAGGTAGACAAGTGCATCTGCCAACATGCAGCTCTTATGCTTGAACACAGCCAAGACACAGTGTAGATGTGCAGACAGGACATGGAGCTGGCTAAGATAAGGTAAGTGAAGTCTGGTGGGCTGTAAGAGCTCAGGGTTTTTTCCTGTTGTTGAGTATGCTGCTGTGGCCTTTCCCAAAAGTTTGGCTGGGCAAGTGCCCCAAATGTGCACAGACATACAGCTGGCAGCACAGAGCAACCCAAGGAGATAGCTGTGGCTTCACTGGCCCCTGCACACTCACAAATTTACAGAAAAAGCACTAACATGAACATGAAAAAATCTGGTGGCCTTACTTGCCAGCTATTCAGGTCCAATGCTTTCTAGGACACACACGAGATTCTCTGCAGGCTGATCCAGGTCTACAGTCTCTTCAGTCACCAACTATCAAATCCTCCAGTACCAAGCTCAGTCTTACCCTGCTCACCAGTTGCTCCAGCTGAGCTGTTCACAGACACACACACACACTGGGCCCCTCTGGCAGCTGACCCAGGTCTGCAGTCACTGTCCCCTGGAACTACGGGCCCCTTCAACTTACACGTGTCAGCACCCTAGAAGCTCATCCCAGCCACCAGCTGGTCTGTTGTGAAGCTCACTGTTGATCAGACACATCCCTGTGAACAATAGTTTAACCTCATGATAAGCTACACTGAAAAATCATGCCCAAAGGGTTAGCCAGGGAACTGTACTGGCCAGCAGCTTGTTTCACTCATGACTGATCCATTTTATTCTCCTCTCCTTCTTTCCACTCATTCCACTCTGGTCCTTTACCATCTCTTCCTTTCCCTGCATTTGGCCCCTTTTCTCTATGTGATATAATTTTGTTCATTCCCTCCATCAGCTTAGTAAGTTTTACAGAACTACTGAAGTAGTTTCAAATGTTCCATTAGAAACTTGAACCTCCCTATGAGCTCTGTGTTAATCTTGTTCCTTGCTTTCTTTGTTCTTTCAACAACAAATTTCTGGTTGAACCTCTTCAAGGCCACACTTCAGAAGTTCTTTCAGTGGCCATTAGTGTCCAAAGGACCCCTGTATTTCTTATTGTCTTGCTGTCTCCTCTTCCTCAGTGTTGTTGTATCAGTGTTTAATGCTCCTCTTGCTTCTTGTCCTTGGTCTTTAAGGTACTAGTTGTAAGCCAGATGTCCTTGCCCACCAGATATTCTTATATTCCACATATCCTCACACTGGCTTGTCCTCCTTGAAGAACAATATTCTTCTCACAAAGCATGAAATCCCATGAAAGGAAATCAAATAAGCAGACTGGAAAAAAGTAAGCCAACTTTTCCGTATGTTTAATTTAAATTGAGAGATTAAATCTTCTTGCTCTTCACACTTGCTAACAGAAATGTCCAAACACTCTACTTTGCTCATAAACATTCTCAGAAACAGATTTCAGTGACTGTGTTACATCAGTGAAATTTTCACACTTCCAAAATAAGCTGTGAACTCCTCTATTCATAAAATCTGTCCTTCAAGCATTTCTTTATCCCCCACATTCTCCAAATAACCTAATCAGTAATTACATATGGTTTTAAACATGTTCACCTCTAATTTTTATTTTCTTGTGATCTAATTTAGGCCAATTCGTGTCATCCACTCTGCTGTTTGCCTTATGCACAAGCATAAATGTACTTTTTCCTTCAGCTATTCAGGCTACCTGTATTTCAACTCTGGTTCTAATTTCAAACAAGTTAGCTATCAATTGAATGACTTCTAATTAGTCAAAGGGGTATTTTCACCCCTGCTAAAAACTTTCTGAGACTTCATACAAATGTTATTCAGCAGTTTTTTCCATTCGCAACCAGCATAAAATTATTTCTGATTATTTTGGATTATTTCCCAGTTATGGTGACACCATTTAGGATATGTATGCTCATGGGAAACTGGTTGTTAAAAGGTTATAGGACACACAACATCCTAAACATTAGAAATGGAGTGCACTGTTAGATCTACTCATTCTTAATGATTGTTACTTTATCTGAGACACCAATCCTTTAACTCACGTTTATAATTCTGTTACTGGATCCTTTGCTAAAATAACACTTAAGGTGAACCAAAGATCTGTGAGGCTCATAGCTTCAGGACATAATGGAAATTCTCTAATCTCTTTAGCAACAAATTCATACTATTTGTAGTATCCACCACTCAAAATAGGAAGGAAAGTGTAGAAGTTAATTTTTGAAATCTAAAGCCATAGCAACAGAGAAGGAATCAATTATGAATGAATAACAGTCTGTCTAGAATCAGATATCTGTGAGCACTATGTACACATTGAAATAACCATTATTCATTGGGGGAAAAAAAAAAAGAAAAGTTTAATCTTCAAGAAACTAAAGCCTGTATTCTTCAAATCTCCACCGTGCCATTCAACAACTAAAGCTCTCTCCTGTATTACAGAACAAAAAATACGTGGATTTTTTTATATGGTATTATCATGTTTAGAACTGGCATTGCTCTCTGTTGGAATGGAATTCTCTGCTACCTCTAAAAAGAATTACATTACATTAGGTATCACAGGAATGAATACAGTGTCATCGTATACTGACTAAATGCTTTTTTAAAAGTCCATCTAGGCTGTATTGGGTTATAATGGCAAAGTTTTGGTAGTGGGGAAGGCTACAGGGGTGGCTTCTGTGAGAAGCTGCCAAAAGTTTTCTCCATGTCTGGCAGAGCCAGTGCTAAGCAGCTCCAGGACAACCTGCTGTTGGACAAGGCTGGACCTATCAGGAATGATAGTACTACTTCTGTGATAGAAAAATAAAGTTATTGTGCAGATGTAATTGCCACCAGGGAAGAGAGGAGTGAGAACATGTAAGAAGAACAGCTCTGCAGACAACAAGGTCTGTGGAGAAGGAGGGACAGGAGGTGCTCCATGTGTCAGAGCTGGATTACCCCGCAGTCCATGGTGCAGCCCATGGTGAGGTAACTGTGTCCCTGCAGCCCATGGAGGATCACAGGAATGCAGAGATCCACCTGCAGCCAATGGAGGAGCCCACAGCACAGCAGGACAATGCCTGAGAGGTGAACCCATGGGAGACCCATGCTGGAACAGGCTCCTGGCAGAGACCTGCAGACCTGTGGAGAGAAACCCATGCTGGAGCAGGTCTCATGGTGGGGATGTGTGACCCTGTGGGGGACCTATGCTGTAGCTGCCTGTGCCTGAAGGACTGCATCCCATGGAAGAGTGACCCATGTGGGATGGACTCATACTGGAGAAGTTCATGGAAGATTTATCTCCTGTGGGAGGGACCCTATGGTGGAGTAGAAGAAGGGCCCCTCTCCCTAAGCAGCAGCAAAAACAACATGTGATGCACTGAGTATAACCCTCATTCCCTGTCTCCTTTCACTGCTGAGGGGTAGGAGGTGAAGCTTGAGAGGAAGTAGAGCTGGGAAGTAGGGAGGGGTGGGAGGAAAGTGGTTTTAAAATTTATTTTTATTTCTCATTATCCTGCTCTCATTTTGTTAGTAATAAATTCAATTAACATTCCCAAGTTCAGTCTGTTTCACCTGTGACATTAAGTGGTAAGAGAACTCTCCCTGTCCTTATCTCACCTCAAGAACCTTTTGCTATATTTTCACTCCCCTGACCAGTTGTGGAGAGGACTGATAGAATGGCTTTGGTGGATACCTGGCATCCAGCCAGAGTCAACCCACCACGCAGGCTGAACTTCTTTTGCAGTAAGAGATCAGGCAATAATAGCTTGATTAAATTATCAATAAAATATTTCAATGCAGTTCTCATGACAGTAATGAAAACCATTTTAATAGGATCCTATTTTGAAGAAGTGAAAATGGACATAAAAATCAGACATAAAAAATTATACTTATTAAGATAATCACAAAGCAATTATGTGATAATCTTTTCCTTGACAAATTATTTTGATGATCATGAAAAGTTAAAATATTAATTTCTAGTTCCATCTCTTCTATATGTATTCCACTAAAATACTTCAGAGCATATTACAACATAAACACGAACACTGTTTCTGATAGCACTTTGGCACAGCAATTATCCTAACTAAAAATTATTATTATTTTTTTAGAGAAATAAAATGAATTTTAAATTATAAACTTTAGCTGAACAGTTGCTTAAAACAGATCTCATTTCACAAACTTTTATTTTCACCAACTATGATGCAGTTTTTTACAATAAAAAATGTTTTCTAATATAAAACCTATAAGAGATGGATATAGGGAAAAAAAGAGCTTTTGTTTATTAAATGAACTATTACAGCTAAAGACCACCTGAGTGGGCAAGAATGAAAAATTACCATCGCCATTATGTTAAGAAGTAACAATAAGACCTTGTTAAGAAGTAATTCTGGGTGTTCCATTTCTAAGACACTTAGAAAGCTTCTGACTCTGGTCTAGTCAGTAATAAGTTAAAATTGTAATTGCTGGAAAGTTAAACCTATAGAAAAATAAGTAACCTCTGTGAACTGGTTGCCTGTATCTAATTTCCAAGAAATAAAAACTTGTATCTTCTGGCACCTTAACCTGGCAGACTTTCAGAAGAAGCTGCATGGGGCTAGACATGACCACAATGACAAAACTGGTAATGTTTTGAACAGCACTTCCAAAATAGATAAGCATTTTTAGGTTGGTTAGCTGGCAGGATGATAACACAACAGGATTTTAAGAGTTGGCCAAATAGTCTGTCATTTTGCTAGGATAAGCAGGCTATCAAAGATGTCTTGACATATGCTAGTGATGGACATGATATTTACTGCTGCAATGAATACAGTAAAGAACACTTAAGCTAAAATGCCAGGAACTGGCTTTAGGCTGGATGTGAAATATTTTCCTCAATGTTATCTGTTCACGTTGCTGCTCCTGATGCTGCACCTTCTGCTATCTGCTATCTGTTATCTGCTACAGGTATCATTTCTCATGTTTTGTGGCTCAGAAAAGTACTTAATGTATCTGTGAGACTGATGCCATAATCAATATCTTTATATAAATAATAGAATAAACTGTGCAGAAGGTTTCACAGATTGACTCTTGAGTCTTAATACCAGGTGTGAGAGTCCTAAATGAAAGATGGAGAACTCAATACCAGATTTCTCCCAAGGTGTTTTAGAAGAACAATATGGGAACTTCTTAAGTAAAAGTGGATTTTCTTGGTGCTGATCAACTTAAATAAAAATTAAATTAAAAAATACTTTTAAAAAAACATTTATTTATTGCATTGTGACATAATGACTTTGTTGTGATAGTAAAGTGAGAGACAGGCATCAACACTCACACAACTTTCCAAAAATAAGAAACTAGATCTCCTCAGAGGTTTATGTAACCTACACATATGCCATTACTTTTTGCAAATATGTGTTAAAAATATTCTTTTTAAAAGTCAAAGAACTTTGAATGCTTAAAGGCTAAATATTCCATTGGTAGTTGAAGTCTTCCCCTAAGGAGATACACAATTTAAAAAGCCTCTCAGTAATATGTTTAGCTCTGCATAAAAATAATTTGAATAAATCTAGACAAGCCATGCATTAGAAATAAAAAAGATAGACTATCCTTGTTTGTGCTTTTCTCCATCAGAAATTGCAGCACAGATCACATGTAAATTAGATGAGCCTAAGATCAATGGAACTGCTCAAAATAGTATTTTTCTATGCCCATATGTATGGCTGAAGGTAGCCACATCTGCCACCCAATGCCATTCCATTAAGGTTAAGACAAATGGTTCTCCATGTAATTTGTAAAAACCTTGCTCTGAAAAAAGCTATTAAAAAGCATTAAAAATCAAATCATGAGGAAATTCACCCAGATGACACAAAGATTTATTCTTTGTTTAGATCTGTGGATTGTTGTCAATTTTAGGTTTTCCTCATCAATATTCAGCTAATGCTTTTTTTCCAAAAGAAAGGTGACAATATGTAAACAGGAGAAATAGGGGCCATTTCCCCAGAACGTGTAGGAAGCAGGTCTTGCAGCAAGTACAACACAGTTCTTGTACAGAATCAGAGTTGTGGAGGAATGGGCAAAACCCATGTTCTTACAGAATATTATAATCTCATTCATTTGTCAGCTAATGCAGAATTTAAGGTTTGTGCACATGTGATGAACAAAGAGCAACTATAAAGTAGACACAGCAGAAGACTGTGGAATGTTGCAACAATGACAGCTACCTGTAGGTGTGCAATATATCAAAAACACATCAGCTATAAAATATTGCTTATGTTTTATTCATGCAAAATAAGTCACTGCCCAGGCCCCACCACCAAAAAATATAGAACATCAAAAGTATCTGTGACAAATTACATTCAAGTATTGGGTCTAAAATATTTACTGCAGAATACTATTAAAAGTAGCAATTCTCAAGTGCAGATAGTACTTTAGGAGGAGGGGAAAAAAGGATGTTTCAAAATGAACTTTTAAAAGTCAAGAATAAGACAGTGGAGTTTGTTTTTAATGCACATTAGTATAAGTTTTAATATATATTAGTATTTGAGTTGGTTTCGGTTTTTTGTTTGTTTTGGCCTGAGTGTGACTTTACCTGCCCTTCAATGATGAAACTTAGCATATTTTGCAATTGAGTCACTGTTGCAAACCCTTGTAAATCAGTCTAGTGTATCCTGGGACTAGGTTGACTTCCAAAAAAAACAGGAATAAAGGGTAAAATCACTAAAAATTAGGTTTCTTATTTTTGTCTGGTTAACATGTATTTATTTTCTAAAGTTTCTTAATAAGAAAACTGTAATATAGGGAATGAACATTTTCTCTCAGGTGTCCTCATAAACTAGAGAGAATTTTATAAAAAACCATGATCTTTATAACACGACAGCATAACTATTCCCTGGACTACTTAAGGTGGAGGAAGAACCCAATGTTCTGTAACAACAGTGATAGTTCTGCAAAACCTGCTTTTCCTTATATAGTAAACCCCTAGTGAAGTAATGATGAACCTAAAGTAATTACAGGAAATCATAAGTACCTTCTCTACCACCAGCAATGGAAAAATGGACACAATCCCCCATTCTTTTTACTCTAGATGAGATGGAGATTACAGTTTTCACACTTTTTTTGTTTGTTTGTTTTTCTAGACTTGGAGATTGCTTGCAGGTAAAAATGGGTTCTGTTTCCAGCTCAGCATTCAGATAGGATGCCATCCAATTTTAGCCTGGTAGGCTACATGAAAACAAGGTTTATGCAATCTCTGTCTCTGTCCCAAGTTCCAATAACCTTGAAAGCATTATTCAGCTTCAGTGGAGTTTGAGAGATATCATTTACAGAAACTTCACAGAAATAGATAACCAGGCAGGAGACACAAGGAACTGAACATTTAGGAGCCAATATTAAATAACTTCCTATCCAGTCAATTTCTACAAATTTCCACTTCTGAGCATGGCAGCCTGCATGTTGCTGTTAAAATATTCTGCAGTAGATGTTAGGTATATTCAGTCATAACAGAAAATATAATTCAGGTAAATAATAGCCAACCAAGTAGAAACTCCAGAGAAAACCAGGCTTCATTACCTTCAATATTCACAGAATTAGTAACTTATAGTCCTAAATGATTAAATAAATGTGGGCAGCCTGAAGTTTTTTCAGATAACCAATGCTAGTGGATTGCTATTCATCTTGGGAGAAAATTAGAAGTAAATATAATTCTTCACTGGTGCTTCTAGGGTCTAAGTCTTTTGCTCGCAGGACCTGGGAGGCTGCGCACTGCTGCAATCAGCTGCTTTATGGATTGCTAACTCCAGACCTTTCAAGGCCTTGACTCACTTATCATATCCCAGCCACAAAACTCAACTTGAAAGCAGATTCATTGCTCGGATTTCTTTACTGATGTACTATCGGAAGTATAAACTGCACTCCTTTTGTGATCTATGAGAACTAAGAGCTCATATTACTTGCAGCTGTCCCATAACTCAGTCCAAAGGTGATGATTTCAGCTTCTCTCCTTCTGCCATCTGAGTATTTCTGTTTCATACCCCTCCTACAAGCACTAGTATGGCATACCACCCCTCTACCATGTATTTCTGAACTGATTAGTTTTCTGTGTTTAAGCAATCCTCATCTAGACATCATCTATTCAGTTCATGCAATATAAGATGTTGTGCATTATATACCTCTTTGCTGCAAAATACTCTTTCATAATCAAAGGATCCCTGTCTTGATTATCCAAACCTCAATGTCTCATTGCAGTAGCATTTTAAGTACATATTTAAGCACTGAATCTGTTTTACATCTTCTTACACATATTTTTCTTTTTTTTTCAAGACAAGTTGGTGTGACACTTTACATGATTGTTTATTCTATTTTCCTTGAATTATTTTAGCTTATACCAAGTAAATTATTTTTAAGGTGACCTTGAGGACTTATGGCTGAGCTTAATCGTTACAGTGTTCCCATTTCTCTTTCTACAATGCTATCTTTGCCATGTACTTTCAAAGTGAAAATAACACAAAGCAAACAGATAGCCAGAGATATGTTCCCTTTCATGACAGCTGTAAAGAGATAAAAAGCGCAAACCATTCTGTTTGTGTCAAAGTTATGGGGGAAGGGCTTTGCCAAGTAGTGAGAAGTCTTTAACCAGAAACATCTCTATTCACTACAGTAAGGGAGAACTATCTCTAAAGTCCTTACTGATTTCAACTGTTGCTTCTATAACAGCAGGGGAAAAATTTCTCCCCAGCAGTCCTATAATATTCTTGCCTGCATGGGGCCTTATAGGTTAGTTTGAGGGCTGGAAGTATTGGATAAAAACTGCTGCAGTTTAAGGTGCAAAATTGCGCTTTGGTAAAAATCTCCATGCTAATTACAATTTACTAGTAATATTTCACTTGAATAAATTTGTACTGAGAGAATTTAATTGCCAGAACTCAGTGGGATCTCCCAAAGCTGTTCCGAAAACCTTTTTTCTTGACCATTTTTGGCACATCCCATCGTGTGATGGTTCAGGTCAATGTGACTGGCTGCCAGGATTATTTAAAAAAACAATGTGAAAGGCAAAGACTTGGTGCTCTCACTTTCTGTTTGTGCAGCTGAAAGCTATGAATATCTTCACAGTGTGCTTTGTGCTCCCTGGATTAATGTAAAGTTGAGCCAGATCCAAAAGCTAATAGCCAGTGAAATTACTAGCTAGACCTGAGCCTTCCAAATTTGGGATTTGCTGATGCTTTAAAGCAAGATACAAAGTCCATATTGGTCCTGAGCATGCCAGGCACCTGTTCAAGGTATCTGCACATACAGTTTTGTAGTTAAGAACTCACAAAGTATCATGGTCAATCTTGCTGTGCAGTCTTGGGTGCCTCAGGAACCTTGAACAGTGATGGGCCATAGATTCAGGCTGAGACCTACCCAAAGGACATGGGATATGCCAGCTTTTTCCATTACTGTCAGGAACTTGACCATGCCTGGTAAGATAAGTAAAGTCAGCTGCGATGCAGCATTCACAATTACTTGAACTGGATAATGAAAGCTAGACACTACTGCAAGCCAAGACTTCTTAAACTCCCAGAAAACACCAATAATTTCCATGGATAAAGAGAAAAATGGGCTGGCATTGGCCTAGTTAAAGATAAATTAAGATTTTTTTCTTCTCTAAGCACATGCTTGATTGGGAGAAGGTTATTTTCTGTGCTGATCATTTGCTGGTCCCACTGCTAGGTGCTGTGCAAACTGCAAGCACGGCCGTACTGCAGATGGCCTCAGAGCTGCACCTCTCCCAGCCTCTGGAGCAGCCTGGCACCCTGTCCCAGCCTCGTGATCACCCCAAGTGGTCACAAGGACCTCTCTTCCTCATTCTCTCCCTCGAACCCTGACCCTGTGCTTGTCCTTGTACTGCAATACATGCTATGAATCACAGAATTACCCCCAGCCTGATTCATTTCTGCAGCTGGGTCGAGGTTCCCAAACCAGACAGAGTTCCTTCCTGCTTTCCTTCTAAGCTGTGTCCCCCCAGCTCATCCTTCTGGTGCTCCTGCATCCCCACTGAGCTGTCTCGAGCGTTTCCAATGCCAGTGGATAATGGTTTTCGTGAACAAGAGGCAGACCCATGATGAGAAGCCATCACAAGCTATTCACGTGCAACGCACTGCATCTTGCTCTGGCAAAAGAGAGAACATCTCATGCCCACGCCCTGGATAAACATCCTCTGTACAAGCAACATTGTATAATGTGCCGTGAGTTATGCAAACGCACTGCACTCGCTCCGGGCACCTCTCTTTGCTGACCTGCCACCGCTTTGCTCTCACGAGGATCTCCTTTCTCCCGGAGCACAAGGGGGCGAGGAGCTTCCACCGGAGCTGCCGAGGCGGGCAAAGAAAACAGCGATGGTGCCTCACAAGGTACCCCGAAGCTGAGGACAGAAGGACGGGGCGCTCATTGCTGCGGGCAGCGCGGCCAACCAGCAACAGGACGAGAGGACACGGGCTTAAACTGCACCGGGGAGGGTTAGATCGGACACTAGGAAGAATTTCCTCACAGAACGGGTGATTAGACGGTGGAATGGACTATCCAGGGAGGTGGTGGAGTCACTGCCCCTAGAGGTGTTTAATGAAAGACCCTTGGTGCCGTGATCTGGTTGACATGGTGGTTCGGTCATAGGGCGGACTCGGTGATCTTAGAGGACTTTCCCTACCGAGATGATTCTGTCACTTGGATTCTGAGCCACGGCTAGCAGGGAAACCCCGGATGGAATCCCGCTCTGTCCCCTCTAGTCCTTCTGCCGCAAAGCGGGGCTGCGGGACCTCCCCATTCCCCTTTCCCCTACCCTCGATCCCACTCCCGGATACGGGATCGTCCCGCACCCCTCGGGACGCCGCTCCTGTGCCACTCCCGAGCCTTGGGGCACCGGGGCTCTGTCACGGCCCGGGCGGGCAGGAGGACGGCGCTCAGCCGGCTC